>JAGQAX010000016.1:24003428-24603428 GCA_019142605.1 Cephalopholis sonnerati
TTTCTTCCATTTTTCCCCCATTGAGGGTTTTTGGGGAAAGTTTTAACCTTATATGCTTTGAGGGTCCAAGCACAGAGAGTACATGTAGATGTACAAACTGTAAAGCCGCTGAGGAAAATTCTTATTTGTGATATTGGGCTATATAAAATACAATTGAATTTATTTATTTTTTATTCTTACATTGTATCTACAGTGGACACCAGAGGCTATCAAACAGTGCTGATGTCATTACTCAACCAAGGACACAGTAAATCAGTATACTGATGATGTCAAACAGTTGAAAGCTGTCTCGTGGCATGACTACTGAAAATGCAATTGTTAAGCTAGGACAGTAATGGGATTACAGTTACAGATTTTTTACATGCCGCCCAACACTAGTGTCAAATAACAGCTACAGGGGATGTCCTTATTTGTTAAACCAAAGATAGGGGTCACAGACTAAATCTGAGGGTCACGAGATGATGACAAAAAAACAAGTTGGGACAAAAGAATGAAAAAAAAAAATTCTGATCCATGAACGGGGTAAACCTCCGCAACGATCTTTTGGGAACCGCCATGTTAAATCACGCTATTAGAACACGTGTTTTATTAAAACTAAGCTCATCAGCGTCATCTTCCTTCCCCTAACTGCGTATAGAAAGCAAGGCAAAATAATAACAGGACACAACAACTTTCCTTGGCAACAACAAGCTTTTGTGTGGATTGTATGGATGATTACAGTAAACTTATGATCTGAAGGATTTTATAATGACAGCCACTTCAGTACACAAGCAATCATATTTCTACAAAATGCAACCTACAATTTACAACAGAAATACAAAGTACACAACAATAACAAATAAGCTGTTGGCTGGATAATGATGCAGTTTGGCAGGAGCTGTGCTGCATACAAGTAATCAACTGAGAAACACTTTGCGTCAGTCAGAACTCATTTCATTTGCTAACCTGGCTAAGCTCATACATAAGTGGGCGGTTGCCAAACAGACTGCACCTATCCAAAGAATAAAATGTTTTTTCCTTCTCTCTATAGATATGACCACTTCAGGAACCTATTTTCTGAACTAATTACATTGGTCTCAAGGAGACACTTAACCCTGCTGATGTCACAACAGATGAAGTGTATTTCTATGTGCCATTCAAGAACAGATGCAGTTTCTATGCTGGCTCTCGCTGTTTTGAGGACATGATAACAATGCAGTTATTAGTAGATCTGGACTCATCAAACTGAACTAAGGAAAAAGAAAAGACTTGGGTGTGCTGAATATGACCTGACAGACTGAATGATAGTGCAGGAAGAGAATGATGAGAAAAATGAATTGCTTGGCTACCAATTAAGTCAAAACACACACACACGCTTACCACTTGACATAGAGCAGCACAGATAGAGCAGTGAGGTCTTGCTTGGAGAAGCCGGTGTAGTCGACTAACTGGCTGGGCCATAGCGGAGCTGCAGAGGGAGACAGCAGACAAAAGTCAAGGTGAAAATAAACACTCAACTCAAACTGTAAATTCTACTAGTTTGTAATGATTTATGCATTACATGTCAGTTTTTAAAGGGTGGTACGATGCATCTTTCGGCATCAGGCGTGTCCTACACGTGTGTTTCAGTGAGTGTTATTACCATAGTGATGTAGCGCTCTTGTAAGCAGTAACACAGCGCAGGCCAGCTTGGAAGGTGGTGGTGTGGCGAGAGCAGAGTAGAGCAGTGACAGCTCGCAGATGTAGCTGAATAGGTGAGTGGTCCGCCTCTCCAGAGGGAGCAGAGACAGCAGCACCTCCCCGTAGTCCAGCAGCGTGGGGCTCTGATGGGAGGTGCATAAAATTACTGCTTAGATTTGAAATTCAGTTCTTGATTCACCTCCAAAAACTCTTTCATGGCACTTAAATATGCCGCATTACTTAAGGATAGTTGTTGTGCTTACCCTGATCTTTCCCTCCAGCACAGAGACAACCTCCCCCATCATTCGAACCAGGTCCTCATATTTGTAGGTGTTGTCTGTGAGCCAGACAGCTTCACGTATGGTCAGGATTTCTTTACTCATATAGCTGAAATGAAAAGTAAAATTGAAGCATTAACCAATTTGTATATTTTCAAAACAAAATACAAATCCGGATAATTAATTTTCCCTTCGAAACCAGCCATAAAATATTTTTAAACTTCCCAAAATACCCCAAAAGTCCTCCAACCTCAAGGGTGGTATGCCAATATAATCCCTTACACAGAATACAGCACCTACATTAAGAGGACCTATTAAGCTTTGCCTTATGTCGGTCATGTTGCAGTGTCATATGTTCATGTTAAATGGGGCTAAAACTTCCAAATAACGAGGTAAACATATGTAAAAGTAATCCCTGGTGATCAAAAACCTCAAGCTCAGATTTTCTGACTACTGTTTCCACGTTTTTGCTACTATACTGGGCTACAAGCTGACTCAGCTCGTGACATATTTCTTTTATATGGTCATCTGCTCCTGCTCTAACATCAGGGTAACATGTAATCTTGTTTGTTGAAGCTGTTCATTTCTCCCCGCTTTTCAGATTATATTCCTGCTGGAACATATACAGTTGTGTTCAGAAGCTTTTATTGGTGACCTTTAATGGGAGAAAGTGAGACTGGGTCATTCCCCAGCTACAAGTACCATTGCTGCATGCAGCTGTATACTAACAGTTCAGGGAAACATGTAATCTTGGTTTGATGATGTTTATTATTTCGAAACATATTCCTGTTGGAACAGTCTGGTTGTCTGGCGGTTTTAAAGAGACAGGCGCTAACACTGAGCCTCACTGACAGAGGTGAACACTGGGTGCTCAGCACAGACAGTAATGAGGAAAATGGGTGTTTTTTGATTATTAAAGCATGTAAACATGTTGGAGTAGAAGCGCAAAATACAAGTATGAGCCCAAAAATAAGCATAACAGGGTCCTCTTTAAACATAAGACACATGAATATTTCAGAGAAGAGGCATGTGGGCATTCTCACCGTGTACAAACTACCATGCAGGGGCGATTCCCAATAACTGAAGGCGAGCCTTGGGGACAGAGCGCAGGGCCAAGTAGCGGTCCACACAGCCCACTGTCACATGCAAGCGTCAGGCTGGAGAAATCCTTCATGGTGGTCACCTCCACAACCAGTCCACCAAGATGTACCTGGACAGGCAGAAAGAGAAAGAAACGAGTAGAAATTAAAGAATTTGTGCATAAAAACAGGAATAATGGATCAAAAATCTAGTGTAAAAAAATTAATATACTGAAAAAATATCAACCTAAATACAGTGCATTACAGAGTAACAGGGCAAAATATTGGAGTCATTAACCCACATGCTTTAAAGAGCCATAAAACATCTGATCTTAAATCAGCCATGATGGGCTCTTCAGTAACGTCATTAAAGAAGGCCAAGATGATCAAAACAAAGTGAGTCATTATAATGACTAACAGGAACATTCAATTGTCTAGAAAGAGTATTATTCACCACCAGACTGTAATGATGCCAGTAATACATGAGGACTTTCCGTCTACCTCATGGTGTCCTTAATGCCTCGTCTGAGGGATGCCCTGAGAGCAGTGTCCGTGATTGCCGGGTTAGAGGAACTAAAGAGTCTGAGTCCACTAAGTCAGAACAGGCTTTCGACTCCAGGCCCAGGGATCCCACTGCTGCACACTTTACCAGGAGTAGCTGAGGAGCGGAAAAAGACAACGTGTTAAACATATTATTCAGAGTGGCTCGTAAATGGCTCGGCAGCTTGTTAAATTGGATCACACCAACAAGACGCCAATACGGTGGAGGACTGCAATAGTTTGCTGCTGTGATGAGCTTGTGACTTTGGATGAGTCATATTTCTGTGATTCAGTGGTGCAGCCTGATAAAGTGACAGCACTTTAGGAAGGCCATGAAAAAAAAAAACTTTAATAATAACCCAAGCCCCTTGACAGACTGCCAGATAGTGCTCAATAGGAATATCTTCCACCGCTTGGACAAATGGAGCAGTGGGAATGAACAAGAGAAACGAGACAAAGCCATGACCGATGAGAAGCTGTCAAAGACACTTCACTGATTTTTGTAACATTACATTGAACAACAAGAGCAAAAAAGGGACAAAGAAGGCCATCACAAGACTAAAAATGGCACATGAGCACATTGAGTCAACTGCTGCTCATTAGAACAGTAATTCTGTCTTCAATCATAGACACACCTGAGCCTCCCAGGATCCTTTGCCAGCATAGTCCCTGAGGGTTCGGATACACTGGAGGGACCTGCCTGGATCTGCCATCTGAGATTCAAATACAAATATAATGAATACTCATGTGTAGAAATCTTTTGTTTGGCCCTTTTTTATTGGAAATATACATGCAAGAATATTTTTCTACAAGTAATAAAACATGTTAGTGTAAGGCCTTTGCACGCCAAGTCTGTATTATTTGTCTATAATTGTTGCACTTTTAAAAATAAATATAACCTCTTAGGGTGAATCACGTTTACAACCTGACTTCTGACATTAAAATTTTCAGAACAGGTTTGATTTCCTGCATTTTTTCGCTTACGTCAAAAGCCTTTCAAGAGTTGTTTGACCAAGAAGCAGTGAAGGAAATATGGCATGATGTTGAGACACGTACATCCACAACAAGAGAAAGGAACAGGGCAGAAGGATACAAAGGGAACAGCAAGAACAATATACAGAAGCAATGACCTTTTTGAAATCTTCCACGACAAAGAGAAGGCAATGTCAGCCTCTCCAGAAATGCACAACAGTAATGATGAAGCGTACAGCAGAGTGCAATATAATAGCCGCACAATATCACGTCATAATTCAGGCAGCCACGGTGCCAAATGCAATTGATGTGGACAGAGAGTGGCGACTTCCTAGGAAGGCAGCTTCAGTGGAGAGAAGCAAGGGAGCAAATGTGTCTTTCCATCTTGCCTCGTATTACAACTTTCATGACAAATAGAGCATAACACATCAGGGGTTTTTGTGCTTAATGATGAAAAAAAAAAACATAAGCAAAAAAAAATACAGACTTGGTGTGCAAAGGTCTTTAGTTCCTGTTGTGACCTCGACTATAATAAACGTGCCAGTGTTCCAGTGTGACATGGATAAACTGCAGGGAAGCCCAAATCAATAAGGTCAATGTAACCATGAGGTTAGCCACTGATTAGAAAGCTCAATGAGGTATTCCGACTCACAGCTGCTCTCCGGTTGTGTTCCCACAGCAGGTAGGAGCTCTGTAGACAGCCAGCGTGTGACGACTCCTCCAACATAGATATGGCATCAGAGCGTCTTTCATCCCCCTGGAAAAGATATCACAGGCCCAGGTGTGAATGATAGCTCTTACTCATCAAACTAACAAAACTGTTTTTGTACCTAAACACTGAGAAAGCAGTCAAACATTGTCTCATCTCGTCAAAAAATTTATTAGTCATGATCCTGTTCTATGTGAGCAGTGTGATGCATCTGTCATGGTAGTAAATAACAAAGCACACCAGGCTGTTAATAAAAAAAGAATCAGCAGGGGATATTGCAACACCAGTGATATATGAGGAAAGGAGGAAAAACAACAATTATCCCATCGGTGCTGTTAATAACTATGGCAGCAGCACAAAGCTTCACGCTCGAGTTAAAGGCTAATAGAAATGGAGCTAACCACACCCACACTCACTTCAAACAGCTGCAAAACTCTGGCCAAACAGTGCAGCAAGGGTCCTCTTTTCTCCTGCAGAGAGAAGAAAAAAGATTAATTGGGCAACAACGATTAGTCAGCAAATCAATCAATTGAAAAATGATCACCAGATTTTTTGGAGCATTGATAAACTGTTTTTTTTTAATTATTATTTTTAATGAAAAAAATGGTAAAAAATGTTTTCAGCATCTCGAATATGGAAAATCCCTGCTAGTTTCTGTTCTACTTTATCTCAAACTGAAGATACATGGGATTTGGACTGATAAAACAAGACATTTAAAGACACCATTTTGGACTTTGAGAAACTGGGATAGACCATTTTTCACTATTTTTTAACATTTTACGGACAAACAATTAATCAATAAAGAAAAGAATCTGCAGATTGACTGAGAGTGGAAATAATCGTTAGCTGCAGCCCTAATTAGCATCATATTACTGCACTACATTTCCCCCACTTCTATGAAATTATCCATGTAATCATAAAAGCAGTGTACATTTTTCTGAGAATTTAAGCAACAGCAGTATGTGTGCTTAACAATATAACAATATCAGCCTTGTTTGGAGCTTTATTTGGTGCTGTGACGAAAACAATGGCAGGGTTTCGAGTCTGGCCACTAAGCAAGAAGAATGAACATGGCTGTTGAATGGTAAGCAGAAAGTAGAAATCTGCCTAATTTTCCTCATGCATTTATATCAATCAATATTGTCATTACCGTTGACCTCAAATTTAATAAATATAAACAGAAGAGTAAACATATAACAACATTATCATTGCTTATCAGTTGTTGACACAAGCTGGAAATGAATTGCAGATTAATTATCCACAGATGTTGGTTAAAAAGGAAGCACATAAATAACAATGGCCAAACCTACCGCGTTTTTATCACACTCAGCCTTGAGATGGTCGAACACCACGGCCTTGCAGCAGCTGCCAGTGGGCGACCACGGGGGACGGATAAACACCCAGATGAAGGGATCTGTCGTGGGAGAGTGAAGGCTCTCTGCCAGGCTGAAAGAAGTGGGAAGCCTTGCGACCACACACATCCGCTCGCCCCTCATCACTCAACAACGCTGGCGGAGAGAAACAAGGCACAAGTGTGGAGCTGTTAATACTTCAATCATCATCTAAAGGGTTTAACATCCCCCTGTTTATTTGACTTTAATTTAACCAAGATGCTCGTGTGAGATAGTTGTGTTTAACTTACGTCCTTCATTGTACAAATAAGCAATGCCTA
This sequence comes from Cephalopholis sonnerati, assembly GCA_019142605.1. NCBI lineage: Eukaryota > Metazoa > Chordata > Actinopteri > Perciformes > Serranidae > Cephalopholis > Cephalopholis sonnerati. Next base: position 24,010,338 of record JAGQAX010000016.1, read on the forward strand.
GCTTCACAGCAGCTTCAAAATTCCCTTTCTCAGCAGCCCTGAAAGAAGAGAGATGTTTCCAGTGAAAATCCATACCGAGGAAAAACAATACACCAGTTTTCAGGAATTTTTTTTATTTGACAGAAGCGACTGTACCTTTCAAATAGCCATAAGGTGTTAGGGGGATGGCCACGTGTCCCTGAAACTGACCCTGGCCCATACACTTGAGTGGTTGTCAACAATGTCCCGCAGCTGGGAGTGAACCTGTAACAGAGGTCAAGACAACATGTCCATCAATACCAGAGACATCTGACCAATCAAATCAGGTGATCCCAAGATGCCTGAGCTAAAGCACATCTGGGATGACATGGCACATACACGCTAGAGGTTGTGTAGTAGTGTTACAGTGTGTTTACTCACTGCTCTGACAGACAGCAGGTCCTCAGCAGAGAGGCACTGGAGCACACAGAGGAGGACCTCCTCAGGTAGAGACAGCAAAGTCAGGGCTGGAGTTCGCTTACGGACCCGCTTCCGTGCTGGAACCGAGTAGCATTTTGAACAACGGCAGTGGACTACTGACAGGAAGAGAAATCAAAAGTCAGTCACTTGGTACACCTAAACACCAAGTTCCCCATTCTACAGCATGGTTCACATGTTAAGTGTAAGAGGCAGCCATCACAGTGTTTAACACATATGAAGTGCACAAACAAAACCCCAAAAAGCATTTCACATCTTAGTGCAAGGCTCACAAGCCAATTCTCACATTACTGTCAAGCAAATATTTAAAGTGAATTTACAGCAGGCTAGTAACATGCTAGGCTAGCTGATAACCAGGCACAGCAAGGTGAAGATTATGGCTCCACATTCAAAACGCCTAACGTAAGCATCTCCGGGTGGTCTGATCAAACCCTGTTTGAGTGCTTAAAGTTTAAATCTGTGGGAAGAAAATTAGCTAAGAGGTATCAAAATAGGCTAACAACATGATTTAATCAAGTGCTGTAAGCACAAATAGCCATATATAGATGGTGAAATTAGCATCTGCCTTGGAAAAGTCAAACCAAGTGAGCGCCCAAATTTCCCTCCTGTGCTTCAAATGCAACTAACGTTTAGTTACAAACAGGTTTCATGAACTTTAATATTATCTTTTCGTTTTTAAACACAACAAACGCAAATTAAGACAGGAAGAGACAGGTTTTATTTGAGTATTACCTGCTGTAAGTTATCCATTTGAACCTACTTACAGTAGTAATGCATGGCTACCCCGGTTAACGTTTGAGTTGGCTGTTAGCTAGTTACCACCGCTAACTCTGTCAAATTGCTAGCATTTAAACACATGTTCACAAATATTGCTCTACATTAAGTCATACGTACATGTCTCAATATAAAAGATAGCTAAAATTGTCTCTATTTACTTACCGCCCGCTTTCATTGCAAGTGTAGGATCTCTCCTGAAACAGCGATGCCTGTAGCTACAGCACTGAGAGGCGATTTAAACGTTACGGCGATAGTAAATGTTAAACACACGAGAACTAACAGACTATTTCCCCAGAAAATAACAAATACAGTGTTACAGCAGCGCTTACTGGCTCTGTTGTGCTGTAGTAGTTGACTAATATCTTAACAAGTTGTTAGCTAGTGCTCAATTCAAATTCAAGCACGCGATCCTTACTTGTGGACCCGCCCCAAAGCTGCTCTAGGACCGCCCGCGCTTAACGTTTAAACGCCACAACGAAGCTGATTGGTCCAGCGTGGTGACGCCCATCTACTACATAGTAGCCTCGTGATTGGCCAGCATCCGAGGCGGTAACGCCGATTGGCCGGATTTCATAAACTGTAAAATAGCAGAAGATCATTGGACAACGTGACGCCATTTCGAACTACGCGCTCGTAAGTGGATGGATGTGATTGGTTGACCTGATTATGAAGTAAGCCTACAGATACGCCTATTTACGTGGATTGTGGGTAATGTAGTTGAACAGGAGAAGCCGTTTAAAGGTACCTCGTTTAAAGGGACAGGCGCACAGTCAGATCCAGAGTAGTAGATAAATGTCAATACCTGCTCATTGTACCTCTTTTTACACAGAGATCTCGCTATAGAGCTGCTACAAAGTCCTCCTTTAAGCCTCCTTTCCATTTTTACACAGAGCCAAAGAGGCTGTAAGTCATTCCACTCTAAATGTTTTCTTAAAAGCCTATTCTACATTGTAGTGTTTGTAAATCACTCATAATTAATTCAGTATACACTTTAAGATACTGAGTCAAGTCAAGTCAAATGTATTTACAGCAAATTGAAAAACACTCCGCGTTCACCACCTATTTATAAAGAAATATCTGAATGAGCAGGTGTAATTTGTGTGTATTCAAAGAAGTACCTCTTCATGTCTCATTTAATCCACCAAATCCCCAAAAATATTACAGAGGATTTGACCTCTGTGTCTTCAGTTGTAGCTATTGCCCTGGAAATAACTCAGGATTAAATTTGTCCTGTCAGACTGAATGAAAACTTTGAAAGAAGACAAAAGAATTGCACATTTTTTAATTCCCTTTAATGTTCTGCTCAGCCATTTGTCAGAGCACATTTTCAGCCACTGTATCTTAATGAAAATGTGTTGAACTTAATCTTAACCTGACTGAGCTATCTCTACCATTTGGTTTAAGTATGTTATGCTGAAAAATAAAAACACTACGTGTTTGCTGTGTCTTTAAAAAGTATGCCTCTTCACTTCACCTACTAAAAGAAGTGAGTAACAAAAGGTCACTTTGGACCTGAGGGCATATTTTTTCGCCATGTTAAATTTTAGAGGTCTAACTGAACGCATTTCTGTAACGTTGTGTAAAAAATTTAATTCTAGTAAAGATGAATTAAAAAAAAAAAAAAAGCTTTACGACATGGTTCATTTGTCCTTTTATGTTAAATTTAGTGAAGCTATGCTAATGTAATTACATTTGACTATTTGCTATGAAATAAAAAAAAACTTCTGATTATTCATTGTTGTTAAGTGATACATTTAATATTATCCAATGTGCACATGCTGAAATAATTTCATAAGTATTATCTTTTACTGTTTAAAGCCATGCTCAAGCAAATGTTTGAATTGTCCTGAATTGTCCTAATACATTTACAATTTTTATGAAATAAAAAAGGATGAATATTCACTGTGGTTACCATATATTTAATGTTGTAACATTATATATTTGATGAAAAAATATACCAGTATGATTTTTTTTTTCACATATCTGAGATGTTTTCAAAATACTGTCATGGTAAATATCTAGAATAAATATGTGGAATACTAGTGCTGGTAATACTACTAATTCCATGGCAACAAATTGATATATGTTGGTACACTAATATATTACTAGCACTATAACAGTAATAATAGTATAATAATAATAATTTTATTTATATAGCACCTTTTAGATTTAGATAGATTAATTAATTAATTAAAAGGTAAAAAATAAGGTTTAAAATCTAAAATAGATGACATTGAAATAACGATTTATACACATGATACATGATTTATAATTCAGATTTTTTCTTACCATGAAGTGACATCTCAACTGTTTGGTAGTAGCCTATTTTTTTAAAGGTGGTCTTTTTAAATAAATAAATAAATAAAAAATGTATTGCCCCAAGGAAATAAAAAATGCAAAAAAGAAAAAAATTCCACAGCTTTTATTTTTAGTGTGGACATTAAAGGGCTCATTTCAAAAGAAAAGAGTAGGAAAGAAAATTGTAATATAATGCTAAATGCACATTAACATTTACAAAGTGAGCAGCAGGATATAAAGGCAGGGACGTGCGTATTCAGTTACTATGCTGGTAGGGTTATAGTTTATCTAAGAGACGTGAGCCATTAGTATGTGAGTCAAAGGTTAAAAAAAAAGCATGAAAACATGGGTGGACAAACAACATTATTGATGTGTTCCTTGTAATGGAGCACAATAAGACATCATGACGTCAGCTGCCTTGTCCTTTTGCACATCACACACACACACTTAACAATCCATCAATATTTGTGTGACTGAGCGGGGATGTAAACGAAAGCAACAGATTGGTTTTGGCCCGTGACACAGCCGCCTTTGAGGAAATTACAGATGATTAAGACCAGGATGATTAAGACCATTGTGTCGGGTCCCCATTGTGAACAAACAGACGGCTCTCTTGGCTGAATAGTGTCCTCTTTACTGCTGTTTTTTCACAGGGGGTCACAAAGGAGCAGAGAGTGCACTTCCAGTAGTAATCATTTGTTCCTTTCAGGCTCACTATTGATCTACATCTCCCCCAGCCTCCTCATCACCTACTTTTGTTCAGCATCAACCACAGCCTCGAGAAGAATAGATGAAAATGTGTCTGTGTGTACATACGCCAATTGAGATATCCTCTGTATTGTATCTGTCACTTCTCTGTAAATGTGCATGTGTGACAGTGAATAAAGAAAACACATCTCTGCCATTTTTCCCTGTGTTCATTGAGGCGTGTAATTCTTGCTGCATTTACTGGAGGTGTTGTGTGATCAAATTATCCTGTAGCTGAGTGACCTCAGACAGGGCAGAGGCTGTGGCATCCTCATTTGGATGCAGTTACTGTTTCCATAGAAACTTCAAACCATTTTCTCAGCAAAACCCAAAGCGACCAGTAATGGCTAGGGAAAAGTGATCGGTTGGTGCATTTAACCTAAATTGAAACTATTATAGCAATAAAAACCGTGCACAATGTGCTCTTAAAACCATGGGAGCCAGGTCTATCATTTTGTTCCCTAAGCGGGTCATTACTTCTTCGCATAATTTCTCTGAAAAGACGTGTCAATATAAAAGCCGCTGCCTCCCACAGGAAGTAATTGTGTTTGATCTGAGAGGTAGATGGAAGTGCGATGACTTCACACGTTCATAAGAGCTGCCCCGATGCAGCAAGGTATTAATTAATGGTACACTGAGCAGAACACATTTTCGAGAGAGCTTTTGTGGACTGAAACACTGACTGACTTTTAAAATAGAAAGAGAGACAAGAGGTGAAGAGAAGATGGGAAGGAGAGGTGATTCATAGGAGGGGATGGAAAAAACTTTGCTTTTGCTTGTTGGTAATTGGCAGCGTCTCCTACTCATGTTCATCCAGAAACAATCAAAAATAATCAGTGCGTGTGACGGTGTTATATTATCTCAGTGCACTCAGGTTTGTGAGTGATTAAATCAAATAGCTTTTCATCACATTTGAGACTGCATTTTAATCTAATTTTGCCGGTGATTTAATTTGACTGTCTGGACAGGCTTGTGTGATTCACATAAACACCTGTCTCCAAAACAGGTGTCGTAATATCTGAAGCAGAATTTAAACATAACTCCCTTCTACTACAAAAGCATCATTTAGAAGCAACAGCAGGCAGGCAGTGACGAGCTACGTAGACTGCATTGTCTTCTGCACAGATGCTGTTGATCAGGAACTTGAACAAAACATACATAAAGTCATCAGGCCCCAGCATGGCCGGAATCCAGACTTCATGATATCACGTCGTGCTGCCCTTTCTCTCTGGCTTCGCTTTTTAAACTGATGTCAGTTTTGTATAATTCAAAGTATGATAAAAGCCAAATAGCGCTGAATGCTTTGGGTTGGAAGCCAAGCTCTGGAGATTGAGAGGCGGATGAGTTGCTCCCATCTGGTTTCCTGTAATCTGTGCTGACCCTCGCAATCCAACTGACCACTTCCACTCCATCTGCACTTTTGCCCCCTGTTGGCCTCCACACCCTTTCTCCAGACCTAAACACTGTTCCCTCCACACCCACAAACCGTTTCCCAGCACTGTTACCACTGAATGATTAAATGTGTTCATACTTAATAAAATCTGAAATAAACTCCTGGTGAACTGAACAGGCCTGCATGTTATTAACAAGCAGAATATGTTTGTCACTCTGAGGGTAGTTTGCCTGTTTTATTATTTTGCCAGTAGGGGGGCGTCGTGTATTCTGCTCCATACTGGCCAGTCTGTTTTCCTAACAACCGAAGCATCACACATATCTCTGGGTATCTGACCAAGTCATCCAAGCTGGCAGGGCAGCACATGGCAACGTGTCTATATACAGCATAGAAATTTCAAGTACAGGGGAAGCAGAGGTGGGCTCGTCAACCAAAGATGGTTTTTTGTATGTTTTTTTGTGAACACATTGACAGTTATAATCTGATGTGCACACTGTTCAGAATAGAGTCAGCACAGTGTCCCCTCACAATCCTGTACTTATCTCTCCAGATGATCGATCAGGATGGAGCTTATTGCCTCTGGATGATTCTGAGCAATCTCCTTCAGCAAAATGACTTAAAAGGACAGTTCACCCCAAATTAAAATACATATTTTCCTCTTACCCGTAGTGCTGTTATCAACCTGTATTGTTTTGCACTGCCGTGTGGTGGAGATACCAGCTGTAGAGATGTCTGCCTTCTCTAGAATATAATGGAACTAGATGGCACTCGGTTTGTGGTGCTTTACATTTGAAAAACTCAATAGCAATGTCTCTTTCCAGAAATCATGACCTGGTTACTCAAGATAATCCACAGACCTTGTTGTGAGCAGTTTCACGTAGGAACTATTTCTCTGTTTTACCGAACTACATCTTCCAACTGTATCACCACACAGAAGGAAGCGTGCATCCACTGCTAGCTCACCTGGCACTAAGCTAGCTAACGTCCCAGCTCAGCTGAGAGGGACATCATTAGTCAATCAGTTTCTCTTTCTCTTTCACCCTCGGCGTATGTTTTGTGGTCTACTAGAGGTTATTTTTGTGTTTCTTTGTTCATTACACTTCACTATACACTCAAACAACACACAAAACACTACCGATACTGATACACTGCATAAGTTAAACCTAGATTTTGTTAAAGAAATGCTAAGTTAAAAATCATGCGTGTCCTCTCCTCTTTGTCCTTCCCAACAGTGACAGTTTACATGTTGTGCTCTCACAAGAACGAGCTTCTCGTTCATGAGTGTCAGTACGCTTCCTTCTGCACACAGTTGACGGACGTAAAAATAAAATAGTTCATACATGAACTTGCTCACAATAAAGTTTTTTGTTATAATATATTTTTAGTAACCAGCTCATGATTTCTGGACAGAGACATTGCTGTTGAGTTTTAAAAAAAAAAGAAAATGTTGGCACTTTGAGCACCATAAGCCGAGTGCCATCTAGTTCCATTATATTCAAAGAGAAGACGGACATCTCTACTGCTGATATCTCCAACACTCTGCAACCAACACCAAAACAATCTGTATTAATCAACAGTGCTACAGGTAAGAGGAAAAATATGTATTTTTGATTCGGGGGTGAACTGTCCCTTTAACACTAAGTTGCATTCAATAAACTACAAACTAGAACCTCACAGACTGATGTGTTCACATAACATTTATTTAATACAACAATTAAAATGTACATATGAGTAGAAATATACAGTAGAAATATAAAATTGTCATATATACAGCACCAAATATTAGAGGGCACACAGACAAACAATATTTTGCGTCACTCGCTGGAGTGACCAACAGCATTGGCAGACAGCATGGCTGTCCGCCGGGTGAGGGATGTATTTCCCCCGCAGCAGAGAGAGGTAGATTTTCCCCTTTAATTTTTTTTTTTCAGAAGGCAGAAGGGAAATCACATCGCATCTCTAACAAACAGATTGTGGTCACCTGCCATCCATATTTAGTGTCAACACACTGTTGTAATATAGCTTGAAAGTTATCAAGTTCAAGTGTACAACCACAATGTACTACACTGGGCTGAGCTGAAAAAGAACATACTCGTAAATACTCTTTATGAGCATTTCCTCTGACTTGAAAGAGATTAAGGGCGGATGTAGCTGTACGGTATGCAGGTGCTCGCGAATACTGAGTGATCTATGTTAGTCCTATTTTTTTGTCAGTAGATTAAGGTTCAGAGACTTACTACACTCTGGTTAACTTGGCATGTTCACTGCTGCCGCTGCCAGTGATGCACCGTAGCCTCTAAGAATAATACTGCTCTGTTCAGGATGGCTGATCCTGATCTAACTGCAGGGACTGCTCCCCACTCCCACATAAAAGTGAAAGGAATGACTTCCCCGGTTCTGCTTGTCTTCCTCCGTTAACTCCTTACTTCCCCCTCCTTCCCTTTGTTTAAACTAACAGAGTTTGGCTGACAATCAGTATGCAACAGAACATCTTAACTCACACTGACTGAGAGAGGACTGATCGATTGCATGTCTATTGAAGCAGATGGCCTCCAGGTCGGTCTTTGGCATTGTGTGTTAACTGCTACCTCGGGATGCATAGACACATTTTACTCGGCAACAAGCGTCACTAATCTGACTGCCAGAATCGATGCAACAATGATCAATGACAGTTCTCAAGGGTAAAAGAGTGCTCGTACACAGTCCTCAAGATAGGGACAAACGGGCTAGACTCAATTTCTATACATTCTGTACGTTGCTCTTTCTACTTCTGTGATTTGCATTTTCCATCCTGCGTTACATTCAGTGACAGAAACGAGAATATTTAAGACAAGAATCAAATGCCATTGTGTGTCTCATCCTGTGAGACCACACACCAACAGAAAGCACCTATTCACAGATGTGGAGCTGAGCGCAGCTACATTCACTCATACTTTTTGAAAGAAACGTACATGAAAGGGAAACCCCAGAGTCACTTAGAGCACAAACATGAATCAGTATTCACTAAAAAACAGCCTTGTACCATATTTTCAGACTGACAAAGGGATTTGTCACTCACTCTCAGTCAATATTCTTTCCACTGTGAGAAAGAAAATAATGCACTTTCTTTGGCAAACAGTGATACAGACAAATATCTGTGGATTATGGGGCTTAAAATCAAATGTATGCGTGTAGTTTAATTTGAATATCAAAAGGCTGCACACACTTCCTCCTGGGCTATGTCACATTGGGGAAATGAGGGATCAAGTCTGAAACTGACGATGTAGGATGGAGGAAGGCATGTGGGATGGATGAGGAGAGAGATAGAGAGAACAAGGGGAAATTCTCAGGGGTTCAGATGGAAACGGGGGAATGCGACAGAGCCTTTTTCCATGAGTGCTTGCTCAAGGCACCAAGAGGGAGGGGCCCTAGGGGAGCAGGATCAGTCAAAGTGTCCCTGCAGTGGCATGTCCCCTCGGGTAGTGTCCTTCAATAATCCTGGCCTGCCCTGTGTGGGGTTGAGGTGCCCCACGAAGATACTAGGCTGGGCGTAAATGCTCGCACATTGACAGGAGGGCAATCAGTCAGTCAGAAAGTCAGTGCCTGACTCCTTTGTAATGTGAAGCTGAAGCTACAAAAGGCCTTTCAAAGTTTGTTCTGTACTAGAAGTTTCTCTTGCTTGGCGTGGACATGGCTATATGTGCAAATCTGTTGTTCCTTAGTAGTGAAGTCCAACAGTCTTTCGGTTCACTAGAATCTTTATCTTTGAGCACACACAAACACCTTCCACTTGCCCAGCAGGTCCTCTGCCCTCTCCAGCTCATCGTCCACACAGATGCCAGCAAGATCCTGCTGGACTCAAGTTCCACTCTCCCATTGCGTAAAAAAAGCCCTCAACACATTGCTGCGGTGTCACAGGACGAGTGAATGACGCTGGCCGCTGACGCGGGTGCGCTGCTCTTTCGGCTGGGTATCGGGTTGCCGTCTTTGGCCCACTTCTGGCCTCTTGGAGAGTCACCTGTCCTGGCAGGAGGAATGCTGTGACTGACGTGCCTAGTGACGCCAGCGTTGACTCCAGCAGCAGCTCTGCATAGCGTGTTAGGTGTCTGTGCAAGCTCCCACTGTGACTGCCAGTGCATATGTGAGTGAGGACCGCGAGGGCCGTGTGTCCGTGCGTGTAAATATGCATGTAGTGTGCAATGCATATTTGTGTGTGTCTCCTCTGAGGTTGTTTTGACACTGGACACCTGCTGTCTGATGATAAAAGAGTGCGTGAGGCATTGGTGATCCCTCCTTGCCAATCCAAAATGGTCCAAACTTAACAGACTAAACAGATACTCAGTGTCCTGTCTATCTGTCCTTCCACGCTCTATGATTTCTCAGCTCACGTTCTCTCCGGTATGAGCTGAGCCAAACTCTGTGATAAAGAATAGAGGGGATTCGGCGCTAGGAGGAGGTGAAGTGGCGGCTTCTTTAGCCAACTCTTGAGCTCCCAGCCCTGAGTATGTCTCTGCTTTCAAGTTCCTACCACTGCTTTCCCCATGTGCTTCACAGGGGACACTGCTCAGAGGTGAATGAGCCTCCCTCTTTCTTTTTCCTTCTCTTCTTCTTGTGGACAGTCCAACAGGCGGTGGCCATCAGCAACAGCAAAAGACCCATGACAAGAAGCACCACTGACACCACTTTAGTCTGAGGCAAGTCATTATATGTGTAGGTCACCCCGGTTCCTGCCACACCGATCACCAAAGAGATGATTCCAAAGGGAAAGATGCAGCGGTACCAGGACTTCTCCATGCCTCCAGTGGCCTGGGACAGACGCTCCAGAGAGGAGAGCACCTCAGGGACTTTGGCACCGCCAGCCTCCAGGGACTGACCCTCTTGTCCCGTGCTGGTCTGGGGCTGAGTTTGGCAAGCCAGGTGGCCCGTTGTGCAGCCCATCCTGATGGTGTGGGCTGGTGGATCCTGAAACCAGGCTGCAGCGCTGGCCTCTTGGATGACGCTCGCAGTCAGCTGTGGCCTGGAGAAACAGAAGGAAATAAAGGAAGGCAGAAAGAGAGAGAAAGGAGAAGGAGGTCTGAATGAGACCGGAGGAATGACTGGAGCGTGTCAGATGAAGGCTTCTAAGTCAGCGCTGAAATCCACTCACACTTTCCCCTTCTCTCCCTCCCTCTCTTGCTGTTTCTCTGTGCACTGCCTGCTGGCTCTCTGGCAGCACATTGTACACTCTGCTGAGTGTAGTGGCGGGGGATATATAAGGGACCATGGGAAGGGGAGGAGCTAAGGACGAAAAACAGGGAAGTCCAAGCGATCTGATTGGTCTTTTTTGTGTGACGTCAAACATTGAAGCAGAGAGAATAGGGGTTGACGAAGCACAGGAAGGGGGAGGGGAGAAGAGTTGACTGCTCCCTCTTTTCTTCATCTCCCCATCACTGCCTCTCAATTGCAGTCTTTTTTTGTTGTTTTCCTGCAGTATAAAAGCCTCCCCAGGAGAATACAGGGCCCCACTGCTGACTGGAAATCAGAGGAGAAAGGGGAATCCCTCACCATCTTAGATTAGAAAGTTACTTTTTCTATCTCACCCTGCACCACAACAGCACACGTCACCTCCATATGGCATTATATACAGTAATAGTCTTCCCATTGCACCACTTGTTGTGTGTACATCAACAGCAACCATAAATCCTGTGACCACCCACATAATCTTCCTTTCATGTGCATGCAGGCACCTGAAGACAATGATTTGCAGGAGGACATCAAACATACAATACCTCCATAATGTAAGAGTAAATACACTAATGAGCATGTCCACATGTGACAGAAATGCACTCACAAAATACGCACGCAGCCCCCACTGCTTTCCCACCCACACACACTGCTAGTGCCGGTCCTCTCTGCGTGGAAGGCAACCTAGTAGTTAATCTCCCAGCATCTCTGTCTTGCATGAGAAGAAAATCAATCCAGACAGCTCTCTTCTACCAAACTTGCTTATCTCACTCCTCCTCGTCCAAAAAGCTACGTAAGGACAGGATAAATGTGTGTGCACAGCTGAATGTCGATATTTTTATCTTCAGGCATTACTAGATTTACTATGAGAACATTTGATCTCTTTTCTTTACAAGCATTTTAAACATTTACTGTGAACCTAATATTGATTATGGCAGTTTGTTGCTGAATGGCTTTGGGATTTATGTGTACCATTACCTACAATTATCAGGGAAGCACACAGTGGTTTCAAGTGTATTTAAAGGAACAGTTCTATTTTTCCTCTATCCCATAGTGCTTTTTATTAGTCTAGAAAGTTTTGTTGTGAGTTGCTGAGTGTTGGAGATATTGGCTGTAGAGATATCTGCCTTCTCTTGAATGTAATGGAACTAGATGGCACTCAGCTTATGTGCTCAAAGAGCCAAAAAATTATACTTGATGAACTCAACAGCAATGTTTCCAGAAATCATGATCTGGTTATTTAAGATAACCCACAGACCTTGTTGCAAGCAGTTTCACACAAGAACCATTTTACTTCTACAACACCCGCCTACTGTATCACCATGTGTGCGTCACTGAGCTAGCTAATGTTACATATCAGCCAAGACGGACACCATTAATGTTTACATCTCACACTGACACAACCACAAGCCTCTCGTTCATGAGTAGATGCCCATTTCCTTCTGCGCAGTGATACAGTTTGTGGATGTAGCTTGGTAGAAAGACATAAGTTCCTACATGAAACTGCTCACAACAAGGCCAGTGGATTATCTTGAGTAGCCGGGTCATGATTTCTGGGAAGAGTCACTGCTGTTGAGTTTTCAAATGTATTTTTTTGGCACTTTAAACACCACAAATCGAGCGCCATCTAATTCCATTATATTCAAGAGATGGCTGATATCTCCAACATTTGACAACTCACACCAAAACAATCTAGACTGATGAATAGCACTACAGGTAACAGGAAAAATATGTAGTTTTGATTTCTGGATGAACTGTCCCTTTAAGGATGCACATGTTATGAGACAACATGCCTCATAAATATGAAGAAAGCTTTGTCTCAAAAAAAAAAAAATTTGACCTCACGACAGGTCTGAAAATTCATCTCTTGAAGGTTTGTGGGTATAAAACCATAGTCCATGATATCTTGAATATCTAAAGACATCTCTTCGCATTTGTATGACACTGACATGACTTGTGTTTAGCAACAGGTTTCTCTTCAATCAAAGCATTCTTGCTCTTTGACGGCCACAATGCACACATTATCAGAGCTACCTAATGTTCTAATATAAATGCCGAACACGCCTCCGTAGAACAGGACAACAACTTGTTAGTTGAGGCACTGTCTTCTTTGCCTTAACAGAAAAACACGACTTGATGAAAGAAGCTGGCTTTGACTGGCTGAATAGTGGGGGAAATCAAATAATGAACCCTCATGCAGCCTAACTGATGACCACACTGACTTAATGATCACTGCTGTAGCGCACCCAGCAACAGAGCTGTAGATGAGCACAAGAGGAGTAAAAGAGGGGAAATGAGGAATGTGTTTGTGAGGGGCGGGGTACGAAAGAAAAGAGATGTTCAATGGGCATTTGAGGGAGAGAAGTGGATTCTTGGTAGCACTGTTTGGTTTCTGTGGATTTGTACTTGGGCTCCAGCTCTGCAGCGGACTGAGGCTAAAAAAAAGTGAAGATAGTGAAAAAAGTGAACAAGTAGGAAGGAATGTGTACGACAAAGAAAGGCCTATTCAACTCTGTCCTTCGCTCCGTGATGTGGCACACAGCAGTGACACATGGGAAAGAAAATGAAGCTTCTTCCATGGAAAGTAAAATTGCCTTATGTGACAAAAAGAAGCGTGAGAAACATGGTACAAAGGCGTGAGACATGGGTAACCTGGGCAGGGCAAGGCCACGCTGGTGGGAGTGGAAGAGCTCTACTGGTGACAGCCAGAGCCAGCCAGCAGCTGATGTATGCAGGTCACAGGAAGGCTGAGTTGCGTAGGCGCCACTCCCTGTGGGACTTGTTTGTGGTGTTGACGTGATCTCAAGGATGCTTCCCTGCCTCCTCCTTTACTCCCTTCACACACACTGATCCAAGACTGCATGGGCGGACAAGAAGCTCGCAGCACATTTCCACAGTCTCGTACAGATAACTTGGCTGCAACCCACGAGTGGTGAGACACTCCTGGTGTGCTGGAGATCTTGGGAACATGTGTGAGCGTATTTCTGATTCAAACCAGGAGCCCCGGTCATCGTGCTCCTGCTGTTTTAGACACAGGTAACAATGTGAAGCTGAAATAGTCGTCTCCCTTTTAGAAGCTTGTTTTTCCCCTCCTCAGGGAAACATGCCATTTCCAGCTTGCAGCATGCAGAGAGCCAGGCCCCCAGGCATCTTTGTGACTCAGCCGGCTTTGAGTGTGCACGTCCCTCCGTTTGTGTGAGGGTTGGTGCAGCAGGGCTCAAACACCCACGTCCTGCTGTGTGAACCCAGCGCCACCTGTCGCCCAGTCTGGCACAGCCCCTGCCATCCACACGTCATCTGTGGGCACGAGCCCTTTAGGCTTCTCCAAGCCCTTCTGCATCTCACATACGCCCTCACATAGCATTTGTGGCGGGCAAAATCACTTATGTCACATCACGGAGACATACTATTGGCCCCACATGTGCTGTATATCATTCAAAGCATGCCAGATTATAAAAGCCCAGCATGGAGCTCAAACACATCATATGGAGAAACATTATGGTGGAGTACTAGGAGGTTGCGAAGTGAACGCGCTGGAAAGGTTGCAGGACTGTCTCATGACTAACAAACGCATTCACACTGTGAGCTCTTCAGAGGCCCTGATTTGCCAGACAGTAGGAAGAAATTGGACCACATGGAGGATGAGTCTGAAGTCACGGCGACCCTGCTGCTTTCGATGGAAAACGGGATTAAAATAAGATGAAGCGCCTCCATTGTTCCTTTAAATCACTTAAATCCACCGACTAGCAGGCTGAAAGTCTTGCAGCACACTGATTAGTAACTTTAAAAAATTACCTATAAAAACTATCCTTAATTCTAGGTCACGGATTCAATTCAACTGACAATTTACTGATTGCTTTTTGACGCAACAGTAATAACTAAAACCATTATCATTAAGCACCTGCTGGAGCGTTCTGTGGTCATTTCCTCTGTAAGCTGAGTGCCACCTGCTGGTGCACTCAGTGTGGAGATAGAGCTCCATTACTGACCTCGGGTTAAGTTTTTCCCATGACACCTTGGTGTTGATATTAAATGTTATGTAGTGCAGTTACACAACAGCCAACTAAATCAAAATATGATTAAACATAAAAACAGCACTGAAACATTAGAAAAAAATTAACTTAATGCTGGTCACATGGAAATATTTATGAGCAGACCGACTGGCATAACAAATATCCAGACTGTAAAAATTATTTGCCATGGTTATTATTATATTATATGTAATGATCATCGTTATTGTGTTACTTTAGAATTACATCATCATAATGATAGTGCTTTTATATCATATATTAGTATGTCTTTCTCTTTCTGTCTGTCACACATCACTAAATTTTAGCCACACTTACCCTACCTAATCTAATCTATTCTCTACTCCTGGACTGCTTTACATTATTGTTTGTATGTCTTTTTATCTTCTCTGTATATGTGTCACTCTTATTACATTATTTCACTGTAAATAAAACAACTGAAACTGAAAAAACAAAGATCTAAATCTAAACTACATGTTCCTTTATTAAAGAAAAAATGTTAAATAACCACAAAATGTTCTTGTTTTTTCATTAATATGTTACTGCATTGCATCAGACACTGACTAAATACAGTCACAGCACACACACACATAAAAAACAACATAAATTCTTCACAATAATGACCTTGATTCTTGATTTATGGAGAAATATACACTGAGTTATCTCTTAATTAGGTACACCTGCTCAGCCTAAAGCAGACCCACATAATGATCCTGCAATGGGCCTTTCTGTTTTTTTACAGAGGGCATTTTGACATGTCACAGTAGGAAAAGCACAGGTGTACATAATGAGGTTAACCATGACAGAATTCCATTTAGCTGCTTTGATTTCAGGGTCCTGTTATTGTGCATGCCGGCTCACTGTCACACTCAGTGGCACTCTTGAAAAGAGCAGAGCCATCATTAGTGACACTAGAAACGCCTGTGCTTTTCCTGCTCTGACAGGTCAAAATGCCTGCTGTGAAAAAGGTCTATTCAATTTATGTTTGTGAGCTTCATGTCCTAGTTTTATTGACAGTGTCAGAGGGGTATAATTCAACTGGCGTTGCACTTAATTGCCTTATACTGAGAGGTAATATTATGTGTGTAAAAAGGAGGTAATGGGCTCTGTAGTCAGTCAGGCTCAGAGTCCAGGACTATGGCAGGGAAACGCTCCCCTCCTTCACCCAGCAGGGAGTAGATGTCCCTCAGCACACTGAGGTTGGGACATCCAGGCCCAGGTGCTATAGACGAAAGCTGAGGGGAGAGAGTGTCCAACAGAGCCTGTCATAAGAAGAAGAGACTGTTAGCACATTAGTAGGTATTGACTACTACTGAACAGAACACAGAGACTGTCTCAGAGTGCATAAAGCTTACCTGCTCTACATGAATCTCTTGTTGCAGCAGTGCCACCCTCATCCTCAGCGTTTCCAGCTCTCTGAGCTCTGCCTCTGTCATGTAGGTTATAGTCAGGGGCAGGGGTGCAATCATCCCATCTCCCCACACACAACTTGCCCCAGCGGGGCAAAGACAACCTCCCTCTGGCCTCCATCGATCCCATGCTTCCCACTCTGACGGAAAATACGGTTATTTTTAGAGCGTGAGCGTGAGCAACCGTACCCTAAAACGTTTTTCTGCTCTGCTGCCTCAGCTTTAAATAGCTAGGCCCTTGCCTAGCCACATCAGGATAGACAGCTTTTAAAACCCCACCGTCACAGGGTGGGGGGTGGTTGATCTGTCGGGGCCAAGGAAAGTAGTGATCTGGCACTGAGGTTTCACTGCGGCTCTGTTTTCATTTTCCATACGCCAAGATGGAGAAGCTGCATTAGCTCGTTAGCACGCTACATTCGTCACAATCATATCTCAAACGCTGTTAAAATGCAATAAACGATTAATCCCTCTCTTGAAAATAAAACCCTCTGAAATAAAATACTTACTGGATGGGAGATGCCACGTTGGACGCATGTGCTCACAGCGCTACATGGATGTGTGTGGGTTAAGCAGGGAGCTAGAAAAGACTGGAAACTTCTCTTTCACACTGGCTTTAGCAACATACTTGTGCTGCACTGGATCTATAACTGGTAAACATAAACAAAACTTGCTCCCTGAAGGTGATACAGTCATTTGAGTGGTGTGAATGGAAAATCCCTGGGCATTCAGTTTCATTATAACAGTATCGTTGGAGGTAATGGAAATTATACCATGTTACATACTGTAGATACTGAGTAAGAGATACCCTGACACCCAGAGATGATAACTCAAACACAGGCTCGTGACTTCTCTACCAGTGTCCTCTTAATTATGCAAGTCTGTGCTGTGGAATAAATCATTTTTAATAATGAATTTCTTCTCCTCATGAACACCTTAATATAACCACGGTCAGGCTGACATGTAGTTTTTAAAAAAGGGAACGTGTAGTTTGAAGTGGTGGCTATTGTTATAGTGAAACAGGATTATTTCCTACCTTGTTTTGCTTGGTGTGCAAAGCTCTGGAGCTGTGATGCTTTCATCGGCAACCTTTCAAGTGTCAGACATGAGTCATACTTGTTTGCCTCACAACCTGTTTAGAAATACATCATAACAAAAATGCAGAATTTTATCAGCGACATTATTACAGAGGATAGTGGAGTTGTTTGGTTTAATCGCACTGTGTTGATTAGTCTCACGATTGTAGTCAGTGCAATTGTTAAATATCTCAACTGCTCTTTCTAGGGTCCTGAATGTGACTGGCACAGGCTCATCACTAATGAGTCTGAATAGCTCTCAAAAGTCACTTCCTGCCAACTCCCTGTGCAGTTTCCTCCCAAATTAGCATTTTCTCACCCACACAGTTGTGTCATCAATCGCCTTCATTCCTCCTCATTCCTCCACTCCTAAATGTGTGTGCTCGTATGTGTAATCTGTTGAGGCTTTTTTACCCGGCTCTGCGGCTACCTCTGGCGTCTGTTTGGCCCGAAGCTCCTTTGTCTGGCAGTGCTGGGTGAGGTCATGCCCTTGTTGAGACAGTCTGTCAACCAGAGCCCTGGTCTGATCTGGGCAACCACATGGCCAATCCTCGGGGAACTAGAGGTGTCAGAGAGACAGGGTCAAGGACAACACACCAGGTATCAGCCTGCTCAGGGGGATGAAAGTGTTTGAATCAAATTAATGCAGAAATATACTCTGCTAATTTCCTATCACTGGGCAATGGAAATCGGTGGAACTTTACAGGTGCATTAGAGTAAAAAGTCAGATTTACATGTCTTTTTTTGAAGATTATTTTTGGCCTTTGGCTTTTATTACAGAACAGCTGGAGAGTGACAGGAAAACGGGAGAGAGAATGGGGATGACACGCAGCAAAGAGAATCAAACCCAGGCTGACGCAAAGGACTCATGGGTCACCGGTCTACCTGCTGAGCTAGAGGTCGCCTCACATTTCCACATCTTTTTTTTTAATATAAAGCAGGTACTGGTGCCATATAAATACAGTGAAAACACTCAATCCACATAGAAATGCACACAGTCTGTATTCAGAATTTGTGCCTTTAATTGAGCCGTCAGGACCTCTGTAAAGGTGTGATGTCACAACTATACTAGATCCTCCTGAGATGCCATGATTTGCAGAGACTGTGAATGACATCAGTCTATAAAGTCAGAAAGTGCTGCTACAATGTCGGCGCAGAGATGTAGGAAACCCGGAAAGACTGACCAATCGGAGCAAACTGGGCTTTTTTGGGAGGACTGTTTAAAAACCAGGCACCAAATGAAGCGTTTTAGACAGATGGTGAATACAGGTATATTCAGGAAAACAGCATGAGAAAAATGCTTGTTTTTTGAACATTAAAACATGTAAACGTGTTCTACTATAAACCCAAAAGTATGAACCTGAAAATGAGTTTGATATGGGACCTTTAACTAACTGTAACACTAGAGTATATTTCCAAACTCAACATTACACAGCATGGAAAACATGTCTGAGGCTTCCCAGCCCATTTTGACAGGCTTCACTAGAAAAGGAAGGATACCGTAGCTCTCATTCTCTCCATGAAGTGACTCCTCCCAGGCACAGGTTTCCTTTGTAGGGCAACGACTTTGTCCCACAACCTAAAGATAATATAGAGAGGGAGACTTAGTGCCCAAACACATTTTCACAATAAATTTTCACAATATTAACAGACTGAATTTGACCACCTGTTTTGCTTGCTCCTTAGGGATTTCCATTTTGCTGTTGGATCAGAGGCTTTCCTGCCGTGGAGCAAAGGCAAACAGAAAACACGTTAACCCCTTTCTGACTGTGACTGGCAAAGCGTGTTTTTTTATCATGGTCCAGTTATGTAAAAACATACCCATCCTGTCGAAGTGAACTGTGAGCTCCAGATTCTGTATGCGAAACAGGCACTGTGGTGTCTGAAGGAGTGGGGATAGCTGCAGCTTTCCCCCGATCATTTTCACTCTGCACGTTGCTTCTAACAATCTTGTTTTTGGAATGGAGAGTTGAGATGTGTAACTGACCCCGGTCAAGAGAGCCAGACGCTGAGACAGCCTGTTGTGACTTCCTTGCTGCCTGTTGATGTGCAATCCCAGCTGAAGCGACAGGATAGTTCTGGATTATGTTTCCATTAAAGGAATACTTCACCCCCAAATGACCATTTGAATATCAATTACTCACCCCATTGTTACGTTACGTCAAGTCCAGCCATTTTCTCCGTGACCCCAGCGTAACACTGGGTGTGTAGTTGATATACAAGTGGTCATTTGGGGTGACATATTTCTTTAATTGTAGTTTTGCACTGTCCAGGATTGTGGCTTACTGAAGATTTAGCGTGGAGGATGCTGACTTACCAGACTTTTTGTGATGTTTTCTGTCCAGACTGGCAGATTTGGAGGTAAATCTGGTGGTTGTCAGATTTCCTTTACAAGCCGCAGATGTCTGCATTCCCTCTTTGGATGTGACAGCTGTAGTGCTAGGTTCCTTTCGATGCGCAGATTGTTTGTTTGAGTCCTTTTTAGAGGATCCGGTGCCAGTGCGAACCCGAAGGGCCTTCTCCAGGGCTCGCTCAAGCAATTCCATATCTTCTCTCTCCCCTGGTGAGGTAACTGTGTCTAAAGATAGCAGCATGCAAATGTGCGGTTACAGTTTATTTTTTTTATTGAACCATTAGTCTGTTTAGATCACAATCTCCTTGATGACAAGAATGAAAGAGGGGTGTGATTATTAGAAGCAAGCACAGTCATTACATTTGCACATGACTGCTCCCATCTCTCTCAAATTAACTGTTTACAAAAAATGCTACAGTGAACAATATTTTATGTGACGTTTTATCCCATTTAAAAACATCTTTTTAACATATAGCAACATATTTTTGATCTATTGATGAATGAGCACTGTATCTGGCAAACAAACAACTATTTTTTATATTACCTGCAGCATCATCATCTGCACAGTCTGACTCACCGGAGCCCGTCTGTGGTTGTGGTGTTCTGTGGGAAAATACTTTAGGTGACTACACAGTCAAATTAACCACAGGAACAAAACTTAGGCAACAACAGTATATAATAATAAATAATATTTGCACGACCTACATGTCTCAAGAATTAAAACTTGACTTTTAGTGTTCACAAATTCTAAGTTGCAATTCTGTATGAAACTTAATTTTTGTTAGACTAAACTGTTAATAGAATTTAAATGCATTTGTACTATCTGGTGTACATGCCTGTAATTTATCACAGTTGCCAAACGATAGTCGATTTTAAAGGCCGATGTTGAACTGAGTTTAAAAACTTATGTGATAAAATATCCTCCAATGTATATTTTTAATGTAAACATGTAAGACAAGCCATTGTGTTGTATGATGATCCCTTGAATTTGGCTATGTTAGTGACACAGATGACTTCATACATATCTTTGGCATGACTGTACTGAAATGTGTTTCTTATCAGCCAACATTTGCACACATATGTCACTACTAAGCTAGTTTTTATTCATCTTTTAATTAACCTTTATTATTAAAAATCTCTTTTCGATAGTGTCCAGGCCAAGACAGGCAGCAATATAAGTTACAGACAGGCAACACAGGACAAATACACAGAATAAAAATGTACAGCTCTAAAACAAGCAATATAAAACACAAAGTCAGATTACTACAAAGAAAAGCCAGAAGGTGTGACAATGTATACTAGAAAGCAACTGTTTCATGAGAACAAATAGGGCAACTACACAGGATTAGAAAGACCAGCTATGATACACCGTGACACTGGCACATAGAAGATTGTGCTTTGAAACAACTGAGAGGAACCAATGAGTGCAACTTTAAGTCCTCCTGCAGAAGATTCCACATGTAAGGAGCTGCATACATAAATGCTCGCACCCTCGGTACAGACAATAAAAACATGTTCTGAGAACGGAAAGCATAGCCATTTTCAATTTTTTTGCTTGATTTATACACATAAGTATGTTGGAAGGAGGACAGTAGCTTTGGAAACAAGAGAATGCCCATGAAAAAGTCTATGAAATTGTAAAGAGAGCCAGGACACTGTGTCGAGTTGGAGGATTGCAGTTGGTTATAGATCTCAAAGCTCTCTAATATCAGACCCTATTACTCATATAAATAACTTCTTACTTAATGCTGTTGACCACAATCAATTCTAACTAATTGCAGGACCTGGAGAACATCTCACTTAGGCAACTTCAGCACTGCTTTAGTCTCTGTGGTTCACAGGGAGATACAGTGGAGCTCTTGAGCAGTGGAAAAGGCACTGCTGGGATTCGAACCCAGGATCTCCTGTTTACTAGACAGGCGCTTTAACCAACTAAGCCACAGCGCCAGATGCGTGCCCTCAACTGCACATGCCCAACTTATGCAATGTATTCAAGCTGGATTACTGATATATTTTATACAGATGTTATGGTTTCACAAGGACTCGTTATTTTCACCATTACATTAATCTCTACTTAATGTCTAGAACTTTAGTGAATGTTTTAAAAAACATTAACCCCACTTAACATGAGAGTATTAACGCACGACACACACATACTGAGGTTAACTGAATATTAAACAACATTAAACATCTATATCTATTTATATTTTACATGCACATATACGTTAACTTGCATACTAGCAGTATATAAGTAATTCGTCTTTGTCACAATATTTCTGTTGTTGTTGTAAAATTACTTTCTTTTACACGAGTCTGGCAACATATGTGAAATCGTGAGCATTAATGAAATAGAGTTTGTTAATATCTCAGATGTACAGTACTTACAGGGTCTGTAGCAGCTCTCTGTAGAGTTGAATAGTGTCGTTAATCTTGGTTTGTTCAGCTTTACAAGACTTTATAGCTCGTTCAACCGCAGACAGCAGTGACATGCTTGTGTCAGACTGTCGCACTGTGGTGACTTTAATGCTCTGCCGTGTCAACACGCAAGAAACTATGGGTTTTAAAACTCTAATTCAGCGTTAATTAAAGTTTACAGAAAGTGAAAGTCAGTCACAAAGGTACTGAATAACTCAATGTTTGACACATCCCCATAAAAACAACATTTAACGCTGGCTGTTTCGTGCTGACCCGCGAAATCGAAAACTCGGCGGATGCGGAAGTCACATTTCTCCTTTCGTGGTGAAAAAAGTTACTGTGAGGCACTTTTAAGATGTTAAAAACATATCATCTTATGACACTTGTCATGTATTTATCTGCAAATAAATACATTTACGGTTAAAACTAGCTAAACACGATTAAAAAAAAAACTTTTAGCTTCATCTCCACAGCAAAGTTCTCACTTCTCGCGAGAAGTGGGGTGGTTAGCAGGCACGCTGCGCTCTCATGTTGCCATGACGACAGCTCAACAGCATCATGATTTCTAATGTGTTATACAGTCTATAGTGCGCCATGTAACGTTACCTGTTTCAGGACTCCTGTATTCTACCTGTTTTATACTTTATAAATGTTCCCTTCTCTCTTTTTATGAGGATATTATTATTTAGGCATAGTAATATTACTCTAGTGTGTTATGATACTTGCCTTTGTTACCTCCAATACCCAATTTTGAGTCACCTCAGAGTGTAATTTTCTTTAAGAAATTGTACATGTTCTACATCTTCATTTTTTTCATTATAATACACTACAATTTAAAGTGAGTTAAAGTTATTTGAATTATTTCAAATATGCTTAGTAAGTTGTTATTGTCATGTCTTAACATTGTGATTTTACTGATGCCGTTGTGTCCTCATAGTGTGAAGCTTTGTCGTTGTTGTTGAGGACGCTGTCTTGTGATTATGATCTGTTTTATATTTGTTTTGTACTTGTATGTGTTTTATACTATGGTGTTAGATTTCTTGTCTAACACTATGTTTTTTCTTTTCTGCCCAGGGACTACAGATGAAAATTAGCTAGTAGCTAACTCTGGTACGGCTGAGAGCTGTGCACTGTCCCTGTTAAATAAACAAATAAAATAAAATAAAAATAAAAAATAAGCAAATCCAGTAGATTTAGCGTCCTCTATAACTTATAAATCCACTTAAAATGAATCGAAATCAGTCCCCAGGGAGTTTAAATGTGGCTACATCTGGCTACAATCTGGCTTTTGAAAATGTCAGAAATGGATTTGGTATCCTTAGTAACCCCCAAAACCACTTCATTACTGTCCTGTTGCAACTCTGCAAATTTACCAAGCAAGTTCAAGTTATTTTATTTCTAACATAAAACTCTCGGGAACTCAACACTTCCAGATTGACATTGCTGGCAAGTAGACTGTCTGGAAGGTCAGTGACTGAAAATTCCATTTTCTCTGATTTGAGGTATAGTGTCAAATTTAGGCCAAAGCAAATGTAATTTTCAAGCTAGAAAGGTCAACTTGGACTCAAATTTAAGCTTATCAACATGGGGAGTTTTCTATGTGCAAGTGAAGCAGTGATATTAAACACAAAGTGATGAAATATAATCATTTTTATGAGACTTTATCAGTCTTAGTCATTTTTTATTTTCATTTTTATTTTATTTTTTGATGTGTGTGATAGGTTAAAATAAAATGGCAGCAAGCCCCAGCATCTTATTTTGCTACTTTCCCCTTTGTGTCAGGATACTCCTTGCCAATTTTCACTTGTATGACTACTTGTTCTATCATAGTGCCTAAATGTTTGCAATTACATAATTTCACCAGGAACATGTCCCAAAAATGGGGTTTCAAAATGACTAAACCTATTTACTGTATAGTGACATATAGGTCACATTCATGTGGCCTGTGACTATTCACTATGAAAGATTGTCCAACTTTTCTGCCATGCTTTTCCTGTCCTTTGCACCCTGTTTCATTGGTGGTCTACGATGGACATGTGTGCATAAACAATTATGGCTAATTCTGGACTATTGTGGCTAACATGGACTCACTGAATCATCTTTGATATTTTTAGAAAGTAATACTGAAAATGTCTGTAATATGACAGGGTGGCACACATTTTATGGCACCTTGTAGCCTAAAAAACTTGCTCGTTTCACATTAAAAAATGTCCCATTTTAGCTTAATTTTTGTCCCATTTTACCTGAATGCATTAAGTTCTCACTGAAAACCCTCTTCCATAAAAGTATATATGACAGTGTTTTGATTATATGATTTTTTTGTTGTTGTTTTAGCAGCAGTGCTCCTATTACCAGAAAGACAAAGTCAGCATGCCACATGGTTTTCCTTGCAAGTTCTCTGCACATGCTCTGCGCATACTATTTGTCTCAGACCTTTAAAAATGATCGTACCATATAAAGAACACCTGTAGAAATAATTTAATAACATATTCGGTAAACGACTGCTGAAATTTAAAGTGCCCAAGCTGTAAAACATTATTTGTCCCATCTGATGTCCCACATCACCTGACTTGACCTTAATCCAATCATCTCAGCTTCCCCTGACGGTTTTTAACGACTCAAAATTCATCAAAATTGTCCACTTGAAATATAGCCAATTCTTGTTTAAATGGCCATTTTGAGTTTTAAAAGGTCAAAAATTGGTTCAGCATCCCCGTAGAACCACTCTAATGTTGTCAAAATGGGCCAAGCAGTTGCTTAAATATTGTCCACATACATATGATTATGTCAATTAATGCTAATTACGCTAAGTAGGCAAATCTCCCCACATCGGCAACTTAGCATCCGGCAGTTTGGGTTGTCTGATTCGAGGTATAGTGAAGAATTTAGGCCACAGTAAGTAAATTTCAAGATAGAAAGGTCATCTTGGGCTCCACTTGAAACTTATGAACTTGGGAGGTTTCTATATACAAATGATATTTATCATGGAGTGCTGGAAATAGTCGTGTTTGATGAGAATTTGTGAAGCGGACAGTCTTTTTTTGTGTTTTTGGGGGTTTTGGTGCCTCATTTCCCCATTGTTTCAGGATACTCCGTGCCAGATTTCATACCCGTAGGACTATTTATGCTATTGTAGTATCTTAACTTTGCATTTACACCAGAAACATGTCCAAAAAGGGGGTTTTCGGCTCCCCTGTAACTGAATGGCATCAAGTTGTGTTTTTGTTATCAGCATGTGAGTTATAGACTAACAGGAACTGCCTCCCAGCCTACGTAGCATTAGCTGTGGGGTTACATAAACTGCGCAACAATTTTTGAAATTCAGTGTCACTGTTATCTCCAGAGAAGTGTGTGAAAAAAGGAGTCAATCTGAGGACTCTGCTTGCACCTTTTATTAATCAGGTCCTGCTCATACACTTGACTCATAAATGCGTGAATTACCAGTTGCAAAGATTACTCTAAAGAGCACCATTTTACCATTTTGATGACAACATTCATTAAATTTTGTGATTATGTTCCCAAGAAGCCTACTTACATGTACACTTTTGGACAATTGCTGTTCCTGTGAGTGACAGTTATTAAAACAGGATATGACTAACAAGGATAATTTCCTGTCGGTTTGCTGTTTCACGTAACATTGTAAGTGATCAAACCAAGCCTCAACACTGGGGCAAAATGATTCATATGCAGACGCAGGATGAGTAGTTGTTGTGCACATCAGTTTATCTGCCGCACAGCAGGTCAGGGCCTCTTCTTGTCCATGCACAGTGAAAACTGCATTTGATTTGTGCACTCATCTGAAGTGGGTTTCCCACATAAGCACTGCTGAAGTAGATTGACTTCACAGCTGTCAATATGGTTACTGAATTAACAGCAACGCTTGATCTGCTCCTCTCACTATGGAGTGTATTGTCCTGCGGTGTCACTAAGGAGACTGTGATTATAAGACAAAGTAAATGGATTTTCTGTATGCTGCCTGGCATGTCAAAATGGGACAAGGCCATAACTGTTTACACCTGTGCATTTCCTGCAAAGGTCTTCTGTGTAGTTTGATTGTTGTACATTCTGGCCTGGCACCACCCCATCTCCTGCTTTACTTAGAGGAGCAAGATAAGCTTTGTGCCTATCGGAGAGCATCACCGTTTTTTTTCTTCCTGTCTAACGTCTCTTTATCTTGCACTTCACGTTACATTCCACTTTCTGAATAAATCTTGCTAATCTGAATCTCAATAGTCTTGCTACTATCAGAGCACCGTCTTTCCGTTATTGATCCAAAATTAATCAGATTCAAAGACCTTTTTCACAGCAAGAAACCCACTGGTGGAACTAATGAACTCAAAGGGGGACACCACTCAAGTTATGGATTTCAGTGTTATTTCCAAGGCTGAGTTAAGTTTAATCAATATTTGTGAACGTGAGCTACTCTCTCTTTCTTAAAGCCAGAAACCAGAGGAGTTGTGCTGCATTCATGTGCTCCTCAGACGGTCCCATATCCCGAGTTTGGAAGTCATCCTTCCGACTTTGTTGTGTTCATGAGCTTTAACTGGTAATGTGGAAACAACATGGACGCTGCAAAGAAGATATTTTGTATTTTATTGTCCAAAGAATTTAAACAACACAATGACAACAGTTAGAAACTTTATATTACAACATGATTTTGTCCCTGACTTGTTGCTGCTCCTGTGCGTCATCTAAAACTATTTTGCCTTACTTGACTAATGTTAATAAATAACTTTTCTAACAAATCTAGGTCTCTTTATTTTATTTTTTTCTGTAGCTGCTTATCCTCTTGGGGGTCATAGGGAAGCTGGAGCTGATCCCGGCTGATATTGGGCGAGAGGCAGGGTACACCCTGGACAGGACAGGCTATCACATTGCTGACACATAGAGACAGACAACCATTCACACTCACATTCACACCTACATGCAATTTAGAGTCACCAGTTAACCTGCATGTCTTTGGACTGTGGGAGGAAGCCGGCGTACCTGGAGAAAACACCCACTGACACATGGAGAGCATGCAAACTAGACACAGTGGGGCTCTCCCACCCCGGGAGACCCAAGAACCAGGAACCCTCTTGCTGTGAGGCGACAATGCATACCACTGCAACACCGTGTCGTCTCTCTTTATAACTGGACAGCAACTAACAGTTAAAGTCTAATACTATATCGCAAATTATATGTTAGCAAAAAATTGAACTGCAATATGTGAATTTGTAAAAGTTAATTACCATCAACTGCATATTCACTTTCATCCGCCATGTGTTTGCCTATGCCTCGACTCCTCAACTCATGTACCAACATTTTTTCCAACTTTCCAAGTTGTTGTTACAACTTCAGAGGGCGTTCACCTACATTTTCCCAGTCAGGATCAAATTTATCCGATTATTCCGACACCACGTGAATGGATTAGTCTCAAACTTGTGATGTCATCAAGTGTAAGTCTGGAGCTGCTCCATAGGCAATAAATGGGGGCTGATTTTGTGGACCCAAAGAATTTGTGCTTTCTTTTTTTACAAGCTTTACTGCTCTTAGTTCTGAAACAGAAAATGTAACCATATACTCAAAACATTCCCCTGGTTGCTCTCAGTGTCATCTATGACACCTTTCCGAATTCATTGTCTATGGAGCAGATCCAGACTTTATACCCTATGACATCACAGATGTTAGGTT
Source organism: Cephalopholis sonnerati (assembly GCA_019142605.1). Lineage (NCBI taxonomy): Eukaryota > Metazoa > Chordata > Actinopteri > Perciformes > Serranidae > Cephalopholis > Cephalopholis sonnerati. The sequence goes on from JAGQAX010000016.1 coordinate 24,038,162, forward strand.
TAGCACTCTAGTTTTTAGATTTGGGAGAGAAATGTTCATGTTCACTAACATTTTCGACTGTCTTTGAACATGGGAATTGTACGAATGTATGAGTTTAGTAATGCTGCAGTCCAGCATCTGTCTCAGTGCAATGTAATTGATGATGTTTGTAGTTACACAGGTGTTTGATGAGTCAAGAGAATTGCTTTTAAAAGGTCTGTTTAACTTTGTTTTAAATCCACACATTCTCTCCGCTCTTGCCGTAATGTGATCAAAAGCATCAGGTTACAAGTGTCATGGACCTCCTGCTGCTTTTCCTATGACGTGTGTTTTTAATGCAGCATCTCAAAGCCCTCCAAGTCATCAGCATATCACATATGGGGTCCTCAACAGACCAGAGTGACAAACAAAACCAAATGGCAGCAAAATAGAGTCAAAGAATCACTTCAGGGCACGCGGCTGCCAAAAGAATTGCTTCGTGAGTTTCTCTTCTATAAATGGACAAATTAGCATCCAAGAGGATATGAAGTTTGCCAGTCTTTCCCTCATCTGAGTTTTTAGACCAAAGCCCCCCTCCTTTATTATTGAACTGCATCAGTGGCACTGAATCAATTCCCAAAGCAATTTAATGTAATGGCAACAGATTGCTGGCCCTGTTGGAGGGAAGTGAATCATCTTGTTATCTTTCCCCCCACCAGCCTCCTGTGGCTCAGCAGAACAAGGGGGGGGCACTCAGCTGCCCCGCCAACCAAGCATCTGACATCAGCCGGCTGCCAGACTAATATCAGGCTCTGACATTCACACACCAATACACTTTCTGTCCCCCACATGCATGCACGGACACGCTTACACACACAAAACATACACCCCGCCTACAGTCATTAACCGATGGACAAATCTGCCCAGCAAACAGCCACCTCATACATAATTAATGAGCAGCATGTGTGAATCAAATGTACACAGAAACACCTGATTAAATGATGATTTGCATTTGGCAGATTACCTCAACAGCATGTTGTAAACAAGATGACATGAAGACCAACATGTTAGAGTTCAGCTCAAAGATTCTGGTTGACGCTGTGTTCGGGGCCAGCTCAGGACAAACACCTGTTAATCTGGAAGCACTCAATGTAATTACATGTGCACTTTGTGTTCACAGAACACCCTGTCAAGCTTATTATGTACCCTGCTCCAACTCTGCCTGCTTTTACTTCTCATAAAAAATCTTAAATGAATTTCTTCCTTTACTTTTCCAATGTGTTTGACTCCACAACGAGCGCTGCGAGTTGAGAACAGTTGTGAATCCAGATGCCAAACTGTTTAGTTTAACTCTATAGAAGTGGCTTTATCGTATTTTTCCTGGTCATTGGTTCTGTTAAATTATTAATTTAAATTTTAAAAGCAATGAAAAAACTATGTAGAAAATAACTATTGCAGGGTTGAGGTTTAGGTTGTGCCAAAGTGGAAAGGTGGTTTAGGTGTGAATTTCAGGGGTGACGCAGGGGACACGTCTCCCTCAATATTTAGAACGTGTTCATTTGTCCCCCTCAAATAAAATCATGGAGGTATAGGACTTCTATTTTGACAACTTAAAGACCTTTACATCATAAACGGATGCAGAAAATGCACAAATTGATGCATAAAAAAATCACCAGAACGCAGGAAATTAAGTGTTTGATGCTCAAAATTTTTTGACGGACCCCAATGCTGAAACAAAACCTGTGCCCTTGTAAGGAGGAAAGAGAAAAGAGGCTGACCCGGGGTCACTATGAAGTGATTTAACAACACTGCAATAAACACTGTCATAATGGAGATAACTGCATGTTGTTATGTGGTTATTAAGAGCTAACACTATGTAATCATTTCAGTGTGGCCTCAGAGAGCAACAGAGGCTGCTGCAACAGGATACTTTGTTTGATATGGAGGGGGAATTAGGAAGACTGAATTTTTACTTTCAAGAATGGTGATTTTTTTTTATTTTTAGGAATAAACAGAGACATCTCATGCATGATCTAAACAAACAGTTAATTAATATTACACAATTTGTGTGCTTTCAGTTAGAAAAATGTTTATTACAATAGATCAGAAAAAAAGAATGGACTTTCTGATCCGTGACATTAACTTGCCTTCCCATGATATTTGCTTGGCATGAATGCCATCTTGTGGTTATTATCTTCTACACTGCAAGATTTTGAGGTCCCTGGCTTCTTGTGATATGTCATATTATACAATATTAGGCCTACCAGTAAAACTATAGCGCACCAGTGTAATGTTACCGGTAAACTGGACACTTGGCATTCATGTTTGTTTTGCACAAGCTGATGTCAACAGCTGAATACTGTTTAAACAACAGTATCTCTTATGTATTGGCACGATCTTCAGAGACACTGTTTTGTTTTGGATGATTCTCTAAACATCTTAACTGGTGTGTTTCATACAAACAGTGCTTTTCAATGTACCTGTTTCCATTTCAGTTTATTTATGCTAATTATATGATCATGTTGTTATCACGCCTTACCATCATCTTTACTCATAATAAATCAAGCTGATTCGAAATATAATTAAGTTACAGTTTGAGTGCTTGTAGGTTTTTCTCTCTTCTTCAGTCTGAACTGAAGTTAAATATATCGCTTAGTTAGTGTAGTTGCATGGGCGGATCATCAGACAATGGGCCCCTGGGCACAGATATGCAAAAGACCCCTGCCCCTCTCCTACAGAAGGGCGAGACATACAGACTTTTTGTTGTTGTTTGTTCTTCTGTAGTCGTTATGGTAATGTTGTATCCCTTTCAGGTAAGGTTGTGTCTGTTTTGGTAATTTTGTGTGTCTTTGTGGTTGTTTTGCATCTCTTTGTGGTTATTTGGAGTCCCTCTCTGGTCAGTACCTTTTAATTTAAATGACATTTTGCCAGTAGAGGCCAGGGGGGCACGTGATACTTTGGATTCAGGGGCTTGGGTCCAGTGGGACTGTTCAGTCATCAGTCCGTGTGTAGTTGTAGTAGTCACCAGTGTTGAAGAGTAGTTAACTACATACAATTAAACTAGTAGTTTAACAATATTTTATAGTGGCTTGGTGGGAGTTCATCTTCATCTGTGTAGTGATTCAAGTAGTTAAGTAGTTTTGTTGTGTTTTGTGCAGTTGATAACTAAAACTACAAACAATTTCAGGCCATAAAAAGAAAGGCATGATTTCTATTTTTTTTTTTTTTTTTTACAATCGCTTTTATGTAACTGTACCCCCTTTGATCACAGCCGACCCAACAATCAATTATTGGTATTTATAAGCGATGGGTCAGAGAAGTTATTGCATGTTATTTTAGCGATTTCAGTTACCTGGCTTACTGGGTAATCCTGCTTGGTTCTACACCTCCACCAAGGCTCTAGTTTTTGGAAGGCACCTGTCTGACTGATGGACATTGTATGCAACACCAAACCAATTTATACATAAAATCATAAAAATATGATTTCAGTAAAATGTAATTATTGTCAGTTCCATCAATATATAGTAGTTGTAGTAATAGATAAATGTCTGTGTTTGGGATAAGGAAGGTCAGCTTGAGTGGGGTATTTATTTATTTATTTATTTTTTTGGTTTATGTATGACCTGTGAACAAGTGGACACTTTTTGCAATAAACTTGATTAGGTTGCATTTTTTGCTGGCATGTGCCTTTTTTGTATTATATTTTATTATAATTTCATATCACATGTACATTGTCAATTTTATCTTTTTTTTTTCAAGTGATTTGAACTACTTTTTCTAAGTAGCTTTAGTTACCCAACCCAAACTAGATTTCTCCCCAGGGTAGCTTTGCTGTAGTTCAGCTTCTTCCAGTGTGACGGAATTCATAGTATGCATAACTGCACTTTTAAAGTAGCTTCTCCAACACTGTTTGTCACATAAGGACTTTTACTTATTTCCACCCAGTGTTATTAATGTCACAATTGCTCTTGTGATCTAAAAAAGAGGAAATGTGAGCAGACATTTAAATTCCTTGTACTTTCCCTTCTTTCCACTACTGTGACTTTGCTGTTTGTCATCTTTACCTTTCAACTCCAACATCCACACCACTTATAATTTCCGCAGTATGTATGATTTGAGGGTTAAGATGCCTAACAATGTGGTAACGTATAGGCTCTTGCTTTCACCTGGAGCACCAGTCTTTATGCCAACTGGTTCTTTGTCTATATTTTACTTTATTTACCAGTGTGTAAAAATAAATAAATACCATGAAAACAATCGGAAATTATACAATCATTATTAGTAGTAGTATTAGTTGTAGTAGATTTATGAATTAAATTACATTAAAGAAAAATATTTATTATTTCAGTTGTTTTCATTGCTTCAATATTCTTCAATCCATGTAATGTTTCAATTCCAATGTCCAATTGTTTTATATGTGGCATTGCTTTAGTCCATTTGCAATTGTGACCTTATTTCGAGCAAAACAAAAAATGAAAAGAGAACAAACAAAACATCAACAGACATGCTCGAAAAGGAGTAGAAGTGTACACTTATGTAACCCTACCCCCTCCTCAGCATGTCTCAATTAAAAAGAAAATTGTCAACAACTATCTCAAACTTATTTGCAACCATTAATACAGAAACCCATCAGCATCACCCCTCTACCTCTGCATACCTCCTAAAAATAGTGTCTGTACTTTTTGAAGTGCTCTGTAGTTGTGCTTCCCTTTAACTCCAAATACACATACTTTTCAAAGTTGTATGAGGACACATATATATTTTAATAAAAATAAATGACAAGTAGTTTCTATTTCACAACTAAAAAAAACACATTTTCTATCACTATCATCTCTTAACCTCAGGATAAATCAAATGCTACTAGCAGCAGCAGCAGGCTATGTTGTTGTTGTTGTTTTGCATCCTCAGCACTTCCTGTGGAGGAGCACCTGACAGCCAGCAGCCGGGTGGGGGCGGAGTTGGACATACAGTTCCGTCCAGGACCTCCAGCCTGATTTGTATTAAACTGGACCGCTCTGCACAGTGGTGGTGTAAAGGTTTGTAATGTCACTATGAAACCAAAGCCTTCTAACCCTTTAATATACAATATAATAGCTAAATAAACGCATTGACCTGGCGATGTAATGTGACGCTGCTCTAAGTTTGTTAGCTTGTTAAGAATGCTAGCTAGCTATTAGCTAACTTAGCTAGCGTCATCCAGCAAAGTTAGCTGTTGTTGTCCTAATGATGCTCCTAGCAAGTTAGAGGACGTGACCGTCAGGTGTAACAAACAAGACGTTTATTCGTATCTCGGTGAAAAGCAGCGTGAGATTATGATGCTAATGAAGGTGAGGAGCTGAACTGATTTATTTCATGTAAATAACTCGCCTTACACATCACCAGCTATGCTTTGAGACTTGTGGTAAACGCCAGAAGGCCTGTGCTGTTGTTGTATGGGCTCCTTTTTGTTTGGCTGTGTTCATGGAGTTCAGGCCAGGATGTTGTTTAAAGCAGCCTTTGCTATGTAAACCAAGCCAGCCCCCAGCTGCCAGACTGTATCAGCTTTCACTCTCACATTGCCTTTTCTTCCTCTCAGAGTAAATAAGGTCATAAAAGCAGCTGAATTAACTGGCAGAAGACAGCTTTCCTTTGGCCATCATCTCAGGGACAACAGCTACAGTGGAAAGGAGTGGGGTGATACCGGCTCCCCTTTTTCCTGATTAAACCTCTGCTGTCTCTTGGGTAAGAGTTAATAGATACTGTTATTGAATATACACTGTATTTGTTGTTAGAAGCAGTGATTTATCTTAACATCTAGAGGGAGTTTGAAAAGATTGTGGTGTTGGTAGAGGTTAAATAATGTAAGTGAAACACTGTCAGCCATAATTTGATGATTATGAGTCTAATGACTGTAATGAGCAATTTGCGATGATCATGTTTGGTTTACATTATACTCTGTGACCTCTCTCCCTGATTCTGGACAAGTTGTAATTAATGTACTCTACGGCAGTGGTTCCCAAATAGTCTGGCCATGGGGTCCAGATTTCTTCATAGTCATTCGTTCAAGGACCACACAGTTGAAGAAACTCAGCGTCATACTTGTGTTTGGCAATGCTGTGTGTTAGTTTGCTGTCTTTGTTAAGTAGCCGTACATTACTCACCCAGTCTACAGCAGGAAATGGCACTTCAAAATAAAAACTCTGTGCCAAAAATTCACTGTATTTCAAAAGAAATTGTTTTTTTACAAACTTAACGCATTCGCAAGTCACTTGTGGTCGAGTCAGAATGGACCCACAAACCACTTTTGGACCACGACCCACCAGTTGGGAACCACTGCTCTATGGTATATACTATATGTTGCCCCCTGTGTGTTGTTATTGTTTTGGTGCACATGTCTAGAACCATAGGGAACACTGCAGGCTGACATTGTGCCCTTGTTTATTCTGACAACCAGTTGCGCAATCTTGACTCAAGTGACATGTTTAGACAGCAGGATCTAGTATGGGTCATAGTAATGATGCATTATACAACCTAACACAAGTTACTACTATGCTAATTTGATCTCTCTCACTGATTCAGACAGGAAAACACCACTAATGTCAGCAGAGAAGATGGAAACAGCTGCCGCTGTGTCAAATAGAACAGGGCCTGTATATGAGGAGAAAGAAGACCCCCTCAGGTAAGTCTCCCACTAGTTTTGTAACAGCATTACCTTTGAAACAGTGGTATAAGGTTACAAAATAATCATGTTTGTTGTTTTGGTTCGGTCAGACACACATTACAGCTCCTATTTGTCTCGTTTCTTTCCCAGTCCTGAGGATCTGTCTGAGGTGTTGGCAGCAGGGACCAAGGAGGTTCATGAAAAGGCTGAGAACACCCAGTTTGTGAAAGATTTCCTCAGGGGACGCATTCGCAAAGAGCTCTTCAAGGTCAGTCTGAAGAAAATCTGGAGAAATTGTAACAGTTTGATGTCATGAAGTGCTATACAAAGCAAACAGGATGAGTAAATAAATATAATAAACATGTAGGTAACCAACAAAGCAAAGACAACTTTTCTTTCTTGCTTCCCCAGCTTGGTGCCGTTGCACTTTACTATACTTACACAGCCATGGAGGAGGAGATTGAAAGGAACAAGGACCACCCCCACTTTGCCCCTTTATATTTTCCCACAGAGCTTCACCGCCACGAGGCCCTGGCCCGTGATCTTGAGTACTTTTACGGCCCTGACTGGCAGAGCCAGATCAGCTGCTCCCAGGCCACCCAACGCTATGTGGACCGTATTCATGAAGTAGGGCAGGAGGACCCAGTGCTGCTGGTGGCCCACGCCTACACACGTTACATGGGGGACCTTTCCGGGGGCCAGGTGCTGAAGAAGGTGGCGCAAAGAGCCATGAAGCTGCCACCCACAGGGGAAGGCCTGGAATTCTATCAGTTTGATGGCATCCACAGCGCCAAAGCATTCAAGCAGCTGTACCGCAGTCGGATGAACGAGCTGGAACTGGACATGGAAACAAAGAAGAGGCTGGTAGAGGAGGCTGTCAAGGCCTTCCAGTTCAACATGGAGGTAAGAGGCCAGGGACTAGGAATGGAGGTTGGAGAGATAGAGAAAAGAGGAGATGGAGGCTATGTTTGGAAACACTAGTGGGCGATTTGTTCCCTGGTGGTGATGGTGGAGAGGTTAAATGAGGATTTTGTAGCAGTAGAGGTGTGTTTCCTGTGCCTGCTTTGAACATTTACAGACTTTCAAAGTTGAAACTTTTACATTAGTGTGATTAATAATGACTATATTTACATCTTTCAGGTGTTTGCTTTGCTCGGTTACCGAAAAAAGACATTCCTGTCTCGTTGATTCATCCAAGAACAATTCTAGTATATATAATATACAGCAAGCTTGATAACCTTACATACTGTACGTTTGGCGCTGACAGGTGTTCGAGGAGTTGGAAGAAATCGGTAAAACCATTCCAGAAGAGGTTTTAGATGCTGGCATGCCCGTCCATGGAGCAATGGGCGGAGACATCAGCAAGTGTCCCTATTACGCTGCTAAAATGGGTATGCTGTTGTATTTCTCTCTGTAAACATCGTGGCATGACTTTAAACCCATGATAAAGTGTGAGGATCTTCTGTAAGTGTGTTTTTGTGCTCTCTCTATGTCACAGCGGCATCTGGTGGAACGGCATACTTCTGTCAGCTTGCCATGGCCGTACTCCGACACCCAACGGGACAGGTCCTGTTTGCCACTTGGTTTGCTGCTCTGGCTGGATTGGCTGCGTGGTATCTGATGTGATCCAGCCATCACCCTGTCACTCTGCTGCTGTAAGAGAGAGCGAGGAGAAACTCAGAAGGAAGGACCGTAAGGAGACTAGAAAACTCCTGCAAGCGGTAGACCATTTTATAGTTTCATACAAACATTCTGAACGGGTCCGGGTTTATTTAATGTGACATGTTTGTAGAGAAGCTAACAGGAAGTAAGCTTGGATCTGTTTCTTAGCAATGGAATTCCAATGAAATGATCTGTAGGACCATTAGGACGTCATTTCCATCCATCCATTCATCCATCTATCCATCCATCAAGCTACACCGCGTATAATTCATCCTCCTGTCTTTTTATTTCTCTACCTCCTTAGCACTTTCCTTCCACCTTGTGTCCGTCCAGTTTGTTTGGTTGTGTCTCAAAACCTTCTGAGGCTGTTTTCTGACAGTATTGAAAGCTAATTTTAAATGAATCTGCCAAATTGACAAAGCACGGTCACTTTTAAGTGCCGCCCATGTATATTGGTTATACAGTGATAAAATGAATTCGTGTTGAGCTTAGAAAGAACTTGTTAAAACACACTATGCATATGTTATGCAGCATGTATAACAGCACAGTATGTTTTTGCTGGGCAGACTGCTGTGTTGACAGGAAGTCATAAACGAGTTAATAATACAAGTGTCTTTTTTTACTTCTTTACATTGACTTAAGTTCCAAAGATTAAGTGAAAACACAGTGAACTGCAATTATGTTTTAAAATCCACGAACTCATTTCATGATTCAAACATGGCCTCAAATGTGTACTGTGAGACAGGTGATAGTTATCAGAAGCTTTTTTTTTTTTCAAACTATAGCACACCTACACTTTGACAAGTGTATGATTAATCAGCATCTTCAGATACTAGTGAATATACCGGATATTTGAGTCTATTGATGCATGTTCAAATGTACTATTTCTGTCTCAGAATTATGAGATACAGCATCTTGTATTTCTAAAAAAAAACTGCCTGTTGTCGATTTAAATGCATCGTTTAACTATCAAAGACGAATGACTAATTGATTATGTTTTACCTGCCACAGGAGCCGATATTAGACAGCTGTCATGTCATGATTGCAGCTGTTTTAAATTGTCGTTTTATAATGTTAATGTGTCTGAGTGTTGTGGTTTATTACAAACTACTTCAGGTTAGGTACGTACAGGCAGGTCCTTCAGCAGATTATGGATATACCATCATCACTATAACTGTAATCATTGTTCATATTTCATTCATACTGTATGTTGGGAACAACTTTCCCAATTGAGCACAGCTTTTTTTCAACATATACAAGGAGGAATATATTATGCTGTGTGTGTACTGTATGCAGTGTTATTGCACTGTTTTGCTATTGAAGTTGAATTTTTATCCTGACACAGTAGACATTTTATTAACTTTGCTTTCTGTCCAAGCAGTGTGTTTTTTTCCTTTGCTTGGATTTGTTTCACATAGTACCAAATGAAACCTGCTGAAGACATTGTAACCAGGTTCCTGTGCCGTGTGTTCGCACATCACACATAAATGGGTGTACAGTATACCTTCATTAGCAAAACTAGTGACGTGTGATGACTGTGATGCATTTTGCATTCAAGAGTCTCAGGTTCATGTTGCAGTCAGAAGGCAATACAATGCATTGCGTATGGAGAACTAATACCGGGACTGCCCTAATATACTCCTGTAGTTCAACATCCGTGTTTTAATTTTTTTATGCCAGTGTGATGTGTCAAATTGCGACAGTATTTTTGGACATACCGAAGGGATGCTTACTTGAATCTCAGGAGTGCAGGTAGTTTTGATCATTGGATTAAATCTTGAAGTTTTAAGTGGGATGCTTGACTAATTCATGTTTATTTCTCATTAACTCTGCTCTTAATCCCTTTGTGTATCTAACTGGACAAAGCATTATAGCACCTGATTAGAATACCCTCATTGTATGAGAGTGAAACCACAGGAGTATGTTGTGCTGTCTGTAATTAAATAAACTGTTTTTCTGCTCATGCTGACGGAGGTGATTCATTGGGACTGGAGTTTTTAATCGCAATAAACATATTTATGGATGATCAGCTTTTATGTATACTGAAGTTTCTTGGCGCAAACCTTGAGGTCTTGAAGATTATTTTTCAGGGTTTTTTGCCTTTATTATAGTACAGCTGAAGGCAGATGGGGAAGAGGGCAAGAGAATGGGGATGACACACGACAAAGGGCGCTGCAAAGGACTCAGCCTATATGGGGCACACACTCTACCTGGGGTCTCCTTTATAAAACAATGTGTGGGATCCATACTAAAAATAGCATGCGCCAAGAATATTCAACATTTTCTACAATCAGGCCTCCACCTCAACATCTGCATCGCCAATGTCCCATCTCCAAAATGTTAGTAAGCATGGGTCAAAGTTTCTTCCATCAAGTCTGTTTTGCTACATCACAACATTTGCGTGGTAGGTGGCATACGCCTCTTTCAGGCCTCGATTTGAGCGTACGCAATGTCTATAAATGAGACCCCCTTGTGAGCTAGAGGTTGTCTCAGGTCTTGAGGACTGTTAAAAAAGATCCCAGATTGATTCATAAATCCTTACCACATTTATCAGCACTACATCACTGGTATTAATAACCATGGTAATATCATATACTGTTTGTCACTGCAATATCTCAACTGGTATTGGATGTTTTCACTTTGAATTTTGTACACGTTTATGGCCCCCAGAGGATAAATCCTGATGACATAAGCTTTAGGTGAACTTTGTGTTTTGTTGTCATTAGCAAATCTTAGCTTGTAAACATTATACCTGCTAGCTAAAGATAAGCAAATTAGCATTGTTGCTGTGAGCAAGTTAGCATGCTACAACTAGCATTTAGCTCAAAGCACCTCTGAGTAACTTCATCATGTGGTGCAGCCTCACAGGGCTTAGAAAATATCGGAGAACATCCACAAAACATCACTTTTAAAATGTAAAAATGTTGGCTAGTTTATTATGTAACATTACACATTAACAACTGCTCTGCAATCGTCAATTCTGCCTTATTTCTGTTCTGACTTCGTTGGAGGCAGTTTACTGGTGTTTTGGATTGCATTATATTGTATCTAAGTAAGGATGAGCAAAACATATATAAATATGTTTATTAATGTCTAGACCAGTGGTTCCAAAATGGTGGGTCATGGCCCGAAAGTGGGTTACGAGTCCATTCTGAATGGACAGTAAAGTGACTTGCAAATGTGTCAAGCTTGTTAAAAAAACACTTTATTTTTAAATGCAGTTCATTTCTGGCACAGAACTTTTATTTTGAAGTGCCCTTTACTGCTGTAAAGTGAGTGACTAATGGACAGCTACTTGACAGACAGCAAACTAGCTTGACATGCCCAAACACAAGTATGACACCGAATATATTAAACTGTGTGGACCTTGAAGTAATGACTAAGGAGAAATATGGACCGTGTGGCTGCACCAGTTGGGAACCACTGATCTAGGCAGAGTAAATGCACTCTTAATGCTTCCCTTGAGTGAATTATGTCAAACAGAGGCTTTTCCTAGACCACAGATTTATTATAGATGTCCAGTTTATCTCTATTATGACACATTGATGCATCTAATGATCCACAACTATCTATGTACAAATGTAATGAAGGTGCAGAATTCTCTCTCATAATGTAAAGGGTTAAAAGAGGAACAGAGTTCATTGGTTTTCACAGTTCAGGAAAGCCCGAGCCAAACTTTCTGCTGCAAACACATCTCGACACTGTCCAACATTTAAACGCAAAGGTAAACAAGTAGTCCAATGTTCGACCTGTTAGGACTGACAGCGCTGCTGAGAACTGAGGAGGAAAGCACTGTATACAGAGTATCCAAAACAAAAGGATTAATGACAGGAAGTTCATTTAATCCCAAATAAAACTTGTGACTGAATCTGTACTCTTTGTGAATAATTTATTTCTACGCACATGAATTCTGTTATCACTATCATTATTTATGGGGATCAACAGAAATCCAACATGCACCAGCTGCTATGTTCATGATAAGTCTTTGTTGCCTCAATGGACATCTGACTGAAGAGGTGATTGGCGCACGGGAACATCCTCCTGTGTGGATTCACCTCAGCAGAGGAACAGAGAAGATGATCCTCCGTTTTGTTCACTGCAGGGCTGCGTAGGTAGGTCCGTATTGATCCCTCCAAAACCGTTGCAGGCCTCATCCAACACCCAGTACTCCTCAACCACCTGTCCCTTTATTATGTGGCTGTGCTTGCCTTGCGCTGTCCTCCCTTCTGCCCTCTGATCTACTGACGAAGCTTCTCAGTTCCAGGATGACCTTTTACCTTTAAAAATGAAAAAGAAACATGTACAAATAAGTAATGTTGAATCTGATTTGTTACTTGTGGGATCCCACAAGGTTTGGTGCTGGGCCCTCACCTATTTAAATAAAAGCTATTTGTAAAGTGTCGAAATTACTCTCATTTCCTTTAAATTTAACGCCTTGTTACTTGTCCTTCATTATGTGTGTTTCTTTTGGAAAGTTGTTCACAAGGACTGAAATAAATTACTGCTACTACTTCAAAAGGAAAAACAAGGGCTGTAAAATGTTTTCTTTGTGAATTAACTTTTTAATTAAATCAATTCTTTGATAATAAGGAATAAACAGGGAGTGCTGCACCGGGTTAAGGCTCTGTGTAGATAGCTGCAAACAACATCAGGTGCTCTTCAAGGACGTTTGCACTTAGTCAGCTGACCAGTTGTTGTTCTTCTTATCTTTAAATTGATTCTTTTTTTCTTTATTCATATTGGGCTGACAAGGCAGTCCTAGTTAAAAAAAAAACAATGACATTTAGGATATCCCAAAGTGGCTGGACATCCAGGTGATAGCAGGGGTGCATGCATCAGTGTTTTATGTGACAGCCACGAACCAGATAATAAAAGGTTATCCAGGAAATGTGACAGTGGTGGATAATGCATCACATTTTATTTGTGAAGGACAGAACAGAGATAATAATTCGGGGACAAATCAGTACTAGTCCTACCTGATTTGTGGCTGTCACGAAGAGCTAAACAATTTCTTTAATTTGGAGAAGAAGCCCCCCTCTTGTTTCAACTCTCCTTCGTTCTTGTTATGCACTCTTTGCCCTGCCTCAGACCGCTTACCACTGCTGCCCCCACCTGGACAGAGATTAACACTGCATCAGCCAGGCTGACGACTAAATGCAACGTCCTTTCCTATGACCCCATTTCAGTGAATCAGTATATCAAACAAAAAAGGGACTATAGGGACAAGTAGGTAATGAAATACGTAAGAGTCAGTGTCATCGTCCTCTTACCTGTGGTGGTGTTAGTGACACCGTTCACTGTCCCCTCCACTTCTGTCTCGTCCTCAGCGTAGCTCATTAGCAGAGCTCTTTGCCTGTCTGTCAGTGTCCTGTAGAGAAAAGCAATATCTTATGGTCATTATGATAGGGGAAACAGTTTTTATAGCATTTCTTGTAATCTACAATATGTCACTATTTAATCACAAACCCATCTCATGTCCTCATCTAGTATAAATGCAGCATTTGGAATTTTTATTGGAGCAAAAAAGGTGAACAAGATAAGTGTCTGACTGTGGAGTCTTACTTGGGTACTTTGATTTTGACATGTACATAATGGTCTCCGAAGCCGTAGCCACTGATACGAGCGATCCCCTTCCCTGACAGACGAATCCTCTGATCTGTCTGGATGCCTGCAGGGATCTGAAGACAAGGAAATCATTTATTAAACTGCTGTATTTGAAATGTTAAGAGAACAACCCTGAGGATGTTCATATCTACTTACTGATAAGTTTAGTGTTTCATAAAGGCCCTGTGTCCTGGCCGTGCCACCCAGGATAGCTTGTGCCACAGAGACATGAAGATCAGAGTGGACGTCTGCACCGTCCCTCCTGAACACGGGACTTTTCTGGACCTGGACACCAAACCACAACACATTACCACCAATCATACACGGTATCAAAACTTCCAGTTCTCCTCATGTTGTCTGAACTGTGTTCATTCAAAGTCAAAGCACTCAGACGGCTCAATGCCTCTTACTAGCCCACACAACTACAGTCCATTACACAAGACAATCCCATTACAGCAGCTCTGACGTGAACATGCACTCCATGGAGAGTTAATTTATTTCTGGCCTGGGTTTGTTGATGAAGATACTCACCCTAAATGTAATGAAGATCTCCTTCTTGCCAATAGGCATTCTGACTGTCTGACCATCCTCCACCCCTTAAAAGAAAAACAAACCACAGTTAGATGGTGCACATGATCTATATTTAAGTTAAAGGTCCAGTGTGGAGGATTTATTGGCATAGTGCAGTGACGTTGCAGATTCCAACCAAGTGAATAGCCCTGCTCTCACCCCTCCCTTTCCAAGCGTGAAGAGAACCTATAGATGCCTCAGCAAGGCTCAACACTTTTAAAAGTCATCGCCAGGCTGGCAGCTATGCACCAGCTTTTGGTTGGCCAAAACTGAAAATATGGCTGCCATTTTTAATCACCCTACATTTTGAGGATTTAAAGCTACAGTTAGTAGCTTTTATAACAAATATATTTTTTGATATTTGCTGAAACTGTCACTATATTCACACAGCACTGAATGACACAGAAAATCTGTTTACAAAAAAAACAAAACAAAACTCCATTTCCCTGCCTACTCTATCCCGTTGCAGTATTTCTAATGGCCTTACTGCATGTGAACAAAACAACCTATCAGAGCTGAGCAATCTCCAGCGCAGCTGTCAATCATGTCACTGCTCGTGAACTGCTGTAAATTGTCAAATTCGGCAGCACTGATCAAACATAAGTCAAGATTCTGTTTCTGCATTGCCTATTTCTCACCTCAGATGTTTTCAGAAACTTATTTTAGTGTACTGTTTAGCTGTAAAATGAGAAAGTTTGTCACCCAGCCGCCACGCTGAATACGTCTGATTCTAGCGAATGCCAAAGGTCAGATTTTTGTCATAAACTGTCACGTGTGCGTGTTTCAGACACAAAGGTATTTTCATAAAAGTTAGCGACTATAGCTTTCAGATACAGTGCAGTTATACGCCAGGTTTATAATAATAACATGACGCTTAAGAATGTTTAAAAGCTATGAAAGAGGATTAGGGCCATGGTAAAGAAAGAAAAATCTTAGATTTAAAGAATAAAGTCGTAGATCTAGGAGAATAAAGTTAAAATACGCAAGATTTAACTTGTAATTTTAGGGGGAAAAAGTCACAGATTAAGACCAGAAAGTCGGAAAACATGGTATAAAAAGCGACAACGTGTGTACAAACAGTGTTGGGAGTGACAGTAATACATGTTTTAGCAGTACTGAAGTAATATAATGCATTACCAACAATATTTCAGGTAATATTATTACAATTACAATGTCACGTGACACGTTACCACCCAAAAACTGTTATTATTTTCATTTATCATTCACATACTGCTCCATTTCCACCAGCACGCCACCTAAATATCCCCTGAATTTTGTTGTGTCATATTACAGGCCACACTATAGGAGGATGCAGCAGGTGATCGCACATCTCTGTGATGCAACACTGTGCATTATCATGATCAATGCGTTTTCATTTTCATTCCTTTATAAAAAGCCCTATTACAGTACAAAATAAAAAAAAGTTTGTGTTTTATTTGTTATTTAATTATCTGATCTTATCTATTCATTCAGGATCATCTGGTCAGCTGAATCACTTTGCACATTCATTTGTGATGTTGACATGTCAGTCCAACAATTTAATTTGCTTCACCTTTCTCTAAAACAAAATCTTTCTGGAAAAAAGTATGACAGGCATTCAAAGTATGAATTATGTTCAACCATTTTTAACGAATATGCAAACAATAAAAGCTAATAACATATAATAATTCAGGACTATATGCAGCAGGGAAGACAGCAGTTGCTTCTGACTACAGCTGATAAACTGACCTTTCTTGCTCATTAATACTGATAAGATCAAATTTCCTTGGAGGTATTTACAGTGTGTAAACGATAGACCAGACAGCTGAATGAGACTGACCTGCAGGCACAGGAACCATCACATTCTTCCTCTGCTTGGTCTGCCCCGTCCCACGGCAGGATTGACAGGGGGTGGAAATGACTGTGCCTTTTCCTCCACAACGACGACACGTGGAGCGCATCACAAACGGTCCTGTGTTCACCGTCTCCTACAGGGCGGATGATACACGTGTTTAGTGATGCAACAAACAACAAATACGCTTTAAGAAAAGGCAGTGTGACGGAGCTCTCACCATGCCGGAGCCGTTGCAGTAGTGGCAGTGCTGGATTTTGGTACCAGGCTCGTGGCCTTTCCCATCACAGCGCTGGCAGGTTGCATCTACGTTAACGGAAAACTCTTTGTTGACTCCCTTTGCTGCCTGAGTGAATGTCAGCTCCATGATGTACTGCGTTGAAAAAAAGAGGATCAGAGATACATCGCTCTAAATGTGCACCAATAAAAATCAAAGGCACTACTTGGCTTTTACGCCCATTTTACAGCACCCCACTCACCTCCTGCGGCTGTTCAAATATGGCATTGAAGTCTCCAAAGCCACGGCCTCCAGAGAACTCCCCAAAGATCTTGCGGAAGAGCTCCTCTGGATCAATGCTGCTGGCTTGTCCAGACCAGTAGTGCTGCCCTCCACTAGCCTGACCTGCATCAAAGCCTGCTGAGCCGTACGCATCATACTGCTTCCTCTTTCCTTCATCACTCAGGATCTTAAAGAAAGAAGCAGCATTGTTAAGTGTTGATGATTACTATTCACTGATTTAGAAGAAAACACACACGTAGATGTGTCAAGTGAAAGCTTGAGTGAAGACTGAGACTGCACCTCATAAGCTTCAGCCAGCTGAGCAAATTTCTCCTTGGCTTGTGGGTCGTCTTTGTTGGTGTCAGGGTGATACTTTTTGGCCAGCTGAGGGACGACAAACACACTGTCAGCTACTGTGAGGACTGGTTATCTGGGAGCCAAGACAAGCTGTGAATGTGTGTCAGGCAGGAGCAGACCTGGTAGTAGGCTTTCTTGATCTCTTTCTGGGTCGCTGTGCGAGGCACGTCGAGGATCTGGTAGTAGTCTTGCTTGCTGCTGGCAGGAGCACTTGTGTGGAAGGACAGTGTGCAGACAGCACTGGGTGATTTGATGCCTAGAAAGTATCAAAACAGGGTGAAAGAGGTAAGAAAATACCATTTACTACAGTGGAGCTGTGTTGTGATGCATTCAGGTGCACTGATACAGCTAAACTGACTCCTCTGTATTGTTATTAACTGTTAGGAAAGTTACTTTGAGATCATATCAGATGACAAATATTTGTAAAGACAGGGCCAGCAAGTCAGCCTGATCTGCAAGAAGATTCTGGAAATGCAAACGTCTGTAAAGTTAAAGATGAGTGTAGCTTCGCCAATAGCAATGACACAGGTTGCAGAGAACAATACAAGTTATGATTTTCTTGGCGAGCTCCCCACTGGGATTGTTTGTAGTTAGGTGTCGCACAGCTAATAGGTGGCATTGGGACTATGGTAAGAATATTCTAGATCGCAATAAACGACATGACACCTGTATCATCCCTTGCAAATCCAACTTGATGGCTGCAAACCAAAGTTAGCAAAACTGATTGCATCAGATACTATAAAACTATCTTTAACACTACGAGCATAAAAGCATTTTGTGTTACATGTTATCTTTAATGCTCGCTTGAACCTATGTCGAGCTGAGTTAAGTTAGTTGTTTTATCCTGCGTCACACGAGTAAACCAGAAACTACAAGACATTTAGCCTAGCTTAGCTTAGCTTAGCCTAGCCTAGCCTAGCCTAGGCCAGCACCATATGGTTAATACACAGCTCACCTGACAGCCCTCTCAATGTCAACGCTCTCCCTGCTCCGACACACATCGACGTCCCTCCCCGCCACAGTTTTTCCGCTCCCAGCGTAGAGACACTGCGGACACCTCCATGACTAAAGCAGGCAACAGCCCCGGCGGCCCTGACACGTCCAGAGGACACAATTACTGTAATCCAGCGTGAGGAGCGGCGAGCGACCGAGGACGCCATCATTCCTTCAGTAGCCGCTGCCTGGGACACACTGCGCATGTGCGGGCCGGAGTGGGCGTCACCGAGGGCGCAAAGATGTTCTGTTTGAGTCAAGATGGTGCTCTGTCAAGAAAAACGAGTCGCAAAAGTTTATCCTAAAGGGATAGTTCGTACTTTTTTTTTTAAGTGGGGCTGTATAGGGTACTTATCTGAAGTCAGCGTATTACATACAGTTCTCACAGGAAAGCCATTAATGACTTCAGTTCCTTGTCTAGGCTCTCGCAAAGCCACCAGACTCTATTTACAAAAACAGTAATTTTAGCTCATGAAGCACGGTAGCTGCTGGTCTACTGCTGCTTCGATCAGTCACTTAGCTTGTGTCATTGTGTGACTTTAGGGAATCTGAACTAAAACTTTAAAATGCCAGGGTCACACAATAAAACAAATAAAGTGACTGATTCAGGTAAACGTAGACCAGCAGCTCATTTGCTAAGCAGTGTTAAACCATCGTTTTTCTCAATGGAGTCTGGCTTGGAAGAGAACGTTAAAATGGCTCCATTTTCCTGTTGTAGATCACAGTCTGACGTTAATTTAAGGCAGTGAAAACATTCTTAATATAGCTTACACTTAAACTGATATTGATTTTTTTTAAATATATCTTTTATTGAGCAGATATATTCCACATATAGTCCACATCTACATATCAAGGCTCATTTCCTGAGCAGTACAGTTGTGCATGATTTCCTGAGATCAAATGTTGTAGCAGGCATAAAGGTAAGATTGAATTAGGTAGTAAAAATAAAATGCAATTACATCACCATAAGATAATAAAAAAGAAACATGACCATTATCCCCATGATCACAGATCTACCCCTCCATACCCACACCACTTCTCCACTCCTCCCACAGAGACCATCACCCCTCAGTCATCTCAGCTGTTGTGGTTGCAAGATATGATACAAGGGGTTTCCAGGTTTTATTGAATGTTGGAGCCTGTCTTTCACGGCACATTATACCCTTTGCAAATGGACTGTGTTAGTTAAATCCTCCAGTCACATCTTGGAACTTACCCTGTTGGGGGTTGCAGG
Organism: Cephalopholis sonnerati; assembly: GCA_019142605.1. Lineage (NCBI taxonomy): Eukaryota > Metazoa > Chordata > Actinopteri > Perciformes > Serranidae > Cephalopholis > Cephalopholis sonnerati. The sequence continues at coordinate 24,057,510 of JAGQAX010000016.1, forward strand.
GCGGCTGGAGCCTGTCCCAGCTGACACTGGGTGAGAGGCAGGGTACACCCTGGACAGGTCACCAGACCATCACAGGGCTGACACATAGAGACAGACAACCATTCACACTCACATTCACACCTACGGACAATTTAGAGTCACCAATTAACCTGCGTGTCTTTGGACTGTGGGAGGAAGCTGGAGTACCTGGAGAAAACCCACGCTGACACGGGGAGAACATGCAAACTCCACACAGAAGGGCTCCCCCACCCTCGGGGCGACAGTGCTAACCACTGCTGCTGTGTCGCGTTTAGCTTTCTGGAGGACTATTTTAGGTGGCTACAACACGTTTTGTTGCTGACCCCTCCACAGCAGTACATTACTTGGCTTCCATGTTGGACTCCAGCCTGCTTCTCCAAACTGGGGGCGTGCCGGCTGACATTAAATGTATGTAATATAGTATCTATGAATAAATATCCCATTCAACGCCACTTAAAAAATTGCGAACTATCCCTTTAAATCTTGTTTTTATGAGCTGTTGGCATGTGGCTCCAACAGATAATAATTAAGTATTCAAACTTTACGAGTGTCATTACATCACAAGTGTCAGGTAAAAAAAGGATGAAGGTGTTTTAAGACCCGGGGCAGCACGTGACAGAGCAAGGTGCGCTCCAATGTTTGCAAAGCTAACCCCGCCCGAGCGGGGAGCTCCGCGGAGCAAAGCGAGCGGACCCCGCGCGGCCAACCTGAACTGTCAGCTGTAAGCAGGAGTCCTCTGCCGAGTACCAACCAGCTCGACAGAGACACCCGGAAGGCACGAAAGTCAATTTGAGAGGGCAGCATGAATCGCTTTAAGACCTCCAAATTCAAAAACACCACGCCGAAAATTGCCAAGAAAGATGTGAGTAGCCCGCGAGCGTCTGTGTGGAGCCTAGCTAACATTAGCTTGGCTTATTAGCTGCGCTGCTTTAAGTTGTGTTTTGGGGAACGCCTGCCTGCAAGGGATGTTGAACTTCCTGCATCTGGAAGGCTGCTTGATTGAGACATAAAAATCTGATCTCACACACTAGTATTCACACCAACTGTCGGGTTAGTAGTGAAACTAGGAGCCATGTGGCTGCAGAGAGCTGCTAGCCTCCATAGGATGTTGTTGCAGTGACGCCCATCATCATGCTGTGTTATTATAGCTGACTGAGTTTCACATTGCTTTTTAATGATGTTATGGTGGACCTGCACAGATTTGCTGTGCGTGAGTCAAAGCGAGAGATAAGAAATTTGAATGGTAGATGCGATAAGTGATACTCCTGTCATGTCATGATGCCTCTCTCTCTGTCAGTGATAGTTGTCCTGTAGGCTGGAAGAGGCGACATGTCTGGACGGGAGTGGAGTGTCTTGCATACAAATCTGCCATTTTTCTCGTCTTCTGGATGCATTTGTTTCAAGTTGCAAACGCCCGCAGCTCTCCTTGCTGAGGTGGATTATGTAACCCCCTACCTTGTTTTTACTGAGGCAGTAAAATGCCTGGTATTTACTGGTATCTCTGCACAGGGGTTTGAGACAGCAGGTGGTGCTTTGCTGCCGTGAATGTTAAACTAGCCCTCCACTCAGCAGACCCATATGTGTGATTGTGGCTATTCCTGTGCTGATGATAGTCATGTGACAGGAGCTGACATGTCAAACACTGAGGAAGAGAGGAAATGGGGCAAGGAGCAGAAAGTGAGAGGAGAGGCAGGCGCACAGAGATGAGTGGGATGTCTCCTTCTCAGATTGTTCAGAGCAGCTTGAGTTTTCCACATGGTTTCAAACAATGGTCACAGGAGTAGTCTAATTTAGTCAGCTCTTATTTGGCTGGCACCGGGGTGTCCCTCAGTCCCCTTAACACAGTTTTTAGTGCCAAGGCGCTTTCTAATCATGGGCCTGAGGATGGATATACAGCAGAAGGTGTTCACTCTATCTCTTTAATACTCAGGAAAATGCAGAAAAACTCATTCCAGATATCGTACATTTTGACCCAAATTGATATTTTAAGAGGAGGTAGGCCTTTTTACCAAGGTTGTAATCACTTATTTAGCATTTAACCAAGAACATTTTTGAAACTTTACAGCTAAAATGACAATTTTAGAGCATTTTGACACAAACATCTCAGATCAGGAGTTCTCAAAGTGCAGATTTAGAGAGCCAGGATATGATTGAAGGGCTGTGCAAGAAATATGCACATACTTTGACTTTTTAATATACTTTTGAAACTTTTTAATGACATTTTTGTGACCTTCGTATGACATACTAACACTTGACAAAATCAGAATCAGAACCAGACATACTTTATTGATGCCAGAGAGGAAATTATGATTTGTTACAGTTGCTCCGATGTAAAGAACAGAGAATTTTAAGAAGTAAGAATAAGAGTATGAAATAAAGTGTGTAGATATAAAGTAATGAAATAACATAGGAAGTAGAAGTGAAATGTGCATTAAAATACAAATAAAATGTGCATTATGCTACTGTGTTTAACACTAGTACTTAAGATAAAAAATTAGAATAAAATAAAATATATATCGTCACTGTGCTGAAGCTGTAAGTGTGAAAATGTAATTACATCAGTAGAATTAAACGACAATAGAATTAAACATAGGAAATATGTACAGTTATGTGCACTGTGTGTTGAATTAATCTATACATTCAAGTGTTTAAAAATATCCTGCAGCAGGCTGCATGCACAGTCGGCACATGCACACTCGAAGCTATAACAATCAACAGCGATATAGCCTACATGCAGCTCATACTACATCCTAGTTTTCCACTTTTTAAAACATTTGACACTGGTTGTATCTACCCACAGCACTCAAGCCATAGCTTCTGCTGGGGTATGGCAACACTTCTTGCACAAACCATACATTGTAATTCTAGAACCGGTAGTAATAGTAGTAGCATTTTTTTAAACAAGGTATTTTTATTGATAATTCAATAACATGCACAAAGCATCAACAAACAAACATGGAACCAATAAGGACAGAAATCAACCCCACCCACCAGCCTAGAAACAAACAGAGAAAGCCAGACCAGCACAAGGAAATAAAAGACAAAAGCAAAAATAAATGAAAAAGAATTTGAAAAAATTATATACATGTTGAAGTTGGGAAAAAAAATTAAATAAAAGTTAATAAAAAAATAAATAAATTTAAAAAAGGCAACAACAAATTAATTAAATTGTGTGACATAAGTAGGGGAGTATTACATGTTTCATTACAATTTTTGCTACAAACGTTAAAAATGGTTGCCAGGTGGCAAAGAAGTGTGCAGTTGATCCAGTTGTTGCAGTTGTTGTCGGACTTGAAGTGAGCAGGAAGAGACTGTCTGCCTGGGCTCTACTTAAGTTAACACCTATAGTGGCAATTTTTAAAGTTTATTATGATTATGATGACATGTGCTAATGATTATTTCGGACGGCAGTGCATGGTTGTTGTAGCATGGCAGTTATATTTATATATATATATATATATATATATATATATATATATATATTGGGGGGACATTTTGAGCATATCTAAATATAGATAAGGGTGTGTCCCCCTCAATATATAATCATGGCCTAGCCTTTTATAATATAAAAAGTGTCTTTTCCATGCAGGAAAGTTGGCTCTAGATACAGGAGTAGTTAAAACTCCATAAAGTCCCAGTGAGATTTAGTTAGCAACAAAATAATACAGGCGTAATGTGGATAAAACTCCTATGCAGGTAGCCAGTGGAAAAATCTAATTTTAGGAGTACTGTCAGTGCTAGTGGTGCACCCTTTATGACTATGCCTGTTTCATTGGCTGTGTTCTTTGTGTTTGCAGTGACATGTAGCTACGTTAAAATGGCTGAAGATTGATTATAACACTGAAGGATCAAGTGTTCGGGGTCTAAACACAACTCATAATGAACTGCTGCCATGAATCTTTGCATAAAAACTATTAATTAAAAATGACAACAGTGTTTTTGAGAATCGATACAGCATCACAAAACATGATATCAGGATAATCAAGTGTGTTGATATTTTCTTACAGCCCTAGTAATGACTAATAATCTCCAGCGTAATGATAAACACAAGTTCAGGACTGTTATTTCACTTCCAATGTAAACTGAGAGTGAAGCGTGGGCTTCTGTCTCACCTGCTTCACATTTGCATTTGTTGTCATTTGTTGTCTACTTGTCTTTTGACAGACACATGCAGAATATGTAACCCTGTTAAAATAGATACATGCTTCTGAAGTGCCCTCTGTAGGCCGAGTGTCTGTTATGGATTTTCTGCGACAGTTTTGTGAGGAGCAGCGCAGCAGCAGTTGTTGGAGCGAGCTGTACAGCCACTCAGTCCTCTTGCTGCTCTTGCCTTGTTAATGTTGAAAGAGGTTTTTAAAAGTTCCCTGCTGTGCAACGCAGGGAGCCCTTCCACTTCCTCAACACTTTGCTCATTCAGTAGCACTTATCTGTGCGTGCTCTCAGCTAGATCCTTCCTGTTTATTTCAGCGTTCACTTTGTTTTATTCGAGCTGTGACAGCAACTCGGTCATGTGTGCGTCTTAATATGATGAAACAGATGAACTGTGTTTTAGTTGAATTCTTTCTTCATTGCAGCCACTTGATTGTGCTCTTGTGTAGACATGTCAAGTGAATACTCAGGATTCTTATGCTTGAGAGATATTTCTTTTCCTCTCTGTTTTGTTGATTGACCCCAATTATCTGTGTGCATTTATAATACCCTTGTTTCATCCATTGTGATCCCTTACTCGTGCTCTACACGTTCTTAAATCCAGGGATGGATCAACAACGTCCGAGCTGGCTCCTTCTCCTGCCAGGGGAACCACATCAAAGCGAGCTCCAAGCTGGTGGCCTTCAACAGCGAGCAGGCTGGTAAGGCTGTAAAACTGTGGTCTTTGCTTCATGCAGACTGACAGAAGGATACAGTGTGTACAGTTTCAGCCCTGTTTGTGCTCACATTCCGGATTAAGGAGAAGATTGAATAGAGTTAAGATAAAACAAAAAGGATTTCCTTGGAAGCACAACATTTTGTTGTCGTGTCTTTGGTTGGACTTCACAGCTCGATTATAATATGGTAATAGAGATGTGATAGTTTGATAAAGAGCCACCTTCAACCTGTATTTCCTCCTTATTGATATAAGGGTATTACCTCATTAGCGTCACCATATTACAATATTTTAACCCACAAATTGCACTAATATAATCATTTTCCTGTTAGCAGGTTATCACATTGTTACCAAAATATTACTCAACTATCACCTTGTGTGCTCTTTAAATGTGTTTCCCTTTTATTACCCTTTGTTTTTGGCCCCTTGTTACAGCCATGTTGTCCAATCCATCGAATCATATGTCTCTGAGCTTAGCAATTCCTTTCATAGATGCTGGCATGTTTTTCTGACCGTTGAGCATTGCAAAACAGTGACATCATACTCTGGAGAATATCCTAGGTGACACTGGCCGAGAGGTGGGGTACACCCTGGACAAGACACCAGACTATCACAGGGCTGACACATAGAGACAGACAACCATTCACACTCACATTCACACCAATGTTCGATTGACCTGACAAGCATGTCTTTGGACTGTGGGAGGAAGCCGGAGTACCCTGAGAAAACCCACACTGACATGGGGAGAACATGCAAACTCCGCACAGAAGGGCTCCCCCACCCTGGGTTCAAATCAGGAACCCTCTTGCTGTGAGGCAGCGATGCTAACCACTGCACCACCATGCAGTTTCTTAGTCTTTGATTAAGAAAACCTAAATAAAGAAGGAATGTTGTACAGATCTTCGAATATTGTAGACGTACTTTTTTCCACTCAAAAAATTGATCAGAAAGCAATAAGGGAATCAGCAGCACAGTGGTGCAGTGGATAGCATTGTTGCCTCACAGCAGAGGGTTCCTGGTTCGAACCCAGGGTGGGGGAGCCCTTCTGTATGGAGTTTGCATGTTCTCCCTGTGTCAGCGTGGGTTTTCTCCAGGTACTCCGGCTTCCTCCCACAGTCCAAAGACATGCAGGTTAATTGGTGACTCTAAATTGCCCGTAGGTGTGAATGTGAGTGTGAATGGTTGTCTGACTCTATGTGTCAGCCCTGTGATAGTCTGGTGACCTGTCCAGGGTGTACCCTGCCTCTCGCCCAGTGTCAGCTGGGATAGGCTCCAGCCCCCTCACAACCCCCAACAGGATAAGCGGTTACGGAAAATGAAGAATAAGGGAATCCTTATCCTTATCAATTCCCACCCCTAAACCATTAATGGTTATTACTTTGTTAATTAAATTGCATTCTTAATTATCACCTCTTTACCCTGAAATGTACCACACTATAAAGGTGTAGGAGAAGATTTTAATGGTATGGTTGATGACATTTTCTGTGTGTGTCTGCAGGTGGAGGTATGCTGGGAGTGTCCTCAGTCAAACCTGGTTCAGATGGCCAATGGGCTGTCACGCAGATCTCCTGCCATTCAGGTAGTGTTTCTTTATTTTTTTGACAGCACCACACAGTCCTCTTCTTTCCCTTCGTTGGCCCCGTCCCTTTGAATAACTGTCACTGCTCTGACCCTCAAGGACACTCTGGTTTCTTAAGAGAAACGAGTCACATGAGAAATGCAAATGCCTTTGCTCAGGAAGGAAATTAAGCCAGACAGCTGTGACCCTGATCTAATTTTTATGTTCCATTTGTTTTCCCTCCTCTCTGTCAGATCTGGTGACCGATATGGACTTCTCTCCTTTTGATGAAAGTCTCCTGGCAACATGCTCCGGAGATGAAACGGTGAGATTTCTTTTCTCTGTCTTTGTATTGATTTTGTTGTCGAATACTTACACGTATGTCCGCTCTCCGTCCTCTCAGGATTTGTTGTTCCTGGCAGCGCTCGGGATACGATGTGAACCTGCCCAGTTTTTTGTTATTTAAACCTTTTGAAGACTCTCTCCTCTCAGCACATTATCCTCAGCCACAGGTGCCCTAGCTTACTGGAATCTGCTGAGTGTGGGTCTGCATCCTCAGACTCAGCAGCTCGGTTTACCTCAGGGAGCTGTGCAAACACACGCAGCTATTGCCACACACACAGACCTACAACACACACACATCGGAGTGGTCTGCAGTGCCCGGCATCTGCAGCACACTTTCATTCCTCTTATCTGTTGCCAACAGGGTATCTTGTTTCATTAACGGGGTTGTGCTGAGCAAGCAAATTAGAGTGAAACTGAGCGAATGCACCTACTCGTGAAATATGAGTATTTTGATTTTAACTGACTCAAAATGAACTAATGCAATGCAAACCCCCAAATAATGCAGTATGGTATCAGAATGGTTAGATAGAGCAGTCTGAGACTTGCGCCATATCTCTGGCTGTGATGCTGCATCTTGACTTGTAGCGATCCTCCCAGTCTGCTCCATCTGGAAGGCAAGATGTCCGCAACACGAACTGACTTCAGTTGGCTGCTGGGTTAGTCATACCAGCCTGTCTTGTCTGGTGTGGCTTTAGAAAACAGCTGTCAGAGCCGCAGATCAAAACCCTTTCATTTAATGTTCAAAGGAGCAGAAAGTCACTGAGGTTTGAGGACTATTTCCATCAAAGAGGAGGGAGAAAAGTTTCTACTGGTGAACTGTAAGGTGTGGTGAAGTTAAAGCTGCCACTCTGTCCCTCTCTCTGTCTGCGTTCAGGTGAAGCTGTGGCGTTTGTGTGATCCAGAGCTGCAGCAGCCCAGCAGTCCGGAGCTGACCCTGCGTCCCGGTCAGGGCAGGCTGGAGCTGGTGCTTTTCCACCCCACCTCCTCTGGCCTGCTGGCTGTTGGTGCCGCCAAGTCCCCTCTGATTTGGGACACCAGCCGCGAGGATACACCACTCGCAGGTAGCTACAGGTGGCGACGTGAGCAGCGCATGTATACATATGTTTAAGCGCACCATTTATACAGGGTGTCTGCAGGTCATTAAAAAGATTCAAAGTCATTAAATCATCTTAAATGAGAGTTTTAAAGTCTAAAAAATGCCAAAAATGTATCTAATTTCATTTATCCAGCTTTTAATTGTCAAAACGAGTCACTGTTGAACTTGATACTCTCTTTTTACCTCATACTTGTACTTACCTGTTGGCAGAATGCAGATTAACTTAACTCACTCTAATAACGATATTCCTACATAAAACCTATCTCTGCACAAGACCAAATATATATTTCTTACCTTTATATTTACCTGCGATGCCTGAACAAGAAAGAGATGATTCATCCAAAACTCAGTCTTAAAGGAAGAGTGTGTCGGATTTAGTGGCATCTAGCAGTGAGGACTGCAGTTTGTAACCTGCTGAAACCCCTCCCAGCTAGAATTCCTTCAGTGTTCATTGTTCAGGAGGTTTTTAACGGGAGCCAAATTATCCGCAGAGGTCTCTTCCTCTCCAAAACAAACGGACCCAGTAATTTAAACCGGTAAGATCACTAAATAAATCAGTGTTTCTCCTACGCTTCTCGGCATGTTGCAGGTTCACTAGCCCGTCACCTGCTAACGTGTGCTCACCTCTGACTTAAGATCCAGGGGCCATATTCACAAACATTCTCACACTCTCAGAGAGCTCCCATGTTAGCCTAAAAACATTTAGTAAGGAGTCGTAGCTTAGGAGTGATTGAGGAAATTTCTCTTAGCAACTCTGAGCAAGGAAGGGACAGAAACTCTTACCTTTATGAGGAGGTATCGTTGGTTTCTTTGTACTAGAAAGCTTTGTGAATACGGCCCTAGATGCTCAAGAGGTTTTAACCTAGAGCTGAATTATCCACAGAGGTCTGTGCCTCTCCAAAACAAACAGACCAGTGTTTTGCACCGCTAAAAACACAGAATAAAGCAGTTTTACATCAGTGTTTTTCTAGTGCTCTTGTAGCAGAGGGGCTGCTAACTACAGTGGCCAACACAAAAACATGAATGGCCCCATCTAGAGCCAGCGTTTGGTTTGTCCGTTGTTGTCTTATGTAGAAACATGGCGGTGCAACATGGCGATCTCTATATAATATGTATAACTATGTAGATATAAACTGCTCACTCTAAGTTAATGGGAAAAAAAAAATTTCAGGTGATTATACACTAAAGAAAACATCATTATCATATTATATTGTACTTCTTCCAATATATCCTTTAAATCATACAGACTGGACCTTTAAATCTGGTTAAGAAAAGGCCTTTAAACGCATTAAATTTCAGTGTCTGATACCTGTAGACACCTTGTTATATTAGAACACACACCGCAACCCAAGTTAATTTTGTCAGAGTCTTTGTCGTACATCATGCACTGTCTGCATTTAACATTTCAGTCTCTGTCAGTAAGTCTTCAATTTTTGTTGTGGCCTGTTTTGTTTCTATGTGCAACATTAATATATATACATATTTGGAGTGAAGTGGTTGGTTTCCTTTTCTTCGTCGGAGACTGTCTGACTGACACTGCCTACGTTTTACAGCCCTGTGGCTCTGTCTAAGTGCCGGAGCAGCAGAGGTAATGTTTTGGTTTGCTGTCCTGGTCCCAGTCTCCCCGGACTGGCCTCAGGATGCAGTCACTATCCTCTGGCCTCAACCCCCCCCAACACACAAACACTCCCCCATCCCATGACAGCTGGCCTGGCTGCTGCTGCTCACTGCTGATCCAACTTTTCATGAGCTGTACCCCCACACGCTGTCCTTCATCACTCTCATTCCTCATTCATATGTGGTTGAGGAACAAGATCTGAGTGACAGAAATCTATATTTGAACGAGTGTGTGTGTTTTTTCCTTTATTGTTTGAGTTCATGTCAAATCTCTATGTGTGTGTAACTGCCTTAACAAGTGCACCTTTCATCTCTTTTCATCTGTCTGGTGTCATATTGAATCTGAACAGTTCACACAAGCCGTGCTGTGCTCACTTATGGCACTGCAGCCTAATATGTGTCATGCTCATAATGTCTCTAATGGGTCATAAGATCATTTCTTAAATCACCCATATTCTGTATTATGTGTGTTTTCTGAATCTTATAAGCTTGATTTATGGCTTCATCTCTCCCCTGCATTTCTCCCGCAGTGACCTCTCAGATGTTTTCTGTCATGTTCTTTGTCTTGTCTGTGTATGTGTGTCATTCTGTGTCCGCAGTGTGTAGCATCATGTGTTCCTTTTCCTTTTTTGTCCCTGTCTAATGTGGACATTGTGTCTCTGGTCCTCTCCCTCTCTCGCCTCTCTAAATGATGGCGTGTGTGTGTCTGCAGCTCTGGAGCAGCATGGTGACCAGCTGCAGAGTCTGAGCTGGAAACAGGACGGTTCCCTGCTGGCTTCCTCCTGCAAGGTGACGACAACTCACACTGCACCACGTATACTCTGTACATCGCAGTGACCTACATTGCTTCACTTTTGATTTTAAACCACGTTGTATTTTTCTTCAGTTACAACATCTTCCTTCCTGTGTGGCCTGAGGTTTGGTTGCTGTAGTTGCACTTTGTGACCACTAGATGCAGCCAGTGGCCCACAGTCAGTGCGGACTGCCCCACATGGGACACTGCTGCTTGTTATCTGTTTATATGGGGTTTATTTCATCAAAATGTCAACAGGGGTAACACTCATAAAAAGGGTGGGGATCACACCACACATTTGATTAGGAATTAGTGAGCACTTCTTTAGAGGGAAAAAGAATAAACTTTAAAAAGCCCCATGACGTAAAAGGTAATAGCCAGTTTGTTTTAATGCAGCAGTAATGATGACAAGGAAAGAAATCTTGGCCGCAGTTGATAAAGAGCCTGTGGAGATTTTCCTCGTCAGACTGGAAACTACATTAACTGGTTAATTAGGGCATCAACAAGGGCACAACCCTGTGTGTGTGTGTGTGAGGGATATATCTATCGGGGCTTTTGTTTTGTTGCGACCCCACCTGACCCCTGTTTGCTCCATTGATGTGTCCTGTCCTCTGGTGCAAGTATAAGTCAAATCAGAAACTGACAACCATCACTTTTGCGGCATGTGCATGGGGCTGGGCAACGGTACTTGATACCTTTTACGGTATTAACTAAAACAATCCAAGTGACATCGAACCTTGTCCAATTGTTTTGTTTTTGTACCCAGACCTTGTATGGTTTTGCTCGCAGGCAGTCACCACAAGCGTTTGATTTAATGTGACGTGTGATTGGCCCACTACTGTAGCAGCTTCAGCCCATACAGTCTGTGTCATGGTGGAGTCGAGCACAGTGTATTTGACGGATATGGCTGTTCTGCGTGCCAAGATACCACCAAAATGTTTGCAAGTATGGCTCTACTACATGCCTGTGGCATCTGGTGGCATTTTAGGCAACTGAATGCTTCCATTCACATGATGGGTATCGAATGAAGCAGGAAAAAAGCCATCTAATGAAGTTCTCTACTGTTATTGGTTTAAGGGTGCTGGTATCTTTATTATATAAACGATACCCAGCCCTACATGCACAGCAGTTTTGTAGCACGTAGGGAAAAGCTGAGAAGAGAGAAAGTCTCCTAGGAATTTTTATGCATCCATATGGCCCCATTCTCATCTGTGTCATCAGGAAATAATCACACAGCTTGATGGGCTTTCCATTAGGTTGTTAATATTTTGTGTAGGAGAAGGAAAGAGGGAGGTGGTATGGGTTTATGAGGAGGGGGCAGAGCAAGAGGGAATTTATTAGTTGAGCTGGAATTATTTCATGAATATATATTTATAGGAAGAGCTGGAGGCATTTTCATTAGTGGAGGTTAACATAATTCATTTTTTCTACTCTGAATGTGCACCATAGTGAATTTCACCACATGGTGTCTTAAAATGTCCTTAATTTTAGTTTTAAGTTATTAAAAAGTCTTAAATTTAAATTTGTGAGGCCTTAATTACCACAAACATTTGATTTAATTTGATTTATCCATCTTTCAAATCCTATTTGTCAGTGACTGAGCTCAGGACACTGGCCTCATTCGTGTTTGACACTTGTCACCTCTTTTTGACGACCTCCACCAGTTTACTAGTGAAAAAGCAAAACAAAAAAATGCAGAATTTGCTCTGATTTGGACGTTAATTACCATGGCAACAGTTGAAGCTTTGAAGGTTCGAAGCATTTGTGTCAGCCCTAGATGTCATACTAATGTTATATTTATCTGTTAATACAAAAAGAATTAATTTTATGCCCCCAATGTTTGGGAATTTTTTTCAATGTTATTGAAAACAGTGTAGGATATCAATTTTTCTCACAGTATTTTACTCTACGCTACAAAATTCACTATAGCAACAACAGTTATACAAAGCTTTACACTAACCTGCCATGCTTGAATAAGAAAATTTGGTTTAAAAAATACCTTGTAAAAGTCCCATGTAAGTGTGTGATACCTGTAGACACTCTGCACTCTGTATTTGTATCCTTTCTCAAACCAGACAGAGGCTGATTGATGTGAAAATGAGGCAGAGACCCCTTGTGTATACTTTAAACAATGCATGATGAACATACTTGTGTTCGAGAGAGAACCAGCTCTGACACAAAAATCTCCCACATGTGCGTACTTAACAGGTATGATTGTCAGCCCAATCCCCGTTGTTTGTCTTTGCTCTGACAAGTAACAAATTACTCCACCCATCACAGGCCACGTCCAAATCATGACATTTACCTTGACAGGATAATCATCCTCACCAGAGCTACCACCCCTACCATCAGCCTCAGAAAGAGAGCGAGGCACCTGAAAAGAAAGAGGGGGAGGGGGAAATGTGAGCCAAGATCAGAGTCGGGGGGCCTCTGAGGTTCTTGCCCTGTTGGGCTTTGGTGTCATTTAACCCAAAAGGCCCCTTTCAATCTCTCCAATCCAACTTATTAAAGCAAATAGGACCCGCCAACATGTGGGTCCAATCCCCCGGCCCTCCCATAGGGTAAACATTGGGGCGCAGGGCTGGGGGGAAGATGAAGGGGAGACCACCACCCCTAAGAGCAGGAATCATGATAGGCCTCGTTTGGACCCAGAGAGATGTATATTTATGACACAGTTGGAGGGAGAAAGACGCCATTCATTTTAGAGAAGGCAAATCCACAGGTAGTACGAGCAGAGAGGGAAGGCAGACTGTGTTTATCTGAATGATGGACGGGACATGGTGGTGGTATGCTGTTATGAAATGAGGTGTCACTGGATTTATCGTCCACGGTCTACCTTGACTTTTGAAAGCCAGATCATAACTGAGCTGCACAGCTTATTGCCCCCTGGTGAGAAGTGTGACATAGAGTCATTGATGAGGAACCTGCAGTCTTAAACTGCCAATCACAACAAGCTTTGACACTGGTAACCGTGGGAGACTGGGAAGGGGACGGCTGGCATCGCAGTGTGTTTGACGAGTGAAGAGAGAGGGCACCCCCGTGGTTGAAGATTCCCAGCGTCTGTGTGTGTTTTGCATACATGTGAAAGTTGTGTGCGGCAAACTCGCAGTGAAAACTCATTAACAGCAGCTTGAGAATGAGGCTCCGTCACTTTGATTAAACAGCTGCTGTCTCAGCACAGACACACACTAACACACAAATGCACACACGGCTGTCCGGGCCCTCCATCTGTGCATTTATGAGTCGAGTTGGTGTGTGTGTTTATATGGTGTTATTGTCATAGGCTTAAGAGAGAGTGTTTGCTTGTCTGACTGTGTGTGTGTGTGGTTGCTTGGTGGACACATCTGTATGTCAGTAGCCCCTCATCTGTGTGTTTGCAGAGCCAGATAGTTTCCTCCCTTGTGCTGATGTTTGCACAACAACACTTGTGTTGATATGCCAGTGAGTGAGCTTTATATGGCAATGTATGTTTGTGTATGTACAGTGGATATGTGTGTGTTTGGTTATTCTAAAGCGTGTTTGCAAATGAAGGTCAGCTATAGAGCGTTTCTCGACTGAAATTAAATTAACCAGCAAGATTCTGCTAGTGCATTGGCTATTTTTTGCCTCAGAAGTTTTCAGAAACATTTTTTAGTGCACTGTTTGGCTGTAATGTGAGAATTTGTGAACAGGAGGTGGGCACCATACAGATCAAACAGTCAAACAAAGCAGTGGGGATCAAATAAGAACCAAGATTCTGCCTCAGATGTTTACAGAAAAATATTTTACCTTATCATTAAATGTAATTCAAAATTGTTTGTTACCAGCTGGCCACCATTTTGTATCCTGTGTTAAAGCAGACGAACTTGCGTTTATTGGGCTGGTGTAGCGCAATGCTTTCAGCTAGTTTTACTTTTTTTTTTCTTTTTAATATTTGCATCTTTCTACTGCATAGACAGCATATGTTTTATTAAAAGACCATCTTTCCAGCAGTGAAATACTCCTGTAATTTGAGGATTTGATGCCTTGCTTTGTCATATATTGTCGTAAACTTAATATCTTTGGGTTTGAGACTGTTGCTCCGACGAAAGAAGACATTTAAGGATTTCTGCTGGGGCTGTAGGGATTTTTAAAGGTCGTTCATTTTGCTATTTTCTGATGAAGTATTGATAAAACATTTTAATAATTACTTGAGAAAATGATCAGAAGATTAGTAGGTAATGTAAATAGTTGTTAGGTGCAACTGTAGTTGGCTAGTTAGTCAACCAACATTTACCTGAAACTGTGTGTGTGTGTGTACACTTCTACTTGCTACAGAGTTCAAGGTTTAGTTTATTGTCATTCAATCATGTTAAAAACATTAGGGAACAAAATTCGTAACCCAGGTCCAGCAGCATACAGAATAAATAACATTTTAAGATAGACTTATAAGGGACCAGAACACATTTTTAATCAACAGAATGAGGACATTTTTGGAAAGTGAGGACGTTTTGGCCGGTCTTTACTTCCTGAAGGACTTATTTGAGGGTTGAGATTCAGTTATAATATTTAGGTCACACTGAGGTTAAGATAAGGGTTAGAGTGAGGGGCTAGGGAATGCATCATGTCAGTGAGGGTCCACAAAGATAGGAGTACAAGTGTGTGTGTGTGGTACACTCAGAATACTTGCAGGTCAGAGATGGCATTTTTGCAACAGGTGGGCTCTCATCCATAGGTCATGTGGTTTGAATGTGTGTGTGTTGATCTGGCACTGCTCCTTGAGCCTTTAGCTTTGGCATAGGTCACAGAGGCCTCAAGACAGACATAGCCCTAGGGCATCATATTCGTGGGTGGGCCACACAAACACACAGATAGAGAGTGAGGTGGGGGGAAAAAGGGCACATTATGAAATCCCTGTTTGCTACTCAAGCCAATAAACAGTGAATGAATCCCCTCTTTGATTGCTGTGGAGAGCAGAGTGAAGTGAAGCTGAAGCTCACACTGATAGAATAAAATGCTGTGTTTATGTTGTGTGTGACCAAATGTTGCATGTTGCCTCCATGTGTGTGTGTGCTTGACTGTGTCATTGTCAGCCTCCTGATTCTCTTTGACGTGTATATCATGGTTTAGTCTAAGCCCTCATACTTATTACCTGCTATCAGCCCCGTATGTCCTCTGTGATCACAGTCACACAGCGGTATTGAGTGACACGGCTGCAGACACGCATGTCCCGGTCACAGCCTGATCCCATTAGGCCCCATTTCCTCTCAATCAAGCAGGAGACTCTTTGATTGGCTGCCGTGATTGATGCCAAATGCGTCTTTGGGCTGGCCAGGGTCACGGCACATGAGGCTTTGGAGAGGTCACTGGATTGCATTTGCCGACGATGAATCAGTCAGATCACGCTGATAAATAAGGAAACTTCAGAGAGCTCGTGTTATTCTTTAACTGAATTATACTGAGGTGGAGGGACTCTATTATTAATGTTTTTAATATGTGGTTTTCATTTTTCAGTTTTCCATTTTAGTTTCTATGAAAAAAACCCCAGCTGACTGATGAGCCTTAATTCCCTACTCCTTTGTGAGAACTTAAAATCCTGACCTTGTGCACTCTCTTTGAATCCTCTCTGCACTTAGGTACACCTAGCCAAGAACTAATGCAGTCTAACACAATGGTCCTGCCAAAATATCCAACCTTCTTTAGGGTTATAATGTTCAGCTTTGTTGTCTTAAAGACGTGTTGATTCAACTGTGGGAGGTATTTATTTTTATGTAATATTTTTTTTCCATCTGTCTAGGACAAGATGCTGCGAGTTTTTGACCCCAGAGCCCAGCTGACACCTGTTCAGGTAGGTCTCCTAATAAAGCTCTCACTACACTGCAAAAACACCTGGCACTGCCATGAGAAAACAGGGAAATCAAATGCAATGATGCAGCTTACAAACTCTTAATATACGCACAGAATTTTCTGTAGCCCTGACCTCAACTCGTGATGAATTTTATTATATGGTTGTCTGCTCCAGGCCTGCTAGTGCAAGTGTTTACATCACCTACACTGCTACATGTAGCTACATGCTAACGTGAGGTGTTCTCAGGCTAGATGCGATGTATAACCCATCTAGTGTGTTCTGGGTCTGCCCTGGGGCCTCCTACCAGTTAGACATTCTCAGAAAATCTCGAACCGGAGGTGCCCAGGAGGCATCTTAACCAGATGCTCGAACCACCTCAACTGGCTCCATTGATGCGAAGGAGCAGCGGCTCTATTCTGAGCACCCTCTGGATGTCTGTGCTCCTCACCCTATCTCTAAGGCTGAACCCAGTCACCCTATGGAGGAAACTAATTTCAGCTGTAAACATGTTGTTGTAGAGACCCAAAATACATACATGAACCAGAAATGATCATATTAGGTCCCTGTTAAGGAAACCAATAGGGGAAACTAGCCCCTGTCAGTCCACTGCCGTTTACTGTAAGTGTGTTTTTTCCACACTGCTTCGAGTGATAAACATGTTGACTGTAACCCAGCTCACCACTGGCCACTCTCAGTGATTCATCTACTATTGATTTATGGCTGTGCTACACAAGCTGCAGTCCCTGCTCTCATCTTCCCACGGGTACCCATCCCACACTAAACTAGTACAACCATGAACCTCTCCACTCTCACCGCTCTCTCCTTCCCTCATCAGAAATCTCTCTCCAATGACAGCCAGGCCTGAACCAAGACGTCTCCGTCACAACCAGCAGCAATGAGGAACCGGAGTGGTAGAGTGTGTGCGTGTTTAGGGAAGATGAAGATGTCGGCGAATGATGTGGGAGTCTGGGAGGTGTAGAGCAAATATTCTCACACTTTCAGTGGCGGACCTCCCAGGGTGTTTTAATTACTAAGATGCGTGGTGTGCCTTTAGGCCATGGACTCTCTCATTTGTAAATATGAGGAATCCTGCGAAAACACTACATGCCGCAGCAGATTAAATTTTAGACCACAGAAATACCTGGAAGGCACATCACCCTGTAAGGAAGTCAGAAGGAGGATGACTGCTTATTTGTGTGTGTGTGCTCCCCCCATGTGTTGTTCAGTATGTGTTTCTGGAGCTCTGACACCTTCGTGAAAGGCGTACTGTTTCAGAGGTATGTGATGTCATTGACTCTGACAGGGAGTCGGGGGTGAATAAGGTACATGAGGATTATTTTCTTTGTGGCACACTTGTTGAACTGTATGCCTTCACAACACAGAGTGCGAGTACGGTGCATGCGCGTCTGTGTTTGCTTTAGTAACATGAGCTGAGTCGGCTGGCTCCTCTCCAGTGTTTGAACCTGGATGTTTACATCAGGTGTGTCGGTGTTGAGGTCTTTCTTAACACACTGCTTTTCAGCAGACTGTTTGAATTTTCTCCTCTGCAAAGGCTCTCTGTGTGTCTTTCTCACCGGACATGCAATGCGGACATCGAGCACAGCTTTTTAGCGGCGCTCTAGATCGCCTGAATAAATGCTATCCCAGGTCCTCAGTCATTCCGCTTACTCTGTTTAACAAATTGAAGTAATTCAAATAAAATTGCACTTAAGTTGGATGTAAATCACTTTGTGCAGCCAAAGGGTCTCATTAGTTTAGATTGAATCAGTGTTGGGTAGTCTGTCTGTCTGAAACAGCGTCTCCAGTAAGAGCCCAGTGGTTACTGGTGGCGGGGATGAGCTGCGGGGACATTCCAGCCAAGTCTATGGCATTTTTGACTTCATTAAATGGTTGTCAGTGGCGAGCAGCAGACCGTATGGGGGGAAAAAGAGAGAATAAACATGTGACAAAGGTCTTAAGGCAGATTTAAAGCCAGGAATGTGTTTTAACTTTCAATTTTTTGCTGGAGGCGAATTTGCTTTTCCTAGTAAAGGCTTGTCCCATTGATTTTCCCTATGATTGGCTAGTACTTGATGCCTTCATTGGTTGGGTTGGTTAGGTTTAGGCAAAAGGAGTGGACCTGGTTAGGGTGGCAGGTGGGGCGTGGATCACCAGGGTAAAAATATGGAGTGAAACAAAGCTGAATAAATGTGATTTAAGTGTATGGGAAAATCTTACTTATGCTGACTTTCACTTCACTAAAATTCAAAATGGATTCTCTATTAGACACGGGGTCCTACATCACCCTGTCGGGGTTTATTTCTCTATAGTGACCGGCTCGCTCTACATTATCCCGCTTATTACACGGCTACTCACTAAAGAAAACAAAAGTTTGACATCACGGAGCAACAGAAAACAACAGAAAATTAACGATTTCTTGCCGCAGGTATAAACGTCTTTCTGCGGATTGATATGACAGGACGTGATTCGCCCGAGTCGATCAGAAGCGTCCTTAACAACGGTCTGCTATTCATAGCAACGGTCTGCTATTCAGAAATAACAGACCGTAGAATGTTGTAATTGACCAATCAGGATCGAGCATTTGACAATGCCGCGTAATAATTTCAGTTATTGTTGATGACAGATAAATATTGTAGGGTGGGCGGGCATAAACTTTTTTTGGCCTCTGAAGGGGAGGTGGATAGAAGAAGTTGAAGAACCACTGGGTTAGGGTAAGAATGCCAAGGTAAGCCAATCAGAGGCAGAGTGAAGCAGGGTAGGGCGGGTCATGCCTTAACTGTCCTAGGAAACGTAAATTGCCTTCTAAACAATCTGCACTGTACTTACAGTACAATGTTAAGATATTGTTTACATTACTTACTTAGAGTATTTTAATTCTATACGACGTTATACCTCTACTTCGCTGCATTTCAGAGGCAAATACTGTACTTTTTACTAAACTACATTCACCTGGTACATATTCAAATACTATATTTGATAATATAAGACTGAGAGGCATCATACTGTTGTTTACCACTGTTACTTTTGATACTTTAAAGCCACAGTTTGTAATTTTTTGAAAATAAGTTTGCGTCATGTGCTGAAACTGTCACTGTATTCTGAAAGAAGTACATGACAGCAGTCTGTAAAAAAAAAAAAATCATGTCCCTCCTCCTCTTCCTTCTGCCTCTAACGGCATTCAATAGAATCAGTGCGTCGCACTGAAAACAACCAGTCAGAGCCAATGAGTCTCTAATGCAGCTGTCAATCATGTCAATTGCTGATCAAATATGAATCAAGATTCTGTCACTGCATTGCCTATTTCTTGCCTCAAATGTCTTAGAAACTTAAGATATTTTAGTGACCTGTTTACCTGTAAAATGAGAGTTTGTGATCAAGCTGCCTTTTTGGAAATAGTTGACTGCAGAAGCAAGCACCGCCAACCAGCCAGACCGACCTAAAATATGTTTCTGAAAACATTTAAGGTGAGAAATAGACAATGCAGTAACAGAGTCTTGATTAATATTTGATCAGTGCTGCCTATCTGGCCATAAGAGGTGCTACAGGTTCAAAGAGTAGTGTAGTGACTTTTAACAAAATTAAATGTCTTAGCAAACCACTGAGGGGTGAACGGGTGAACTTGTTCGGGACGCTTGTTCTGGCCTAAGAATAAACCAATGTCCAGTGCGCGTTATCTCTTTGGATTTGGTGATCCACTTACTCTCAAAACAATATACACATTCTCACCATAACATAGAAGACCAACAGCATTGTCCATATTTAATCATTATTCCATTCAACAAATTCAGTTTTGCACGCCAGTACTTAATGCTTTTCAACATGCTTCCATAACACGGTCAAAAGCTGTTTGCTTCCTGTTCCACACACCTGATTCCCATAGTTCCCCAAGTTACCAACTACAGCTGTAAGTACACTGTGCTGTTAATACATACCTTTTCATTAGTAAGATTTTAAATGCAATACTTTCACTTGTAGCAGAGTATTTTTAAATTGTTGTATTGCTACTTTTACCAAAGCAAATGGTCTGAAACTTCCTCTACCACTGTGGGCGGTGAACTAGTGCCAGGCCATGGCACATTTGCTGCTGGGCCATGAGGAAATGTTATGATTTAACCAAAAACATTTTTATGTAACTTTTGCTTGTGCTGCCTTTTTATTTATAGATCCCCTGACAACAGTACACTGGCTTTTAATTAATCGAAGCAGTTGATCACACACCAGTCTGTTTCAGCATTCAGCAGTACATGAAATCTGTGTGGACACGGCCTGAT
The DNA here is from genome assembly GCA_019142605.1 of Cephalopholis sonnerati. Lineage (NCBI taxonomy): Eukaryota > Metazoa > Chordata > Actinopteri > Perciformes > Serranidae > Cephalopholis > Cephalopholis sonnerati. Next base: position 24,077,878 of record JAGQAX010000016.1, read on the forward strand.
TGTTGCTGAGAGATGTATGTGTATTTTTCTTATTTAGTGTGTAACCACAATGAAGACAGGCCAAATAAAGTTGTTTTGTTTTTTTGTTTGGTTTAGTTTTTATACGTGCTCGCTCTTTCTTTTGTGCGATTTCTCTCTGTCCTCTCTTTCTCTGTCATTTTCAAACTCTGTATCAAGGCAGAGCCCACAAGAAGACAGATGGGAAAACTAATAACAAATTGTCAATTTAAAAATAGTATGTGGTGTAAAAAAAAAAAAAAAAAAGGTTTCTTTAAACCGCTGGGCCACCAGGACACAGAGAGACCTTTGAGCCAAGTCTCTCTGCTCTCTTTTCCTCTTTCTTTACCGCTCTCATTAATCCTCCTGGTCTCACTGCCATGGAGAGGAGGACCAAGGAGAGAAGAAGCCTGAGTCAGCAGTGTTGTCCTCCTCCGCACCCCACACATGGCTTTACCACCTCAAACCAAACAAGAGTTAAGACCCAGATCAAAGTTATTAGAGGGTTGCTCTTCCCTTTGTGGTTTTGCGTTCTCTGTCTCTCTTGTTCTCTCTGCCTATCCCTCTGAAACACCCGATGTCCTGCTTCAGTTTAGAGTCCTCTGAGAACAGAGTGGGCAGAGCCTCGTCCTGACAGCTTTCAGATGTGTGACTCTCTCTCACTAGAGAATGGGAGAGCCACTGCCACTCCTATTAACACCCCATCTGCCGATGGATGGTTTAGAGGGTGCGGGCGATGAATCCTAAACACACTGAAACATGATGAGGCCAGTAATTTGGATGCATAGAAGGGTGTGAAGCTGTAATCTTCACACAGACCAGCATAGCAGTGCTCAACACCATAAAACACAACTTCACACAACATTTCACATCATATCAGCGGTTACAATGAGAATCCACATAACAGTTTGTTTGTGCCTGCTGCGAGGGCACAGTGAAGCACTGCCATTTTCTCCAGTTTACATTTCGATCCGTTTGTTGTTGTGGATGGGATGTGAAAGGGAAAGACCGATCTGGCCACAAAGTAAACAGAGACGGGCAGAGAAGTGTCCAAGCTATTTGAGCTATTCGTAACCTCACTTGGAGGTCTGTTTGGCTTCTTACACGAGAGCCAGTTCGTTGTCCTCATCAAGAGAAGCCACGAGAGGATTTCTGTGGAAGGAAATCTCACGAAAGCTGCAGAGCGTTAGAGCGAAACATAGTATTTTTTTGTTTTTTGAGGTGGCAAGAGTTTTTATATCCCTGTAATACACAAAGTGTGCTGTGTGGATTAAAATGTGCCCGTCTGCCTTGTTATGAAACCTGTCAGTTCACATCAGTGCGACAAGATGAGACAGTATATCATCTCCATAGCAATGACTCTCTGTGCTTCCATTCAAACTTCCAGCTTTCAAGCTTTTTTTGTAGCTGGCTATAATTTGTAGCATCTTAAAATGTGAATGAGGGTAGTGATAGTGGGATACTTGCTACAGTTGCACTTCTAGTAGAGATGAAACGGCAAAAACGAGAGGGTTTACTAAATTAACCCATCCATTTAAGCTGGGCATTCACTGTATGATTTGAGCCTGTTTCGGACCCAATTTTTGAACTGCACGTCTCATTTAAGAGTCGGACTGAATTTCAGCTTTGCTGGGGAGAGCAAGGACTGACTGCGGCCCGATCAACTGCTCCCGACGTTTGGGTGCATTACTCACATGTCAAAAACTTTGCATGGCTGTCATCAGGCTCTCACACAGTTGAAGCAGAGTTACGAGTCGACTCCTCAGGGTCACTGCTTTTCTCTCACTCAGCCAATTGTACATTGCAGCCTACACCCAGCTAGTTTGATTGTGCCGCTAACTTGCTAACGTCTGTATGTGTGAGAGAGAGGGAATCAAAACTTGGACTGACTCTTTTTTACAAAGATTGACTTTTCGGCCCTTTTTGGGACGTCTGTCGTTACATTATTGTGAACTGCATTTCCGCTAGCAAACAAACTTCTACCTGCCCGCAGCCCCAGAGCTTTGAAAATAACCTTTGTCAATAGTCAGAACGGTCCGCAGGCGCAGATGTAACCTTTGTATCATCTATTTTACATGTACAGTGTGAGCATTTGGGTCATGGCTTGATGATTGGACCACAACATAAACTGTGAGCTTTGGCTTTACATTGCAGACGATTTACTCATACAGTGGGAATTAAACAGCACCTCTAAAACAGGCTAAGATCGTGCAGTATATGCTCATATTTACTTACCGCAAACACCCAGCTGTTGTGTCACGTGACAAAGGGTTGTTTGTTTGTTGATTTCATTTGAGTTATCTTTAAGGCTTGTGTCACACAGACAAACAAACTGATGAGGTAATCCTCTACATCCAAAACTTGGTGTACCTACATGCCCACCATCCTTCCAAGGATCCAGCCCCTGAGCTGGGACACAGCTCATGTGCGTCCACTGGTGTCCTGGTTCCACCCATGGCAGTGTAGTCGAGTGGGGCTGGCTCATCCCTGTGGCCAGCACTGAACTGTGTTCTCCCCTAGCCAGGTGGGGTAAATATAGGCCCTAATTACAGCTCTGCCCTCGCTGTATTTATGGGAAATAAGACTGCGCAGGGTAATTAAGGTCTTGGACAGGAGTAACAGTATATACTGCGTCTGTAATCAGTGCAAGTGTGTATGTATGTGCACGAGCATGCAGACGGTTGTATTTAGGTAGTTGGCACACACGGGGAGAGTGCATGTTCGTACATGTGGCATCATTTCACTCCTCGTCCCACCAATGAAGAGCGGATTGGATTTCAGATTTCACTTTTGTTTTGTTGTTTGTTTTCCTTTTTCATTTAAAAAAAATGTCAATTGTGAATATTAAATCAACAACTTTTTGATTCATCTAAAGTACCCCGGGCACCTCTGTTAACATATTATCAGTGTGACAGATCTTTTCAAATCATGTGAAATCAACCCAGATCAGATTTAGAGCACAAACAGTGTAAGGATAACAATGTGATGAATCACCAACACCAAATATAAAAATTAAATTTAGCATTAAAGCTGTTTTTTGCTCTCTGCTATTCTGGATCCTGCCCTCCTTGCATTAACATCCCTGTACTGGCCTCTTGTTTTCAGATGAGTTTCTTTCTCGTCTCTGTGTAGTTAGGCCTCCGCCCTGCCTTCCTGTGCTGAGCTACCCGACTGCTCAGATCCAGCACAAAGGGAGAAAAAAGGCAGGCACAATTGCAGACCTGATCCTAATGGGACAAGTTGTTTTGTGGATGTAAGGACACGTGCCGTAGCGAGCGTTTGTGTCTCCTCTCTCCTGTCGTATTGTATCTTTTGATCCATCCCCAAAGTCTGTGTATTTGCTGAGTGTGTGGTTCTGTATGTGAGTGTGCGTCTGTGTGTGTATACCATGTGTGCTTCAAATTACAGTGCTGAAAATACCCCTCATAGTTTTGGGCCAGTGCTGGCCGTAGAGCTGTCGATCTGCGGTTGCTGGAAGAGGAGGGAGACAGGAAAAGGGAATAGTTTGCTGGACTTGGGGGCCAGATTCCTCTTTTTCAGCTCAAGCTTCTGCTGCTTTGGGTGAAATTAGAGAGGACCACGGGCTGGAATGGGTTTGGACTTGAGGAGAGAGCGCTGGGCAGGGCCAAGGAAAAGCACAGCGGTTTCACTGCTATAGGTGGCTGAGAGCAGCCACTCATACCATCTTTTATATCCTGCTATAAATTACACAGACTGGACTCCCTGGTAGGTGTGCGTGTGTGTGCGCACGTGTTCGTTCATCTCCATACTCCTCATTACAGCCAAAATAAACTATATTTATATGTCTGTGTTGTCTATGTCTCTTTGAATTCTTATAATTGGAAAAGTGTGTGTGTTGGTGTGTTTGGGAAGTTGAGGATGTGAGTAAATGTGTGTCCATGCTCAGGTTTCCTATTACGGGCAGAATAAACTATGAACTGTTAAACAGTTAGCTAGGCTAGTTAGTTAATAGTCAATAGCCAATAAGTTGGTTAGTTAATAGTCAGTAAATCATAATATTTAGTTAAAAATCAGAAAGTTAATTTGTAATAACAGTTAGCCTAATAATTAGTAAGTTCATTTTTTCATAGTAAATAGGTCAGTAAGTTAGTTAATTGTAAGTTATTAGTGTGTCAGTAGTAAGTTTTGGTTAATAGTCAATAAGTCAGTTAGTAGTGAAGAGTCAGTAACCTTGTTAATAGTTTGTTAACAGTTAGTAAGTAGTTAATAGTCAGTAATTTATAAGTTAATAGTCAAGTTAATATTTAGTTAATCATCAAGTTAATTTGTTAATAGTTTATTGATTAGTCAGTAAGTGTATAGTCAATAATTTACTACCTTGATAATTAGTCATCAGTAGTAACTTAGTTAATAGTTAACACTAAGTTGGTTGGTTATAGATAATAGTAATTTAGTTGATAGTTAATAGTCAGTAAATTAGATTATTACTAATTTAGTTAATAGTATGCTAATTTGTTAATACCTAATGGTCAGTAACTTAGTTAATAGCTCATGAAATGTAAGCTATATTTAACTGTCAGTGAGATAGTCAATAAGTTCATTTATAGTTAGTTAATTGTAAGTTAGTAAATAGTTTGTTAATAGACAATAGTCAATGATTTAGTAAGTTTATTGTTAGATGTAAATAGTAACTCATTTAATAGTATGTTAATATTTAGTTGGTTAGTTATGGTTAATAGTCAGTGAATTCATGGTAAGTTAGTTAAGAGTTAATAGTATGTTAAATTGTTAATACCTAATAGTCACTAACTTAGTTAAAAGTTGTATTTAATAGTCAGTGAGTTCATAAGTTAGTTAATGTATAGTTAGTTAATAGTAAGGTATTTAATAGTCAGTTAGTTAGTGCCTTGATAGTTGTAGTAAATAATAACTTAGTCAATAGTTTGTTCATACTGACTTTGTTAGTTGGTAGTTTAAAGTCAGAAATTTAGATGATAGTTAATAGTCAGTGACTTAATTATGTAATAGTTACTTAATTGTCAATAGTTTGCTAAGTTGGTAGTAAAGTACATTGTTAAAAGTCAGCTAGTTAATAGTTAATTAGTAAATTCCTTATAGTCACTAACTTAGTTAATAATTTTACAGGAAGTTATAGTTAATAGTCAGTGAGTTAGTTTATTTATGGTTGGTTAATAGGAAGTCAGTTAATAGTCAGTAATTTAGTACCTTGATAGTTAATAGTAACTTAGTTAATAGTTTGTTATTATTAAGTCGATTAGTTAATAGTCAGTCATTTTGTTGATAGTTAATAGTCAGTGACTGAGTTACGTAATATTTACTTAATAGTCAGTAAAATGCTTACTTAATAGTAACAGTCAGTAAATTAGATTGTCAATAGTAAGTTAGTTAACAGTATGTTAATTAGTTAATACCTTATAGTCAGTAAGTTAACAGTTCATTAATACTAAGTATAGTTAAAGGTCAGTGAGTTAGTCAGTTTAGTCAATATTTTGGTACCTTTATAGTTAGTAGTAAATAGTAACTTTGTTAATAGTTTATTAATACAAAGTTGGTTAGTTATTTTCATAGTCAGTAATTTGGTTGATAGCTAACAGTCAGTGACTTAATTACATAATAGTTACTTAGTTAATAGTTAGTAAATTAGATTGTTAATAGTTAATAATCAGTAAGTCAATTAACAGTTAAATTTTAAGTTAAGTTTTAAGTCTGTGTATACAGACATGTAGTGTTGAAATGATAAGTTAATTAGTCGATGAACGGGAAATAAATCTCTTAAAAGTTTGATAACCAATTCATTGTTCACTGTAAGATAATCATTTGTGGTAGACTAATTTATCACCAGTCATTTCACAGAGTAATTGATTAAAATTAAATAACAATATGCAGATTAATTGAATAATCATTGCCTACAGGCCTGTGAACAAGCAGTCCCTTACAAGACGATGTGAGCCACAGGTTGAGGAAGGCAAGCAGAGACACATCCACCCCTCAGAGTTCAAGAGAGTATCACATAAAATATTTAATTTATTTAAAATATGCCAATACAGATTCAGAAATTCCCCCCTCAGTTGCAAAAATGCTCAGTATTCTGCTGTACCAACAAATTACTTCTTCTCACATAATGTCAATGCTTGCCAAAGAATGAGATTTCGATACTTCCCGCAGAATGAAACTTGTTTAGATTTTGGTGAATGTCTAGTACTAACACCACAGGGATATGGAGTCAACATTATGAAACGTGAAAAATAATGTCGGTAAAGAATGGGAGCTCATTCCAAGAATATGTCACGGCCTTACGCGGTGCTGAGCTCCTCATTCCAGCTACAAAAGCTGCATAATTTTACCTGAACCCGAGCCAAAAATGCTTCTGTGTTTTAAAAACTATTCACGTAGCCAACATACCCGATCATGCTTGTTGGCTGGAACAAGACCATTCATGATAACATGATTTAATGGCCAGTCTTTCATACACCGTTTCTGCATGTGTAGTGTGGCTATTAAACACAGATTGTTACTGCTGAATATGTGTTCAACATCACTTTCTCCTTCCAAATGTAAACATGACATAGCAGAAATATTCCTCTGTACACACAACAGCGTTCTCCTCATAACATTTAACACAGCAGTGCACGATAACACAAACAAATTTTGCAAATAACAGTGACATAGCAACACTGATGCACTCCCTGCTTGTAGAAATTTCAGTTCTTATTGATGAAGACAAAATAAACACCTGGCAATAAATATGTCTTAAATTATGCTGAGGTCAAGCTGCCAATTAGTAGTTAGATTCCCATCTAACTGTTGTAATCCCTTTGACCTTTGACCTTCTAATGGCAAATAATAATGCACCTTTCACCGATCAGCCAAAACAGGGTGAAGTGAATGACAGTTTTTGTGGTGCGGCATGTCGCATTGTCCTGCGTGGCAGGCCACTGGGATCGACAAGTGCCGTCGCCATGAGGGGGTTTACTTGTGGGTGGGTGGAGCACGTCAAGTAGCATCCACATGAATGCCAGGACCCAAGGTTTCCCAATGGAATACTGCACTGTAACAAGATGATCAATGTTTAGAGATGACCTTAGGAACAGCACAAAGAGCTCAAGGCATCAACCTGGCCTCCAAATACCCCAGTTCCCAATCTGATCGAATATCTGAGGGACGTGCTGGTACCCCAGAGGTGCCCCTGATCTATGGCGGGTCCTCTTTGGACTGGACATGGCTCTGACCTGTGAAGGCATGGACATAGGACCTCTGGAGGGTGTCCTTTGGTGTCTAGCACCAGGGCGTTGGCTTCATATCTTTTGGGTCCTGTGGATCGTGAGGTGGGGTAACAGCAAGTCCCACAGATGTTTGATCAGATGGGGATTTGGGGAATTCGGAGGCCAGGTCAATGCCTCGAGGTCTCTGTCATGTTCGGGCCACTCGCAGTTTTTGTGGTGTGGCATGGTGCTACTTGGGAGTGCCGCTGCCATAAGGGGGGGACCTGGTCTTCACTGGTGTTAAGGTGGGTGGAGCGTCTCTGGTGGCAACCACAGGAATATCAGAACCCAAGGTTTCCCATCAGAACATGGCATTGTAACAAGATGATCAATGTTCAGGTCAGTTAGTGGTTTTAATGTTTTTGGCTGATCAGTGTATATCACCTCTTATTATTCAGAGAAGAGTCAGAGCTTGGCTCGACAATTCAACCAGCATTATGCTTTATCAAAATGTATTTATTCATGTATTAAAAAAATAATATGAGGACATTTCTGCAGGTCTGTTTCTGTTTCAGCATCATCTTTTCTGCCCCTCTATGCCCTCTCTGACCTCGTTTTCTCACTCATGTTGTTTGTCTCTTTCTATAAATTCACCCTCTTTCCCAAACACCCCAGTGCATGGTGCATTGTTCCTGTAAATTTCTTCATCTGACCCTGCTGGGTTCAGGACCTGGTAATAGCCAGTGATTAACTCGGCCCAGATGTTGTGCCCCCACTGCTTTTCTTCTGTCTTTCTTCTCCTCTCTCTCCATCTTTCGGCTCCCTGTGTTACTGGCCGCCCCTCTGCCAGCATTTGTTATATATTGAATGATTCTGGCAGAGCTGAGAGGAGTCTTTCCTAATGAGGGAACAGGATTTTGCCGTCCTGGACAGCTCAGCAAAACAGTGGCATAGAATCTGGTTCTTCCATTGCTGCGCTGGATGGAGTCTGTCTCAATTACGATTGATACACCAATGCTTAGTTTTTATGACTTAACTCCTCAACGTGCTTATTTTCTTTGTAAACTAAGAGATAAACTTGCCCTGGGTTTGGTTTGATGTCATGTTTGAATTACATTTTGTGTGTGTGGGTATAAACAGAGGGATGGGTTAATGAATGTCGGTCAGTTTGGTTGCTGGAAAAGGAGCTAAGGGGGTCAAGAAGTGCAGAGTCGAAAGAGATGGGGATTTGGTGGAATGAGATTTAAAGTTTAAAGACTTTTTAGCTGCTTTAGCAACAGAGTTTGTCTTTGTGTGGGTGTGCAGTTGTTTGTGGGTGTGTGCTCTGGGGCTAGTGCTGAAGTATTTCTTTGGAGGAAAGGGGTAAGGGTGGGTGCCAGCTGGCAGTGACAGCGTTCTTTGCTCACATGTGTGTGTTGTTTGTGAGCGTAGGCCTCATTAATGTGCTGGCAGCTCTGGGACTCAACTAATTATGGCCCTACGCACACATGTGGGTGACACCTGGAGCCAGAAATTGATGATGATTGGCTGTTTCTCCTGCTGCATCCTTAGAGTGAAGAGTCGTGATCATGGGAATCATTGTCTTCTTCAGCTGACTTTCATATTTTGTCTAACTCTTACTGCATCTTCTCAGAGTTGAGGGACGGGAAGCTGGAAGAAGAAAGATTCAGTAATGGATTAATCATTGTTACTTGTTAAATGAGATCAGTTCACATGGGAGTCACTTGTTTTTGGAAGTTTCTGTCATCATTTTTGAACGAAAGAAGAAACTTCTTGATGGATTTAGTATAAGTAATTATTAATAACACTGACATCAGCACAGTTTCAGCATCGCGTGGCTCTCATGTGACTTCACCTTCGTTTGCCCTCTTCATCCCTACTTTACTTTTCAGGAACTAAAATGTGGCTTTAATCACCCTCTGCACCGCTCCGTTTAAACCATCCATTTAATTTAAAACAAGCAAATTGTTTCTGTCTTTGCTTTAAATGTAGCCAAAGTCTCCTGGAGGTATGACAAAAGCACAGAAAATTCAGTCTTTTTTGGGCTTTTCACAGCCAGAACAGCAGAATGAGGTGTGAATTGGCTTGTTGTTGATCTCCTCCACCCTGTGTTGTGTTGCAAATGATCAATTACTGTGGTTTGTTTGTTAAGTGTGTGGTTTTGTGGCATGCAAGCAGCTGAAGGCAGCAGGCGCTGTTTTTGTGTGAATTGATGTTTGTCTTTAGGGCTTTGAGAACACCAAGCCAATGGTTGGCTGTTGGTCAATGCTGGGCCGCCGGTGAGCATCTTCCACCCCGGTTGTTGCAGTGTGTCTGGCACTGTTGGTATGAGTTGGCCCTACTTGCCTGTTTTTTGGCTGATTCAGCGTGTTGAATCTGCGTTGAAGCCGGAGGAGCCTGTTAGTGAGAGATATAGGCTCTGTGCACAAGAAGAGAAACTGAAGTGAGGTTGTCAGGGTACAAAGTACACAATGTCAGCCCGATTACAGCCTGATGCAGTGCTGTATGGTGTTAGCTGGGATCCTGAACGAGAACGAGTGTCGTACATGATAATCCATTGTTTTATCTTACGTAGTGTGTCATAGCACAGGACAGAAAGTCTATCATGTTCTATTTTCTTTTTGTCGTTCACAACTTGTCCTGTCACAGCCGACACTTTGACCAATAGAAACACAGAGCGATCTGCTGCCGTAGACAACTGTATGTCAACAACATCCCACATTTTTTTCATACTGCCTCTAGAAATGTTACCACCCGGGAGTACTGTCATTAGCATAAGGCTAGCAAAGAATGTTACTTCTTCATAATGGAGGATATAAAGTAATCCAATTTAAAAATAGTGTCGGGGCTTTTACTTACCACAACTGAAGAGGGTACTGGCTTCAACTGAAACAGACTACATTATAAACGGGCCGTTATTTATTATCCCCTCTGTATTTTTATATTTAATCTGCTTTTGTTTGCCTTGATAAAATTAAGGTGTCGTACCGTGATTTAAAACTTAACACTTCCTGTGCCCATTTCAAATTAAAAGCCCCTTATAATTTTGTTTGAGAGAATCCATTCATTTTCTAAATAGGCTTTTACTGTGAAACATTTGCAGGAACTTGTTGTGGAGGATTCAGTGACTTGCATAGTTTGCATGCGATTCTTCAGATGTAGATTCCGCCATCTGGTGGCGCTTTTTACATCACTAACATTTCTGCTGGCACATGAACAGCCACAGTGACTGAAATAATAGTAATGATAATAAGATTAGGACAAGAATAATCCGAAAGACGACCAGGGATGAATGTTGTGGACCGTGTAGTCTGTCATGTCTGTCGGCCAAGTCACGGCACGATTTTATGACTCCACAATCGTCTGATCTGACATAGTGACTGTAGGAACAGACAAAAATGTTGTTTAGTGTAAACCCGGCATAAAGGTTAGTGGGCGTGAGACCGAAAACAAACTTGCTATATCAAGTTTTTGGCCATTGAGCTCTCTAGCAGAAAAGGTTTGTAACTGTTTGTTTATTGTTCGCTGGCATACAGTAAATATCCTTTGTTCTTTCAGCTTCGGGTTGTGTTATTAATGTGCTAATTAGCTAAGCAGCATCTTGAATCTGCCACGGCTCATTCCTATCAGTGTTGCTCATTGGCATATGAATTCAAAAATAGCTCTGGTGACACGTTATTAAATTACCCAGATCTTCTGCATTATGGGGAATAAGTGCGCCAGAAATTTAGGGCGGCTGAGCATGTCCAAACATGGCCGAGTGCGGCCAGATGGCTAATTTCCAGGTTAGTACTCTGTTAACTAGAATGGGGATAAAATGAATTAATTTTGTGGCTTTCTTAGACATTTGAAGTTATATTGGACCGCATGGATTAATAGTGATAGTGAGATGAGTCATTTCCCAGGTGTTGTGAGCTCAACAAATGTATCCACTGATTTGCAGACGTCTCTTTCACAATGTAAGTCTATAGGAAAAACTCTTTTTGGGCCCCAAGACATCCTCCATCTGCTGCAGTGGAGAGTTATTTCCTCTCACCTTCCTCTTCCTAGTTGGCTGTTGGTTGTAGTTTTTTCCAGTGTGTTTTGTGCAACTATTGGCTGAGACACATGTGACGTTATGCGACGCAACAGTCGGCGCTCGTCGCCATGAGTTATTTGATGTCACTTTGGTGTGTCTGGGCCTTAAGGGTATTGATCGACTGGGATAGTGTTTGCCATCGTGGTGAGTTAAATACATAGAAGACTTACTGATGTGTGCATGTAGTGACATACACTGTCATGTATAAGACATTCATAGAGAAGCACACAGATCTTTCCTTGGAATCCGAACAGCAGAAGTTGACCTGTCAGACTGTCAGATGGTATCTACATATCCATCCATATACAGTAGGCCCTCAAAGGACAGAGCGAGAACATGACACAGCTGAGACCAATCTCAGAGAGCCCCGAGGGAAATAAAGTGCAGTGTGCGCTCCATCCACGGCCAGGCTGGTTGACCTTTGTTTGACCGAATGCTGGTGCTGTTTCCATCATCCTGTTATTTTCCATATGCCTGCTTATTGTGCTGGTGGTTAGCTTCGAGGTCAGACAGTGTTGCTATATGTGAGAGGTGCGAGTTTGAAGATGGGCAGCCTGGTAAATTCATGCTGTACTTTTTAAAGTCAAACTAACTAACTGGGAGCATGCTCACAGAGAAAAAAAAGACTTCTTGGCGGCTAGCAGAGTCTTATGTTCTTGTTTTCAAAGATGTGCAGCCACGTTGTGAGGCCTATCATGTTCAACATGCAAAATTGAAACATGATGTCTGACATTGATTACTGTAAATCATTTATTGGCTATTGCTTGGTATTTGATTTGGTCTACAAATGATTGTGTGTGTAAGAGTTTCCATTATTTGAGCAGTCATTTGTAATGATTAGAGATAGCCAATGCACTTTGCAGCTTTCAGAACTTTTGTTGATTTAATTCCTTACCACATGCTTGTTGAAAGACATGTCTAAGTCATCATATTGTAAAGAAAAAAGATTGCATAATTAAAGATAATTGGCAATATAACAGGAATAGATCAAGCTGAATAACAGCAAAGTGATGTGTTACTGAAATCTAACAAATCCCTGCTATAAATCATTGATGAAGCATAAACACTGCTGGTTTGATAATCAAATTAAACTGTAATTAAACTTAAGTTTTATTTTACCAGCCCTATTCACAGGGGACTAATATCAACTGGGGACTTCATATGATTTATAATCATTGTAGAAGACGTCTGTAATCTTAATCCAGGGGGGGTAATTAAAATCACTAAGTAAAACTACTCCCATGCAAATAGGCCCCTTGACTATATTACATAATCTCAGATAACTGACTGATTATAAGTAAACTGACTCATCAGTCGGTCATGATCAGTGTTACTTTGCATTTTTGTGACTAAGCCTTGTATTTTATGAACCTTGAAGTAAATACGATTTTAAAGGGGGATGTTAAGAACTGGTGTAGTGCTGCTGAGGCACAGCAGCATACCTGCATTGGTGCTGAATGTTTTTCTTCTCGGCTCACTGTTTCTGTGAGCATAGGGGCCCTGAAATCTGGTTCACACATGTCTTATAAATGCCACATCCCTTCCCTACAGAAAGCCAACTTAGGTCATCTTTTACTAATTGGGCTTCTTAAGACAACAGGTTCTGCTACAATTTGTGGTTTCATGCAAGAGTTAAATAGTTCTCCCTGAGTGAAGCTGTTGAGCGTTGGGGCAAAGTTAGCGTTGGAGGTCCTGTCGTAGTTGGGAATTCTCTGCAGAGCAGTGCGAGCAGCGGCAGGAGGTTGAGCTGTTTGTTAGCATAGTGAAGATGAGGTGATTAATCAAGCTGTCAGTCAGCTGCCTCATGCTCTGCTGCTGCTGCACATGGAGTGTGCCAGGGGTCAACACTTGGGCTGTGGGCACTGAAATGGTACTCGGTGTTTAAAAGATATAAGCTTCAGCACTGGCTACATATTATACACATTTGTGTCCCCGTAGGCTAACACCTGCTGCTGTAATTATAATCACATTAAAGTTGTTTTTCCTCCATTTGTTACAGAATTAAGCTTTGATATGAAAGACTTCTCAAGTCCTTGAAGTGGGTGCAGGAAAGTTCCAATATCACACTTTGATTACAGCAAACAAATAGAAAATTAGGAGAGGATTGTAAAACAGAAGAATAGCCTCCAGTATTTACACAGGGTAAAGGATTCCATGATTATACACATATGACATGAACATGACATGCCTTCCACACATGTGCCTCCGGAGCGAATCCCACTGTGCACAATTCATGCTTCCATACAAATGCGTGGGGGTACTTTGAAGATGTGAAATCTCTATGAAGTGGTTTCAGGGAGGGAGCAAAGCCAGACAACTCTATCCGTCGCAGCTATGAAAGAGCGGTAAATGACAACAGGCACTGGAGGGCTGGGTAAGGCTACGGGGATTGAGGGGCTTCACGGTGTCTCCAACAGTGTGGGCATGATTAGCTGTGTGTTGTGTGCTCCTGCTTTGACTAACACACCCACTCTGCATAAGAAACCTTCCTGAAGAATCATCTCTTTGTTTTTACGGAGCAGGTCTGGCGTGCAGATTTTCATCAGCCCCGGGTGTCAGAGTTCTTGCTGTCGTCAGCAGCATCATTCCTCCCTCTGTCATTAGTGCCCTGTCCTGCCCCATGGATCTCTGTTTGGATTTAAAGGACCAAGCCACTAAGTGCATCTCTAGAATATTCATTGCTTGAACTTCAACCACAATAACCATCAAAAAACCCCAGAGATCACCATACATGCACTTGAAATCTCCTCTGGCTCTGTCGTGCTTCTTTTGGACTGAAACGCAGATTCGGGCAATTCAATGGTCCCGTTAATCATGTTAGTTCCAGGAACCGACCGGCTCTGTATGATGCTCCGATCCAAGACCAGCCTCTGTGACCTTGGGTAGTTTTCCCAGAGGGAGGCCCCTGCCAGTAGGCACAGTGCAGTTGGTGCCAGTCCCCCCACAGTGTGGTGTGATTGGGTCCAATGTGATGTCCCCCAGGCCCCAAAGACTGGTGACCACAGCCCAAGCTGGCACGGCTGCCTGGCTGAATTTCTGACTGAGGCCACACGGCCTAATTAGCACCGTGGCTCAATAATCACAGCCTTTCTACCACTTCAGTGTTTCATTTCACTTAGCAGGGCCGTTAAACTGATTTGTTCGCCTCGACTGGACCAAAAATCACAATGCAAGTCTGCCTCACTGCACCCAAAACCTAGTTAGAAGGACTCAGAGTTGAGTTTGGAAAACATTTTATGACATCCCGAAGCGTGATTCATGACTCTACCAATAGTATTCGACAACACCATGGGATTAAGGGATTATTTACTTCCTAAAATTCCAGTGTTACACCACTAGTTTAGCTGGCCCTTCTTCTGGATGCTTTGGCCCTTTTCCTAGATGATCCATCAGCCCATTATGCTAAGGCAGATGACCTTTTCCTGTCTGTAGTCATCCAAAATAAGCAAAATAAAAAGCAAGTGATCCTTGGATGGATCTGTTGAGCGAATGATGGTGAGGGGATAGAAAGCAACCTGCACTGGCTCCGTTTGGGTAATGGTTTTTACACCTGCCCCCTTAGATTCCTAAACAAATTCACATGCTGGATAAAATTACTTTTTCACCACCTAATAGCCATGGGTCGGACATACTGTGCAGAAGTTGCACTGTTATGTTTGTTTTTATGGCTGTTGGTATGTCTGTTCGCCTCCGTGGATTGTCGTAACCTGAAGAAGAAATAAAAGCAATACTTACCTCCACGAATGACCATTTGTATATCAATTACTTCCCCTGTGTTACATTGAATTTGTGAAGAAAACTTTGCTCTTCCCGCATGCCTCCACGGTGAACGAAGAATACAGAAATGGAGAAAAGTCTTAATGAGTATCATGAGTCATAGGGGTCTGCATTTAACCACAGCAAAACTATATCAAAACATCTGTTTACAAACTCTCTTGCAACTTGTGCTGTATAATCCAAGTCTCATTTATTCAGTCATACACTCAGTACTTTCTAATTCGTCCTTCACCGTAAAGCCATGGGAGAAGAACAAACATTTCTTCCTGAATTTGCTGTAGCATGGGATGAGTAATTGATACACAAATGGTCATCTGGGGGTGAAATACTCCTTAAATTTAATTGTTGCTCATTTCATTTAGGTGATCTGGAAAGTGTATGAATTTAAATCTTGATGATAGAACAGAAACTGCAGCAGACAAATGACCGCAGCAGCTAAAGAGGTATGGTAGTGTAGTGCCAGCTCTTGAAAGCCTACACCGGTGAGAAAGCTGGGCCTCCTGCTCGGCGGCTACCAGACAGCTTGTACATACAACGTCCTTTTTTTTTCCTGCCTTATGGACAAACCACACGTGTTATACTTAATGCAGTCCTGAGTCATCTTTTTTACCTGTGCTGTTGCTCTCTTTATATCTCCTTCACTGTATTTTTGTCTTTTCTTCCGAGCACTTGGACATTCTCTTTCTTTTTACATCAGTCATCCACGATGTCATCAGAGAACCGGTCTCTTGTTAAACCCCCTTTTTCCATCTACCTCTTTTCCCCCTTAGATTTATTTTTCCATAGGGAAGAATGATTCCTAGGGCCAGTATTTTTTCCTGCCCTCTTAAAACACAGGGTGACGTCTTTGCGGCGGGCAGTCGGTGGTGATCGGTCTCCGTGGTGCACAGAAGCTGAGCCAGCATTCAGTCCTGTTGGCCAGAAACATGTAATTATTGATATAAAGGACTACTTGATGATTTTGTTAGAGAGTTTTACGGGTGAAGCTGCAACAATTAGTTGATTATTCGAGTAGTTGATGGACAGAAAATGAATAGGTAACTATTAAGATAATGATTTGTTGAAGAACGAACAATTCTCTGGCTCCAGCTTCTCGAATGGGAAGATCTGACTCCTTTCCTAGTCTTATGTGATGGTATCTGAATACGACAGAAGATCTTTGGTTTCGGATTGTTGGTCCAAAAAGAAAAACCAAAAGAATGACAATTTGTCAAAAACTGTTTTGGCATTTTTTCTAACATTTCATATCCTAGAAGATTGATTGAGAGAATAATCTGCAGTATAACCGATAACAAATGAGAACAGTCTTTAGTTGCACTATATTTATTGCTACGGATCTGTTGTTATTTGATTTTTTTTTCTGGGCCAAAAGTGAAACTTTAGTTGAAACAAATACATGACAGTATTGCACCTGTCACCTTACAATAAAGGAAATATGGGATATCTGATACATAGGATATGTAGTATTTGTGGAGTGTGTAGGATGAAATTGAGGAAATCCCCCCCTGATCCCCATAAGATTGATGTGCCTTGTGTGTAAGGGTTCAGTACTCCCTATTTTTTCACTATTCATCTCTCTGTTCTCTGTCTGCCTCTGTGTCCTATCTTTATCCCTCCACGCTTGTTCCCATTAAGGCCAAGAGGAAGAGCAAAGGGATAGAAACGAAAAAAATCCAAACTGTCCTGGGGAGAAGACTTCTGGATATCCCATTCTAGCTGGATACTATATTTAACTGGGGGATCAGTCCAGTTCGTATCACTAGTCCCTCCCCAGGGGCTGCAGGTCTTGCCTGGTGTCTGTAGACTAGACCTGGCCTCTTAGCTGTGCTCATGGGCCTGTTGGCTCACATCTAAGCTGTTTCTTTTTTTTTAACGACACAGTTCTTTTTCATTTGCTGACACAAAGGAAATGAGACGAGGGGAAAGAATGACTGCAGGCAAAGCAAGTATGAAAAAAAGGATGATAGCAGTAACAGTCTAAGAGGTAGAAGTTCAGTAGCAGAAGCTCAGTAGAAGTCGTACTGACATTTTTAGTTCCACATTGGTCATTATATATTTGTAGTTTAATGTTGTTACCAGTGACTGTATATAAAGATAGACAGCATGTCTCCACAAGCCGTGGATTGTCCCTTCTGAGATGGGAAAGAGTTACTGCCCTTTAGTGAAGGAGTTCAATTATCTTGGGGTCTTCACAACTAAGGGGAAAATGATAGACATGCAGTTTTGTGCAGTATCAGCAGTGTTGCATGCACTGCACTGGACTTTTTTGGTGAAAAGGGGGCTGAGCAGTAAAGCAAAGCTCTCAATTTACTGGTCCATCTATGTCCCGACCTTCATCTGTGCTCATGAGCTTTGGATAGTTACCGAAAGAATGAGATCGCATTGCTGGGGAGAGAGATGTCTGGAGTAGCTTGCTCAGCCTGCTGCCCCTGAGACCCAGCTCGGGATAAGCAGATGAAAATGGATATTTTTGTGTCTCCACTTCCTCTCACTGTACAAAAAATGAAGCCAAGATACCCTAGAAACAGGGAAGTGCTTCCATATTACCCTGGTGATGTCATTTGGAGTCTGTGCAGTAGTAATCAGGAAGTGGAGCTGTGGTACCCATAGACACACACAGCTGTCAATCATGATGTCAAACCCCCGTTTTATAGCATCAAATAACAAATTCAAACAAAATGTATCTGAAAGAACAAATGTTTTAACATACAGCAGCTAGTTCAGAACTACCTTAAATGACAGAAACAATCTTTGGGAAAACTTTATTTGACCTGTACTTTGATCTTTTAGTTTGGCCCATGTTGCAACTGCTAACATGAAGGGGGCGGGGTTTATGACGTATAATGCAGCCAGCCACAAGGGAGCATTTGAGATGTTTTGGCTTCACTTTTGGGGAACTGTCATGACATCCATCATACAGTCTATAATTGTAAGTACAGAATTGTTTGTACTATCGATGCATGATAGTATTGGCACATTATTGGTATCGGCTTTGAAATGAACCATCAGAATTAGACAACGTGCTTTTTCATGACCATTGCATAAATATTGCATATGTTGAAAAGTATTGTATCTCATGTCTCCATCTGCTGGTGGGCCATCTCAATAAGTGTACACACACATAATATGGTACTAATTCCACTGCAGAAGAGACGTGATGATCACTAAAATTAGGAAGGGAAAAAAGTGAATATATAGATATCGGTATCAGTTATCGGTCAAATGAGTTGTTACATATTGGCATGTTGGATATCAGCAAAAAATCCAATATCATGCATCCCTAGTTTGTAAATTGTATGTACTTTATCAGCTGACACTCCCGTTCATCCATCTTAAGTTTAAGATGACCTTTGCGTGTCAGTGGGGTCACTCCTCCGCTTTATGCTGTTACAGCTGCACCTGAGGATTTACTCCGTGTTGTCATTTCTTTAGATTGCACTCCCTGCCCAGCTTCTGACCTCGCACATTCATTTTCATCTTCAGGAAGGGAGAGAGCAGAGGAAGCGCAAGTATGGAAAAATAAGAGAAGGGCTTGTGGCTTCTGGACTTTTTGGAGAAACGAGCGAAATGTAAGATGGTTCCAATTAACGGAGAAAAAAGTGGCGGTAGGCGGCGGAGTAAATGAAAGAATAAAATGGCTGGTTTGATTTCCATCTTCTGACCCCCCCCTCCCCATCCTCTCTTCTTTTCCCCTTTTCTGTCCTGTTTCTAGAAGCCTGCCTTACAGAAGTAAAGTCAGAGTTACATTCGAGATAGTGGATCCTGACTCAGAAACACAACTTAAATGGGCCATGAAGACAGAACAGGATGGAGAAAACCCAGTAATTGGTGAAAAGACTAATTAGCCGTGGATGAAAAGACTGAGAACGAGTCTGTTTTGGGGGTGATGAAAGCTACAGAGCAACAGTTATTGATTAGAGGAGGGGAAATTAAAGAAGAAAGAATGATGGTTCTGTGAGAAGAGTGGAAAAACGGGTAGAGGGGGAAATAAGGAGCAGGTTGAAGAGATGAGTGGCTGCAGCTGGGGCTAAAAATGCTGTGGTGTTGTCTATTAGACACTACACAGCAAAGCAGGGACAAGAACTGTTGAAGAATCAGTAAACAGACTCCCTTTGTTTCCATAAACTACAGCAAGGCAGGGACACAATTCAGAGCAAAAATATACATATTACCATTAAAAGTTGAGTCTTGCAGTCACCTTTTTTGTAGTCACAAGTCTCACTTTCTTGTCTGTCATTTTTGGAAATGTCCTCAATGACTTTTTGTGCTGAATGTTATTATACGGGTTAAATATATAACATGTTAATTAGCGAGGCCCAGAGGTGCTGGTAGGTGGATTTTGTTGCCTTTGGACAGAGCCAGCCAAAATCCAAAGTTCACGAAGTCCACAGCTCAACATATAGGAGTATGTGGACACTGGAGGACAGCCGACAGCTGGGCACGCACCCGATAGACCTTCCGCCCTCCCTCTGGTTCTCAAACATGCTCTTCAGGCCCTGCCTTTCCAGCGCCAGTAAAGCCTACAGCATGCTTCACCGGCCCTGGCTTGACTCTCAGCTCCTTGGCTCTATCCCACAGCCTCTAGCAGACCCCACTGACCCCAAACTGTGCTCTGGTCCTCTGCCAGAGAACCAAAGGGAGGGCGACAGGGTTTGTGCCCACAGCCGAGGACCCTCTGTCAACCTTTCTCCAGTGTCCACAAACCCCTGTATGTGGAGCTGTGGACCGTTTAACTTTTTTCCTGAGGATTTAATGCCCCTGCTGTCCGGCCGTTTGTTTGTTGACCAATGCATTTTCGTGCTTGAGCCAATTACAGCACTGTAAGGTGGGACTTCGGATCGATTGTAGCCCATATGAGAGTGTATCTAACGCTTGGCAAAAAGCAAATGAAAAAGTTCTGGGTAAAGTTCTATGTTAGACCTGTCTGCCACCCCGGCCACCTCCTTATGGGGACTTTCTTGCTCTGTAGGAGTCTCTTCCTCTCAAGAACAAACGGCCCTGGTGAATTCAACTGATAAAAACACTGAATAAAGATTGGTTGTGGCTGGCTTTCTGGCCGGCTCACTGCGGAGGGGCTTCTATCTACGGTGGCCGACGCCAAAACACGAATTGCCCTATATAGAGCCAGTGTTCGGTTTGTCCATTCTGGGCAACTGTAAACATGGCGGTGCAACAAATCAGTGTTTCTCAGACACTGTTTGGCGTGTTGGTGATGGGTTGCTAACCCATAGACTGTAAAAATAATGGACCTAGCTACCATGACTTCATCCACTGGTTTGTGGACTCCAGTTCTGAGGCCAAGTTTGGCCTTGCTGTTTCTCCGGGCAGTTGCAACACAGTATTTAGCCTGAAGTGATATAAAATGATTATCTTTTCATTTGCACCCAACAGTCTGAAAACATGCCTTAGGAGATAAAAGTATTCTGTGTTTCAAACTGCAGATCTAAGTGTTTGAAACTATGCCATTCACTATTTACTATGCCAGGTTACAACCCAACAGGCTGCAGGTTGTTCAGGTCGGTTGTGAATGAAACTCAGGCAAAAGGATTTACAATCTGCTACCACTGACTGTGTGTAGCAGCTTGGAGGTTACGTGAGTTAAAGATCAAGGATCATTCTTGTTTTGTTTTGGGTTTTTTTAGCCCATTTACAAAACAAATCAGATATGAAAATGCATGCTGTAGTGTTTCAGATTTTTCCTTTGCTTTTATATATTTTATTCTATGGGGCCGTAACATTAATCGCCACACATTGCTTGACGTTGTCGAACCAAGAAATTTGTGTATTCACCATGACGAAGTACCCTGATTGACTTTCGATTGCTGATGTTTCCCTGGTGCTGCCAAGTAATTTTAACAAATTACAAGCCACTACCACGTAATGTTGTGGTCATTTCAATTTCTGTGAAACAGAACAGGACCGTAAGACCTGATGTGAAATGACAAATGAGTTTGAACGTTTCAGAGCAGGAATATATGATTGACAAAAATCTCTAAACACACATTATCACACTGGCAGATCTGCCATTATACTGTATAATAAGAGTATAACTGAGTGAAGTTGGGAAAATAAGCACTTGATAGTCTAGCACACCGTATTAATTTCTGCACTACTGGCACCCATTATTAAGTACTTACACCCTATTTAGTCGATACACAGAGAGGTGGAAAGACGGACATAAAAAGAGTCAGAGAGCGAGATAGAGGGAGATGCAGAGATTGTGATAGTTCCCATATGTGCACACAGACACCTGATATTCGTCCTGGTGGGTGAATCAACATTCTCCGTGAGTGACACAGATGTGCGCGCCGTCTGTTGAAGTTCAGAAGTTAAATAGCTGAGGGAGAAGGACAGAAGGAGATGGAGTGATACTCATTTGTTTATATTGGGAGAGGATATTTAATAGACTTATAAAACCATAATTGGCCAGACTGCTGACTGGCACTTTTCCGTGTCTGCATCTGTGTCTGCAAAGTGTTTAACCCCAGTGTAAACCCTGCCTGGTGTCATCTGGGTTTGATTGGCATTATCACAGCCAGCAGCACTTTCTTTTTCTTCTTCTTGAGCATACACTCTTTATAGTCATTAGACCTAGCTCATCACTTTTACTATTTAGCAGTCTGAAAAATATTTTCCCACATCTCGATGCAGACACCTGCGCTGGTAAGATTCTTTTCCCAGATGTGATGTCATGTCCTCTACTTCCTTTAGTGTGTGTGTGTGAGTCTGCCACTAAAACAGGTGTAACTGATTCTTTACACCTCCTTTGCGTATTTTGTCAAGTCATGAACCATTTCTCTTTGCTCTCCATCCTTCTGTGTGAATTCCATCTGCTTGGATCCTTTGTTCGGCTGCTAAGGAAAACATTTGTCTTATTTTCTTTTTTTCCTCTCTCGTCCTCTCCCTCTCCTTTTCTCCCCGTTTTCAAGTGTGTCATGATCGATTTG
Organism: Cephalopholis sonnerati; assembly: GCA_019142605.1. Lineage (NCBI taxonomy): Eukaryota > Metazoa > Chordata > Actinopteri > Perciformes > Serranidae > Cephalopholis > Cephalopholis sonnerati. Next base: position 24,099,861 of record JAGQAX010000016.1, read on the forward strand.
TAGCATGTCTGTAAGGTTCAGCCGCGAGGAGGCGGAGGGGGCTCTCTAGGTGAATGGGATTTGAGTTAAATTTATGACTGCAGAGGAGAGATACTGTTTGGCAACATTTATATACACACACAAGGTCCAGATGTTGTGTCCTCTGGCTGCCCCGGGGTGTTAGTAGTAATGTAGCTCTCTGACGGCTGCGTTATGCTTCCTTAAGCTGAAATACTGTTTATTGGGAAAAGGTGAGTGGAGGCACGGCGCAATCCCTTCATCCTCAGTTGCACTTTTATCGCTCAAGCCGCCAAGCCCTGATGACATCTTCGTCAAAAGGCTCAAAGCTGCACGTGCCTTCATATCCGGGTGAAGGATGACATCATGGCGGTGTGATCTATGGAGCATGTATAGCTGTCTGCAGGGAGAGACGTCAGGCCGGTTTATTTGCCTTCAGCCCTGAAGCTGGTTGGCTCAGGCAGCGTAGTGAAGGCCTGAGGGATGCTGTAATGGCAAATCCAAGCCTGTCTGCTCCAGAGCCGGTTCACAAAAAGGTGATATATTTTTAGTGTTTTTTTTTTATTGACTCCCTCAAGGAGTAATTTGTCTCTTTGTCCTCCACACTCAATAGTGAGGTCTGAAGGCAGGATAACGATGGGTGCGTTTTAAAGCTTGTGAACGGTCCTAATTGTCTTTATAGCCAAGCTAGTGGCATGACTCTGGGGACTATAGTGTTGTTTGGTCGGCCCCCCACTTAAGTACAGTCTGAAATATCTTATTAACTATAAGATGGATTCCTATGAAACTTGTACAGAAATTTATGGTTCTCAAGCTCGGGATGACACGAGACCCAGCACCTCTGCACCAAGTCAATGCCAAGATTCTAAAAACGTGATGGTACTCGTTTTTCTCCTCTACAGTGGGTACCTTAGGTCCTGGGGACATAATTCTTCTGAATATAAAGATAGACAATGAGTCTCCACATGAAGCTAAAATACTCCAAATATGGCAGCTGCCATCTTTCGCTTGTGATGTCATTAGAGCCAGAGTCTAGACAGTAACGATCTCAGCTGTATCAAGTTCCCATCCATACATCCGTCATCATCATGACATCAAACCCCCATTTTTGCGTGGTGGCGCAGTGCTTCGCATTGTCGCCTCGCAGCAAGAAGGTTCCTGGTTCAAGTTTGAATGTTCTTCCTGTGTCAGCGTGGCTTTTCTCCGGGTACTCTGGCTTCCTCCCACAGTCCACAGACATGCACATTAGGTTAATTGGTGACTCTATATTGGCCGTAGGTGTAGGTGTGAGCATGAATGGTTTTCTGTCCCTATGTGTCAGCCCTGTGATAGTCTCTGGCCTGTCCAGGGTGTACCCTCACCCAGTGTCAGCTGGGCTAGGCTCCAGCACCCCTGCGACCCCCAACAGGATAAATGGTTATGGAAATAAATGAATATGGGAAGCTGTCATGACGTCCATCTTTAGTATACAGTCTATGTTATGGACCTGACGGGGCAGCATATAGACCCACGAGTGTTCTAGTCTGCTTTTAAATGCCAAAGGAAGGAGAAGATCATCTGCCTGCAGGAGAACAACACATGGAAGATGGCAATAAGTTCAGTTGCAGCAACAGCTCTGCCTCGAGTCATTGAAAAGAATAATGTTTTCTCCCCCAACGAATTTTGTCAATTCTTTGCAACTGGAGCACTGTGTATTTAAACTATGCTACAATCGCCAGCAGCGTGACGAGGCGCTGAGTTTCCATTCTGCACTGAGCGCTGTAGATGTGGCTTTTTTCCGGTCACTGAGAGTTAAACAAATATTCAACTTTGGGTAAAATGATGCGCTCCTCACTGTCACTTTTTGCCCAGCCGTCCAATCATAGTGGAGAAAGGGCGGGACACAAAACCAGCCGTCATATCTTACATGTACAAGTTCTGAACAATCACAACAACAAAGGTGAAATATGTTAATATACCGTAGGCTTTATATTAATGTATTTTCTCACCCATAAAATCTCATGAACCCACTCACACAAGTACGTTACAGTCAATGCAGATCATCAGGGAGTAATTATAATATTTAAAATAAATTAGTTAATTTTTTTTAAATGAAGAGTCTACGTTTAATTATGTAAGATTTATTGTTTCGTTTTTTGCTGTAGTATGGACATGGGTATGCCTGCCTTAGATGGTAAAATGGTGATTCCCCTAGCTTTACCTCTAGGACCACTAGAAGGTTGACGTTTTTGGATATGAGTGAACATGCTTGATATCTGTTGCATCTTTTTGCCTGATGACTCTGCGTGTTTTGCTGCAGCCCCCTGCTTTGGCAGCCTGACTGCACTGATTGACTGTCTTATTCACACCTATTGGGTTACTTTTCAGCTTGTTGGAGGCTAATTTCGATGACACATTGGGAATCACAGACATCACTCTGTCATACTCGTCTGGTACACAGCAATAGTCATGCTGATGCATGACTGAGTATGGCAAAAAAAAGTGATGATGCAGAATTTGTGCTGTTTACTCTTGGATGTAATATGAAGACACAATTGGAATCTCCTGCTGGCAGCCAGAAATGTGAATCAGACGCCACATGTTGCTCTTAAAAGCAGTTCCAGTGTCAAACAGACCCTGAGCAGATTAAAATAGTCAGAGCTCAACTCGTTCCTAGTTTGGTCAGAGTACCAACTCTGCATTGTCTTGCCCCTGGAAGGAAATCGGCCAGTGGTGCCGCTGATGAACAGCTCAATGGCAATGAATTATCTCCGTGTCTGTTTATACCGTGCTGGCTTTAGCCTTTCTCCTTCCCCCGCTCTTTTCTGATCTATCGCTTTTTTGGAGGTCTTAGTTTACTCTGGACCTCTCTCATACATCTGGGCTATTTTTCAACTGACTCACTTGCAGGGACTTATCAAGGCATATATGAGTTCAGTTACCTGCATGGCGCATACCGGCTGACTGCGGGCTGAAAAATGATCTCCAGTCACGACTTAAGTGTTTATTCAATCCAGGACTTATTATCAACTCTGTCAGTGGTCTGGTAGCGTAACTTCAGAAACGTGTTTGAGAGCCAGGTCAGAGGAGTGTTTTCTAATCCCTCTTAGTGGATAAAGCTATTTGGGAGAACACCGGGAGCCAGAAAACATCTGTATTGCATATAGATGGTGTCACATAAAACGCTGGTATGGACAAAGACATATCATCCCTGAGAGAGGTGCAGAAGTGCACATCTGAGAATTTCCTTTTTAAAACCGTGATTTGATGTCGGCATGTGCTCTCTACATATGTAATCATGTCAGGTCCCCTCATAGCTGAGAACAATAAATTCGATTTGAACCATCGGTGTGGCCTTGTAGCACACATTCAACCGACAGCTTTTGATTTATGGTTTATTCTGCTTCACTGACAGGGATGTTTCCAGCACAGGAGTCTTGGCCTGAGCTTTACATTTAGCAGAAAAGTCATACATTTTTGGAAAGAATTTTGTTTCCAGAGCTTCCAACTCAAAATGTGGAAGAGAAGATTTATATCCATTTCATCCAAGTACAAAAATCTGCCTACTAACACTTCTAAAGGTCGCTAAGTTACTCCTGTCTGTTTTTTTAAGATTCCAGAGAAACAGAAGTGTGAAAATGGCAGTTCAAGGTTTGAGGAGAATAACATGTTGTATCTATTACTTGGCAAACATCAGCTGGACGCAGTAACTTCCTGAAGTCTTGTTATTGCAGTAAGGTTCATGAGTGTTGATATAGAGTACAACATCACAGGGACTTTTCACTATACGTCTAATTCTGCTTTACAGGTGTCCTAAACCGATGATTACACCAATGGTTGGTTGTTACCTTAGATTGTAACAAATTTAGCACCACAAAGACGAACACATTTCCAGAAATAACATTTAAGTTAAATTAAATCGCCTTGGAGATAGTAGTTTCAATTCACACCAACTCCGACCCTACAAACTGTGGAACATATAACAACCAGCTGCCCCAAACACCGGCTACCGAATGGCGATCGTGCTCTAATTGGCCTGGACGATGAGACACTGGACTGGCTTGCCCTCAACAGAGCTAAAGGTCTAAGGACATACGCCAGAGGAAGAAGAAGACTTCGACCTGCATTTAATTGGGGTGTAACAATATATTAATCTGGATCAGTATATGGATCATGAGATCAACAGTCCAATATAATCAATGCAAAGTGAAAACAGTGATACCCATGGTCATCTTTAAGATACGCCTTTGTTTTGAAATTCTGAAACAACACATCTGTGTCACAGTTTCCATCCATGCACACCTACTGCCCAATCTTTCAGGCAGATCGGGCAGAAAATGGAGATCAGCCAAGAAATAAAAGTTGAATGAATTGAATCAAATTGACATCGTATCATGGCAGACTTTGCAATATCCACAAATATCACATTGTTGTCCAAAGAATCGATACAATATTGTATCGTGATACTTTTGTGATTTACGCCCCTAGCATTTTGCATCTCTGACCGCAGAAGCAGCCGTCTGACAGGAGACATGTACTGAAGAAAAATATATTTCATATCAGTGCCACAGGAAAAAAACATGAGTGTTTGTATTTATTAATTCATTTATTTTATTTCCTGGCCCACTGTTGGGAGTCAGGGGAATCTGCTGCTCACAGACAGACTGGGAGCTGATCAGTCAGTGTACAGCAGGATATTTGCTTGATTTAATCAACTGTGCAGATTACACCTCACTTAACTTGATAGAAATAGGCAGGGGGTCTTGGCTGGTGGTTGTCATGGAGACGACTACAACCTTTTGCTTAAGTTGGAAAAAGACACATCATGATTGTTAAATTTCTGTTAGGCAAATAAAGAGAGGCAAATAAATGATTCAATAAACAAACAAATCAGAATCTGTTTTCACATCTAACTGTTAACTAATAGATGGCACCTATAGAACTTTTGTATTAAACTTGAGCCATGATGATATTCAGTACAACAGCTCTCCCTCTCCTGTGATATTGCGTAAATATCTGCTTTATATCTGTATACTGAGTAAGATACGTTGCATTACAGTGCTTCCATGGGGAAGGGAGTCAACTTATGAATTCCCTTTCACTGATATCAGTAAAACTATCTTCCATTTTCTTCTGTCACTAGAACTCCTGCTGCACCAAGCACACATGTGTCTGTCATTTAGTGTCTGCATGTACCAAAGTAAAAAGCACCCTGCAGAAGATTTGGGAAGAGCAAATGGCGATGACATGTTTGATTTAAACCTTTTAAAGAAATTTAACCAGAACCTCCGTTTCTCCCTTTCGGCAGATCCTCAAACCACTTGGCCAGGCGTGTGGCGAGAGTGACGTCAGTTAGGAGAGGAAAGGAAGTGGGGTTTGATTTAGAATTGATATGGGCCACATGTGTGTGTCGCTCTATGTGCTCAAGCTGGATTTAATATTTCTGCGTTCATCCCTGTTTGTCCAGTTGCTTGCTTCAGTTGTAGATTTGGCAAGTGCCCACTGGGCTCAAACATAGTCATACAATACTGAGCCGTGTCACCCTGTAACCTACCTCGTGCTCAGGGGTGCAACATGGCAGCTCAAGTTCTCCCCATTTGTTTTTACAATTTGTCATCTGCGGGCATTTAACAGTGACACGAGAATGAGGCGGCACACTCCGTCAAAAGGTTATGAGTGTTAAGCGTGTTAGAAAATAAGCCTCTGTCCTCTTGCCATACACAGACGTCCAGCCACGCTCCTCGGGGTTAGTGTGGCCATAAAAATGACAACAGTAATTTTAGGAGACACAGTGGGCTGAAGGGCTCATGGCTCCTGTTTCATGGAAACTCCTGCCTGGGTCCAGACCTTGGAATTCACCAGCTCCACTGAGATGACTGATTTGCCTGGCATTGCGACATAAAACATGGGTTTCTCTGTGAAAATAAAAAATGATCCAATGAGCGACGCGAGGGGACTAATGATTTGCCAATCAGCACCACAGGCCCAATGTAGTTTTCAAGCACCGGAACTGATGAGGAATAATAACAACACTGTCGACCGCTATAGACAAGACAGAGGCTGCTCTAAATTGACATGTCTTCTCATCATTGCCCGACACTGTATCTTATTTTTACTTTGCTCCACTCTGAAAAACCTGGCAAAGCAAGTATATTGGCATGGGTACACATCAGTGTGGACTTAAAATGGTGTTAGATTCAGGTGATCACATTGGTCTCTGGTGATTAGTTAGGGAAAATTTAATCCCCCTCCCCCATGGAGGTCATCTAGAGTGGAGGCAATGTCAGACTGAAAGTGGAAAAAGTGTCCGTTATCAGGCAGCGGAAACTCCATTGCTGACCTTCACGCCTCATGGAAAAGCTCAGTCTAACTGTGGTATTAGTACACAGATACCAGGGTTTCCCACTTATACATTTACTGTAGTGGCCCGCCATGATTTCAGCGCTTGCTGCCAGATATTGATTTTCTATTTTTGGAGCTGGACCGTTCATTAGGCTCCCACTCATGAGGCTCAGAGTGTGCTCTCGACACAGACCGAGCAGCAGAACATCAGCTCTATTTCTTAAAACAACAGCGCTCGCCTTTTAGTGTTGTTTATCTTTTCTCCAACCTACTTAAGAGGAAACTGGCCGTGTTCCCACGAAACCTAGGCAGCCCTTGGTACAACACTGGGTCTAAGCTTTTGCTTGAACTTGCCTCTGCAGCAGCCGCTCCTCTGTTACATCGATCCAATCGATCTGACCACAGACTGATTGACTGATCAGTTATCCACCCTGCAACTCAAACTCAACAAACTACTGCTGAAAAAAAAAATTCTTGAAGAGCAGTGCCTGTGCTATGTTTTGGACCCACAAAGACCTCCGAGGGGACATCAGAATTCAGAGAGGGGACACAGAATGACACAAAGAACACACACACACACAATAAAAAACCACAGAAACCTCCCCTCCCATCATCAGCTACGGCCACACATAGATTCTAATTTTGTGGGAAACACTGAATACCAAGGGACTCACTGACTGACTGACATTACAAGCAGACATAACAGTTAAGCTCTAAAAAGCATGATTTGGGCATTTTAAAGCCTGTCTTACTCAGAAAGCACACTTTTAAGTGGTTAAATGACACTCTGTGAGCCTGCCTTGTGCATCTTGTGTATTCTTTTGTACTCATAATTACAGTACGTCTTGGACTTGATTCAATAGCAGCACAGTGCTGAGTACAATGTGTACAAAATCCAGCACGTTAACTGACTTACATGCCTCCTTCCACCTTTCTCTCGCTCCTTTTTTATGTATTCTCTTTATAAAAACGCACATTCCCGCATTTCAACGCCTGCAGTTGTTTGTAGATGTTACCTCTGACAACATTTGTCACTTGCATTTGAAGACCACCAACTGAACCCAGTGTTGCAGCGCTGTTTTGACACAACTTCCCCATGGAAACAGCGTTACAAAGTCTCAGTACCGTGAACACACGCACTCAGAGACAGAGTCACAGGTTGGTAATCTAAGCTGCACTCGGGGCAGAAGTCACCTTGTCTGCTACATCAACAATAACAAGCGCCCCTTTCATGGGACAAGTCCTGTTCTGTCCAACCACAGGGATCTGTCAGAGGTTCCAGTGAATAGTCCTGTCTGTCTTCCTTCCTTTTCTCTATCTTTTTCCCTTTCCTGCAAATCATTCACTCATCACCCACCTTGTTATCTTGAACTGAACCTCAAGGTTATGTTTAAAGTTGGGGTTCATCATAGAGGCATTGACTTAAATAAGCAAGGTTCAAGACGTCAAGTAGAAAAGTTATTATTATTTTGTCATCGGATTTAAAATGTATATCGTCTGTCCCGCAGAGTGCCAAGAGCCTTCCCAACAACAAGGATTCACGCATCCTGTGGGCCAAAGACGACTTTTTACTCACCACCGGCTTTGATATGGTAAGAAACTCTTTGTACATCTTGCATTGACCAAGAGTCCATTGCTTTCGATGTGTATTATTATCTAATGAGCCAAGTACATGTGTGTATGTACCAGAGGTTGACCTGTGTGAGTTTTTGAGGACCAACACAGATAGCATTAATTCAGAACTGAAGTGGCTGTTTGCAACTTTTTTGTCCCAATATTTATCGTTAAAAGTGAACATTGTGATACAACAAGACTACAATACCAGGGCAATTTCTTTTCCAATAAAATACTGTTTGCATACACAACTGATCAAAGCAAATGTTGCAACTGCAAAAATGAAAAAGTTCTGAGACCTGCTATAAACAAAATATTGTTAAAGATCATATTCAAAGCACACAATGAACATTGATCATCATTTTAGGAGGAATACAAAAGTTTAACAAGTAGATTTCATTCGGCACACCCCTAGTTTGGAGAAGCAGGCAGGAGTACTAAACAAGCTAAGTAATGTACTGCTGTGGATGGGGGCAGCAAAAAATTATGTTGTAGCCAATAAAAAATTCATGTCAGTTTAAGTGTATGCTATATTTAAAGTACTTTTACTGCTTTACCCTACCATCAGACAGGGATTTCCGATCGGAAACTGATGCTGTTATATTGCTCGTTTCAAAGCCAGACTCCATTGAGAAAAACAGTAATTTTACCTCGCTGAAAACAGGAGCTGCCACTTCCGCTGCCTCAATCAGTTAGTTAGTTTAGTGTTACTGTGTGATTTGTCATTTAAAAAAACGTTTGTTCAGGTTTACCAAAGTCACACAGTGACACAAACTAACTAACTGATTGAGACAGCGGAACCAGCAGCTCCTGTTTTCAGCGAAGTAAAATTACTGTTTTTGTCAATGGGGTCTGGTGGCTTTAACGAGAAGATACATGGGGACCTGAAGTCATTAACGGCTCCCTCTGATGGCAAGGTAAAGCAGTGAAACTAACCTAAATATAGCCTACACCTAAACTGTTACTGACTCTTTAGGTGGGACTTTTTTAAAAATTGGTTGCTACCCCCATCCACAGCAGTACATTGCTTAGCTTCTGTGGTGGTACTCCTGCCTGCTTCTCCAAACTTGTTGTGCATTGACCGCCTTCTACTGTATGAAATGACTATGGATAAATATCTCATACAACCCCACTTTAAACCATCTGAACTATCCCTTTAAGCTGTTAGTCTTGTAAGTATTATTATGACAGTATAAATGAGTAAAAATGACCATCATGCATTACTGCACCTGCCAGTGATGTCACAAGTATGTGTCATCTCAAAAATAACAGTCCAGTATTAAAAAAACACTGACTCAATGATGTAACCTTAATGTGTCTTATTAGGTCTGTATCACCTCATCTGTTGGTCTGAATGTTTGTGTTTACAGTTCTTAACTTCTCATGTTGTCGTGTGTATAGATGCGTAATCGGGAGGTGAGGCTTTGGGACAGCAGGAAGCTGAGCTCTTCGCTCAGCTCGGCATCACTCGGCACTTCCAGCGGGTGAGTACTGCATCAGTGTGTAACCCCTGCGCCCCCATAACTGACACAGTCGTGACACTGACCGTGTTGCGCTTTAATGTCTGTCAGTGAGACAGCGAGAGGTCATGTGTTACAGCACAAAGTGCGACTGTGTGCGTGTGATTTGACATACTCGGCATACTTTTTATGTGTGTGGTATGTGGATGTTGGTGTGTGTCATTTGCATACTGTATATGGAACGATGTATGTAACGCACATTGTGAAGCTGGACGGGCGTGCAGACCTCCCAGAGCTCTGACACTGTCCCCAGCATTCTTGCCATTTCCTGGGTCAGAGCCACACACAGAGTCGCCCCCCTCTCTCTGCGTCCCTCTGTCCATGATCACTGCGAAGAATCAGGCAACAGCAGCACACACATCGACACGTGTCCTTTCAGCTCACCGCTTGTCATTTTCTGCCCCTGACCTTCCCCAAATCGCTCCGTTTATTTTTCCAAACACGGCTGCGGAGGACCTGAGGAGAGCGGGAGCGTGGCCGGGCTCCAGAGAGGAGAGGAATGGAAGGATGGAGGAGGAAAGAGAGGAGAGGGGAGAGAAAGGGCGGGAGTGAGGGTTCCTTTGTCAGATCCAACTCATGCATTTGAGTGCTATTATAAACAGGTTTGTGGGCCAAGTCATTCCAGACTAAAGCAGACCGGACTCTGCCAGGCGATTCAGCACACTGTGGTGGATTAAATAAATTTATTATCATTCATATTACTTTAAAAAGGCAGAGAGGTAGCTCTTCAGAGCAGCACAGATTCCATATCTGTTCCTTGGCACAGGTATTTGAGAATCTGTATGGGCCCTGTTTGGTTGCAGCAAGCTCCAGAGAGTGTGAAGATATACATGACAATATAAATTAATGTAAATAGTATGAACAGGTTTTTTTTAGCCCAAGATCGCGCAGTAAAGCAACCTCTGAGGAATGTGATATTTTTCCCTCCCTTTGGAATCTGTGTGTGTGTGATAGACGTTTCAGAGTTGTCACAGCAGGGTCCTAAATAACAACCTCCACTCTCCCTCCTCCCTCTGCCCTCATGCTCGCCACTCATCTCCATTTCCTCCACTTCCTCCTTCATTTGAGTGAGACAGATAGTTGCCTGTCTGAGTGCCTCTTTGGAATCCATCGCATGGTTTGGTGCCAGCATACTTTTCATGGAAATGGAGGATATCTGATGCCACTGATGCCACATTTTTTTCCTTCTTATTACCAAAGCTAATATGTTTGTGATATTCATACGTACATAGTGAAAAAATCCCCTCAAAACACATCAGGAAATGTGTGTCTGCTGAAACCACAGAGGATAGTGTTAATTAGTTAATTTTATTACAAGGTTTGTCTCCCTGGTGTCTCTGCTCGTAGACAGAGGAATGTTGACGTTCACTCAGCGTCTGTAGCCGCTGCTTTGCGGTTGTGATGATGGCGCAACTTGAAGAGAATGTACCAGCAATGTGAGGATTTCTATCCAAGTGTCCTGCTCATATGGTGACAAGCTGTTGAGCGGTCCTGATGACTTCTCACTCAGCCAGTGTCTGGTTTTCTAAGTGTCTGTCCACACTTTCTTGAATCAGCAGGAGAGCCAACCATGTTGGATTTATTAGATACATTTAATTAGCTTTGAATTTGAGAAAAGTCCTCTGGTTTCCTGTGTTTTTATACCAGTTAATTCGATATACTGTGATTTTTTTTTATTGAACATAATTGCTGGGGTGTGTGCTGGCCCATCTGCACTGTGTCCTGTATTAAATCACTTTAATCATACTATCATATGCTGGGATGGTGTGTCAGAGAGCTATCACTCCCAAGGCCACATCCCCTCCAGATGCCTGCAGCCCAGCGTTGATATAAACCAGGTAGGCAATCAAATGACAGATGAGACCTTGCCCTTTACTGCCATTCTGGCTTTTACTCTTCCTTCTCATTTCATCTGCTTTGCCACAAATTTCCATCAGCCTTCTCTCTCCTTGCTCGTCTTTTCCCCCCAGGCGTAGTCACACATGAACGAAATTAACATTGTTAAATATTTGCCTCCCATTTAATGCAAACAAAGGGGCGAATATAACATCATTTCCAGTGGCAAAGCATCTTCGCATCTTCACATTGCGTGACCAGCGAAGTTGCTGCCTCAACCAGTAGCAAAGAATTATGTGTGGAGAAGACACTGGTTGTTGCCAGGCCTAATGAGCTGATATGATATTGGTTATGAAAAATTCAAACTGCCCCGCATGAGCAGTGCTGCCCGGCTGGCAGTGAGTCAGGAGACGGGCATGGACTGTTGGAAAATGGAAAATGTAGCAATACAAATATATGGCACAACATTTATTAGCATATTACCCAACATTGGCTTGCAAGCTGGCTGCCCACATTTAGCACGATTATCACCTTGGTAGGCCTTGGTCGCTCCCCTGCATTTGCTCATATTTGACTGTATCATCATTTTCTCTGTTGAGCCTGAAGGATATGTGTTGCATTAACTTTAGTACTAATGATTTTCAATATTTACACATGCACTACATACAGGAACATTTCTGTCTTGTGCCTTTTCACACATGCCATTACAATGCCAGAATAGATAGGGCACACTCCAGCAGATGGCGGTAATGCCACACTTGTGAATGCCAACTCTCGTAAAACTCAATAGAAGAAGACAAAGATGAGGCAAGGCTGGATGAACGTGACGGGAGACGTCTCTTATTATTTTTAGGAGCATGACCAGCTGTTTTGAAAACAAAAGAACTTGTACCGCTTGTTAGTTGTTATCAAATCACCTGTTATCAAATCACCTGGTGTAAATGCTAAGGTGTAAACAAGTTCCAGATTTGAATGCGTCATCAGCGAAGTCTTGTGATTTGTTTGCTAGCTCCAGGTGAAAGCGTGTTTCGTCAGATGGACGTAACCCTTTATGTGCTAATAGGTGCCCTGTAATGTTTCTGTTTTCAGTCACAACACAGCTGTAAAGGTATTTTGAATTAAAGAAAAAGTTTCTAGAGCTGCAAAAAAAAAAGCATGCTGCAGACATCGCAGTGTCTTGTTAACGTAGCTGGTTTGTAATTTGGTCTTAAACAACACAGTCTCTCCTTGAATTTTTCTGATGACAGAAATTCTCGAATCTCTGCATTTAGACATCTTTGGCTTATTTTTACACTCAGATGCATGTATTCTTCCGCGTTTGTGCTAGTTGCATGATAGAAATGTCATCAACAAGCTAACTCGCTCACTGTGAATCCTCCAGACAGTTACCTGCTCTATTCACACATACGCTCAGCAGGACATACACACTTTGTACTCGGGAACTGGCTGGGTTCAAGTCCATTAAATGTCTGGTTCAACTGATCCGGACATTTGCGTTTTCTCATACAGCTCCCCTGAGTAATGTCTAGATAAGTTCAGGGCAATGCATGTGTGAGAGGGGCTTTGGTTTTGAGGTGGGAAATTGGCAGTACAGATTTCCCTGAATATTGACCCCTGCTCCCATTCACACGTGACCACATGCAGGAAATGCACCTGAACATTTTAGGGATAGACTGCATGCATGAAAGGACCTTTAAGCTTTGTTCAGCAACTTTAATGCATTTCAATCAAGCTCATATCAACCTACAATAGGTGCGTTTTTTAAAATTTGGCTTGTGTCAAAAAGGCCTGGAAAGAACTCTTTATGTCTATGAACAGCTTTTTTTATACCATCTCATCCCCCTCCCCACATCACGTTCTTTGTCCCTCACCCGTCTCCTCCTAGCCTCTTGCCCCGTTTAAATGTAGCTGCAGCTTTGACCAAGGTCCCGTCTGGGCTTTTGACCAAAGCTGCATTTACTGGCTGAGGCTCCATTCTTGTCTGCTAATCTCCACAGTGAGAAACATCCAGAACGCTGTCAAAAACAAACAAGTCTTCAGGAGTTAAATTGAGGGGAAAATGTAATCACTACTTCTTATTTAGTCATATCCATCTCAGCGCCGGCCAAACACTTTATGAAGCTAAATAGCTCTTAGACGTTGTTTGCAATCAGCAAATGCTGATAACAGAAATAGCTGGCCTGTTTCTAGGTAATGGGCAAGGTCAAAATGTTTGTTATTACTTGCTGTTTACTCAGTCTTACTGTATCATTATCTCTCTTTTTTTTTTTTATCAGTGTTTTAAAATGCAGCTGGGGGATAGTGGCTTGCGTCTGGCCTCCTTCCACTCATTTCAGACACTATTTATCCAGTATCTCACTTTGCAGTTTAGCCTCATTCAGCTTTCAGCATTAGGCTTTCCTCAAGTTGCCTTTGGCCTTCAGAGTTTAATGGTTTGTTTCTGCTTTGGTGGGTTTTCTGTGGATAATTTTGTTTAGTTCAGCATTGCCTCAGTGCATGTCTCTTATGTATAACGAAGCTGCTATGACAAAGACAATGTGCAGTAATCAAAAGGAGGCCTTGTCTCCATTTTTCTCTGCACTTGATAGATTGAACCATTCCAGCTGAGGAAGCTCAGTCAATCATCCAGCGTGGGGCATTTCCTCCCTGTCATTTTAGGCCTGAGGTGCATATAAAGATGGATTTGTTCTTTTTTTCTTGCCTGTTTTTAATTAAAAGGGCTGCGGTAAACATGGTGTGTAATCGGAGCAGCAGACTGGCTTGTATCAGGTTAGCTGTGCTCGTCCACGACATTCAGTAGGACTGTTTTCTTTGGAGTGTCACAACATAAAGAGGCCCGGGAGCGTGAGCCAGTAAAATGGGGTTGTGGGTGGAATATAATTTGGATGGAGAATAATGGAAGGGGGAAATGTTTATTTTCTGGTTGGGGTTGAAATGGAGACTGAAAAATTGAGGGATGGAGGGTGATGAGCCTGAGAAGGGTGTTGTTAACTGTGCAGAGGTAGCTATTACTGCGTGCCCGTTTTCCATACAGATGTGGACATCGGAGAACAGCGCAGATCTCTGTGTACCGCTCCCTCTCTCGTACTCTTCCCTCTATAAACCCGAATTATAATAATGAGTTTAATTGGGCCTTTAAGCCAGCTGCAATCAGTGAACTTTACGACTGGGCACGATTGCAACCAGCTTGCCGTGTAAATGCTTGAGACGTCATGATAATTATCCATTCTCCTCCGCTTCAGCAGTTACACACACAGATACACCACACTTGGCGTTAACGCAGCAAAGTCATGATGATGCGTGCCTGTGAAATAGCTTGTAATCGTGTCATAAAGCTGACAGTGCGTTCTCCAAGGGTCAGTTGGTTAGACTTCAGCATGACGAAACTTCTGGCCTTCACCTCTGTAATTGTCCTCAGTCACTACCAATGTTCTGCTCCTCTCCTCAGGCACATGATCACATACTAGTGGACACGTGTAGGCATATATGCATCTTCTAGTACTGCTTATCGTGGCTGCTTTGGCTTTTTTTCTGGCATGAGGCTGATTAAAACAGATCGCTGTGAGCTAGTGCCCGCCAGTATCCATCCTGCCGATTGGAGAGGACATAAGCCCGTCCCCGGAGAGTCGACCCCACTGTTTTCCCAACCCAGTCACGGATTATGCAAAGAACTCGCCCTCTGAGGCAAGAACTGCTGACAGACTATGCTGTTAGTCAAGAGAGACAGAAGTTTTGCAGTGGACACATGGAAGTGCCCCAGGTGTGATGCACGTACTCACACCCTCTATTGACTCTCCACAATCTATTCCTGTGTGTTTTCCTACCAGGGTCGTGCCTGGGAGCAGGGCCCAGTCATTGGGTGTAATTGAGCCAAACTCCCTTTAATCAGATGGATTGAGAAGAGGCCTGCGCCCCAGAAGGGAACCAGCCTTTTTACAGAACAGTCCCCCCCTTTCTCCCACCCCAACCCAGGCACTCTGAAATCAGTCCCAGATGAAGGCTTTCCTGTGGGGATTAGGTGCAGCTGCAGCACCGCTAACCAAACCAGACCAAAAAAAAAAAAAATCGCCACAGAATGCTTGAACGATCGTTTGACCTCGCTCCATTCTCAGAGTTCACTCTCTCAGAGCGAACAGAGCTGTGTTGTTTGGGTCCAGCTCAGCAATTCATGTTCAAGGTGAAGGCAAAACTACAATACTCAGGTGATCTTCAGGGTCAAGTCGACGGTTCAGCTGCTGCACTCCCTCTCCAGGATGGCCTTGGGGGGAGGGTAAAGATGTGACCGCACATGGTCTGTCAAAGAACCTGAACTCCGTGTTCTGACAGTTGAAACATGGTGTCTGGAATCTGTTAGTCATTTGGGGTTTCAGTTTGTGATTTCAGCGGAGGGGGAGTTTGACCAGGAAAGGAGGATGAAAAAGGAGGAGGAGGGAGCTCTGAAATCCCCTCTTATTTTTTTAATTATTTTCTTTTAGATATCGTCCCTCAATGAGCTTTGATGGGCTTTTCATGAAAGCCCATGTGGCAGCCTTCTTCTGCTCCGAAACACCTCGCTAAAGAAGTCATCTGTTCCTCTTTCATGCCCTGTGATCAACTAAAAGAACAAGGCCCAATCCCACTTCATACTTTAAGCCCTACCCCTCGTTTTGTGGTGCCACCTTGCTCCTCAGAGCAGAGTAACAGGAGGTAGTGGTTGAAAACTTTCCCCATGAAAAAGGACAACCCTTCAAGACCCTGATACATCACTGATATTTACATAAACAGATGCGACCAGTGTTGCTGAACATTGCGAATATGCTGTCTTCTGCTGTGTTGATTTCCTTTGTATGGGCTATAGGCAGTAAGTTTCCCAGTATCAATCAATCAAACAAGTCATCAGATAAAAAAGTACACTGACCCTGCCAGTCTGCACTGATATTAGAGGAGTGGTAACAAGAGCAGCAATTTTACTGCCGATCTTAAGTTAAATTTCGGGCGTCATACGCCATCAAAGGGGGGGATGCCACATGGAAGTATGTCAAAATGCAGGACTGTCATGCACAAATCAGCATTAGCAATGTTCCGTTAGCTAGCTAGCTAGTTAGCTACATCAGCATGCTTGTGATTTCTTTTGTTGTTCTTGTTCTTGAAATGACATTCAGGTGGTGTTAGAACTTTTTGAATGGGGGTCAGATTACATTATGTGAAAATCACTTGGGGCCAGCTGCTTCTTGCATCGTACGGGTTATTAAAAAGACAACATATACCAATGAAACAAATGCAACTGTTTCATCTTTTAGTACAGTGGTTTTCAACTGGTGGGTCATGGTCCATTCTGAATGGATCGCAAGTGACTCACAAACATGTCAAGTTTGTGAAAAAGAACTTTATTTTTAAGTACATTAAATTTCTGGCACAGAGCTTTTATTTTGAAGCACCGTTTCCTGCTGTAGAGTGAGTGACTAACAGACAGCTACTTGACAGAGACAGCAAACTAGCTTGACGACATGGCCAAACGCAAATATGACACTGAATGTATTAAACTGTGTGGACCTTGAACTAATGACTAAGGAGAAATCTGCAATCCGTGGCTGGACCAGTTGGGAACCACTGGTCGAGTATATTTTGAAAGACAAGCTGTCATTTAAAATCAGTCCACTGGCCACAATTGGCCCTTGAATTGGACTTTTGAAATGCCTGCCAACTAAGATAATACAATGGTATAGTCATGTCTAAATCTTGATTAAAGAAAACACATTTGTGGTTTTCTTTTGTTGCTCGTACAGACATCTTGATGATGATTTCTCATAACACTCGGTTTAAATTGTGGCTCTAAAAAACCTCAGTTTGGAGGGCCATGTAGTCCTAACACGTCCCAACAATCGAAAACACCCTTCCCCTAGATGTGTAGGTGCAAAACAGAGGGGTGAGGGATAAGTGGTAGGGGAAAGGGTGGATTGGGATTGGGTCCAAATGCCCTTTTATGCCAGAGCCCCACTAACCTGTCAAAATACAGCCGCTATCCCTCAGTGAATCCTTTTGTTATCCTCATCTGGGCACCTATTAGACCCTGTGTCCGTTACCTTTTGTCCCCCCTCTCCTTTTTTCCTCCCTCTCTCTGTTCTGCATACATGAAATGGAAGAAGGGAGCTGAGTTTTTGAAGGTGCTGGTGTCTGGGATTCTAATTAAGTGTTTTTTTTAGAGCAAAGCCTAATGGAGCCTCTCAGAACTGGTAAAAACACATGGAAGTATGTGGAGCGTTTGGCAGGGGATATTTAATATAATTCACAGAGGGTTTTGATTTCATCCCGCAGGTATGTGCTCAGCACTCCAGGGATCAGAAGGACCCTTTTGTGTGAACTCGCCACAGAAGGAAAAATAGAAAAAAAAAATCTCTCCCTCCCACCTTCAGCTACCTCCTTCCTTCCTACCTCCCCCCTTCTCTTCTTCCATTCACCTTTATTTTCTTTTATGGTTTGAATTATAATTTCATGCAGACTAAACTGGAGATGATTTGTCAGGGGAAGCTGCTCCGCATTACGTGGCAGTTGAGCACGTCTTAATGCTGTTAAGGTAATTGCGCAAATGACTCAAAACTGGATGGCCCTCTGGATCCTCGATCTGTCTCAGTTTTTGGAGTTTGAGACAGTGTCAGACTTCACTTTCCATCCTTTACAAAAACAGCAGCAGGGTTGCACTTGCAGCTGCAGATATAGCTTTTCTCCAACATCTGGAAAAAATGTCTTTTTTCCCCCCTTTATTAAAAATGCACTGGCAATAACATTTGGAATCTTTACCCGACCAAAAGCCTTCAC
Organism: Cephalopholis sonnerati; assembly: GCA_019142605.1. Classification (NCBI taxonomy): domain Eukaryota; kingdom Metazoa; phylum Chordata; class Actinopteri; order Perciformes; family Serranidae; genus Cephalopholis; species Cephalopholis sonnerati. Next base: position 24,117,944 of record JAGQAX010000016.1, read on the forward strand.
ACTACTGTGGGCCATCCCAAGTCCATTTCAGCACTTCTCTCCCTGCACTGTGGGGTAGATATCCAGTAACTGAGAGTCTGATAGAGATGTGAAGGAGGCTGGGTTGGCAGAGGATGCAGGTCAAAAGTGGAAACAGCATAGGCTATTATTCATAATACACAGATGCAATAGGAGATGAATAAACACGCTGCTATTAAGTATCATTGTAATGGGATGCTATTTCTGGAGGAACTGCAATGGCAGGTTTGAGGAGATCTTCCAAACTAGGAGTAGCTTCTGAGAAAATCCACAATGCTGCCTTAGTACCCCATTTGTGATAATTAGCTTTAGTATCTATTTCATTTCTTTCCTTTTAATGTCCTTTACTGGGTATTTTCTAGGGATTCAGTGATCAACAATCCAGTATTATCGATACATATCGTTAAAAATTCCCATGGCACATTTTGATTACCCTTTCCGTCCAAGCACACTTCTTTCCTAAACATTGAAACAGTGCTAGCAGCCCGCAGGCAGCCAATTTAAAGACAATGAGAATATCTACTGATATCGTCTTGCATTGATCACAGACTCTGGAATTGAAACGACTGATCAGCAAATATCGTGCCATTGTCCAAAGAATCAATATATCGTATCTCGATTTACACCCCTAGTATTTTCTTTGTGCAGTTTGTCTACCATGTCTTACTGTCTTTCTGTTTTAAATGTTCTTGTACCCCCCCTCCTCCCTTCTTCTTCCTTTCCGACCCTCTTTCAGCACATGCATGTATTTTATAAGACTCATGATTGTCCCTTTCACGAGAATCAGGAACCGTGGCGCGGCAGAGCTCCCGTTTTTAAATCATGCCTTGCTTCTGGACGCCAGTCACCTCCTGGATGCCTGCCATCTCTCTCTGCTGTGGTAGAAAGAGCAATTTGAGCGATGGAGAGAAGTGTGTTTCCCATTAGTAGATGGTTTCCTCTGCCCTGCACCCCGCCCACCCCCGCCCTGCAGCCTGGCCTCCACCGCTGCCTCTGGGACTGCTGCAGATTGGCAGCATGTCACCGCACACCTCATAGCCTTACAAAGAATAATAAAGGTACAAAGGGAGTGATAGAGAGACTGGGTTATTGATGCACACAGAAGAGCAGGAGTTGCTCGTGCCCGCATAATTCATATATATGGAGGAAAGATAAACCCTCTTAAATTACACAGTCCGAGATAAAACCGAGATAAAACTTGCGGTAGTTCTAGCATGTCAACATGGAAGTCCACTTGATCAAAAGTGGTTGGAGCCTCCTATGCAATCCATTTGTATCTGACACATTTTATGTTATGTTGGCTCTGTTCTCTAGCATAGTAGATTTGGATCAAAACAATGAACAATGTGCTGACATTCAGCTATAATTTGAAGTCGTTTACATCCACATCAGACAAACTGTGTGGCTACTGTGGCCCTTTTTATTCTTACTCCCACAATTTTATTGGGCAAAAGAAAATTGAAACAAATTTGGCCATAAATTCCTTTTTTTTTGGTGTGTTGGCTTTAGGATCTACTGCATGATGATGTATCGTCCAATGAGCTTTCATGTGAGCAGGCTACATGTTTCTGTATAAGTCTGCAGTCATCTTGCGACTGCTGTCAGGAGTGACCAAGGCAAAATGCCACCTCCACCATGTTTGACAGATGGGTTGGTATTTCTTGGATCTTATGATCTTCCTTTTTTCCTCCACGCTATAATTTTCCCATCACTCTGGTACATGTTGATCTCTGTCTCATCTCTTCATAACACTTTGCTCCAGATTTCTTACTGCGCTTGTTGTGTTGACTGCAAACCCTCGAAGTTATGCTCTCTTGAATATAGCTATTGACACATTTACACCTACATCCTGTTTTTTTCCACCATTCTAATTTCTATTCTGTTGTTACCCGTACTCAGTGGCGGCAGCAAAACATTTTCATTGCAGTTGCTTAGGGGTTGCTAAACAATTGTATGGAGTTGCTGGACAATTTACTGCAATACCAATTAAATAGCATAAATATGGATATGTATGTCATTACTGGCCTACTCATTCTAATCAGCGCTATCTGAAACTAGCGCGCATGCCATGAAACAGATAAAAAAAATCAATTTGAAGTTCGTTATTATAATTTTACCATATAGTCATGCCGCTTTTCACAGCAGTGAGAAATGCACATTAACAGCGTTCTCCATTTTCATCACCTGAGGACTCGGAGACAGGTTCTTCTATTGCAGGATGCTCCTCAGGCTCTTCTTGTTCTATTTGCACGGGCTCAATCTCAGCCGCCTTACGCTTCAACAGATAGCGCTCCATTTTGATGTCACTTTTCTAACGGCCCGGTTTTTTTTTCCCAAGCTGACTTCGCGTGACCCCTGCAGGCCAGCTCTCGCGAGACGAGTCTCTCATCGTTTTTACTGTCTTCCTTTTATTTTAATTTAAAACAAAAACACATTAAATTAATTTTAAATTAAATTGTCACCATTTTTATTTTATTTAACACAATTAAGATTTTTGCATTTTTAATAGTCTCCATTCTTGGGGTTGCTTTGGGGTTGCTATAGCAACTGCAAGCTACCCCCCAGCGCCGCCCCTGCCCGTACTGGTCTTCTGTGGTACACCTGGTTGTGCATAACTGCTGAGTTCAGCAGTGCTTTTCTGGATCCTAAAATGTACCAAACAATTGACTTTGACACACCTAATCTGGATTTTTTTTTTAGCCACATGATGGCTTTTCTCTTTCGTATATTAAAGGTATACTATGCAGGAATTGTTGGTTACCATTTGTAAACAGCAGCAACAAAAGTGAAACCAAGACACTCGCATTTGGAACAGGCTTTATCCGCTTGCTGTTTTGTCTCCATATATGTGTGTTTTTTATTTGGCACTGTGTTGGCAGTTTTCATAGCTTCCTATTGATTGCATGCTACCTACAGTCTGGCACCTGTTCACTACCTCTTTATAAAATCCCGAATATCACCTGCGCTCTGTGCCCAGGAACATCTCGAACACAGCAAAATAAGGAGAAAATAAGAAAACACAAGCAGACAGCAGGGTCTCTGCAGATAAATACACCATGACACACTTCTAGTGGGTCATAACTGATGATTGAGAGGGATTGCTTCTGTTTGAGCCTTTAAGAAACAACCGTAGACTCCAGTCCAAATGTCACACCTCGATTTAACTCTACCCTTAGTTCTATTGTGCATGAATCAGTGATGAAGTGAAACATGGGCTGTGAGGGTATGGATTTTTTCTTACCACGGTGAAAAAGCAGTGTATCACCACTGTTGACAACCGCAAATGCCAAATACATCCAGGTGCAGTATCACTTACTCTTCCTGTCTTTTTGGTTCCAGTACTCATGCAACTAAGGTTACATCCAGTAACTCCTGTTAGTAACGACCAGAGGAAACACTAGGTGATTTTCAGCTTCAGTGTAAGAGATTGTGATTTTTATTACAATCTCAGTAATAACTGCTGTCTTGCATTATGGCACAGAGTCTGCTTGGTCATTGTAGCAGCTTTGTCTTTGCTGGCTGCAGCACGGCGGCCTTTAGTATTGATTTTGGTTTACTGCAGAAAATAAGCTTGGACGCAATGAAAAGTTTATGACACTCACACATTTTGTTCAGCGAGATTATCTTCACAAATGAACCCTTTTTTTATGTTTGAAGTGTAGATGCAGAGCCAGAGGTAAAAAGCTATGTGGCTATAAACAAAAAGGTTATAAACAAACTACACTGCAGTCGCGATTTAACGTCAAGGCTGTCAAGCTGTGTTTGCCGTGATGATGTTCTGTCGTCTCATTAAGCCACTTGTCAGCAACTGTCTTTTTTAAGACACCTAAAAGCTTCAGAAGTGGGGTATTTACTGTTGTATTTTATGTCACTGAACAAAACATGAAAGTCCGACTTTATTACAGGCATCTAACCAAAAACCCATTCAAAAAATCCACTGACTTCAAGACAAGGGAGCCACGAGTGCTAAAATGCTAATCACCTCTGGGTTTTAGAGCTCAGTCCTGCACCAGTCTATTACTTGTGACCTGTAACCAATCAGTCTTTGCAGTAGGCAGGACATTGAGCGAGGCTACAGAGTAGTGTCTGCAGACAAAGGGGGCTGCACCAGAGCCAAAGAAGCGTATTTTTTAATATATTGTATCAGCTCACGTGACCATGGTATTGCTGTGATGCGGTCCACATCAAAGCCCTAAGCGAAAGGCACCTGTTTAAAAATCCTTTGAGCAGCTAATCATCACATTATGTTTGGCACTTGAACACCATAATCATCAATTCATTTCAAAATCATCCCCCCCCAAAAAAACCCCCCAAGTGTCGCTGCCAAAAGTGATGCCAAAGCTAATTTCATAATATCTCAGCCAATGAATTTTCACATGTGTTAATGGTCTGTGTAACATCAGCACAGAACTCATCCACATCTGGCACAATAGCAAATCCAGCCCAGCTTTCCTTCTTAAAGTGAGTTTGAGTGAGCAGACTTTTCCTATCGTTTAATGGAGAGAGCCGGCTAGGTGGATTGTCTGCTCATTGTATTCTCTTTTATGATCTTGTTTCCATGATAGAAACCAGTGATCCCTGGCCCGTCACTGGCAGAGCAGCGGTCTGAAAAGGAAACAGAAGGAAACTCTTCATCAAAGAGGCTCTGTGATTGGTCGGTGGCAGGTGGGCCACATGTGCTCCTGGCTGATGTCACTTCCCATGTGGGCCCTATTTGTCTGCCCACACTGTGGAAACATGTCAGTGTCAGTGAGGCAGCAGTAATATGCCACGCTTAGTTTAATGGGAAAAGTGCTGAGGCATGCCGCTGCTCACCGTCTGCGTGTGCGTGTGTGTATGTGAGTCTTTTCCTTACATAACTGGTCATATGACTGCATGCTCTAATGCCTCACTGTGTTTCAATTGAGTGGATGCAGCAGAGATTGAGACACACAGGTTGCCATGTATGCACTAGATGTGTGTTTATGTTCATGTGTGTATGTGCACGCACGTTGGTGACTCGTGTGTGGACAACAGAAAGGAAAATAATGGGGGAAAGTACTGAACAGCATCACTGCCTGTCAGATTTCTCTCGTCTCTATGGAAATGTTGTGACAACAAAAGCCGCTCTGCACCTGCACGGCCTCCCTATTTTTCTGCCAGAGGTAGTGTGTGTGTGTGTGTGCGTCTGCGCAAGTTGGCCTAAGCAGATTAAAAAAATTTCATCAAAATGTAATTGGTGGGAGAGTTGAGGAGGTGACGGTGGCCAGGGAATAATTTCTCCATTGTGCAAAGCAAAGTTAGAGTGGGAGAAGAGAAGAAAAGATGGAGGACCCTCAGGGGGAGCTCCAGTTGGTCTTTAGTCTGTGCGCTCTTGAAGAAACCTCAGTGGGCTTTTCCTGCTCTAGCACCGACTGAATGTCCTCTGTTTGAAGCCGGCTAACATTATTTCAGCAAGGTCAATTAGTCAGTCAGCTATTGTATGAAAGCTTTGTGCAAGGCTGCGGTGGCAGGGGACTGAAGAGTTGGGGGCAAGTGGGAGGCAGAGGCTTGTAAGAGTTGGGAGTGTAAGCCCTTCTATTGTGCCTTTTTCGTCTTTTGTATAATACTTTTTCCCTCTGGCCACAGAAGATGAGGAAAGCAGACTTCATCATGATGATTTAGAGAAATTGTTTTAAGTTTAAGGCATCATTAGCATGCTACAAGACTCATTTAGCATGCTAATCTGCCATCTCAAAATAGCAGCTGTTAAACTGTGGTGTTAGGGTGAAAATGGACCTGTTGCTGTAATGACTGGTGCAGGCAAACAGACCTACATGGATGACTGTGAAGTGTGGGTTTGCTGTGGTGTCCTGTCTCCCATAAAGTCGGTGCATTTTCTCATCCATGGCGAACGCCACCTGAAAGTGGTTCCCGTCCTCATCCATTATCCATTGAAATGTGTGTGGGGAGCGTGAAAGATTTTGCAGTACCATTAATACTAACATAGGGGCACTCTTCCGATGCACTTTGTATGTGTCTGTTGAGGGCATGTAGGGCACAGGTGTCTCTCACACAGCTGCCCAACCATGAGCCGGAGGGGCCGCATTCCTATTGGCAAGCTGGATAGGTCAGTCACACACATACATGCATTCTCATACTACATGCCATGCTGTCATAAACACATGCATGCCTGGACGGGTCTGCCATACCTTTACCTTTTCAGCACACGTAGACCAACACCAAATAGTATTCATCATCACTCAGCGGGATTTGACAGGTGGAGTGACACTGACTTAACCATCCATGTCCTTCTTTCATTCATGCATTCGGGCGCCGCATAGGTGATACTTTAACAAGATAGTACACTTTTAAAACAAACAGTGTGAATTCCACTTATGTGTTTTTTTAATTTTCTGTTTTCATTTTTAATTCAGTTGATCTTAAAGGAGCAGTGCGTAAGATTTAGTGGCATCCAGCTGTGAGCTTGCAGATAGCAATCAGCTGCAACTTCTCCCATTTGCCAAGCGTGAGCTCCCATTTAGGATTCCCTCAGTGTTGTCTTCTATTAGAGAATATTTCTCCTCATTAACTTTTTTCCTTTAGTGTCTATTTTCCTTCTTAACCAGGAAGTAGGAAGTGTTTTGCCGCTGAAAAGCATGTTTACTGTATCTTGCTGGTTTTCCTTTCCAGTGGGTTTCTTTACATGCCAGCTGCGTCGATTGGGCCTTGGAGTGAGAGTGAAAGAGCAACTCCTTCACAAAGCACCTTAGACAAACATGTTTGCCCAAAAGACCAGCCTGGAGAAAGAGGGAGGCCCAGTTGCAGGAAAATATTTAAGGGACCACTTGTTCCTTAGAGGCCAAAGGGACAAAGCTGGGGAGCTGCTGGGTCTTTCACTCTGACCTGCCTGGGTGGTGTTCTCGGGGAGCGAACCTTTCATTAGCACTGGACTGAAAAGACCCGGGCTGGATGGACAAATGGTGGAAGAAATTCATACACACGTGTGCTGGTGAGGTGGCCTGTATTATTCTTAACTGTTCACCACACATCCTGGCCATCATGGTGCGTCCACGGTCCACTGCTGCTGTGAAGCTGTGGGGACTCACAGCTGTGAGCTGGCAGGCTGCGCACTGTCTCCACGGTCAGCTACGAGCTAACTACTGTGCAAACTAACACACAGGCATAAACACATACAGCAAATGCAGTCATTTGTGTCTGCTGGTGTTCAGCACCAGTCTTTTGTCAACAGATGTCTTTACACTTTGAACTGAGGGGTGAACCTGTGACCTCATCCAAACTACTGGCCTTCAGAAATGACACACTGCTCCGTTCAGTGTTAATTAGAGGCATAGACCGTATAAAGGGAAGTGGACATAGCCTGCAGGTCTGAAAAGTGAGGCCAATGCGGTAGTGCCATATACATGCATTCTTTCTCATGGCCAGCAGGGGGCGACTCCACCGGTTGCAAGTCTGATTGCAGTAAGTCTAGGAAAAAACAACCCTACTTCTTACTTGATCTCTTACTTGTTTGTGATCTCAATCTCTAGTTTCAAGTCTTCTTCGATACAGCATGATCAGGGATGTCAGCGATTAACCATTAATTGGTTGAGAATATTTTTGACTGTTGGTCTAATCTTTAATTTACTGCACCGTGCACCAACTAGGGCTAGCTAGTGGCACCTTTAACTACCCCCAGATCGCCATGATGAGTATGCGGCTCAATTTTAAGCCGCAAGACCTCTTTAGCATTGTTAACTATGTTAGCTCTCTTAGCACTGTTAGCAGTGTCAGCATGGGTAGAGCTGCTAACATAGTTAACAATGCTAAAGGGGTTTTGAGACTCAAAATAAGGCCACAAAACCTTTTATACTGGTTAATGACAGGATAATGGGAGTCAGCTCATCAAAATCATAATTTAATGACACTGACATCCTGAGTAGCAATGCATATCCATGTCACTGTGTACACTCTTAGAACTTTGACCCTTTCACAATTTGATTTCAGTTCATGGAAATCAGTTGTAACACTCTCGCTCCTCCCTCGCTCCCCCTTCTAATCCAAATGTGGTCATTTTGTGGCTCCAAAAAAAGGCAACAGCCAAAATGCCAAACTTAAGGCTTCAAAATGGAAGTTCACAAACCATTGAGTGATGTAACAGTGTCTACATCTGTGGTTAGACTGGTTAAAAGAAGTGGACGTTAGGAGTGGGTGATATGGCCCTAAAATAATATCATGATATTTCAGGGTATTTTTGCGATATGATTTCAGATATAACGTAAAACATTAACAAAAATGATCTCTCATTTCTTTAGTTTGTAAACAACAACCGAAACTCAGAGTGAGATTCAGATTCTGTATGCAATATTAATGGTTCAACAAAATAAGATCTACCACAAATTACACATTTAATTCTACCATGGGATCTGTATACATATATATGTATATCAACAGGTGATTACTTCTTTTTTAGTAAAGTCCTTAATGACTGAGTTTCGTGAGCAACATGTAGGTTTACATTGCCAAAGGATTAATCACTTGATGACTCCGACTCCCGTGTGTGCATGACAAAAGCAGAGAGGGAGAGACACTGTGCTGCTGCCAGAGGAGCCGCTGAATGAGTTCCCTCTGCAGGGAGGGTAACTCGCGGTAACTCGCTTAAAGAGTCTGAAAAGTCTGGGGCTGTTCATAAAACATTAAGGACGCCCAGGGCTAACAATATCACAGTTAACTCCACATTACTGGAGCTTCTCCTTTTTTTTAGAACCACCGTGGAGTCGTAATAGTAAGACGTCAATATATCAACAAGCCAAAATATCGCGAGTATTACGATATGAATTTAACATGTTATATTAAAAAATAGTAGTAGACGTACAATGTTTTCTTGTCTTTTCTTTGCTCCCAGCGTTCTCCTTTCTCACAGAAAAACTTCAATTTTTAACTGCTATCATCATCTTTCTCAAAAGATATGACAACATCCAGAGTCTGACTGAAGAGGACAGGCAAAACAATGTGGCAAATGCTGCCTAAATTTTCTGCATTTGTGCAAATGGTATTAGCAGTCTTGCTGTGATGAACACTGATGATCTGGACTTTTATTCTTTTCCTTTGCGCCCCACTTTCACCTGCACCAAACACATACTCTGGTCACAAAGCCTTTAGGTCTGAAATCCTCCCTGGCCTAAATGCATTGCTGTACTATTCTCCCTTTACCGTTATACAGTTTTTCTTCCCCTTTCTATCTCTGTTTTGACCATAAAGTAGATAGGGGACGTGAGCCGTTGAAACTGGAGAGGACCATTACTTCCTGCCAACAGCACGCTGCGAAAACCAAGACTGCTAAAAGACACACGGCCTTTGAATAACACACACGAACACACACGTGCGTCTCCCAACCTAAAGTCCACAGTGATTGGAGTAAGTCCCATAAAAATAGGAGAGAGGGATGCTTATGAGACAGAAAGAGAGACAGACCGACAGAGACGGGGACAGAACGATAGAGCGACGGACAGAAAGGGAAAGAGGAAGAAAAAATGTGTTGGCTGCGAAGATGGAGTTGGCACCGCGTGCTCCGCTCCTGACCTTTAGTGGGTTTGTGTAAATTATATCCCTTTCGAGGGAAAATATGTGGTGGTTGAACTGGAGACCCCCCCCCTTCATCTGACTGCTGTCGTTTACTCTTTTTTAGGAGTGTGCTCCATCCATCTTTCAGACCTCCCTCTTCTTCATGCCTTCACTCTTATCTTGCTCTCCATATTCATGCCTTTGTTTGATGAAGTTGTTTCCCTCTCAGGTCACACTATAATAACTCCAGTCTATTTTATCCATTCATCACCTCTCCCTCCTCCATCTCAACCCTCTGCTTTTATGTCTTTATATCAACCTCCCCCCACTCCTCACCCTCCTCTCCCTCCTCTCTCTCCCTCCCCACAGTTATGCTATTTTCTGCTGTGCATGGAGGATACATTTAGCTTGTGGTCGCTCGGGAAGTGATGGCTACATTAGTGGGGTGGGTGGGGGGGTTCTGGTGAATCGCTACCTTCTCTTAGCCACAGTGGGCTCTGTGCGGGCTGATGCAGACTTTCCACTGGGGTGAACCCATCGACTCGGGGTGCCTACCGGGGTGCTCAGCCACCATGCCCACACCCCCAGGCCACAGCCCGGGCTGGCAGGCACCCACACAGGCACGCGGCGTCAGCCTGCCCAGCGGGTGTCCCTGTTTATGTTTGTCTTGTGCGGTGGCTAGTTTCTCACTGTGCTGTTGCGACCATAGCACCACCCAGCCCGACACACCACCCTCTCTCTCCAAGAATTGCCCTCTCCGACCCTGGCTAGGCCCCGGACAGTTGTGGGCTGTAAGCGACCGTTGGCATGCGTCACTGCAGCTGGACCGGACAAAGATCGGCTGTGGCTGCGGGTCCACATACTGAGGCAGTGAAGAGCTCAGGCCATACTTAAAGGACCATACTGGTGGTTTTGCATGTTTTAGCTCATGAAATACAAATTGTGTATACTTTAAATTACTGCCTATCATTTACCAAAACATACCATTGACTTAATCAGTCCGGCATGAAAATCAACTCGCACTGACTTGCGTCACAGCTTATTCTTTGCCGTGACGATTATTTTAGTCCAGCTGCTTTTTATGTAAAAGATGTGTTTTTGTTGCTTGGCAGTTGAGCTGCAGTTACACTTCTGTAAACCTTTTCTGGGTGCATTTAAAGGGGCATCTGAGATTTGAGTGCCAGTTAAAAAAAAGAATTACATTCATGACCTGAGCTGTGGGGCAGATAAACAAAAAAAACAAACATAATTAGTTCAGTTTATTTGGCATAATGAGAAGGACAAAATTAAATCACACAACCACAAAACAGTAGTAAAAATTAGACTATAAGCTTTACGCAATAACATCCAATACTTACTTCTGTTGTGGTCCATCATGTCTGCAGCCCAGTCGCCAGAGGAAAATATTGGAATTGACCTTTTGCTAAGCCCCGCCCCTTTGTGATAGTCCGACAAGCTGTCAGAGTAATACTATACTACTATATACTCTCACATATATGGAAAAATGAAACAGTGATTCCAGAGAGAAGCAGACAGAGGGGTCTGCAGTCTGTGTTTGAAGGATATATCCAGGATGTCAAACTGACTCAGCAGCAACAACAGGTTAAAAAGACAAAGATAGTTAGAAGCTAAAGCCCAACTATAGGCTACAGATCACAGTGTAAAAGTGAACCACCACATCACTGCTGATCGACACAGAAGACAATGAATATAAAGGGAAACTTTGCTGATATCGAACCAGCTGTGTGGCATCACAGTGTGTGCAGATGAACGGTGTTTGGCTTCACCCCTGTGCTGCTGTCCCTCCGTTGTCGGACAGGCAGGGATCTCTGGGGAAAGTCAAACAGTGTTCATCTGCGCACAATGCGATGACACACAGCTGGTTGAATATCAGCAAAGTTTCCCTGCTTCCCTTCACTGGTTCCTGTACAGCAGGGTCGGTCTTTGTTTCACTGTTGTAATCATTACAAAGCAAAAGCAGCATGTGTATACATTCAGTAGGCTATATCTTCAGTAGCTAGCTAGCTAACCCTACACTTTTCAGGGTCTGATTTTGGTTTTGGAACAGGGAAGAAACATATATCTTTTTCCAACCTCTCCAGGTAACGAGTATCATTAATACACGACGTGCCCCAGGCACAACATTTAGCTCCAAATCCACAAAACCAGCCTGAAAATGAAGGAAATCTGAAACGACTGCATTAGAGTCAATGGAGCACAGCTGTGTTGTTATCGGACCCTGGTCTGAGCCGACTCGATGCTACGTTATGATTGGCCAGTGTACTTTTAATGATGTATTGTTTCATGTGTCTGTATGTACCTTTAATGTGTTCCGAAGATTTCCACTGAGATGGATAATAAAGTTATCTATCTATCTATCTATCTATCTATCTATCTATCTAGTATGTTGGACTTTCTGTAATCTCCATCATCAACAGGATCAATCTTGTCTTTCGATACTGTTTATTTCAAACATGTTAGAGAGTAAATTGAGACTTTGCGCAAGCTGACCTGTCAGATGTACTTCCGAACTGGCTTGTAACACTGTTGACTTCAGATCTATAAAAGGACCTGTGTGTCTTTGTCCCCGTTCAGCCCTGACTGCTCAGGATATGCAAACCAGTCCCCTAATTACCAGACAACAGTCTGTAAAAATCAGCCTTATCCTGGTCTGTTACTCATTCACCAGCTCACTACTAATCAGCGCTCAGACACTTGTGACTGTCCAGACCCTCCCTCCCTACGGACAGGATTAGCAGATCAACATTTTGTGTGTTGAGTGTAATGACTCACTCTGAAACACACCCCTCCCTCTGAGTGTTATTAAGAGTTAGAAACAAACAGGTGTTTGTTGGCCGGAAGTTAATGGCCCATTCCTGTAGCGTTAGAGTTCACATGCCGGGGTCAGAGGTCAGGTGGTCTCAGCCCCGTGGCAGCAGGATGTTGATCAGCCGGCGAATACTTATGTTTGGGCTGGATGTGGATGTGTGTTTGGGGGAAATGGAATTAGTGTGAGTGATGTGGATTACTGCAGTGTTTGTGCCAGAACGCATTAGGACGGCACACTGTGTTCACACACGTGCACACACAGAGTTTAAGGCGATCGTTTAACACGTCTATCAACTAGTGAGTCCCTTACTTGCAAAGCTTTTTGTGATATTATTCCAAATGTTGTCCATGAGACTAATGTATGGAAGCTTACAGAACTGACTTGTGGCATCTAATCTCCTCAGACATGTGGGGAGGGGTTCACGTCCTGTAAGACATGTATGTAAATCATGCTGTCTGCCACAGAGACACCTACTGTGATGAAAAGGATTACAGACACATAATCCGTGCCTGTCGCCACCCTCCACTCACCTCACACACTCAGACATACACAGTGCTGCACTGGTGTAGAAATATTTTAAATCCACTTTGAGTGATATATAGAATTCCTCATTTTAGTGCTAACCTATACAATACTTAAATTCTCTAAAAGTGCTGTTACTTTATATCCACAATGTGAGGTGTACCTATTTTCATTGGTGTTGGTAGAGCTAATAACACGAGTGGAATGTTTCCTTTCCCCTCACTTGCCTGTACCCGTAATATGCCCACCCACGTTACAACATAGCTCGGCTCAGTTTGAGATTACACAGGAGCTCCAGCCACAAACAACGTGGAATCTGCAGATGTGTATACACAGCGCAGCCATGATGCAAGCAGAGTTTGAAAGTTAGCGCAGGATGTGTACACAGCAATGTTTGATGAATGTCTGCCAGTGTCTTAAGGGGGATGTATCAGAGGCCTGGACGCTTGGCCCCGAGGCCTCAGCTGACTCTCTCCCCGCCAGTGTGCTAACTCCTAAGTTATGGACGTCACGCTTCTGCTGTTTTGTTTGTGCTGCAGGTTTGGACTCTTAAATGTTGTCTGGGGAAAATGAAAAATGGAGGAATAAAAAAAGACTGGAGGGAGAGAGAGGAAATAGTAGATAAAGCTCTCCAAGTTAGATCAGCTACTATGTCCAGATCTTTCGCCTCCTGTTGAAAGAAGAAGTGTTTAAGTGCATGTCTCAATATAGTTGCCGGGGTGGGGGATTGGGGTCGTAATTTTGGTTTTGTTTACATCAAATAACTCCACAAATCAATTCAAGATCTGTTCTAGTACATGCTGCAGATGCCTCATATGGCTGTTATTAAAATATTTAGATCGTGATTTAAAGGCTGTAATTGCAGCTGCGGGTTTTATGGCATTTTGAGCATCTTGTCAATATTTAGCCACAACACCTGGGAGCAGCTGCAGTTAGATTAATGTACAGGAAATATTGCCTAGATAGCATGCCAGAGTCAGCATCTGCTCACCTGACCCGAACTCGTATCACAAACTGTCTTCTCTGTTTCACCTTATTTGAAGTGAAAGTCTCTGTGTGTGTTCTTTGTGTGTGTATACCGTATGTTTCCTCTGCTGGATCAGCAGAAGCTCTGCTGATCTGGTGAGATAAAATAAAATGCTGAGTAATATTGTTTTAATCGGTACTGGGGACTCTGCCGAGTGCGCTGTGTCAAGATGCTCTCCTGCTGATGCCCCCCATGTGGATGCACATAAGGGATGCACGTGTGGCCTCTTCCAGTGACGAATGAGAGTTACAGTGACTTTATTAGATTATAAACCCCATGATCGTTTTAATGCTTCGCGGTGTCCAGTCGCAGGAGGTTAATGATGCTCTGTCCTACGTTTCTGTCTTTATTAAATATGCAAACACAGTTCATCAGGCAGAGATGCCGAGGAATTGTAATTTTGAATCGTGTTTAAGACTTTCGGCTGTGGTAGGCAGAAATCAGGAAAAGGTAATAAAAAGGGCAGAATTTATAAATGCATCCCTCTCCTGCGGCTATGGCTGCTTACAGGGGGTCTGTCTCTGGAGCTGCTGCCCGCTGTCCTCCCGGTGAGGGGATCTGTAGCTGCGTGGATTGAGGTGGAGAACATAAAGTAATTTGAGGCTCTAGCTAATGTAAGCTGCATAAATGTGAACTTGAGGCCGCAGCTGTGAGCCTTTTGCTCCTGTTAGTAGAAGGCTAAACTATTATTAGCATTTTCTTTCTCTTTAAAATGCTTCGCCAATATTGACATGTTTTATTTTGTTTATTGTCAGACTCTCTTTTGATGAGTCCTTCTTCCTTTTTTCGGGTTGCTTTGCAGTGCAGGCATTTGTTGCTAATGCTGGAATAGCAACTTTTTCCGCAGGACCCATTGAATCAGGTTTTCACTGACGGGCAATGTCTGTATTTTTAGGAACGCCCTCTCTCTGGAATAATCCATGATTGGTCGAAGTCTCCCAACACTGGCTAGATTTTCTGATGCTTGAAAACAGAGTGAAAAGGAGGTGCAAAAGTCTAGTGTTCGCTTAGGCCCTGTGTATACGTACACAGAAATTTTTGTAAGCAAATATTTTCCTTAATGTTTTGGCCACTTGTCCATACACAAACTAAGTTTCTCTGAGTCACTGAGTCAAACTGAGTCACTATTAAGGAGATTTTGTAAAACGCCCTTTAAGGTGCAGATTCCCTAAAACGCCATTTGGTGTGTATCTACATGGACATGTAAAACGAAGCATTTGTGTAATGAGCAAACGCTAGAGGCAACATCAACAATGATAGATTATCAGTTTGCTAACATTTTGTTAGCACTTCTTGGTCTAATGATTACTTGACACTTAAACTTAGACATTTGCCGCACCACTTCACGGAAAAAGCGAGGCATCTGCTGCGCCCAGTGTTTTTGCTTCACCACAGGAAAGCTTTTACATGCCCAGAGCATCATTCATATGTTTAACCGAGCTCCCTCATCCTTAAATTGAATGGGAATCAGGGGTGATGAGATCTAACACCTCAGCCACATGGCCCTCGTAAGCAATGCTGCTCAGACATAGCTCGGCTGTTGCCCAGCAAAACTAGGCAGTGAAAATGGTGTTTTTATAGTGATATCCACATCGTACCACCTGTTATATAAAGATTGCACTGAAATAACAAACAGAACTGTAACCAGCAGAATTTTAGGCAACCCAGAAGTTATGACAGCCCCATTTACTTTCACTTGTCTTGTGTTCCTGTTGTTTTTTTGTCTGGAGACAGTTTTGGTTGGAAGTGTTTAGGTTATGGGGCCCCAACAAACAAGAACGCATTGTTTGAAGCCTGAGGCTTGCCAGACACTAGTGTGGCAACCGTTACTGTTGGTGAAAATCACTGGAATTCACCACTGAGTGTTAAAAGTGAGCCCCTTGCTTGCCTCTGGCGTTTCTAACTACTAGCTCCATGAACAGCTGCTCAGACCTTCATCACTTCTCATCACAGCTGTTTTCGTACAAAGGCCATGGGAGGCAAGCAACCTTGTTCAGGGCCTGCTGACATCCAGACCTCCCCGCACTCATCCCACAGTGCCTTAATTGTTGACCTCAAGGTAATTTAATTTGGAAGTTTAATTCCTCTCGTCAATTAATTGTACATTTGCATCCCAATGGTTGTAATTCAGAAAAAGGACAGCCAAGAAACTGTGTCCTCCTGCCAGTAGAACTGGAGAGAGCTTTGAGCTCCTCTTACATGTGCTTACTCTAGGATAGCTGGATCTGATTAGTTTAAACGATAGCGCTACGCTTGAGCTATTAGCTTCATCTGCCAGTCTTAGGGAGCTTATTTGGATTTGATGGACTCTGCTGGCATGTTTGATTGTGGAACAGTTTTGAACCAATAAATGCCAGTATTTAACCCTCTCCTGCACCCCTCTAACCTCGACAACCTCCCCTCTGCCCACTACCACCTCCTCTTGTCTTCATTAATAACGTATTACTCATTTGCTGGTGTTTTTCTGAAGAAAAAAAAAAAAGTTTCCCCACCCACTGTCCCTCCATTCCTTTGAAATGACAAGCAGACTTGGGCTGCTTTCCAGCGGTGACAGTCTGTTCTGTTTAGGTGCTCTTTAATTCCGTTGCTGTCTGCACACACACACACACACACACACACACACACACACACACACACATGCACAAAATCAACACCTCCACATTTCCCCCCCTATGTCAGAACATTTCCAAAGACGGACAGGCTGTTCAGTGAACGTGGCCCTGCTTGGACTCAGCCGGTAACAGCGTCCCTCCAACTCCCTCTCCCCTCGCATTTCATCATCGCTCCACCTCTTTAATTTCGTCTAATTCTTTCCATCCTCTCCTTCTTATCTTACAGCATTAGTTGGCTCGTCACTCTCAGTTTCTGGTTTCCTCATTTATGTTTATATTTTGCCTCTTTCAACACCTCGTGCTTGTGAAGCTGAACTTTCTTTCTGCTCCTATAAACCCAACCAGCCTGAGCCGTTGTGGCACAAAATCATATTTTGCTTTAGGGTCCTACTTCTACATCTTAAAGAGACAGCTCAACCCAAAATTGAAATTTTGTTTTGGTGTGAGTTGCTGAGAGGTGGCGATGTCTGCCTTTTCTCGAATATAATAAATCTAGATGGCACTCGGCTTGTGGTGCTCCAAGCGCCAAAAAAATACATTTGAAAAACTCAACAGCAATGTCTCTTTCCAGAAATCATGACCCAGCTACTCAAGATAATCCACAGATCTTGTTGTGAGCAGTTTCATGTGGGACCTATTTACTTTCTACTGAACTACACCCACCAACCCTATCACCACGCAGAAGGAAGTCAATGAATGTCATCCTTCTTGGCTAAGCTGTAATATAAGCTAGTTCAGTGGTGCCAGGTGAGTTAGCAGTAGACGCACGCTCCCTCCTGCTCGATAATATAGTTGGCAGGTGTAATTCAGTAGAAAGAAAACAGCTCCTACATAAAACTGCTCACAACAAGGTCTGTGGATTATCTGGAGTAAACAGGTCATGATTTCTGGAAAGAGACATTGAGACGTTGAGTTTTTTAAATGTATTTTTTTGGCGCTCTGAGCACCACAAGCCGAGTGCCATCTAATAGTATATTCTCGAGACAGGTGATATCCCTAACACTCTGCAACTCCCACCAAAACAATCCAGACAGATAAATAGAACTAGAGGTAAGAGGCAAAATATGTATTGTGGATTTTTGCGGTGAACTGTCTCTTCAATGCACTTTGACCCAGATGACTTGTGTACTAAAGACGTGTAGATACATTAAGTGCTATAAAGAGGTCAGCAGGCACTAAGACACACACAGGAGTAATTTTACATTAGAGGGTCTGGCAGTGCACTGTCCTCTTCAACATCTGTTTTTGTCATAAAATTAAGTTTATAATATGCAACATTTTACATACATGTGAGGTTACTGATTTAGATCCCTCAGCTATAGTGGGTTTGGGATTTGTAATCTTCCAAATGATTATCATTTAGAGAAAACTGGACCGAACTTCATGAATGTGTCACATCAAGGCAAAAAGAAAATTATTATTATTATTTTTTAAATGAAGTCTTCTCCCCAGTCATTAGAACTGAATAATTGAATTAATTGAATAAATTGATCTACACACAAAAAAAACATTTTTTTTTATTAATTATTTCAGTGATTTTTCAGGAAAAAAATAATGAAGACAATGCCTGACATACTCTGGTTCTAGCTTCTTATTCGTGAGTATTTGCTTCTTTACTTTGTCATGTGTCAATCAAACAAAACACAGACACACATAAAGCAAAAAATGTAATGGTAAAGACTAACTGAGGAACTGAGGAAACACCAGAGGCAGGATAAAAACTCCAAACTAGCTAGAAAAACAGATTAATAGAAAAAAATAAATAGATAAATACACAGTAGTAATAAATGCAAAATTAAAAAAAAGACATAAAGTTCAATTAAAAGCCAGGCTGAAAAAGCAGGTCTTGAGTTTGCTTTTAAAAACATCAACACTCTCTGCGGCCCTCTCGTCTTCAAGCGAGCTGTTCCACGTGCATGGACCATAGTTATGAAATGATGCCTCACCGTGGGTTTTTGTTCCAACTCTGGGGATAATTAAAGGGCCACAACCAGAAGACCTGAGGGTTCCAGAGGGTTTATACAATTAAAGCAAATCTGATAAACAGGTAGGACTAAGACCATTAAGAGCTTTTTAAACCAATAATATGATCTTAAAATAATTTCCAAAGCACAATTCCGAAGCATTTATTGTAGGTATCTACATAATTAAACCATTTACAGCTACAGACAAGTGAGAGAGTGAGATGAAAAGAAAGTACAGTCTATAGGATCAGGTTTTCAGATAATGTGAGCAGGTTTCTCTGCAGCTGGACAGTATTAACTGATGTCTGCAGCAGAAGCTTCGGATGCAGCCTCAGAAAAGCAGCCAAATCCACATATAGGGCCCCCTAGGAATGAAGTTGGCCCCAGGCAGTTGCCTACTGTGGACCCATATTTACACAGAGTATAACCCTGATTCACTCCTGTTGAACACTGCTGACCTGCCAGCTTGTATTGTCCGTTTCCAGCATGAAATGATAACGAGGGTCAGGCTGTATTTTACTGAGAGCGGAGACAATGGCTAAAACAGACTACAACGACAAACCGAGGATGTAATAAAATATCTGCACTGGGGAAATCACAATGCCATTTGTTTTTATATCTAATAATCTACCAAACAGCACGTGAAATGAATTACATGTGTGCCTGCTAATGCACGATGCCAAGAGCTAACCATAGTCAAATTCTTCCTTTATGCTTTCTTTCCTGTTTTTTCTTCTCACTTCTCGTCTTTCCCCTCTCTGCTTTGTGTCAGAGCAGCATCTGGGCCATCTGCTGGCACAGACTGGCAGCTGTATGGCGTGGAGGAACCGGTGGCACACCACCTTTCATCTGTTATTATTACTTCAGAAAGATTTAGAGGGAGGGAAGGTGGGATGTGGGGCAGGAGAGTTGGAGCGAGTACTGTAGGGAAACAAGCGCAGGGCCAAAAACTGGAGCCAGAGAACCAGGTTCCAAAAACAAAGTGGTGGTGTGTTTTCTCTGCTCAGCTCTTCTTTTCCTTCTGTACTCTTTTACCCTCTGCTGCTTCAAATCCTTTTTTAAAAGCCTCTACGCTCGTTAATTAGCATGTAGCAACATCAGAGGAACTGAACGCAGCTCAAGAATAAGAGCTGTGTCATAGAATTAATAAAGCAGGCAGCTTTTTCTGCTGCTTGAATCAACTTTGGAGGATGTCATTTAGTTATTTGTGTGCCGTCTTTTTGTAGTTTATGACGAGCTCAGTGCTTCATCCCGTGATTTTCGGCGAGTTAATTTCATGCCCCCCAACTGCTGCCTGTAAATACTCTTGGCTGAGGTTGGAGAGATGGTTTGAGGTTACCGCGAGGTCAGCTGTGTTGTGTGGGCCGTAGGGCTATTTGGAAGATGGAAAACAAGGAGGCAGAGAGAGGGAAAGAGACAGAAAAAGTCGTTTGAGTAAAAGATTGAAATGTTCAGAGGAAATACGAATGCTACTTGCAGCCGCATGACCCGGTGCTTTAACACATTGTCCTTGGCTGCCTTCTCACAGCCCTGAATATGGAAACAAATTTAGAAACAAAAACTAGAGTGAGAGAGAACGAGAAGCAGGGGAGTGAAAAGAATATTTACTCAGAAGTAAATTCCATGAGGAATTTTTTTGGGGGTTGTTGATGGTGAAAAAGGTCCCTTGAAACTACAATAGGGGCTATTGAGCAGTGCAGGCAGAGTGTAAGCGTCAAAGTTGGACCCCATCCAGGGACCAGGTTTCTCTTAAAGCCAGGGGAAGAAAAGAGGGACTGTTTTATGGAAGGAAAGGAGAGAAACAGACACACACACACACACTGTTCTCCCTGTCCTTTTCTTATTCACATACATGAACATTTGCAGATGCCTGTCTGGAGAGACAGACAGAAACATGCGTATATTCTTCCAGCAGCAGGTATTATTTTTATCTGACAACATCTTTGTATCCTTTCTGTCCTTTTACCTGGAGTCCCCATAGTATGCACGCATATGCTCGCATTTAAGCCTCAGCCATAGTCCTCTATCTTACTCTTTTATTTGGCAAATGAGAGGCTTAAAACATGTATGTATATTATTCAAAAATTCAAGACACATGGAGGGTAAAACGGTGGAGGAAGAACACAGACGTAAAAGCTTATTGACCTCCAGGGGGTGCATTGTTTCTCCTGTTATTCAACTAGGAAGTTTGCTCTCTCGGAGCAAATTGGTATAATAGGGCCTCCATGACAGGAGTGGAGCTGTTTTATGTGTTTGTGTTGTTAGCATGGGACCTTGCACAACAGCTCCAAGCTATCGGGCCAGTATATGCGTGCGTTTGTTTGTAGGTGTGGGCGTGTGTGCGTGCATGCCGCATCAATCCCCTACCGGCATCCTACCTATAAAACACATGGGTGGTCAGCCTGTTTATTGTGTGGGTTTGCAAACAATGCTCACTCATTAGGCTTAGACCAGTGAGTCATTCACAATGGTTAAATCCACTTACAACCTGAACCTGAGTGTTTCCAATCATAATCTTTATTTCCATTTTGCCTCCAGCTCACTGTTGGTGAGGAAGAATTCCAAGACCTCTCGTCCATTGAAAGCACACATTTAACAGTCTTGTAAAAAATAAAAATTGCGGTTGTGGTGCACTGTTGAATGTTGCAAAGAGAATTGAGTGCTGATATGGAACTTTTACGCATGTTGTTATTAATAACATAACCTCAGAAATCATTTATAGGGCCTGGATGATTTAATGATTTTTACCCATACTAGGGGCACGGCTCTAGGGATGGTGGTGTGGGTCTATCGGTTGGGCGGTACCCCTTTGGTCCAGACTGAAATATCTCAAGTGTCAGATGGATTGCCATGGAATTTTGCACAGGCATTCATGGTGTCCAGAGGATGAATCCGACTAGCTTTGACGCTCCCTTTACATTTCTTCCTGCACCACCATGAGCTTAATATTTTTGAGTTGACATCCATTGTTCCCAGATGCTAAGTCCTAATGATGACATTTGGCGATGGCTTGCCATGAAACTTTAAAACAAAGTCAAGCTTCTCGCAGGAAAAATTGTAATCACTTTGTTAATCCCTTGAGGTTTCCTCTTGTACAGGCCAAATATTAGCTGGCTAACATGCTAAATTAGGATGGGGAACATGGTATAGACCCTGTCCGTTTGTTAGAGGCTGGAGGCAAAACACGACTCGCCACCACAGGTCTGTAGGCTACATAGGAGCCCGAAAATGTCAACTTTATTATTAGGAGCCAGAATAGAAGCAGTCATAGCTCAAAACTGCCCCTCAACAAAAACAAAGACAACTATGGTTAAATGCGATAAGACAAAAGGACTGGACGGAGGCGATCATCAAAAATGCTTGCATGTGCAGCACACACTTCATATCAGCTTAAGGAAAAACTATTTCCTGTTGTAGGGATGAATAACGTTATGTGTATTAAGGGTTATCATGTCCACCTTATCAGATGCTGCAAAGGTATAAAGAGGAATATTGAATTTTTCCCTAATGCTACCTTTTTAGCGCGTTAGCTAACATTAGCTTCGATAGCAAAAGGGAACACACCATTTCCTCCATTGTCTAAAACAAGCCAAAAGAACTTGCTAGCGGGCGCTAGCTAATGTCTGTGGAGAATTGTTTTGCCTCCAGCTAAGCCCCGCCCACCAAAAAACATATCACACTGTTTACTAACAATAAAAGGGTCTATAAACATTATACCTCATTATCAACAGCTTGTTAGCATTGCCATTGTGAGCATGTTAGCATGCTGAGGTTAGCATCCAGCCCAAAGTACAGCCTCTCAGCGCGGCTAGTGTGGCTGTAGACTTGTTATTACACTTTACAGCCATTCAAGAGGATCATGGGCTGTATAAAATAATGGGCGTAGCTACTGTGATGTCTTCAATCGGTTTGTGCACTGCCCCAAGTTTCACCATCTTGTTTTTTTTGGAGCCAGAAGTGACCATACCTGGACGAGAGGGTGGCACTGTGGAGTCACAGGGGTCTGACTGAGAACCTATGGTGACACCTTGCAGATGGCCTGTCACTCAGAATCGCCATATCCTTAATTATGGGTAACTTTAAGTGTTAATAAACCAAACGGGTGAGTTATGTAAAAATTCACCCCCACACAGTTGTCAGGAAGGAAGAAATTAGCTATAGAGACCAAAACTGATTTTTGTAGCAGGCTATAAACATGTTTATTACTGCTGTAAAGTTGGGCATTTTAACATGCGTGTCTGTCCACAAATACACAAGCTCACGTACACACAGACACACACACACACTGACTAATGTGTGGGTGATTGTACTATCCAGAATAATTATGCAAGCACTTTGTTCCCTTCTCTTTCTCTTTCCTGGACTCCCCCTCCTGTGATCTCTCCCCTCCTTCTGTTGAGTGATGGCTTTAACGGGAAGGGAAGTTCATGACAAACATAATCCCCTGTGTTGCCTGTCAATCTAATCCTGCTCTTATAAACAAAAGGTGGAAACTTGCAAAAAAAGACAACTCAGTTCGTTCTATTTTTGGATATTCATTTAATGATAATATCACTTTTTCCATTTGTACAAATATGTTCACAGAATAAAAAAACAACAACAAAGAGCTTCCCAAAATAAACAGGGAAAAATTAACAATCACATCGAAAATACTTTTGGTCATCTTCAATGTATTCTATTTTACAGACAAATATTCCAGTTGCATTGCTTGATTGTTGGTGTGTGTGAGCTCTCGAGGCATCTTGTTAGCTGGGAACTGTTAATTGTGCGCTGGGAATACTTAAGGTCGGTAACTTTACAGACATTCACAGATGTGTCTTTGGTGTGTTTGCATACAGGTAGAGTTGTTTGGGGCTTAATGTAGTCGTAGCCATGCGGGCAGATAAAGGGGGTAACTGATAGTGACTTGATGTCTGCAGGTCTTTGCACAAGACAGGACACGTACTTGCACCAAAGTTGAAAGATCTACACACACACACACACACATACACACACACACACACACATACACACACACACACACACACACAAACAAACTCTCACACACACAAAAGGTTACTTTGAGTCCTTCTATGCCCCTTACACAGATTTGGATCTCAGCGCTCTGTGTCTGCATCATAACCTTCCTGTGAATTTCCCACTTTGCAAGTCTCAATATCCTCTACACAACAATATAAACACCATGTGGTCTGCGTCTCTTGTGTATCTGGCCTCTTCATAGTCTGGTTAGGTGCGAGTGCTCAAAACTAGGACCCTGTTTGCCAAGGAGAAATTGTGCACAGCATTTCACTGAGCAGGCTATTTTTACTCAACGGAAACACAATACACAAGCACTATTTGCTTTGCTTGTTGTGGGCCAGGCTAAGTAGCATGTTGTACGTGAATTGTGGTCGAAGGATAAAACAAAGTTTCCCTTGCAGGGAATATAAATAATAAATAATGTCTTGCTGTGGTATGGTCATGTGAGTGCTTACTGTAATTAAGACAAGCTCTGAAACTCAGTCCAGCACTGAAACAGAAGGGGTTCAGTCAACTGCTTCCCTCTGTACCTTTTGTAATCCTGCTTACCTTCTCCCTTTGTGATGGCAAAACAGGCCGAGGGCTTCAGAATCGAGAAGAGGGATTTAGTCTTGAGTCTGTCCAGACTCACATCTACTTAGACTGTCTGACATTCTGGGGGCAAAGCCCTTTGATTGACTTTGCTGGTACCAAACGAGTTTTAATCTTCAAAGATTTTAATCTGCTGTTTTGTCTGTTAGTCACAAGAGGCGGGGGGTGGAGGGTATGGAGGGCTGTTAACAGTCACAATGTTGCACAATGAAAAAATATTAACATGAAGACACAGGTATAAAAAACATACATACAAAACAAAATAATCACAAGTGTTTTAGAGCCAAATAAAGCAATACAAGCATCAGCTATTTTCTCTGCACAACTTCATTTGGTGTCTTAAAGGTCATTCACAGCAAGCACTGATCCCTTTGGGGTAGTACTGAGGAGTTACAACATGCAGCAAAAACAATTGCTGATAGTGTTTAGCTGGGCTGTTGTGATGGGGAAAGGGCAGCGCAACCCCATTTCAGTGCGCTCTCCTGTATGAACAGATAAAGGAGGGCCTGAGGTCACTATGTCCCTTTACCCTAGATTTCAGCCAATCACAACACACCATCGCTCCAAGCATCATAGCAAGGGAGCTGAGAGGTTGCCAGTCCAGCCGTGTGAGTAAAGAAGTATTACTGAAGCAGGATGCAGCATGTAAATGGAGAAGAGGCACTTTTTAAAGTCCAAACAAATGTTTCTGAACTTGTTTAATGTCTACTTAGACAACTGGAGGGCATTGAGTTAAATACATGTCCAGTTTCTTCTTTGCTGGTTGGCTGGCTGATACTGTGTCCTCCACTTTCACAACAGCATTTGCTGCTCTCTCTGTTTCACCAGTGGGGAAAGCAGAGCTGAAGAATTAAAATCCTCCTTTAGGACTGGGTAGTCAAAGCCAGGTGTCAAAAGTAGGAAGGCTTGTGTGAAGTCATATTGTTATTCGACGTACAGTGATCCTGTAGTAGCAACACCTCGTATTCCAGATTGCCGTTCTGCACAGCAGGTTCAGGGATCATAAGTTGGGGTTGTTTTTGAGGCAGTGCCCCATTGTCCAAACCAGCCTTCACACCATCCAGCTCTAGCTGGGAGGGCTCACAGTCCAGGTCCAGGTGGCCCTTAGCCCTCTTTCTGCGGAGATAGCATACCACTCCCACTGCTACTGCTATCAGGAGAAGCAGTAGCAAGATGCCAATTGCAGGTGCCAGCATAGTGGTCAGCCTCTGGTTGTCCAACCGTGCATCAGGGCCCCTGATGCTTTCAGGAGCTGTGTGGGCCTCAGTGCAGACGCTGTCTATGCCACTGGGGGCACCTAGTGGACTGGCACACACAGAGTAGGTGGAGTTGGGCTTCAGGCCTCTGAGTCTGTACTCTGGGAAGGATGCTGGCAGGCTGAGTTGAATCGGCCTGCGGTCCGGCCCAGACAGATTGCGGTAGGTTAGGCGAATTCCACGGATGTAGGGCCGCATTTCAATGTAGCGGTGGAGGTCCAGCAGAATTGAGGTTGCGGTTGCCTCATGTGAGCTGATGTCTGGTGCATCGACAGGGACAGTTACCATGGGGATGTCGGCTTCAGGTGGTGAAGGAGGGTGATGGTTTTCACAATACATGCCAGAGGTGCCATGTGGACAGGTGCAGTCTACCTGACCATGCTGGTCCAAATGACAAGTACCTCCATTCAGACAGGTGTGAGGGGGGCAGAAATGCGGCTCATCATCTAAATCCACGCTGCTGCTACTGGGCGATGCAGCGACAGGGGGCAGGGGAAAGTCATCATCTTTGTCTGTGGGTTTGTCACTGGGGACTGGAATAGCTCTAGTAGTACTTGGGAAGGTAGTGGCAGGAACAGGCAGGGTAGTAGTTGTTTTAACAGTACTAGTAGTGACTGTAGTTGTAGTAGGGCAACCAAAATCCCTGTACTCCAGTCTTTCCAACACTTTTCCACCATTCACAGGTGGAAAATGGCAGCGGGTCTCCTCTGTCCTCTCCAGGATGATACTCTGGGCTCTCAGCCACCTTGGGAACCAAGCTAAGTTACAGAGACAGTTGAAAGGGTTCTCTGCTACGGTGAGCTTTTTGAGGTGGGGTAAGAGTTGTGAGAACTCCTCAGGGAGGCCCTGCAAACTGAGGTTGCTAATGTCCAACTCCTGCAGCTCTCCAAGGTTCTGCAAGTCCTGAACCTTAAGAGGACCCATCGAGTTCCCAGCCAGGCTGAGATGAATCAGGCCATGTGTCTCCTGCAGCGCAGCAGGGAAGGTCTCAAGTTGGTTTCCTGAGATATCCAGTTCGTGGAGGTTCTTTAGACTACCTATTAGCTCCTTATCCAGGCTTGTGAGCCCCACACCACCCAATTTGAGTGACTCCAAGTTTGGGGTCTGGAGGTCCGATGGACCCAAGGTGGGTAGGACATTAAAGCGGAGGTCCAGCAGCAGCAGTTGGGGCATTGAGAGAGCAGGCAGGGATTTCAGCTGGTTGCCCTGCAGTTTGAGCTCCAGCAGGTGATCCAAGCCATTAAAGGCTGCAGGGTGGATTTTCTCAATAAGATTACTATACAAATAAAGGCGCTCAAGCAGTGCCATACCCTGAAAGCATTCCTCTGAAATGTGGGTAATCT
The DNA here is from genome assembly GCA_019142605.1 of Cephalopholis sonnerati. Classification (NCBI taxonomy): domain Eukaryota; kingdom Metazoa; phylum Chordata; class Actinopteri; order Perciformes; family Serranidae; genus Cephalopholis; species Cephalopholis sonnerati. The sequence goes on from JAGQAX010000016.1 coordinate 24,144,648, forward strand.
GGTTGGATGACAAGTCCAGGTTTCTCAAAGAGGTCAAAGGTTCAAACACCCTATCGGCAAGTTCAGTCAATTTGTTCTGACTTAGGTCCAGCATCTCCAGCTTCTCCATACCATGAAAGTCCTCAGCTGTCAAGCCCTCAATGCCGTTGGCAAAGAGGTAAAGACTTTTTACAGCTGGGAGCACTCCCTTTGGGATGGTAGAGGAGCGTCTCTGAAAACACAAGATGGATTCTGGAGAGGAACAGGTACAGTCGTCTGGGCACTTGCTGGACAAGGTGCCATCAGGAAGGATGAGGAAGAGCAGAAAGGGCATCAGCGGAGTGAGAAAGACCTTCATGGTGCCGACTTTTTCCCTCTCCATGCTCAGCCTAAAACAAGAGAACACAAAACCTGTTAATAACCTGCATGATTATCCAGAGAAAAAAAAACAATATATGCTAACAGAACAGGATACAACATTAGCACACATCACATTTCTGGCCTCTGTGACTCGTGCGGACCTTGTTTGAGTTTAGCTGTTGCACTAAGAAACTTGAGACAGATACAGCATGATGTAAATTTCTTTCACAAAGCCTATTTTCTCCCTATATTGTCTAGTTTCCAAACAAGCCTATGTCAGCTATTGATTCACTGTGTGGTTCTTTTATGTCTTTCAAAGAGTGAGATTACTATCAAAGGTTTAACTTTGCATAGCCAGTGATCAAAGGCGGTCTTTTGTCACAAGGTCCCTCAAACAATAGTGCTGTAGCTGTGACCTCAGGCTTCAGAGGGAGTTTTCTGCCATTCTCGGGAAAAGTTAACATGGTGGCGTCCTGCCACGCTTTTCTGGCGAAAGGAGTGCCACATTCTTCCTGCAGTGATCTGTGTAATAGATAGTATTGCAGGATGCCAAAACCATTGTTTCCCTCTTTAATGATCCAGATGACTATTTGTGCATGTGTGTGTGCGCGAACACATGACACAGTCACGCATGCATATATGATAATATGTGCGTTAGTGTTTGTAAATAAAAGGGTTTATATTCGTAAGCTGCCCACCCACCGCTATTTACTATACTGCACACACTGTGGTTGTTGTGGGGTCACAGTTAACCGTTCCCCCTATGTTTATGACAGACTTCATAGCCTATGAAACACAGACACACAGCGGCAATGAACAAATCCAACTTGTTTTGTTTCTGAGATGATGTATCAAAGTAAAAAAACAGAGTGGCTTTGAAAGTTTTTGTCTTTCCGGAGCCACTGAAACAGTGAAAAGCTTCACTCAATGATTTGCCATAAACACTGCTCTGGTTTCTCCAGTTTCATATAACCATACCGTGTCAACTTTGTTTGGCTGTGCGTCTGCCATGCTGCACGTGGCCACGCATCTGTGGATGATTTACTTTGTGGCGTTCTAAACTTGGAGAGGAGCTTCACTGATAGCCCGGAGCTGCTTCCCTGACCATAGACGTAATATAAATAACACACGCTTTCTATGTTGTCATTACACAGACTGATGGCCAACATCGCTTGCCAGACAAGTGTCTCTAATACTGGATGAAATACACAGAGACTGAAAAGAGTACTCTAGATCATCAGGACAACATGTTACTGTGACTAAAGCCCGTTCCACCTGTGTCCAAGCCTTATAAAACAAATACCCTGGTAGAGCGTCAACATAGTCTTTGAAAGGGGCTGAAAAGGAGGGAAGAAATGATGAAGAGGAGAGAGGAATGAGGGGAGATAAATCAGAAGCTAGCCGCTGAAAAGAGTGTCGAAGTTTATCATCCTCTACTATCGAGTGAGCCGGCCTTGGGAGAGACGAAGCAACATCTCTATCTGTTAACCATTGCTCTTCTTTAGACAGCTTTTTTTTAACTCTTCAAGGAGTCAATAGAAAGCACTTCTTTGCCTTTAATCTTTAACCAGAGTCACCCTGTTCTTAAATACACTCAGTATTCCCCATTTGGCCCGCAATTACTGTGGTTAATAATATTAGATATGTCAGTTAACTGTTAATAAATTAACCACTGGGAACATTTTGACACGTCTTTACGCAGGTCTTTAGCTTACAATTGTTACTTTTCAGTTAACTGCACTGAGCACAATTTGAGTCTGGTGGGAGCTAATGTTAGCACTATTAAAGCACTTCTAATTTAGAGGTTGTACAATTGTTTTGGGATATTTATCCACTCGACATTTAAATCATAAAATATCAAATTTTGACTCTTTCTAAATGGATAGCACGTTGAAATGCCTTGCTAAAGCTCACTAAATCAGTGGATTTACGTACTGATAAGAAAGGCTTCTCTTACTTGACGTCAATTTCCTATTTTTCTTGAAAATTACCTAAACTAGCATCCCTTGTAAAAACATGATTATTGATTGGAGGCTAGGGAAATGAGTTGTTGATACCTCCAAACCTTGCTTTCTGGTTAATACACCCACAAGCACTGTATGTTGGTCTACTTGAATGCTTGAGGGAGCTTACTTTAGGGCCTTAAATGGTGCAGTTGTTGATGTCTTCACTGCACAAATACCTGCACGAGAAGCCAAGTATGTGTGACTTACAGTTTTACACAGATGGAGCACACACACTGAGAACATTCTGTTCTCACACTGCTTACCTAGGGTTGTGGCTCATTACACCAGAAATGTCAAAGAAATTGCTTTGGACGTTTTATTTTCTTAATTTCCTTTTCTGTCCTGGAACTATGTTCCTTTCTTCTTAAATTACAGCATTATTATATTTGTCTATTAGATATACAAACACTGAACCAGGCTGTAGAAGCACAGTCGCTTTCTGAAGACCTCTTCTTGCTTATGCCAGAATACGAGTGTGTTGTCGTCAGCGATCCTACATTTTGGGAAATAAATGCACATATTTTGTTTATCTCCTCCTGTCTAATTGTCTTTATGTGCTAATCGTATTTTTCTAATTCATTTAAGAAATGCTGTACTTTTGTTTCATTTACTTTAATTGGTGTCAATGCCACAGTTTAACTCAATCACGAGTATGTTACAGTAGCCTCAGAGCTGCTGCCAACTTAAATAATTTTCCCTTTTTAAAATTCGTTTACTGCTCTTTCCTTTCACTCTCTCTTTTTAATGAAACATTTTCTTTCCAAAAAAATCACTGCCTCGAATGTCAGAACTTGGAGAAGAGATCAAGGGCTTTGGGGGGTGGGAGGGGGGTGCTTTAGAAAGAAGGAGGAAGGGTATCATCCCATCACGCCACAGCTATGGCATTTATTTTCCTTCTCTTTCAGCATACTTTTCTTTCCGCTCCTCCTTGAAATTTCAACCTCCTTGGAAAGATTCCTTGATGTCTTATTTTTCCTTCTCCAATGTATAAACTAAAAGCAATCATGGCATTCGCTTGAACCCCGCTGCCAACACGTTACTCTTACTATTCGGGTAACTCTTTCAGCCAGGGCAGAAATGTTATTCAGTGCAGCCAGACACCAATAACATGACCCCGCTCAAACCTCAAGGCTTGATTGAACAAAGCAGCTAACTAGTTTTCAGAGTCAGCACCTGCTAACAGCACAGAAAAACTACCTAAACTTTGGCAGCCATGCAGAAAAGTCGGACCCAAGCTTAGCGTTGCAGTTGTTTATGGAAAATCTTGTCCAGAAGGTAACGATAACATCTGATGGCAACAGCTTGCTGTCGGCTACAGCTGAATGGGCAGCAGAGGTGAAGGGTTGCCGTTATCCCATAATTTACACACAGCGCTCGGGGGAATTTACTTTAGCAGGTGAATAATTACATATACAGAGCTGTAAAGGATTTCTGGGTCGTGCCTCAGTGGTTGGGAAGAAGGTCGGCCATAAATAAAAATGGTCAGAGAGAAAAAGGCAGGTTGCATTACGAGGTTCAGAAATGATGATGAGAAAGAAAGTGTGGCTGCCGTGCTGCGAGTGTGTACAGAACGAGGAAAAACAAAAGGATTTGGGAAGATAAACAGGAGATGAAGGAGTTAGGGAGAACCGAGCAACAGCTGGAGCGTAAGCAGATGGTCTCAGGTTTTCATATCATCACCGTGTGTGGGGTGCTGCATTTCAGTTTAAGAGTACGAACACTGCATGCACTTAACTGTTTGTCTGAGAGAAGTATCATGTGTGTCTCATTCCTTCCGGAGAAAGGGAAACTCGACTTCGGTACATTATATCAGAGCCAGAGATGGCTTTAAGGGTCCGGTGCCAGAACATATAACAACATCAAGGCGGCCATGAGAGGAGATAAAACTGAGAATATTTTTCTTAGAAACTCAACGTGGTGATTCTAGCGTAGCTCCCCGGGGCAGTATGTTTATTTGAGTGTGCCTCATTCCAAACTGGGCCAGGCACATCTGATAACCCAGTGGAGGAGAAACTGTGGTGGATCTGGATGGGGAGGGGTTCAGTCAGAGAATACTGCCAGATCACAGATAAACCGTAGCCTGCTGGGTTAGATTCTCCTGCTTTCCTTTTTTCTGGATACGAGTGACTTGTGCAGGTCTTATCAGCGGGTAAGATGAGGCGCAATAGTGGCGTCACTATAGTATGGATTCACAGTACGCCGCCACGCTGAGAGATTCCTAGCTGTGTGGCTCTAACTGAAGTGTTTTGAAGTGAGTGCAGGTGGACGGCCCAGAGAGAGATAGTAGAAAGACAGGCTTGTCATCCTGTGCGAAGGAGGAATGCCCCCCCTCCCTTCTTGCTTTCCTCCTCCTCTCTTGAGTTGTAATTTCCTTTTCTCTCCCCTGCGCGCTTGTTGAGACATTCCTGAGACAGGCAGCAGCCGTGTTTGAAAAAGTGAGGTTGTCTGTCTCACTGGCTTGGCATTTAGAGAGTAACAGGGAGGCTTTCTGGGTTTCTTAACAGATGACGGAGTGGATGAATAATGGTGCTGCTTATATGAATGGAAGTTTAAGCATCTTTGTGACCAGATCTGTTATATAACCACCGTCCTTACATCTGTGTTTTCTTTATGCATGAGCCTAGGTTTGTGGGTTGTATTAGAATAAAACGTGTTGGCTGATGAGTATGTGGAATCAGTCGTGGGGAAGAAACAGTGAGGAGACTAAGAAAGAAGCATGGGAACGTCTTAACACAACACCAAGTGAAATCCATGGTCAGCCCCCCCTTGAAAAGAAAAATTAAAGAGGCAATAAAAAGGGGCAAAAGGAAGAAAAGCATTTCCCCCTCTCCCTCGGCTCACTTCTTATCCCACTTTTTCTCTCTTTTCAAGATGAGTAGGAAAAGAAAACTAAAGCAGGGGAACAGCGGAGACAAAAGCAGGTTTCTGTCAGCAGGGGCACCGGGGTGGAGAGGTGGATAAGGCCTGGCTTGGGGAGGGTGAAGTGGGTTTCAGCAATTAAATCCCGGCAGGCCAAGCGTCAAGAGCCCTTATCTTCAGAGCTGAAGGCCAACACTGAGGGGCAATGAAGGGTACAAGAGGGGGAAGAAAATTGCGGTGTGTGTATATGAGTGCGGGGGAGCTGCAGGTCACTGTGCACTTGCATAATTCAGCAGGCTGGGGCAGAGACTACAGGGGGGCACCACGCCAAGTCACAGTAAGAAGATAAGACTGCACACTACAGAGTGCATACTCCCATTAAAGAGGCCCCTTCTCTCCTGGGACTTAATCTAGCAAAGGAACAATACTTGTGGTATGTGCATTAGAGTATGATCTACAGTGTTGTACGTTTGGGTGTTCAGTTCACTGTGTTGTATTACTTGAATATACTACTATAGCAGCTTGTGTAGATTTACTACAGTAGCACTGAGGCACCTAAAGAAAAGCGGGTGATGAAGGCTGATGTGAGCCCTCTGATCCCCCCTTTTCCCCCATGTCTCCTCTCTATTTTCTCTCTGACCCTATGAGAAGACAAAGGACAGCTCCTCCAAACACACACACCCATACTCCCATCCCTTTCTACTGTCAGCAACGTCCATGCCACAGCTGGACCCAGTTATCCATAATGCAGTAGGATTATCCATCAACATGACAAAGGGGTCAAGAGAGAATTGAGATGGAGAAACAAGAGCTGTCTAACATATCCAAGGATGAAAAGTTTACTTTTAAGCTGGAGTGGGACTTTTACATGTAAATGAATGTCCTTAGATTCAAGCCCTTGCCAAACAAGTTCACGCAATGCTGATGAAGACTACTGCCGCCAGCAAAAGCTCTCTGATTTTCACAGTGTACTGGAGTTGTGGAGTCTGGTGCACTGGAGACGATGTGTTTTTATGTCAACCAGCCAGAGCTAAAGGGGGCAGGAGAGTCCCAAGAAGCACTCAAAGAAAACTTTCTGGAGTAAAAAAGAAACTCAAAAAAAGTCAAAAATGCCCTGAAGAGAGCGCTCCTGGGGGCGTGTGATATGCAGAGAGCATACCTGCAGATGTATGTCACAAGCATGTGGCGCCACTGTTTGTGTAATAACTTTCAGTGCAAGAAGAGGGAGACAAAAGGTCCTCATTTCAACTTACAGAAGTAGCGCAGGAGAGTAAGAGCATGTTTGTGCAGAAACATGTAACACAACTACGAGTTTGAAAATGTCAGCTATGTTAATGTACGTCTGTTGGTACGCATGTAATTCTGTGAAGTGTTTGTTTAAGGTACAGCATGTGCTGATGCATCTTTGTCGTAGTGCTTTGTTGGCGTTGTACCTGTTAAACAAACCATGTAAGGTAAGTAAACAGAATATGTATGGATGGGACAGAAACGCGTGTTTGGAGACAGAAACATGTCAGCATCCTCCTTTTACAAGGTGTCGGGGCTTTTTGGTTGCTCCAGGGTTTTGGCAGCGCAGTAGGAAAGCAGATTTATTTTTTCTTTATTTATACTGAAAATAAATCTGATCATGCAAATGCTCATGCTATTGTTTTCTTTTGTAATTTTGCATCTGTCTATTTTAGATCTCAGATACATCTAAGATGCTCAAATTTGTGAAAAGGTAAACAATAGATTAGGTGTCTGAAGGCTCAGCTGCGTAAAACATATGTAATGCCAGTAGCAGCCTCTCTAAAAAGAGAGACAATATATTCCGAAATATGCTCTACTAACTGTACACTTGCATCAAGGTCAGAAAACAAACACAGACAGAGGGGATGAGAGCATGTGGAATGAAAGGATGATAGTTTCATGTCTGTCACTGGCAATCCTCGTCTTAAAGCCACAGTATCATCGCTATGCTTTGTAGTGGCATGAACGGGAATTAAAGGCTGTAGTAGTTTTACAGTGTGCTGCACAAACAAAGCTTTCCAACTGATTTCAGCTTGACCACAAGAAAAGACCCTGCAATAGCCACATCCATTCTGCATCAGCTCTGCCAGAGCTGATTGATGTCACAGAATTGTTGCTTTAATTAACACCAACAGCAACCTAACCAACAGGCGGGCTCCTGCAGGGCTGCCTCCCTCGTTACAGACTTCAGTTTTCCTCCTCTCGTTCTATGCTTTTTTCTCCATTCATTCTCTAAATGAGTCGCAAAACAGCTTATTATTGGTGTGAAAGGCGGCTCTTTTCATGTGAGGATTTATGCTTTCGACCAGGCCTTGCTTATAAGGACAGTGTAAAGCCTTACCATTAGAGCCTGCAGCTGGAGGACATGAAAGAGAGCATAATATACAGTCCAGGGGTGAATGGGAGGGTAGTGAAATAGTAAAACTCTCAAAAACAGCGGATACGGGGCAACTGTGTGCTCGCTTTTCTGATCCAAGTCAGTTTTGCATTTCCGTTTGTGCTAAAGAACTGCGTTTGGTTGTAAAATGTTAACACAAAAGCAAAAAAAGAAACAGTCCTCAGCCTGTGAGGCAATGAGGCAGAGAGCGACTCCTTGAGGTCAGGGGTCAGGCTCGGATTAATGTTTCCACTGCTGCTCAGTATTCTGTGTCCTCTGTTGTAGCTGTGGCCCAGACAACACAGATAACAGGCCCTGTTTGACACGGGCACACACCCAGCTCTGGTTACACACACGTCGCACACCTGAAGCTTGCTAGTCCTCGTCTCCACAACAGGTGCTTTCTCTGCTCCTCCAGGGCAACATGAAACCCAAAACCTCTGGAGTGTGTCTGAGTAAATGATGCGACCTGCGCCAGGGCTCCAGCCTTAGCGGGCTGCACACTCGTGCCTCGGAGCAGAGCAGGCGAGAGGGGAACGGAAGCAGGCCGAGGTGGGCGGCTGGGCAGCCAAACTAGACCAGAACTGGGACTCTGCAACAGCGAGCCTGCAGTCTAGCTCTGCCTCCTCTGAGCTTTCGAGCAAAGAGGTCACGCACTACGAGTTCCAAAAGGAAATGTGGACCATTTCCTTTTGTTTTATTGCTGAAGGATATGAAGGATGGTGCTGTAGATGCTAGATTTGATTTTGTTTTTATAAAGGCACACATGAGGGAGGACACAGGATGCACTGGTTGACTCTTTCTCTCTCCCTCAGTTTACACACAGTGTCCTCTTGTTTTGCCCAGTGTGCGATGTCTCAACGCTGACACATGTCTTTTATCGCAGCACCCCACCCTGTGACCTCTGAACAGATAGCGATTGAGGTCACAGTCACATCTCATCTGTCTGAGATCTTCGCCACAAGACTCTCACATTACACAGACACAAAGGATTTCAATGCACCACTGACAACATGGCTTTCATCTGTTTTCTTATTTCTCTGGGGTGTTACCACACACAGCTTTTGTCACTCTTGTGCCTCCGTCATGCTGCTCAGCCTGTAGGTGACCTCAGCAGCATGACCCTTAACTCTGCTGAATCTATCTTTGACCTGGCTTGAATCAGTCGCAGCCGAGTGGCACAGAAACGCAAACAAACACCTCTCTGCCTTACTTAGTCTGTCTTATCAGTGAGTACTTCACTTTTCTCTCAGAGTCCGCAGCAAACCACAACACAGCAGTAGTCACAGTCTGATGAGTCCAAAAGGACTACATCACCAGGAAACAGTAAGACATCCTACTGTCACAAAGCTGCTGGACTCTATCCAGGTCTTGGCTTACGCCTTCACATCCTGTACACGACTGTTCACGCCTCCTCTCAGAATCAAAACTTCATTGTACTGTCTGGCTCATTGACCCCGGGGGCAGTGTTGTCCAGAGCTTTGTCCTCCTGATCGGGACACCCAAAGCGAACTGGTCTCCGGCAGCGAGGGGTGTCTCAAAAAGACTCCTTTTGACAGTCTTTGAAACACCTGAGAGAACCCGGCTTGGAACGAGGACAAGGCAATGTTTGTGCTGTGTGTGTGCTTGTGGTTAGAAGTGGCTGGATGGACCAGTTTTATCAGTCAGCCACAAGCCCGGAGTGATGTGCACACTCCAACTCTCTGCTGCTGACATTCATTCCAGCTCCAGCATGCTAGTTTGTCACCTGGCCACCTGATCTTTATCTACCTGATGATTCTGACGCTCATACAGCTAAACAAACAGAGAGTTTATTCTCAAAGCTTTTGTATCCGTGATGAGTACACTTTACAGAAGGTGGGAGTCTTTGTCTCATTGTTAGGACATCTTTGGACAGCACGCTGAAACTATCATTCTTATTTCCTTTGTATAGAAGCTCAAGGGATGGACCACGCTGGATGTTGACGCTGTTTTTACCTTTGTCTTTTGTTGCAACAATGCTGTGTTAAAGTTCAAATTGGAGCTAAACTAAATCAAAGGATGCGTATAAGTCAGGCGGCAGGCAGGCACATTGACTGACTGTAGGACTGGCTGACTGGCAGGCTGACTATCCTTGTTAGACAAACAGTGTCACACGCACTCGCTGAGGAAACACTCGCACATTATCCGTCTCCTCTTCTGTCTGTGCGTCTGGATCATCTTTCCACTTAACTCTTTGAGCACACTGTAGTTACTTATCTTCTTTTGGCTTTCAAAGGTCTCGACTGACTCTACAGACTGCATTTTTGTCAAAGCCCTGACCTGAAATGTGAACACAAACACCCTGTGCGACAGTGTGTTGGACATGTGCCACTCTTTGTTTGACACATTGCACAAATATTTCTAAAATCCCCCGCCTCACCTTGTCAACCCATCCTCCCCTTGCTCCTCTGCTCGTCTCTTTCCTCTCTCTCAGGTTTGTTCATGTAGCTAACGAGAGTATGACTGGAATCTGATGAACAGCCCTGCAGGGCCTCGTGGCAACTATGTAACTGTCAAAGTGTTCATGAGGACTTTGCGAGAGCTCGAAGCCAAAGTAATAGATGGTAAACAGAAACTCAAGCCAGCTGTGCTCGTGCTAAAAGGTAAACATCGGCCTATTTACCTTGTTAAAATGCAGTTCAGCGTAGAAACTTGGGGAACTGGAGAGGACAAATACAAACGCACCACTCATGTGCACAGGGCAGCTTTAGTTGGACTATGTGCAGGTATTTGACAGTCAGGATGTAAAACTCATTCAGCTACATCCCAGGAAAGAATGAAAAAAACAAGCTGCTATTTGTATCTTACAAAGCACCTCCTCTTTGTGTGAGATTAAGTTGACATTTGCGGCAATAAAAATGTGAATGATGATTGCTGTGTCATGTAGCGGAAGGATGCCGGTGATTTACTGACAGATTGATTGAGAACTGAGTGATTTATTGGTTGTTGTTCACAATTTTGAATGACGGCTCTTCAAATACTGATGCCTGGTCAGAGGCTGTTGGCATCAGACGCCATCACACTGAGGCACCCTTAGCGGCGGTATGAGACACACCGGATGGCAGCGGTTTTTGATGTTAACGGCAACTACAAAGGGCAAGAAATTCCTCATAGCACAGGTGCGAGGGGAGGTTGATGGGTCAAACAAACTCCAGACTTTCACTCGGATGATTGCTGTTTGTGTCCCATGTGAAACCAAAAGCCAATCAAGGCATTTCAATAACAGCTTAGTGTCCTAGTATACGTAGCATGCTACGGCTAGTAACAACCGTACATAGTTTAAGCCAAACATGTTGTTTTTGCTAAACCGAACCACGTGCTTTTGTTGCCTAAACCTAAGGAAGTAAACCTAAAATCAAAGTTTTTTTCTTTTTAACCTATGTTTTTAGTTTATTTTTGAAAAAGACTGCATCTATAAAGAGCAGAAACTGTATTTTCAAAGGGACACAATGCATCTAACAAGCTAAAAATAACACAGTGTCCAAAACTAACGCAGCAGGGGTAGCGAGCACATCGTGTTTTTTTGGATGGGGCCACATACCAAGTGTCAGTATTTGATGAGTCGGAAATGAGAATGTGCAGCTATCCCATTTTGTCGTGGCTTGAGTCACATTGACTTTAAGTAAACAATGTTGTGTACCTACATTAAATCCGGCACAAGTGCTCACTTGTTCCTTTACCACAACCTTCTTTTAAAAGCAGGCATTGTGCAGTGCTACCTGTTTTTCAGGCCCCCAACCTCACACCCCCTCCTTTTTTTTTTAAGAGTTACCGTTTGTGATTTTTCTTGTCATTCTGGCCTGCAGGCCTTTTCCTCCTAGTAAAAAAAAAAAAAATACCTCAGACATGTGGCATACATACAAGATAAATGTGAAAATGTGAAATGGAGATCACTGCTGCTGATTAGTATGTCACAAAGGAATTTATTGTGAAACTTCTGCCTGTGTTGGTGCCTTGCCAGCGTTGGGGAAGCTGGCTGGCAAACCAGAAGTCAGTCCGCACAGTTCCCCCGCCCCCAACGCTGACATGCCTCTCCTCCATGGCCTCGAGTGCCCTGCCTTTACCTCCTGAAGACTGTTGACTTGTTTATTTCAGTATTTCTACCACAGCACAACTTTTTTTGTTGTTGTTGTACTCAAAGTGGCTTCTTAGACGCACATCTGATTGAATTAATTGTGTCCTAATTGTGTCATCCACTTGTTTTTTCCCACTGCCAGGGAACAGCTGCTTCCTTTATCCTTTCTATTAGACTGAATTAAATTATCGTTTTCAGTCAGCCTGACACTGAATGCCTCTCAGTGATGTTTTCATAAAATTTCACAGATAAGTGACAGGACCCTGTGAGCCAACATCAGTCTTTTAATCCCTAGTTTGATTATCACATTCGCCTGCATACTCCACTTATTAAACAGGTGAGGCCGACCATCTTAGCGAGTGTTAAGACATCTGTCAGCAGGAGTCTATTAAGACATCAACATTGACCCTCTGCTCCACAATTTGCCTGCAGCAGGTGCGCACTAGAAGATTCCTCATAGGAAGTACAAACTAGGTGAGAGAGACGAAAGAGGAGGAACGTAGCGACAGAAGTGGAGCCCTCTGTAACCTCCTTTCCCCCCTTTAGGCTGTCACTACACACAACGGCCTGTTTAAATCTGACGAATGCAACAATCCAGCAAACTGCCAAGAGAAATTCATCCTGCATTTCTTTAAAAACCATAAAAACCAATACAATATGAACTTCTTATTTCCACATCTCAGCAGCATGATGTGCTCATGATGTATGATCTGCATGGAGATGCTGTTCTATTAAAAACATACACAGTCACACAGAGATACACAAACACAAACTCCACTCCAGGCCTATTGTGTCCATTTATTCCACATGGCGCTCCCTCTTTAAAGGACCATATCACTGCTTTAACAAGTTTTCACTCTTAAACAAGAGATTATGTTTCATTTACATGTTTAATTTACGAGTTTTTGTACTTTTTGATGCAACTTTTTTGCCATTGCAGACAGCCTTCGGTTTCCAATAAGGCTGTTGTAACTTTTATGGAAATAACTTTTTGCTGAAACACTTGAATACACAAGATAGATAATCTGTGAAAAAAAAAACTATGATCCCCTGTCCCTTGAAATTGTGTCTAATGGCCTTACTGCCCGTAAAGGAAAACAATCAGTCGGAACAGAGGAGTCTCAAGCGCTGCTGTCAATCACTGCTCTGTTAAACTAGGCAGCACTGATGAAATATTAATCAGAATTCTGTTTCTGCGTTGTCTATATCTCACCTCAAATGTTGTCAGAAACATATTTTAGTGTACTGTTTAGCTGTAAAATGAGAAGGTTGGTCCAGCCGGGGGGTGGTGTCTGGTACTTTGGTCGATTATTCCTAAAAGACTCTCTCATTTTACAGCTAAACAGTACACTAAAATGTTTTTCTGAAAACATTTAAGGTGAGAAATAGGCAAAGCAGTAACAGCCAACCGATGCGTATTTGATCAGCACAGCCCAGTTTGACAGTTTAAGTGTAGTTCATGAGCATTGATTGACAAATATCATTAGAGACAGCAGGAAAAGGAGGAACATGACAAAAAATTTCAGCAAATATGACATAAAGTTATCTTCATAAAAATTACCAACTACAGCTTTAAACAAAGGATTATTTATATTCTTGCCGACTATCTTTTTTTGTTAACCATTGTAGAAAGACTTAGGTTTCCAGTAGTTTCTACATAGAATGACAACTTATAAGCATACCCATGAAGCTTGTCTGAGTTGGATAAACCATCACACAGAACGTGTTTGGATTAATATATGTCTCATTGTTACCGTGTGATAATGCAAGTCACATGTTCAGTTTAATTTAAAAATACTGCACTGCAATGCCTCGTAACAACGGTTTGACAAAATAAATCCAGGCCCGATGGTTACAGCTCGAGCAAGTTTCATGAGTCTGTTAATAGATTTCCATATCGTATGGAAATCAGTGGAAACCCATGGATGCCAGGAATGGTAGAAAATATTTAGGGATTAAAATTTATACAAACACAGCACCCACGTCTGCAGAATAACTAACGAGTGACAGGAACCACTGGTTCCCAACCTGAGGGTCCTGATCCCCTCTGAGGGTCGCCAGAGCTTCACAGGGGGTCTTGAGTGCTTTTTGATTTTAAGGTTTGTAAGAAATCTCTTCAATTATGAGAAGGACACCAAATTAAATTGTTATTTTTAAAGTTTACATTATTATTTAAGATTCAAAGATAAAAATGATCTGAGAGGATAAGGGCACAGTGAAGACCTGTTCACAGAGCCTTCACTCTTTGCTAAACAGCTTTGTCATGTGTTCTTTGTCAAGTACGCAGTTAAAGCAACCAGAGAGCTCATAGAACAATGAACAAACGCCACGGAGAGGACAACACTGAATTTGTCAAAAAAGTAGCCTATTGAGAAAAAAAAAACATAATACAGACAGAGAATTTAATAAAAAAGTTTCCAAAAGTATCAGGAAGACTCATCACTGCTGCTATTTAAATAAAATAATCTGCTCAAAATTCATCCAAACTACACAAACTTCCTGCAGCTATTGTGTTCACGAGCGGTCCCTAAAGGAAAGAGGTTGTGTTTTGAAGTACATGTGATCTGTAATAAATAGGATAAATGTTGGTATGGTCCTTTTAAAGTGGCCTTTACCCCAGTGCCTTCTGAAGTCTATCCATTTAATAAATCTAAAGAGGGTCCCTTGGTGTGGTTATGAGGAAGATCTATGCTGTCAGTGTATAGGATTCATGTCTCTCTGTTTGTGCCCTGTGGGTTAGTCACTCTGTCATAAAACAGAGAGCCTGCGATAACCTGACAGACTGCCACGGAAAAAGCGGGAATGAATAATGCTTTGTTATTGTAGCAGTGAATAGTAATTTGTCTATATAAAGAGCAGTTTGTTTGCTTTCACATCCGTTCGTACACGTCACCGAGTGTGTACAGTGGATTCCTGAGCTGACCTGAAACACACAGAACAATGCCTACCTGTGTGTTTGCTCACATGTGTGATCTGCCTGTGTGTGTGTGCGTCGTGATGCCAATGAATTGGTGTGTGTTTGAGTGTCATAGGACACCCGTGTTTGCTCTACTGTGTTTGCTCTTAGGTCAAAATATTAACATTATTAACTGACAATTATACACAGTCGCCATGAAGTCCGGGCGTTAATGAGTGACGGACTGAGTGGGGGAAGTTTCACGTCTAGAAGTTTAGCTACAGGCTGCATTAATGGGAAACACAGACTGCTAAAAGCCACAGATTAGGCTTGGATTTGGAGCCTTAATACATGCACGCCTTCATATTTTACCATGTATTCAGTCCATACATTAGGCATGGCAGTGATGTGTACTCAGCACTCAGGAGAGGACATAAAGCACACACACACAGGATGTGCTGTAATTCGTTGTAGTGTGTACCAGCTTTGATGTTGAAACAGAGCCAGTGCACATGCTGACACTGAAGCATTGCCTGCACAGCAAATAATTTACAGATACACTACGCACAAATTCCTTAACCTGAAGAATGTCCACGCATTAAAGTCAGCCCCAAGAAGAAGAACTCTGCATCCCCACTGCTCTCCCTCCGTCTCTGTTTTCCCAGAGGATGACCGGGCCGCTCAGACAGAGATGCATGGGCTATAAGGCAATTAGCGAGAGTAGCGGTGTGCGTCCAGAGGCCCGAGGCTACGGTCTTGTCCTGCGTATGTGTGTGTGTCTTTACAAGCCCACACAGTTCCTGTCACAGCTCATTGACAACTAGCACAACACAGGAATGAGGCAGGACAGAGGGTGAGGGGTCAGGAGGGGTGTGTAAAGTAGAAAAGAAAATCAGAGCGACAGTTTTCACCAGTGACGTAATGTAAGGCGATAACTGGACCCCAGCACATGGAGGCGGTTCATTAGTGTGGGTTTTTACATTTCATACGAAGGGACTTTTTTCAGTTGGTGCGCTAGTCACAGGAAGTTGAATGTGGGATTGACCCAAATTAAAGAATAATATATAATATACTAGAATAAAGTCACTGTTGGTTTTTAAAGGTTTATTTATTGTCATTTGAGTATATGGAAACAAAATGTAATTTCCATGACCCAAGGTGCTAACACATAGTACGAACAAAGAGCAGAATAAAACAGAACTAAAGGGATATGGAGGAGGATAAATAGGGCAGTGGAACAAAGTGCGGAGCTAAGTATACTGTATGAAAATATAGATATAACTATACTTGCTGTACCACAAAATTATAAAAGCTATAGCAGTATCGGTAATATAAATAGTGGCTAACTAGTGGTCTCGGTTGTAATTATATATAGAATAAATAGGAGGCACAGAGATGATGATGGTCCCGTATAAAGCTGATGGTTTTGGTCTTTTATAAGTAACAAAATAATAATAAAAAATTGAATATCACCAGATTTATGCTTTTAAATGTGTCTGGACATTAAGTCTGAATAAAAATCAGGATAACTTCTTTGCTTCTTTCTAAAAAAATATTAATTTTTCTGTGAAAAATACCAAAAACAAAACAAACAACAAGCTCCACACACACTGTAGACATTTACAAGGATGCATGTACCAGTGCCACCCACTTCTGCCACAGCTCCATAACTTCAGCAACCAGACAGGCATGTTAAACTCCAAACTTCCTCCATTCTCTCTTTCCCTTTCCCCTCTGTCTGTAACCATACACAGCCTCACTGTATCTATTAAATGCCGTGTGTGTGTTCAGAGAGCTGCTCTTGTTCTCCTGCCAGTCTTGTTAAGAGGCTCAGAGTTGTGTGAAAGGGCCCTATTGAGGAAGCAGGGGTGTTACGGTTAACACAATAAGGACCGCCGACTGCGTGTGATTTGGGTTTCTGCATGCAAATATTCAAAGGCGTGTATTATTATTCTGACGTGTGTCTTTGCTTCCGTAATCTGTCCACACTAAACAACAGTATTTGTGTTATGATGTAAAACCATTCCTGATGTTAACAGTAGGTTTGCACCGGCCACATCTTTTTCATAATGATGCAGATGACTAATAAATCTGTCAGATTTGATTTAATGCTTCACTCACCCAGCGGAGACGCTTCCTCCTCTACTCTCGCTCCACTTTTCTTCAGGTCTTCTTTTCCTGGAAACACAACAGTTGTACCTATTAGCCAAATATGTTGCATATGGTTTTCTTCCCCTTCTCTCCACTTATTTGGAATCTAGCTCCCCTGTCATGCATTGTTAATGGTCCGCAAGCAAAACAGGAAGTTTTCCTTTTTTTTTTTTTTTCTTCCTGTTAATTGGTTGGATTCCAGCTGTGTGAGGGAGCGTGCTGAGCGCTGGCAGGCCGTGTGGCAGCACAAGAGAATGACAGAGCGGGAGAGGAAGAATGCAGGCCGACCACTCTCCACTCTGTCAGCTCCTTGTCCTGTGGTATCAGCCCATCAGCCGTGGCCTGAGAGTGTCTGTCTGTGTCCGTATGTGTGTGTGTGTGTGTGTGTGTGTGTGTGTACAGTGTTGACTTAAGCATGACAGAAGACTGCTTTTTTTGAACCCCTATATCTTGCTCTGTGTTTATAGCACGGTTGCTGGTATGATCTGCGAGATTAATTGAGTTTCACCCTCATCAGCTGTTCATGAATGAAGTGCTGCCTTGGAAAGAGCGTCAAATCTAGGGGTGATATACACTGACATTTCCCACAATAACTAAAATTTGATTGTGTTGGACGACTTTTGGGCTGCAGTTGATGATTGTTTTTATTATTGGTTAATCTGCCGATTATTTTCTTTATTAATCGATTATAGTTTTGTTAATAAAATAGTGAAAAATGCCCTGTGTAGTTTCCCAGAGCCCAAGGTGACGTCTTCAAATGGCATGTTTTAGCCAACAAACAATCCAGGAATCCAAAGCTGTTCAGTTCCTTATCATGTGTGACAAAGAAAAGCATTTAAGAAGCATAAAACTAGCAAATGTTTGGCTTTTTTTGCTTAAAAATGAACAAAATAAATATTCAGTGATCAAAATAGTTGCCCATTAATTGATTAATTGACCAGCTGTTGCTTGCCTGGGTCCAATTCTTTGTATCTGCCGAGTTTAACTTAGCTGAAAGGGAGTGTAACGAGTTCACATTTCTGTCTGATATCAGGACAATTTTACTCATATTTCAAATAATGTTTTAACTTCACTGTACATTTTAGAGTTTTAAATAAAGAGACGTGTGTCTGTGCTTTTTCTCAGTTACTGTTATGATCAGGTGTGTGTGTTTAAGACGAGCGTTACCTGGCACAGGGCCTTAGTTGTGTTTTTTTTTTAAATTAAAGACAAGAGCAGCTTTACTTTCATGTGATATCAGCTGGCAGGGCCCAAATTAACCACATTGTTTGTGTGCTTTAATGATTAGCGTCTCATTATCCGCGACCACAGAACGGTTTGTGCTTTTGCGCCCATCTGTTTGTTGCTTTGAATGAACACAGTGTATTAACTAGTGTTATTTTTGAGTGCGGTCATTGGATCATAAATGTGAGTGTTTTGGAAAACACAAAGTGACCACTTGATAGATGTTGTATTAGTGGGAGACGTTTGGCGAAGAGCGGCTGCCACATTTCTTTCTAATGACCGACTGCTAAAATGTTCATTTAATTGATTCAAGGCACGGTCATAAGTCGAGATGCACATAGTTTCTCGACTTCAGCACGGACAGATTCTTAACTATACACCTATTCATTAGAAATGCACTCACTCTTCCAGTGTGTTCCCGCTAAGCAGTGTTTCTAAGCCATACTTATTATACCAAAGCTCTGAGTCAAACAGTCTGTGGAGGCGGAAAACAGAATGACGGCCGAGCCACGTGCTATACCTGATTGTGCAACACCTGAAACCTCACTTCACTTTGCATATATGATCTCTGAGTCGCCCTGCAGCTCACGCTCGCTTCTACATACAGAGTGCAGTGTTTACATCTGAAAATAATCGGTCACAGTCCAGGGCTCGGTTTGGCTCTCTGACTTGCTGCGAGGCCTTCGCTGCACTCTGCATCCGTGTGTTTATTTGTCTGTGGGAGTGTTTTGCTCCGCTGCACAGAGGCTTCTGTGCATACTTTTTCCACCAGTTTTGGCTTATTTGCATACATTTCAAAATCCTTAAAGGTAAATGCAACAATGCATGCGTGCAAGTGGATGAGTACGTGCACGCTAAGTGTGGGGACTCTCATACACTGACCCTGGTGTGGTCAGCGTCCTGACTCGAGGTCACCGTGTCTCCCTCTCAGACAATCCCTTCACTGCAATGTAAATATTTAGCTTTCAAAGTGGGACTCGGCCCTCGAAATAGATGCAAATCATCTTTACCGCTGAGCTTCACGAGTGACTGTAGCACTTTTACAAAAGACAAAACTGTCGACAACAATATTCCTGTCTTGGTATGCCGTAATAGCTCAGGCCGCCTTCTCCACATCTTTCCATGAGACATTTGGTCTTTAATTTGTGCAGACTGCGCACTGCCAAATCATTGGTAGTATCTTTTAACCTGTCAGTACCTCTTATTTTCTCTCTTTTTACCATTATAGGTTTACTTTTATATTTATTCTCTTTTGAAGAAAGTATTTTTGTCATTCCCTATTTTAGAGGACTGATACTTTTCAGCCTCTCTGTCCACTATAATTTTCTTCCTCTGTGTTCATCTGTTAAACATAAATATCGCCTCACCCTTCTCCTCCTCTGTTTCTCCTTTTCTCTCTGTGTCACTCCCTTTCTCTTCCCCCATCTGGTTTAATCTCTCCCAAAGCAGCTGAGCAGTCTGGCGTTCACGTTGGAACCACTTTGTAGTGGCATCATCTAAAACTGCCAGCAATTTGTCCAAAATTATAGCTCAAAACATCGGTCCAACCCCCAAACCTGCGGAGGACGGGTGGGATAAACAGAGAAAGGCCTTGTGTTACGCTGTAGATCTGTTGCCTCGTTTGATATTTAATGTGCGTCTTGTATGTTGAATATGTGCACCAGTGACAAGCTGTGACTTGTGGCACTGTCACAAGTGCTTGGCTGTTGATTGCAGTGTTGAGTGATTGAGATTTTGGCTGATACAGGGTGGCATTCGGATACAAACATGCAGGCATTTGCACGTATACATGGCACTGATTTCCTCTCTCGGGCTGCTCTCTCATGGTGCAGCAGATAACAAAACTATTTCTGTCCGTGGCTGTGACGGAAGTGGACGTTAAAGGGATATTTCAACACAAAATCAAAAATATGTCTTTTCCCTCTTACCCGTGCTGCTGGTGTTAGTTGTCGAGTGTTAGAGATATCAGCTGTGGAGATGTCTCCCTTCTCTTGAATACAATGGAACTAGATGGCACTCAGCTTGTAGTGCTCAAAGCACCATTTGAAAAACTCAACAGCAATGTCATGCTGCGGCTACACAGACCTTGTTGTGGGCAATTTCTAGTAGGAACTACTTTCTTTCTACCGAACTACACCCGCCAACGGTATCACCAGGCAGAAGGAGGCGTGCATCTACTCATGGATGAGGGGCTCGTGCCTGAGACAGCCCGAGATGTAAACATTAATGACTTCCTCCTCAGCTGAGCTGTAATGTTAGCTAGCTCAGTGATGCTAGGTGAGCTAGCAGTAGATGCACGCTTCCTTCTGCATGATGATGCTTTTGGCAGGTGTGGTTCGGTAGAAATAAAATAGTTCCTACATGAAACTGCTCATAACAAAGTCTGTGGATTATCTTGAGTAAGTGCATCATGATTTCTGGAAAGAGACATTGCTGTTGAGTTTTTCAAATGTATTTTTTTAGCGCCTTTAGCACCACAAGCCGAGTGCCATCTAGTTCCATTATACAGGAGACGAGGCAGACATTTCTTCAGCTGATATCTCCAACGCTTGGCAACTCACACCGAAACAATTTAAATTTACAAAGAGCACTACAGATAAGAGGCATGATGTGTTATTTTTATTTTGGGGTGAACTGTCCCTTTAAGCAAAACAGGAGCAGAGAACTCCAACTTCAGATGATGTAATGTGGATGAGCTGCTGTGAAGTTTGTATGTGCGATGTGCCTACATGAGAGCGTGTGTGAATGTCTTGCTTCGTGATAAACAGGACAGGACACTTGGTGACCTGATGGCGAGCGCACTAAACATTAATGTTTATGTCAGCGGTTAAATATTTGACCTTCCTCTCAAAGTAAGATCGACCTTTCCCACTTCTGGTTTTGGTCAAAGAGTATAGGTATATGTCTGTGTGTGTGTGTGTGTGTGTGTGTGTGTGTGTGTGTGTGTGTGTGTGTGTGTGTGTGTGTGTGTGTGTGTGTGTGTGCCCTTGCTTTGCTTTTGCCCAGTAAGATCTGGTTCAAGGCTCATTTCCTAATTACAGTGCTGGCCAGAGGTAATTACAACCTTAGATTAAGAGCTGTTTCTCTTTTTTTTCTCTTTTACGGGGCCCACTGAAATGCAGCAATTTGTGGTGGCTTTCTGGGATGAGCATCCTCCCTCTCATCCTCCATCTGTCTCTCACTCTACTCCTCTCCCTCAACACTTCACTGGAGTTGGTTTAAGGAATTTGGGGGATTTTTTTGTGGCTTTTTTGCAGATTTTCCAACCGCAGTGAGAAGGTTAAAAAGATAGCAGCATTTAATGTAAAGCTTGAGAGGGATTCATCCGCTTTAGAAGATAGACAAACTGGTAAAAATCTGACAACAGTGAGCATGTGTGCGTCTGTGGACACGGAGGACAGCAGTTATTTGGGGTTTTGCGCTCAAGCTGGGGCACTCCGAAGCCCTCAGATCCTTTCGCATGTGTGTGTATATTTATGCAAGGTTTTGAAGTGGTTCTTCTGAACGCATCATTTGGCTGCATCGGCGAGCTCTTCTTCAATTTAGCTTGGCAGGCGTACAGGCTGGGGTTTGCCTCCGCATACCGCTGGGTCAGCATTGATGTGTGAGGCTGAGGCCCTTGAAGCCGGGGGTTTTATTTAAGACACCCGCTTTGAGAGAGCAGCTTCTCTTGGTTGTTAACAGGGAACGCCCCCCCCTGCTGTGCAGCACCTGACGAGGGGCACCACTGAAGACTTTAAATCTGACGGAGGAAGGATTTATACATCTTGAATTCTCTCTCTCACCCGCACAGACTTCTTGCTAATTGTGACAAACCCTCTCTCTCACATGGCCTTGAGAAAAACAAACACACACACACATATTCACACACTTATCCCAACTTTCTGCCCTGTCGACTTCCCTCTCCCTGCCTGCTGAGTGAGTGCCCCGCTCCTGTCCTCCACCTCCCCATATCCCTCCTCTCCTCCCTTCCCCAGGCCTCCTCGCCTCAGCACCTGACTTTTAACCCTCTAATCCCTCTGATTCAGAGGGTGAGATGCTTCAGGCACTGCCCCTAATTGGCGGAAAACGGAGCTCTGGCGATGCGAGGCACGATGTGAAAATCCTCTGCTCTCAGTGTGAAGAGCAGTGTTGATAAGTTAAGTTACAGTCATCACAAGTTCCTGTAAGATGCCCAGCCGATCCTTCAGTCATGTCTCAACACAACAAACGAAAGAAAACAACTGCCAGTCATCGCCAGCTGAAGATTTAGACATAACTGCTCTTTTCACCCGAGCTCTTTGGCACAGATAATGAAATGGCAGATTTTGTAAAAAAAAAATTACAGATAGGGGCTGACACAACGCTGGTAACCAGATCCCAGACGGGTAGTGCCGTTTCAAAATCACTGCCACAGTGGTGTGACAGCAGGCCTGTGCTTAATTGCTTAAATTGGGTTTTATGACAGAGAGCTGCTTCGCCTTACTCATGCTTCCCGTCCACAAACCGACATTTAAGGGCAAGAAACGTCCCGTGGGGCAGAGTTAATCCACACTGTGTGCATGTGTGTCTCACTAAATGCTCACACCAGCATGCACATTTGCACATTTGACAAGCTGTGACTTTAACTTGACATGCAGGTATAGAGGTAAACTTTACCTTGCCTCATGTATTCTGTCTCTCTGTCTCCGTCATATACATCATTTATCCCCTCTCTCAGCACTGAGAAGTGTTTCAGTGTCAACAGGCGGCTGTACAAACTCAACAGTCTGCTGTGTAAAGAGTGAAACACTGCAGCAGAAGGCAGAAAATAACTACACTGGCACAACCGCTCTCTTGTACTGTAAGTGTTACAATCTGTGCATCATAGCAGGCTGAAAGTTCTCCACATTAGTGAAGGATAATTGGCCTCCTGTGGCTGCTCTGCTGTGCCTGGTAGCCTAATATAAACCAATTACCACCATTATATACTGTCAATGACACAGTAGCTTCTCCTATAGCATAATGACAGCCTGTAAGGAAACACATGGCGAGGAAACAAGCGGTACGCCAGTGCAGGGGTTAATAGCGGGGCTATTGGAGTAGTTTACGCCGCCTGTTTCGCCTCCAGGACAGATTAGGACGATTTTCCGTGCCTGTTTGTGGGGGCTGTGTAAAAGATGGTAATCTGACTGGAAGCTGGAGGGATCGTGGTCAGAAGACTGTTCTTACATGAATTAAGCATCTCAGGCGAAAGCATATGTAGAATTTTTTAACGCGGTTATATTTGGATCTCTGAATCCCAGTTGGGTCTTGAGGCTTCTGGTTGGTTCTCGACTTTCTTGTAATAAAGAATCAGTATTTCACTGGTATTTTATTCAGTGTTACCACAGTGAGTTTACCTCTTAAACAGGGACTGGTTTGATCATGTTTTTGGGGTTATTTCTGCAGCAAAAGAGTGCAAACACTTCCATAAACGTAAAGTTTAAGAAGCTTCTT
Source organism: Cephalopholis sonnerati (assembly GCA_019142605.1). Lineage (NCBI taxonomy): Eukaryota > Metazoa > Chordata > Actinopteri > Perciformes > Serranidae > Cephalopholis > Cephalopholis sonnerati. Next base: position 24,168,062 of record JAGQAX010000016.1, read on the forward strand.
TAGGACAAAATGAGGCCCCGTCTTTAAAGATCCATCTCAGAGAATGAAAGTTAATATTTGTAAGGATGACATGATATTATCTGGAGGAAACAGACGCACTTGCATGTCTTTATAACTTTACATTTTGGTCTAAACACGTTGAGTCATGTCACTTTATTGGACGTTAGTTTATTGGTGGAGTGGGTCACTCACAGATTTAATCTTTCAGGAATTTGACCTCATCGCTCATTGCTCTGCTGCACACATGCTGCAGGAAAGTGATGTCTCTCTGATTTCTCCTTGTACCTTTCCTCCGCGTCTGAGCCAGCGTTTCATTCATCTGCACCGCCTTCAGATAAAAATCAGATGATTGAGTTGTTTAACTTTAAATCCGGCGCTGGAACGCGTTCACACTTCAATCAAAGTAAACAATTTTGATGATTAAGCTATGGAGTAATCCTTATAACAGTAGCAGCTGTTGATACATATTTAATATTGGGTGGCACCAGCTACACTTATGACTGAAACTTGGCCACCAACACTGTGTGACTAAGCTGGGACATTTGCTTGTCTTCCATCCATCATTTGGTCGTTGCAGATTATTTATTAGATTCATGAGTTCCTCGAAATCTTTGTTCTGAAGCCAGCATCAAACCACATCGTGCCGATGTGCCATTAATTGTCAAGCTTGGCACTGGCAACCAGCTTATTTCCTCACTAGTTTTTGCACTCACAGTGATCCACCAGAACTACCAGAAAACTATCAAATAGCAGCTGCCATCTATAGAATGCTGCACTAATGATTTGGCTGCATCACCTGGACAACACCACCTTCCACTTTGATGGTCCAAATGTTACCAAGATCATCAGGTTTAGATGCCATGCTACACAATACTAAAACACTGAACTAACCATTTTTAACTTCAGTGTCCTATTGAACTTTCTGTTATGGGACGTTCCCCTGTGTGGGTCCAAAAACAGCTCGTTCCCTCTGCGGTGAACACGGCTCGGTGCGGTCTAGACACTCGGCTCGGCCCCTGCGTGCTGCACGGCGTCCTGCGGTCCCACACCAGCCCGCCTCATTACCGCCCCGGCTGCTCCCTCTGCTCCGCGCACACGCTCGCGTTTTACGCATTTCCCCCCAAATACTGTTTTATTGTTAGTGTTTGGTGATCTGACGCATTAGCGGCGCCCGCATCGCTAATAAAACCTGTTAGATTCAATAAGTGCTGGAGAGATCATGTTGATTTGTCGCTCCTTGACAAAAAACTGCATTTATGTTTTGGCATTTTGCAGGGATGCCACATGCATTTACAGAAACACTATTATTATTAGAGTAACACCATTTAAAGCAGAAAAACGTTGCATAGTATTATCAGTGTTTTGCTGAGCAGCGCAGAAACACGGTGAGTTTTTAAGGGAGTTGTCGCTTAACTTAAATGAGCACCGATCAGCGTGGCTTATATTTAACAAGGGACATCATCCTGTTACAGTGTTTGGATTTTGCGCTAAAACAAAAATCAGGCAACTAATATAGTTAAAAATATTATTATGTTTTTAAAGTTAATCATATTCCACCCAACCGCGTTTGTCAGCATAACCCTGTTTATGCGTCTTTACGCACGTCTCGATCCTCTTCCAAACGTCAGAGCTCCAAAAGTATGAAATGTTTTTCTTTATCAGTCAAAGCAGGAAACTCTTACCCTCAACTTCAAAGAAGTAAAGTTGTGAGCGCAGCTGCGCTTGTGTCTTTATCCAAGCGGAGCAGTTCGCCGATAAAACTCCAAGACCTTGTAGTTTTCCGTGTGTGCGCGCTCTCTGAAAAAAGTTTCTGTGAGCGTATCAAACTTATAACGAACGGTCTTCATCAAATCCTTGGAGACACACACCGACCTCCACGTCAAGGAATGCGCTCAAGTGCTGCCTCCCTGGACAAAAAGCGCTTTATTGGTGAGCACAGAGGAGAGTTTAAGCAGGAGTCCAGATGGGAGGGGCGAGGCGAGGCGCACCGCAGCAGCAGAGCGCACTCCTGCACAGACTCGGAGAGCAGAGAGCGACTCACCTTGCAGCTTGGCTGAGTGCTCGGGAGAGAAATTCCAGCCTCCTTTCAGTTCGCTATATCTTAATGCCTACCTGCACGACCTGTTTTAAACAAGAGGCATTAGCCCTACTGGTCTCATTATTTGCTGTTCAGAGAGGTGGTTACATTTCATTTGAATGACTATGTCTTAATTATACCTTGCATTGCTTTTTGAAGTATGCATTTTAATCAGCTCCTAGGCAGGCACATGAGCAAGCTGATCATGCTTACACACACTTTAACAGGGCTTATTTTTGGACCAGATCACACCAAATCAAACACAACATCCCTTTAAACCATGACAAAGTAAACAGTTGTAATTAAGCAAAAAGATAAATAACAAAAAAGATGCAAAAATCTATGAATTTATGAATGAATCTTATCTGTTTACACTTTATCTCTCCGCTGACACATGAGAGACTGTCCATAGCCTCCACAGTGTACGTGCAGTGTACATCAGCACATATGGTGGCTTCATTCACAGAGCCATCTTCAAGCTGAGAAAGCCATTGAATACTTCCTAACGCCAGTGATAAACTACCCGTCGGCAGCTGGCAGCCCATTTCAATGTCAGCCAGTCCCAACAAGGTGCAGTAAGGTGATAGCTGCGAGGCACCGTGTCACCTCAGAAGTGTACTTTTAGCCACACGTCACAGAATTCTCCAGAAACCTGAAGCCTGTTGTGTACAGCGCTTTAATGTTTGTATAAGTCTGACCCACGTGTTCCTGCAGGGCTTCTGTTCCCTCCACATGCTGACAAGAAATTGTAAAAGACGAAGTAATAACTGAAACCAGGACAAATTTCTCCTTGTGGTGATGTCACTCACCCTCCTGCTGAAGGCGTAGCGACTCCAACAAAAAAAAAAAGTTCAACAAACAGGCCTCGAGGCAGTCGCACGTGTCTCCTAAAACCACCCCCACCCTCAGTATCCTCAGCTCAGGGGACACTTAAGTTCCACTTGTTGAGCCGTGCGTATGTATTTTGTCCAGTTTACTTTTTGATAGCAGTCTCCACAAAGTCTCATGCCTTTCTGCGGCTCCTACTGTAGGAGTTATTACATGAAACACACACACACACGCACACACTGTGCCCATCTGCAAAGCATTACAGTAAATTGCAGGAATAGAGAAATGATTTCACGCACGTCCCGCAGGGTCCAGATGTGGCTCCTCATCGTAGCCGCGGCTTAGTTTTACGTGTTCAGTAGAAATAAAGGAGGAAATAAATCTAGGCCTGTTGTATTTAATCACACAGGCTCACAAAGTCAGTGCTCGTGCTCTGTCTGTCTCTGTTTCTCCACCTCATAAACATAAACCCCTGCGTCCTAAACTACAACACCAGAGCTGAGGTTATCCAGGTTACACTGAGGGTGAGGTCTTTATCTCCGTCATTAAGCTTGTGTGTGTTGGAGGGTGAGGATGACCAGTGTCTTCACTGCTCAGGTACTCAAGGACTTAACCTCCAGTGTGGGCTGCTGGTTATTTATCCTGCAGACGCTCGATTTGTGCTAAAGTTTTGCAGCCAAACTTCTGAGGAAAAAAATCACAAACTCAAAGTCAGCATGATCTGAATGTTGCCACAAGTGGTTGTTATATTAGAATAGATAAATATACAGATAAGCAAATCCAGTGTTGCAATGTTAACATGCATATTGAAGTAATGACTGTGTTACCTCAGTGTAAACAGAAAGGCAGCACTGAATTTAGCATTGTTAGCACCATCATCAGTAAAACACAAGACATCAGTGCATAAACACCATGAATAACCTACTTAATGTTATTTCTGATATCATAATGAGAGGAAATGCATATAGTAGTAAAAAAGAAATGCTTAGTTTAATTCAGTTTTATTCATAAAGCCCAATATCACAAACCACAATTTGCCTCAGAGGGCTTTACAGCATACGACATCCCTCTGTCTTTGGACCCTCACAGCTGATAAAACTCCCCCAAAAAACCCTTTAACAGGGCAAAAAGGAGGAGGGATCCCTCTTCCAGAACAGATAGATGTTCAGTAAATGTTGTGTGCACAGCACAGGTCAACATAATAAAATTTCAGAAATCCATATGACAAAATGACAGAGGGAGAGATGCACAGCAACAACAGTGATGGCAATAATTACAATGACAATGTTTTTAAAAATATTAATATTACTAATAGTAGTTTAAAAGTGTATGCATATATCACTATAATAATAATAATACATTTTATTTATTTGCACCTTTCACAAGACTTAAGGCCACTGTACAGGCAAAGATAGAGAAAAAACAGCAGATTAAAAAAAGTCAACGAGATAAGGAATAAAGTAACATGACTTTTTTCTTGCTTTTTAAATTCATTTAACATTGCTATTATATTATAAATATGTAATTATATCAATAATGGTAATTATTACATAAATAAATAAATATAAATGTAATGTGTATGTTCAAAATATTTAGGGGGACGAAGACAAAATCTACACCTACAATGAAGGATATATATATATATATATATATATATATATATATATATATATATATATGTGTATATATATATATATATATATATATATATATATATATATGTGTGTGTTAGCCTTCAAAACCCACATGCATACCTCCTTGGTAACTATAAAATATAAACTTCTCTTCAGGCTGTTTAAACTCTGACACTGTTGCTACATTGCAGCTCACACTTTACTTTAACATTCAACTTATAATATTTGAGACTTTAAAATAAAATAATTTCTTTTTTAGCGATCCATTCAGAGTAGATTTTCAAACAACCAGATGTTGAGACAACAACCGAAATTAGCTCATCCCAACAAACACAGCGCTCTATTGTTAAACAAATTTAAAAAATGTGTAGAGCATTGTTCCACTCATCATGTGGAGGAACTGACAGCACATTATTCAACAATCAAACATAAAACATTGCACATTGTTGATCCTCTGCTCATCACGTTTAAAGTCCAGACCACTCTGTTCTGCAGTTAAATGACCACATCAGGAAATCCTTGTTGTAATTTGTTCCACATATTTGACCTGTATGTTACAGGACAGTGGCAGGCGCTTGGTCAGTGGTGTAAATCCCAGTCTAGTGGCTGTAACAGCATTACTACATGTGCCGTCAGCACGCTGGGCTCCTAATCACCCTGGCTCAATAAAAGATGGCTGGGCAGCACACAGCCCGCTCCATAACACTGCCCGGGGGAACCAGTAAAACACTGGTCTGCTGCTGAGCAAACCACAGTCTGCTAATGGTTTTAAAGCTAAGGGCACTTAGCCACACAGCGCCATGCTGATGTTTCTGGGAGGTGACAGACATTTCTTCATCCTCTCTCTCTGACAGTTTTTTTTCTAGAAACACACTCCCCACCCTCTACAACTTGTACTTTTTCATTTTGTCATATTCCTCCAGATTTTATTGCGTTCACATTCACTCGTGTGCAAATTTGTGTCACGCTGAAGTATTTCGTCAACCGGCGCACTTTCATCACCTTCTGTTTCCCCACCCTAGTTAGGCCTAAGCCCCTTTTGTTTTTGGCTGCTTTGCTTTCTTTCACATTTGCTTCATCACTTCTGACTTTGTGAGTCATTTTCTTGCCTCCATGATTTATGGTTAACTCCTACACTGTGGCCCAAATTCAGCTTCGCCTGACATTTCTGGCTCTTGTATGCGTTACTGTAGATCTTACCTGTCATGTGATTTATTGTTTGGGATTATGCTATTGTGAGGTGCACTTTAAATTTTTTTATTGTAACTAAATACAGGGACAGAAGCACATGTATTTGTGACTGACAAAAGCATTGATGGATTGGTTTTATCTCCCAGTCTGCACACAGGGACAAAGAGCTTATCAGAAAGGCTGAACTGACTTTAAACAGACTAGACTGACTTTGTCCTTGGTGGTTTTCACAATCTGTTATGCTAGTTTATACACTTTAAGTAGTGGTGTAAATCACCAGAGCCCTCACGATACAGTATTGTCATAACACTTAAATTAACTGACTCTTATGTCCCCAAGGGAAAACTTTCTCAGTGTCTGTTTTATCTAACAAGGCAAAGTTTTCACTGTTCGTCTCACTTCAGTCATTTTTATTGCAACAAAATTTATCAACCCAGCTGGCCACCAGTGTCATTAGACGTTAATTTAATGTCAGGACAAGACTAATGCCAGTCTCAATTCGACATAGCATACTAAAGACAGATGATGCTAATGTTTTATTGGTTTTAAATTTCAAGTAACCAAAATTCAGTGTGGTGGTGGTTGAATGTAGGTTGTGACGTCGGTTTACCTAAATTCATTGTCAAGACAACGTCTATTGCCAGTTTCGATTTGACGTAGCACACAGACGACAGATGGCATTGATATTTTATTGGTTTTAAATGTCAAGTAACCAGAATTCAGTGTCTTTCAAACGTCTCATGCTGACATCATATTGATGTAGAGTAACGACATTTAGTCATCATCTGCAAATCGTCATTGTGAAATTCTAACGTCATTAGACAGTTAAAATATTGTCAAAATGATTCTCATTTCAACCAAAATGTAATATCTGTCTGAATCCAGTGTCTTTCTGATATCACATTAATGTCTGGTGCCAGCTCAGAAGTGGACTGAAAAATCATTAGATTTTATTATTCCAGTTGGCGACCAAAAGTTTAATTTTTATTTGCAAAATTAATAGTTTGTTTTTATTGAACTTTTTCAAATAAAGCAGATAGAAAGCACAATAAGTAGCTCAGTCCATAGGGACTTGGCTTGGGAACCGGAGGGTCGCCGAGTCAAGTCCCCGCCTGGACCAATATATGGAGCGTGGACTGGTAGCGCCTGTCCATGTCACTCTGACATCTCTCCATTTAATGCATGTATAGGTCCTGTTTGTGCATGTGTGTATATTTCGGGCCTGTGTAAATGACAACAGAATGAAAAGATTGAATTTCCCCTTGCGGGATTGATAAAGTATATAAAATCAAATTAAATTTAAATTGAATTAGTGACACAACAAAAGAGTAAGTAGTCAGTAAAATAAGAATAATACAAAACCAAAACAGGAATAAGACAAGACAAATACTACAAACCAAATCAGTACCTAAAACAAGACAAAGAACAAAACAATATAGTAATAAATTTAAGATATAAAAATATGTGGAAATACATGTATGATGATAAAGATTACACAAAGTACTAAAACATAATATAATGTAATGGTTGTTGGTCAGACAAGTGCCTGTCACATCACAATATAATGTCTGTAAAATAGATCATCATTCATTCAGGAATATCCAGGGAAAAGGAAAGGGAGCCCTTCAGTTTGACAAAGTCAAGGACTTCCCTCATGAGTGTGAAGAAGGTATTGGAGACTTGAGTAACACCAAACGTCTGGCTAGTAAGGTAACAAAGGCTGTAAAGGTTTCCTCATGGGAAGAGAGTGCAACTGTGGGTGGAGTTACACCAAACAATGCGATCATAGCATTAGGTTCAACAGATTTTTCAGTAGCCCTTGACAGTGATCTAAAGATTTCCCCCCAGTACGTCTGTAATGCGCAATATTAATAGTTTATCCAATTGGAAAATGGATTTCTGATGTCTGTGTATCGATACAACATTGCCATGCAAAATATATAAGACATATAAGTATGATACCACCATCACCTTAGGTTTGTTTTAGATACAGCATTAGTTAATTTCCTACTTTTTTCTTTTTTATTTTTGTATCCCTGATCATTTTGCTGTGCTTCAGGGTTGTCCTTGACCCTGTGACCCATCACCACATTACCTATGTGCAACCATGGAACAAATGCAGACCATCACGAAGACCCGATTATATTCACACAGTCATACCTTCCATAATCACGTCTGTGGATCCGTTCAGAAATACGAGCATGTGTCTCGGTTTGAGGTGTCCGTGTTTTGTTGTTCACAACATGCCTGTGGGTTTTTTAATTTTGGAAAAGTAGGAAACAAACAAGGAAAGTGTCCCTGCAAGAGAAGATGGGAAGAGAGTCAGAAAGAATGAGAGCGAGTTTAGGAGAATAGTTCACCACAAAATGACATTTCACTCATTCACTTACTCCCCAGATTGTCAGTTAAAACAACAAACATGCCGTCCTTTGAGAAATCGAAGTTGGCGGGATGATCTTTCTACAGCTCCAAAAACAGAATAAAGTGTCCATCAGATTTCTGAAAACAGCTTGTGCAGCACATTTTGTGGCCAAACAAGGACAATTTTTACCTAAAATGAAGTCCTAATTCTTCCTCAGTGACAAAGCTCCGATCCTGGAGGAAGAAAAGTTGCTGCTGCTGGGATGCAAAATATTTACTGCTTTTTCTGGGAGCGCCAAAAATCCCAAAAACAAAGCTGAGGTGGAAGTTTGGGCGAAACAGCTTTATGTTTGGTGGTCCTATAAACTTTTGGTGCGTAGTAATGATTACCTTTTAATGTTGTTGTGGGCTGTTCCTTTGATATTACTTGTGTGGTACAGGAATGTACAGCGTTAGTCATGTTTTGTAATATTCGGGACAATTAGCGAGCACAAAGACATAGGGAGCGGTTTTGGGAATCATGCGTTGTTTTTCCATTAGGACAGCCTGGGAATGATTGTCCTGGGTTATTTTCTGATGGAGCCCCAGCTCATTATTCTCCCAGCCTCTCCCCATGCTTTACAGGCTGAGGTGGGAGCGTGCTCTTTTGTAGTGTTTAGTATATCTGCATTTGTATTGGCATCTGTGTTCATGTGTGTTGTGTGCAGATGCCATTCCCCTCTGTCCACAACTACATGTCTTCCCGTCACACATAAACGCGCTCTGACGGCAGCATGTGTGGGCTGCCGTGAGACACGACTGGGTCGCTCCTCACGAGGCCCTGGCCGCCTTTCTTCCCACAGCGCCTCAGCACCCGTTAGGTAGAAAAAACATCCATGGGAAGGAGTGCCATGTGGAGGAGGAGAAACCTGGGAAGGGAGAGGGAGAAGCTCAGAACATCCATGGTTATTTAGCGGCTGCCATGGGAACCTGGACGTGACGGAGAAATATGGCCAGTAGAGACAGGGATAATGAGTGTGCTCAAGGCAGAAGTTGTCACAGTTTGAATGAGAACAAACACATGATATTTCAGATAAAAATGAAATGTTGACTCTTCCCACCTGTCCTCTCTCGCCAGCTTTATAAGCCAATCTGTTCCTCGTAAAGCTGTCTTCAGCAGAGGAACCTTACGTATGTAACACCATTAAAACAAGTTTATTATCTTGTTTACATACTGTACTTCATCTTTGGTGAATTGGACTCAAAGTGGCTCATGGTGGAATTATGTGTCCCAAATTGAACTTCAGCTTTAGAGGTACATTATTTAAGATTTAGTGGGATCGATTGATGAGGATTGCAGATTGCAACCAGGTCATATTTCTCCCATGTGCTAAGTGTGAACGATTTCTTTGTTTTCGATGTTCATTGTTTGGGAGGTTTTTATTGGGAGTCAAATTATCCGCGGTGGTCTGAATGGGCCCGGTGATTTAAACTGGAAAAACATGAATCAAGCATTTTCACATGACAAATCAGTTTCTTTAACGCTGTTTGGCTTGTCACAAAGAGGCCGCTAGCCCAGCATCTGCTCATGTGTGCTCACCTTTTTTTTCTCTGATAACTTAAGATCTAGACGTTAAGGAGGTTTTTACCAGGCGCTGAAATGTCCGCAGAGGTCTCTGTGATTTAAACCAGTAAAAACACGAATAAACATTTTTAATAATCAGTGTTTTTTCGATGCTGCTTATCACAGAGGAGCTGTTTGCTACAGTGGCCAATACAAAATGCAAATGGCCCTATATAGAGCCAGTGTTTGGTTTGACTGTTGTGGGCCACTGTAGAAACATGGTGATGCAACATGGTGGACTCTTTAGCCAAGGACCTGCTCCGTATGTAGATAAAAACATCTCATTCTAAGGTAACAAAAACACAAAGATTCTTATTTTCAGGTGATTATACACCAAAGAAAACATACTTATTATATCATATTCCATGTCTGCCAGTATATCCCCCTAAATCCTGCACACTGGACCTTTAAGGTGAAGAGGGCGCTTGCCCTAAAATATGATTTTGCCCTCTCTCACCATTTCTCAGTCAGAGGGAGTGTAAGACCGGCTATGTTAATGAACCTTGCTTTGGAAACAGAAAAGATGTCATAATGTGGAAAAAAAGTCTGGCTCCTGTATGTCGCTTTGTTTATTGTTTTGTTTTTGTGCTTTTTATTATCATTATGATTTGAGGCTTTTTTTTTTTTGTCATTTCCTCATGGTCATGGCATGTGGGCCTCAAGCTGAGCGCTTCATGTGAGCTAGTTATGTCAGTGAACGACATGAAAAGACCAAACAACACAAAGACCTCAAGAATCTGAACTCTTCATGATTGCAGGAGCTGTTTGTTTCACGCAGAGGAGGGCGAGACGGCAAACATGCAGAGACCCTCAGAGGTCAGACCATAGTTCACTTTGAGGTTTACTAGTCTGTTGACTCTGGGCATGCTGGCACTTCTCATTAAGGAGCGGGACAGAGACAGATAGCACAGCTGGGCCGTGCATGCCTCGGAGCTGGACAAGCCATTACTGCTCATTTCGTTGTTGGAAGGATAAAGAATTCATCATGAAAACAATCCTGGGTTTACCAACTTACATTATGGAGCTGATTGGGAACATGTTTCCATTGTCAACTGTATGATTTGCCATTTAGCCTTCAAAGTCTTTTAAACTAGACACATGTGGGTGCTGCGTCAGCTGTGGTGTCGCCAATTTGCGGATGGAGCAGTTTACGGCTAATTATCTGTTCTCTCCGGAGGTAAAAGAGAAGGATTTCTGCCTGTTGCTGGGGCTCTGATAAGAGTGATAGAGGAGGAGAGAGTTCAGAGAGGCCTTAAGGAGAAGGGGTGAGGTCCAAGGGGAGGAGGTTGGGTTAAGGGAGCGTGTGGGTGACCTCCCATCCCCCGGTTACTGAGGGGGGTCATCCAGTAGTGGCATTTTCCCATGATCGTCTTGTTTTTGGCATTTTTTTCTTTCTTTCTTGCTCGCTTATTATTTTTGTCTCCCATTATTTTTTTTTGTTTTGTGTCTCCTGCCTCTTTTTCAAACACTCATGTTAAAGTCCTGCTCCGCTGAAATGTGTTTGCGTGCATATTGTTACTTCACTTGGAAGTTTGAGCTTCACTGTGCACACTGAGCTATATGAGTTGGACACTAGGAGGTTGTTTTCACATTTATCTGCTGAGTGAGGAAAGTTTCTGACTTTAAAGGGACGGTCCACCCCAAAGTCAAAAATACATATTATCTCTATTTTCTATTTATAAATCTAAATGTCAGTGTGACATCAGCATTCATGTGATATGGTAAACAAGCTAACAGCGCAAAAGACGAATCAAAAATGTTTGAAAAAAAAAAACATTTTTTTGCTGATACTAAATATCAAACAAAAGCCAGACACTGTGTTGCACGTAGTATCTGTGAGCTGTAATTCACCGCCTCCAAGCAGTAGAGAGAAGATAATGTTATCTCGGAGCCTTACAATAGAAAGTTTCTTCTCGTCTGTGCTGCTACATCACGCCCACAGCTGACTGTACCAAAGAGTAGCATGAAAGTCAAGAGCACTAACTCCACTCCGCTAAAAATCTGGGGACCAAAACGTCCCCAGAAGTACACTCACAGCACACTGACTAGCAAAAAAACAAAAACAAAAAAAAAACAACCACTTGACTTGTAGCAATCTCAGTCAACAGAGGGGTCTCCCACTTGGAATTCAAATTTCCGACTTTAAAGGTGCAGCCCTAGTAGCATGCTGTGCTAATGATGTATGTCATGTGACATACCTAGCATTACGTTAGTGATGAAAGTCCTTATATGATGCCAAACCATGATATTTTTCCTAAACCTAAACATGTAGTTTTGTTGAGTAAACCTAGCCAGGTAGTTATGGAGCTGAACTGCGTCCATTTCACAACCTTAAGGACGCTTTAAAAAACGTGACCGTCAATAGGTCAGTTTGGAAGTCAGTTGAATTCAAGACAGCGTTGAAAGAAATATATTTAGAAAACTCAACAGCAGTGTCTCTTTCCAGAAATCATGACCTTGTTAATCAAGATGATCCGCAGACTTTGGTGTGAGCAGTTTTGTTTAAGAGCTGGTTTTTTTTTTTACTACTGAACTATACACACCAACTGTATCATGCAACACTTGGCGACTCACACCAAAACAATCTAGACAGATGTGTAGCACTACAGGTAAGAGGTCAAGTGTGTGTTTTTGATTTTAGGATGAACTGTCCCTTTAAGACTTTCATGGAAAAGAAAAACCACATAGCAACGTCTGTATAGTATTAAAACTTTTTGCCTCTTCTTCATCCTCTTCTCCTTCATTTCCTCCTTTCCTACCTTCCCCGCTGTGCTCCCTCTTCCTACCTCTCAGTCGTACTCTCGCCCTGCGCTCTGGTATGTCAGGTATTGAGTAACATCAGCATGCCTGTGGTTTAGTGCGGGAAGTAAAGTGACTGCAGCTGAGCTACAGTATGTTCGCTATGACTGTACTGCTGTATTACTACTATGACAGAAACTCTATCAGAGGGATATTAGCAACTATGCGGCACAGGTCACATCAGGTCAACCCTGTGCTTGCAAACTAGTAATTAACATATTGTAATAAAGTAGGTCAAAGGCTGTATCTGTGAAGGGTGTGTGCAATATGTAAAGTGTATGAGAGTCTTTTGTATTTTTGTTAACATTTTAACTCATCATAAACTCATAATTTTTGTAGGATTTACTTGTTTTTCTGTGGGCTTTGTTTTCAAAGTGTGCAGCCCTTTTTTCCCCATAAATGTAAATTCATATCTTAAAGTGCTTAACACAACCGCAGAGTAAAATAAAGATTTCCATCCCTCTGACTCACAGTCAGTCAGATCCTATTCAGTCCACTGGCAGACAGAAAGGTTTGGTCAGTCATATGATGTGGCAGGAGCCTGCTGTCCTGTGTGGAGGCGCCACAGCAAAAGAGCATGCACAAGACAAGAAAAAGAGATCACTGATAAAAGGTCCAGTGTGGAGGATTTAGGGGGACATGTTGGCAGAAATTGAATGTAATAGAATAAGTGTGTTTTCTTTAGTGTATAATCATCTGAAAATAAGAATTGTTGTGTTTTTGTTTACCTCAGAATGAGATGTTAATATCTACATAGGGAGTGGGTCCTCATCTATGGAGATTGTTATGTTGAACCTCCATGTTTCTACAGTAGCCCAGAGTGGACAAACCAAACACTGGCTCTACATAAGGCCATTTGCAATTTTGCAGTGGCCACTGTAGTTAGCAGCCTCTTAGTGACAAGCCCAATATTGTCTGAAAAACACTGACTTGTAACGTGAAACTGCTTTATTCAGTGTTTTTACTGGTGTAAAGACCACCATGTTGCACCGCCTTGTTTCTAGAGTAGTGCCTGTAGTTAGCAACCCCTCGGTGATGAACAGCACCAGAAGAACACTGATTTTTTTTAACGTGAAACTGCTTTGTGCTGGTTTAAATCCCCCAGTTTTTTTGTTTAGGAGAGGAAAAAACCTCTGAGGATAATGTTGGTCCCGGTAAAAACCTCCTTAACATTGAACACTGGAGGAATCCTAACCAGGAGTCCACTCTTGGCACGTGGGAGAAGTTTCAGCTGGTTGCAATCTTCCTAGATCAGTGACGTACGGTATGGGCCCCAGTGCACGCTATTATGATGGGCTCTTGTGCCAGATTTTGCGTCGAAACAGCTACTATATATTTTATAGTATCATTACATGATCAAATACAGACTTGACGCTGGACGACATCAACATACATATTCTCAATCATCATTGCAAATCTGTTTCTGACAAAAGTACCAAATAAAATAAGAAATGATTCATTCGTTTTTAAGAAACTTTTTATCGTTTAGATTAAATGAAAATATATTTTGTTTTGTGATGGAGACGTGTTTGCCTTCTTGAGGACAGATGCAGCAGATGACAGATTTCTTTTATAATGTGTTTTCTTCTTTGAACTCTGGTATTTCTGAGGTGGGCCTGTTCTCTGCTCTAGAGAGCGCGGGCCTTCCAAACACTCTCTACAGGCCACCCCATGGGCCCTAACCCTAACCCTAACCCTGCACTGTCTATATTTACACCCCTGTCCTAGATGCCACTAAATCCTACACAATGTTCCTTTAAGAAAATGTATAAAACTCAGTTATACTGCATTCAAATCCTTATTTCGTATACACAAACACACTAACCCTGTAGTCACATGCACACGCTGTATTAGAGGTATTCTCTCTGCAGAGTAATTCTTTCCTCTCCTACTGTCTTTTTTCCTCTCTTCCAATATTATACACTATATTTCCTCATCCTGCCGCCCATCATGCAAACTGTGTGGTCTCGCCTTGATGCATTGTTTCCAAACTGTTGCGGCTCTATTCCTGCACTTAAGCGTTCAGGATTTATTCTTTCTCGTTCTGTCTTTGATGACCATACCATGCCTCTTATTAAAGCCCTTTTGCCAGACGATCATTGAGTAATTTGACTCTGACCTGCCTGGTCAAATAAAGGAGGTCAAATAAAGACAAACACGCCGGCGCACAATGCACACAGATAACAAGCCTTCCTTCAAGCTGTGGCACACGGTGCTGATAGCTTGAAAGATGGATGTGAAGGCCTTGACATGGTGGAGAGGTCAAATAGGAGTTGATTAAGTGAAATGAAAAAGCCTCGTTTTTATTGGTTCTAGAAGTGTACAAGCAAAACTGTTATTTTGAATATCTCGTGATTGTCCGGCCTCCTCCATGTTTGTGAGGCTAAAGCCCATCTGAGTGTAATTCAATGCAACATGAGCGCCACTTAACTTTATCCTCCAGAGGACCACGCATCTGCTGTGTTAACAAATTGCTCAAAGCTGCCTTGTCATGCAGCGGTGGAAGAACCCGGGCCGAGGCTGGATGTGGGCTTGTAAACGTCTGGTCAGCACTGCTTATTGTTAAGAGATGGTGGCTGCGTAGACGACATTACAAGTGTTTGTGTTCATCACTGCGTCTCCCTTTGTCGGATGCATAGTTTTATACCGTTTTATTTACAGCGTAGTGTTTATACACTTGAAATGTCTGAGGTTTGTTGGCATTGTGTGACTGGAATACTAAACTGTGCATTAGCGATGGTTGCTCTGTATGGGTGGTCACAAAGTGTGGTTTCTCCTGACTAAGATATAGACAGAGATGGTGGAAAGTGAGGGGTGGGGGTGGGTGGGTGCCGGTAAGAGGGGGCAGTCCCGTTAGGCAGTCGATCTCGTCGTACCAGTTGCAGCTCACCAAGGCTATCAAGCCAAGGCTACAGCGTCCTCTGTAACAATCTCTTACTTTCTCTTTTCTCTTCAAACTCTCCCAGATGTAGCACGATACAGCTCAAAGCATTTCTCATACACACACACACACTTATGACACGCATAGCTGTTGTGATTTACTACGCGAATGTGATAGTGATCTTATCTCTTAGTACTCTCTGTCTCACTCTTTTTTTCTCCCTCCCCAAGTCTTTCTCCGTCTCTCTTATAGTAAATCTGCTCTGCTCTGTGAGGTTTTTATTGGTTTTCATTGCACAAATCCCTGCTTTGGTCATTAAAGTGGATGATTTAGTGTGGGTGTGTTGGACAGTAAAACAAGCGGTCCACCCGGGACAAAGGGGAAAGGTGAGGCTGAGGCCTGGGGCCGCGGGCAGACTGCGTGCACGATGCTGAAATAATGTTGAGGCTGTTAGATCCACATCACAATGCGAGACTTGAATTTGAGGTCTGTACTTGAACCGAACATTTTCAGCCCTGAGAGTCACACAAACCCCCCTGTGTGATTTTTTTTTTTTTCCCAAAAGATTGCAATCCTGTTTTGTGTTTCCAAATGTTGTCTTTTTTAGAGATACAAGATGCTCATCCAGCGTGAGTGGAATTTCTGCTTTTGAGATACGAGAGAGATCAGTGAAGGCGAGGAGAGTGATAAAGTGGCGTTTTAGATGGACCAGAAAGAGCAAGTATGGACACATAGTCACAGCCGACAAGGTGTGTGTCACAGAGAGATGAGTCAGATCGCTTGGCTCCAGAGACCTACAGGCTGGTAGACAGCGGGACTGATAAACTCTGTTAACTGACTCTGATAAAGCAGAACTGGAAGACACCACAGAGTCAAAACATGCGCGAATGTGGATCGATGAAAGGCGCTCTGTTGAACGCCTCAAGAATGTTTTTGTAGCTCCAGTCGAGCGGGAATGGAAAAAAAAGAAGGTTTGAAGAAGTTGTTTTAGGGTTTATATTTCTCTCTTTATTTTTCTCGTCCCCTCTCTCGAGTCGACCCTCTCACTCATTTGCACACACGTACTCATGCTTGAAGGAAAAACAAATATTAAACAGTAATGTTTTGTGTCCGTAAATTACTGGGTTTTATGGTTCTAGCATTTCCAATAATCCTGTCTTGGCTGTCCATGAAGGAAAGACTCTCTCTCACACACACACACTCAGTCATACACATTAGGGCAAGTATGGTCTAAATGGTTTGGATCGTCCGTTGTGAGCTTTGGTACAAGGTCAAGCTCTACCATCGTTCAAGGGAACTTTGGCTGAAAATTTGAGCAGCATTTGCCAAAAATATTCATCAATACACATCCAGATCATGTGATATCTCAGTTCAGCTGTGGTGTACTCCAAACTGTCGGCCGTGTTTTGCTCTGTACCAGCCGAGAGTCCATCCGAGAGTGACCACGGTCTGTTTAGCTGGACAGGATTTTAACAGGGCAGTAAGTCATTCATCGAGCCAGTTATTGGCGCATTGCGTTTTTAGAGTAGACTTTATTGAGTGGTTCAGTGTGTGCGTGGCGGAGCGGCAACAGTTTTCACTTTTCCACAGTAGGAAAAATAGACTAGAGTGCACCTAAGACTGACATCATCTCCAAATTGTTCCCTATAACAAATCAATGCACAGTGTTGAGTGACTGACTCAGTGGAGCCGAGTCAAAGCTGAACTTATGATCTTGACTTTTAAGCTATGCCTCTGGTATGCAGTATAATTACTGTGCAATGCGTTATATCCACGGCTGATTTAGAGCCTGAAATTTCAATTTTGTGGTTTATTCACTGAATTTAAGTGGATTTATATGGAGGCATTTGTAGGTCAGATACTAATTCAGATTATGTGCAATTCAAATGTCCAATAACCACCATATCGGCTGATGTATTATATAATAAATAGTCTTTTCTATTAGTCTTGTTGTGGTTTGATTCATTCATCACTGGTTTGATTTTATATTCAGATTTATTAATGGGATTTCCCACCTTGGCTTCGTGTTATTTTGCAAAAACGGCTGTCGTTGCCATTAGTATTGGCTTGCATGCAAACGAGAGACTTTAATGGGACTGCTAATAAAACACTTAACCTGAAGAGACAGGTATTCGTAATGAAAGAGTTTAGCCGAAACAGAAAAGTTGGACATGATTTTCTTCCCTATTTTTTTAGCAAAATAAGCTGAAAGTAGGTTTTACTCAAGGCGAAAGTCACGCAAAAAGAGGGATGTTTCTGGCAGCTCTACGTTGCCAGAAACATATTTCTCCAGACAATTTGTGTGCTGTCAAACTAGAAAAGCCTCCAGACTCTCAGGGCTTGTTTCACTGTAATTTTTGCAGAATTTATTTGTGGCTTACTGGCAGAGATTTTGCTGATCAAAGTACATCTGTGAAACACTAATATTGGTGGATGATCCATCAACTGCTAGTTGAGAGTGCAAAACAGGTCGCTGTGTTCTCACTTCCTCTAAAACACCTCTGTGTCTGTGTTTAGCATTTGAAATGCAACTGTGACGGGAACCGGACTTTCCTCCGGTGACCTGACAGCAGAGTGGGTCGTCGCGGTCGTGACCCTCACCTCTCTTCTCTCTGTCCTCTGTGCCAACGCTTCCTCTCTCTTCTCTCCTGTGAGGTGGTCATGGCTGCTGATCGGTTCCCAGGCCCCCGCCGACAGGTCATTTAATGGTCATCTAGCATGAGCCCTTGATGCTGAACCCCAGGGTTAACGCGGAACGCATCTCTTCCTGGGCTCCACAGCCAACAACAAGCAGGCAGCAGCACAACAGAGACACACATCCATACATCACAGATGCAAATGCACACTTGAACAATATACAGTTAACATGCGATTTATTTCTGTCTAAGCTGCCTTTCTTTTTATTATGTGCATTTGAAATATTTCCCATCAGTACTTTCACACCCTTAGCAGCCTCTCAGTCTGTTTACCGTGACACCTGTGTGGCCACCCACATCCTACCTACAACAAGCCCACCCCCACCCATGTCTGCCCTTCAGCCCTCCCAGTCCACACACTTTATAGTCAGTGACCTGACTGTTTTATAGCTCAGCCAGTCTGGACCAGTTTACTACGCACTTACAGCCAGCCCTGAGTGTTTGTGGATGTGTGAGATGACATGAGTATGTCATTTGGAAGATGAGCTTCTAATGTCTCTCATTTATCTGGGATAAGTAGAACCGTGTGTGTTTAATCGGCCTGTGTAATCATGTGTTTCACCAGTTGAAACCTTGGTTTTCTCCCTCCGTGTCTCCTCTTGTAAAAATAAAGATTTTCATCTTTCATGTCAACATGATGCAAAACAGACGCGCTGTCCATCATGCGGTCAGACAGCATTGTGTGTTAAGTTGTGCTGAGATGTCTCTAAGTGTCCATTACATTGTGAGGGGTTTTTTTTCTACACATATTCGACTGACGCAGTACGACTGTCTTGTAGCAGACTCATTGTTTCCCCCTACAGAGAGGGATTAACTGTTGATTGGGGCTGCTTGTGTCAGCGTGAAGATGGAGCTGTACTGACGACAAGTTGGAATGGTGATGAAGCGTTGATCTGTTTCTTGAGGACACGAGGGAAATGACTGCTACTTGGCAACTTTGCATGTGGTTATGTGTTGAATTGAGAGGGTGTGTGAGAGGGTTGTCAGAGGGGTCACTGCAGCCCTGTTGACACAGGACTCAGTGAGTTTAATTAAATCCGGAGCATACATGAATGTGTGCCACTACATGAATTTGTGTGTATGTGTGTGTGCCGGTTGTAAGGGGCCAGAGGACGGGGCCCGGTGGAGCGAGGAGAGAGGGGAGAGCAGCCGCTTGGCAGCCTATCTGAGAGCCTCGTCACTGGTGCTCAGAGGGGCCACAGCTGGCCCCTCCACCAACAATCCTGGCTTTTCTTCCCCTCTCAGGAACGCAGCGCGTCAACTCTAATTCCCTTCTAATGAACTGGCTACTGAAGGTAGCTAGGCAGGCAGACCCAGCACATTTATTAAAGACACACACACACACTGGCAACAAAACACAGACTCAAACACAGTGGAGAAAGTATGTTGCATTTAGGGACATTTCACTGCGCAGCAGGATGACTGTGCAGCTTGACGCCTGCAGAGGATCCTTGAACTCAGCGTGGCTTAGAAGCTGCAGTCAGTACCACAACAACCAGAGCTGTGTTTCAGCCTTTAAGACCATAAAGGAACTTACAGTATCCCCAGTGTGTGCATCTTATCTGATATCATTGTAACTGAGCGACAAAGCTAGGGATCAGCTTTTTGAAAGATGTTTAATATCGCCTGTCTCGGAGGTAATCCTCAAAGACCATCAGAATAAGAAAATATTCTAATTATATATGTATTTACATTAAATGAATGTGTAGAATTTAGGGACATTTATTGGCAGAAATTACATTTTACTGTCACACATATTACTTTATCAGTTTATAATTGCCTGAAACTGAAGGCCAAAATGCATGGGGCATGGACTCAATGCTTCTCGTAGGCGGAGCGAGGTGTCTTACCTGCCACACAGACTCCATCTTGCTATGTGTGTATTGAGTTTTGCCAGGTGACAATGCAGTTGGTCACGTAGGGTTTGGGAGCATAGGCTATATTAACTGATACTGAATCAATTAACTGGATAGTGGGAACAATGAGGTGCATAGATTTGATTGGTTCACTTTCATGTGAAATGTAAAAACACACACAATGTTGCTCTACTGCTTCACATGAGGAGCCGCGGAGCCACACGTGGAGAAATATGAAAAGACAAACCTCAAAAAATGAATGTTGAGCAGTGAGCCTGCGCAGGCAAGCACAGCCTCTGTCATCATTGTAGCAGCCTCGGTTGATTATAATGGATGTGCTCCACTGTGGGCATGCTGCCGTAAATGTGCTGCGAGGCAGATGAGCTGCAAATGAGCCATTTACATCTACACATGACGCAGGTCCTCTCCCACAGAGTCCGCTGTGTTGTTGTACACTAGCCCAGAACAGACAAACCAAACACTGGCTATAGACAGGGCTATCCGTGTTTACATGTCAGCCACCATAATTCTCCTACAACTTGGCACACAGGAGACGATTTAGTTCTGCAACCTCAACACTAGATGCCTTCACACTAGACCTTTAAGTAAAAGTATCTAAGTATTAGAAGGAAAAAATGTTATTAAAGTATGAAAAGTAAAAG
The DNA here is from genome assembly GCA_019142605.1 of Cephalopholis sonnerati. Taxonomy (NCBI): domain Eukaryota; kingdom Metazoa; phylum Chordata; class Actinopteri; order Perciformes; family Serranidae; genus Cephalopholis; species Cephalopholis sonnerati. The sequence goes on from JAGQAX010000016.1 coordinate 24,188,650, forward strand.
TACCCATTGTTAGTAAAATCTTCCCTGACAGTGTTTTACTATTATATGTGATTTTTGGATTAATATTACTGCTGCGTTAATGTACATGTTGCATTTGACCTCTGTAGATGTTCAAGGTTGTGCTAATATCATCTACTACTGCAGAGAAAAACACTTCAACCTTCAGTTTATCAGAAACATTCAAATTAAAAATCACTACATTTGGAGATTCATGGTTCACAGTGGAAAGTATAAAGTATAAAGTTTAGGGCTGCCCCCAACTAAGAATTTTCCTTGTCAACCAATAGTCATCATTTAGGGCCATTAGTCGACTAGTCGCCCACATGTTTATGATTTTAATGTTATTATTAAATGAGATATTTTGGGCGGGGCAAGGTATGAGAAAGAATAGTTTCAGTAACATCGTTAACACTGTGCTACATTACAGAGAAATACAAAACCGTACTAATGAACCTTCATTAATATAGGCCTATATTTTATCTACAAGTGCACGTCACACACTGAGCGAGCCGCCTGTTAATGACGCTGTGGGCTAATGGGCATGTAGCTACTTCCATGTTTCAGATGATACGTCATGTTTGTAGTCGACCAATGAAGATGAGTTTACATATCACCTTGGGTTGATCCTTCACCTTCTCAAAATGATCCCACACTTTGGATTTCCTGCCCGACAGGAACCGCAGGTACCAGCCCTGGAGATTAGGGGGCCGTATACATGCTGCATCTTTAAGCACCTGGAAAACGCAAGGTCGGGTGTTGGGTGCTACTCTTGTGCCTTTTTTGTGCCAGCTTTCAAGAGCGTGGTGGCATCTGAGGTTGCTAAGCAACCTTAACAAGCATTGTATCATAGCCTATTTACCTGAAATCCTGAGTGCAGAGCTGATCTTCTTCCAGGCGCTGTTTATAAGTGTGTAGGCCTATCGTCTGTGGGACAGATATAAAGCTCTGGGTAGCCCTGCACTAACGTGATCAACCCTTCCGTATTTATCAGACTGAATATTTACAGAAGAAGGGAAAGATATCTGTCACCTGTGATTGGTTTGTAACACTACTCCTGTCTGACTGCTGAGCGTGGCCTCTTCCTGTATCTGTCCTTTCAAATTAAATTCCCACATGGTCCAGTCATAAAGGTTTTGATTTACTTTGACAAGGCGTAGAAGCCTTGAAAGAGTTTAAAAGAGTTTTTTTTCTGCGACTAAGCGACTAATGAAATCTTGCCAACTAATGACCTTTCTGGTGGACTAACGTTTGGTCGACTATAAGGGTCAGCCCTAATAAAGTTGCATAAAATGTATGGTAAATACTCAAGTGGAGTACAAGCACCTTGAATTTATTTACCAGATGAGTTGAAGAGTCTTTGAGGAATCTGGGAAACATTAGAAACAATGGTAGAACTTGTTTAAGGACTTTCTGGGTTTTTTAAAGTTCCTCAGAAATGATTATCAGCTCTGTTACTGGAATATACTGATAATTCATGAGAGGTGCAAACTGGGACCAATAAGAACCTAATGCCGTTCTTTTTGCTTCCTCAGAAAGGAATAAGACAGAGAGCGAGCGAGCCATATTCATACTGGTGAATAAAATCGAGTGAGACAGCGTTAAATTAGGACAGTCAAATGAATTTGAATTTGAGGTTCTGCAGCGTTCAAACCATTGTGAGTTGAAGCCGTAGCTCGAAGTTGCCCTCGCCGTGACCCTGTGGTTCAGCTTTTGTGGTGCAGGCTTTGGAGCTCTGATGCTGCTAATGGAAACATTTATACACATTCAGACAGCACAAGTGCAGGGGTCTGACTGATCTGTGAGTTTGTGAGTTTACAAAGGTGACAAAGTTCATCAGCTGTGATATATTGTTTATTTTCTTTTGGCTCACTTGGGTCATTTTTTGTGGATTGTTATGCTTTATGTTTGAATGGAGTAATCATTGCCAAACCATTTGTTTGCTGTTCAGAAGACCTTTTCCATAATCTTCTTCACTCTCATATCTGAAATGATTTCTCTCTTTTTTTTTTATTCACATATTTGCAGAACTCTAGAAACCAACCCAGGATTTACCATCCTGGAGACGGTTTTACAGGTCTAGTGTTGTTCCGTTATGAATCCCATTTAATCACCAGTGGATTATTCCGCACCAGTCCTTCCATTGTCGGGGTAATGTGAACACCCATGGCCCTGCAGCATAAGTGTGCATAAAACCATTAGCTGTGTCTAACTCCCTTACACAAAGAGCAATAACACTGGAACAGAGAGTGTGTGTTCTGTCACTGCAAACAATACAGACAGGAAGTGGGCGGAGTTATCATGAGAATAAATAGATAATCTGCTGGTCATATGAACTGTCACCATCAGATAGTGATTACGAAAATAATGAAAAAGCATGTGCTTGTATGGTCATACTTTTAAATGGGAGATGCAGCTGTTTAGTTGCAGCCAGCTGTTCATCATACTGCATATTTTTAGTGATTAATTTCATGCTACAGCAGATCTGCCATTTTATTGATCTGCTGCAGGTTGTGTGTACGTGTGAGGGGGAGAAAGTAAGGTCTATAGTGGATGGTTTTAAAGTTGATTCATAGTTACAGTTTACTAAGAGAAAGGATAGGTTTTAACAGTTCGCCTCATCCTCTCATATTTGCCATTCCCTTTATTGCCATTAGTGTGCAGTGGTGCCCCAAATGGGTGGCCGGGGGGGCACAACCACCCTGATACAGCAATTGTATTATTGTCCTCCCACTGACTGATTATCTTAACTACTATTGGATCAGTTGCAACGAAAACTGGTACAGACATTCATGCCCCTCCTCAGGATAGATGGAAACAACCTAAACTTTATATCTAGCACCATCTTCAGGTCACAATTTTCCCAAAATGCTTTAGTTTATGACCAAATACCATCAAACCGAATGACATTACCATCAGCCTCAGGTGTGCTTAATGTTTAGTGCTAATAAAAAAATGTCTGCTAACATGCTACATTATGATCATAGTAAACATTACATCTTATAATTATCAGCATGTTAGCATTATTATAATGAGCATATTAGCATACTGGCATTAGCATTTAGCGAGTTTTCAAAGGCCAGCTGTGCCTATTAGCCTGAATTCCAATACGCTACTTACCTTATCTGCAAAATGGCCGCACAAGCAACAAAAGAAACCAAAAAATGTATTTTATTTTCTTTGTTTAAGATTTAAAAATTACAGTAACCATCATATTATCTTATTTCAATTTAGTTTTACTGTATTATGGTCCCTTTCTTTATAAAAAACATTTAAAAAACCTAGTAGTATGCTGATATTTTGGTAGCCAGCCACCTAGCTAACATTGAATTGTTATTGCTGATTTGTGCATGCGTTGAATGGGTTTTGGTTAGATGCCTGAAATAAGCCTCGAGTTTGGCATTTTGGCCGTCGTCATCTTGGTGTTGCGGAGCCAAGAAGACCATATTTGTAGGAGATGGTGGGGCTGTGAAGAAGTCACAACCATGCCGAGAACATACCCTGCTTTATTGTCTATTTTATAGACAATTATTATTGTATTATATTATTATAAACTTATTAGGAAAATGTTTACGAAGGTAATAAATCAAGTGAGACGTAGGGTCATGTTCGCATAAACTTGTACAATCAGACTTCTTTTTGGAAGCAGTGGAGTCGCCCCCTGCTGGCCATTAGAAATGATGCAAGTTTAAGGCACTTCCATATAGAGTACCCCAGGAATGAGTTAGCATTTTACCACTCATGGATCCCTCGTCTCAGAGTCAATGGGTTTTTTGTTAGATGCCTGAAATAAGGTCTACAGTTAACACAAGCTTAAGAAACTTTGACGTTTTGTTCTACGACATAAAATCCGTCAGTAAATACTCAATTCGTGAATTTTGAAGCTTTTATTTGTCTTAAAAAAAAAAGGCAGTCATTAACAAGTAGCTAAATGCTACTAGAGAAAGTCATACTCTATGGCAAACATGGCTTTACAGCCTGATTGTGGTGGCGACGGTAGTTATCCAACCGTAGTGTAGTTCGTTTATAGCCTAACGTTAGCTTTTTACCTCTGGTGATTGCACTCAAAAATTATACACGTGGTGGAAATTTGTGAAGATTATTTTTCTGAACAAAACGTGTAAGTATCATAAACTTTTGTTCGCCACTGTGTTTATTTTCTGCAGTAACCTAAAATCCAGTGGGAAAATCCCATTGGCCTTTTGACGAGGGAACCAGGGCGGCGCTAACTTCCACGTAGGCGTCATCTCTGGAACAATCTGTGAAGCAGTGTTCTTTTTTATTTGATGACTTGTTTGATTGATGAATACCGTGAAAATTACGTTGTGAACAAATCCCGAGCATCCATGCTTTTCCATCTCCATCAGATTAATTTGCAAATGTCATTCTGATAATACCATTATTGCCATAGTTACATCTGTTTATACAAACGCCATTGATGACTACTGATGATGTATCGGGGTCACGAGAGGTTGATCCAATTCAGAGGGGAAGATTTTAACCACAACCCTTTGCCTTGTAACTCTGCTCTGAGAAGCAAAAATGACAGGGAGGGTTAGAAAATTAGAAGTGGGGTTTGGCCTACTGTAAGTACAACCTCACAGAGCTCCTATCATGGCTAAGACTCTTAATTTTGTTTTTCATTGCTATAAAAACACACGTATAGCCAAGAAAAGGTGGATAGATTCAGAAACAAAGGGAATAAATATAGCACCAAGATTTATTCACATTCCTGGGTGTCTCTATCAACACTTTATATTCCAAGAAAAACCCGTCATGAATATTCGTGTCAGCCACAGTTTTTAATAAACTATTTTTCCAGGATTCTGGACTAAAGCCTCTGATGGCAACATTTGAGCAATATAATATCTTAACCCAAAATATTCTTACTTGAAGAAGCGTCACCAAAAAATAAAAAAAAAGCTTTCAATGAATTTGATGTCCAAGTGAGTGTGGGAAAAGTGTATTGACCTAATGTTTATCAGGGTAACCCGACATGCACTCTCACCCTTAAACTCTAAAATCAGTGACTCGAGGCTCCCAACAACACGTCCACTGTTCTTGCTGTGACCCAGCCCGAGTGTCCCTGTGGCCCTGTGTGATAATCCAAACATTATTTTATGGCTAAGACGGCTCTAGTTTCAGTCTAAAACACTAAGTCATCACTGGTCAGTGGGACAGCAGAGGCCCGCAGGGACAGCTGGACGAGCTGCAGGCCCGCAGTCCTTGCAGGCAGGAGGGCTGATAAAGTGAGCTGTTTGAGTTCACAGTTCAGCAGACCCTCCACCCTCAGTGATAGTGCTCCTCCAGTGACTCACTCCCACTGACTGGGATGACATAACCAGGGGACCGATAAAGAAGGAGGGAGGGGTGGATGACGGAGAGGAAAAGGGGGAAGTGAAAATAGAATGAACAGTCAATAAAGCTGAGGTCACACCACATAATTTAAAGTCTAATTATGGCCTCAATTTGAGCATGAAGACTGGTTTCCAATACTGTGGAAAGTCTCCACTACTTAGATTTATTATTCAAATCTCTCACCTTCAGATTGAGGTTAAGGATGGTCAGAATAGTTGTCATTTGAACAAAGTTTTTTTTCTGCTGGAAACTGCTCAAATATGAATGTGGTCAGGGGGTTTCATAATCAGTACAATTTAGGATATCCTCTGTCATTAGAGCCTCGATTCAGATAAAAAAAAAAATTCTTAAATGGGGGAATAAAGGAGAAACATCTACAAAAGGACTAACATGAAATATATTAAACTCACAATGTGGAGAAATAAAATGAGGATGAAGCAGTTAAAGGTTCAATGTGTAGGATTTGGGAGGATATGTTGACAGAAATAGTCACAGAATAAGTATGTTTTCTTTAGTTTATAATCACCTGAAAATAATCGTCGTGATTTTGTTACCTTAGAAAGAGCCGTTTATATCTACAAAGGGAGCAGGTCCTTGTCTACGGAGATTATGTTGCACTGCCATGTTTCTACAGAAGCCCAGGACTTACAGTGGTTCTGATAGGGTCATTCGCATTTTTGCGTAGGCCACCGTAGTTAGCCAACACATCGTCGCTCCAACCTCGTCACATATTGACGTTTGGACATGATCTTTCGACATCCACATATGACGTGCAAGGTACCCTGGGTGCGTTGGTTGTTGACGTTCTGGGGCACCGTGTCAAGTTCTGCCTGTTTCATTCATTGTCTTATTTCAAAATACACTTGCGTTTTCACAGGAAATCTAACGTTTACATACAGTCTCTTTCAAAATACACCGCGAATTGATGTTCTTTTCTTTCAACAACAAACACACATGGTTAGGTTTAGGAAAAAAGAACAGGGTTTGGATTTAGAATCTTACAGGAAAGTCAGTGTTTGCTGCACCCATCCACCACCCCTTCCGCTCACGCTTCCCCCTGACGCCACAGGGCGCCCTAAACTATAACGGCAACTGGCCGCTTATCATGCCGACATTTAAGGACGCCTTTTTTCATTGGTTTCTGACGCCGCAAGCCATTGCCCAAGCGCTGGATTTTGACTACTTTGGAGTGAGACGGGGCTCAGTTAGCAGCCTCTCAGTGACAAGCTGAACAGCATCTGAAAAACACTGTTTTATAAAGTGAAACTGCTTTATTCAGTGTTTTTACTGGTTTAAATCACCAGGTCTGTTCGTTTTGGAGAGGAAGAGACCTCTGCGGATAATTCGGCTCCTGATAAAAACCTCCTGAACGTTGGATCTTTATATTAGAGAAAAAAAAGTGAGCATACATTAGCAGCCTGTCTATGACAAGCCGAACAGCATCTGAGAAAATTGATTTCTAACGTGAAACTGCTTAGAAGAAACTGGAGGAGACCTCTGTGGATAATTCTGCTCCCAGTTAAAACCGCTTGAAAAAAAGAGCATTGAAGGAATCCTAACTGGGAGTTCATGCTTAGCACACGGGAGAATTTTTAGCTGGATGCAATCCACAGTATCCTCAGGAGTAGATGTCCCTAATCCTACACTTCTTTTAAATGGGGGTACAAAACGATTAACATGCAATAAGTTCAGTTTACAATATGGAGGAATACAATAAGGATGACGCAGTTAATTGCAAACGCAAATTGCAGATCTTTTCATAGCTGGTTAGGATGTTGAGTGTGTGCCCATCTCAGTATAGAGTGACCCTGTGTAAGCCATGAAAAACCCCTCTAAAATTGAGAAGTAGACAACCAGCTGCTTTGTTTTGGTTTCATATTCCCCAAAGGCCTCCTCTCTCTTTCTTCTCTGCTTTCTGGCCAGCTCCTACCTGTCGACTGGAGCTTATTGTGCTCTCTAATGTGTGTTTTTAGCAGCAGGACTGGCCTAGCCAAAGGCCGTGATCTCATACGACAGAGAAAGGTCTCTTTGACTGATACTGATCTGGTCATAGCTGCTATAGCTCAACCCATAACCTTATACCTCTGCAGGCTGTTTTCATTAGCTCAACCTATATACTGTATATAATACACTACTGTGTGTGACTGATGTTATCAGTGCATCTGGAAGAATCCATGTGTGCTCACACAAGCGTGCTGTGTGTGTATGTGAGCGTACGTTTTTCATACTTTTACATATTCTGTCACGCTTGTAAGCACATACATGTACGCGCACAGCATTCTCTTTAAATGCAGTAATCATATCTGTACCTGACTGTGTTTCTGGAAGGATTTTGTGTGTGTAGTCGTAACTTGACTGTAGTGCCGACTCTTATTGTCCGATGACTGGACATTTTCGCCCAGCTGAACTCTTTCAACTCTGAGGTTTCTCTTCACCACAACCCCAGCTGCAGATGCCCAGTCACATGCACTCCCCACTTCAAACACGCACACACCATTTCTGCATTTGTCTGTCATCCACATCTCCATTTGTCTCGCCCTCCATTAGCCAGTTATTCCACTGATTTACACTATCTCTTACATTATCAAACAACAGCAAGTTCTTATAATCATAATATACCTGGGCTGACTCAGAACCTTTCATACACACACACACACACAGATGCACATTAGAGTAAAGTAATATACCCATCATATCTGCTGGTGCTGAAGGCTGCTGTCATGAGCAGAAGGTCATTTTATGATGTGTCTGTGTGAGAGGAGCGGTGTGAGGCGATGGCAGATGAGGCAGGAGGCGGGCTCTCTCCGTTCTCTGTTTTGTGTAAACTCTGATAGGAGCAGAGTGCCAGTGACAGACTGAAGCCAGGGGGATTTTTTAGAGCATCGGGCGGCTCATTGCACAGCGTTGGAAGAGCTGGAAAGGTGTTGAGATGTTAGTGGGTGCAGATAGGCCTGAGAGTGTGAGAGCAGGCTGCGCTAGTCTGTCATTCTTTGAAGTAAAATCTTTCAAGGAGGAGTTTTTTAAGCTTGTATTGTAGATCTCGTTCCCTTAACATTATATAATACCATATGATGTCTAATTAGTGTGTGTGTGTGCATGTGTGTGGTTAAACCTGTCCTAGTCACACACCCAATGCTGAAAAGGGCTTATGTCTGGATTAGTGTGTCAGGCTGGATTTGGTACTACACACACACTTGTGTTTACAGCCTCTCCTCTAAGAGCATGAATGAGGCCCGTAATAGTTTTTCTTTTCATTCATAATCAGCCCATGTGATCGAGATCTGCCTAACACGCCCGCTCGCTCCCACACTTCACCCTGCACGACTGTAACTGCAACCTCTCATTAATGCACATGCATATACATGTTTAAGCTGTATTATTAGCACATGTATGTTTGTGTGCTTGTGCGTCTGCGGGCGTAAATATGCGCATGCATGCGTGTATGTGTTTTCCTGTGTGGGAAAATGGGCTGGTGGTGAGGTGGAGCATGAAAGCGATAGTAAACAGAGGCCATTATCAGTGATAAAGCTCCACTCCTATTATGTGGCTGTTTGACTTGTTGTACGTTTACTGTGAGAAAACCAGAGATAAGGATGCAGAGAAAGCGAAGGCAATTTGGACGCACCAATTTGGGATTGGAGGCACAAAGACATCACGGGGCGCGAGGTGGTAGTGTTGTTGAATAGGAGAGGAAAGAGTGAGGGAGAGAGGGGAAGACAGGCAGCGGAGAGGGGTGTGGGAATGGAGGTGTTTAGGGATTCCCTGTGGACTGACTTCGACATGGGAACACACACTCACCCTAACGAAGCGAGGCCGACCCTCGCTGACTTCATAGCCCTGGGACAGAGGGAGGGATGTCAGAGAGAGGAGGAGGTGCAGGTCTGAGACAGATCCATTTTGTTGATACATCACAGACAAATGAAAATAAAGATGATGACCTGTAAGGTGGAGTAGAGGAAACAAGGAAAGAGGCCTTCTGATAACACGTCATTCGCATGACATTCAGTTACAGTATTCTCAGAGACACTCAATAAAATAGCTTTTTAAAAGTTGTGTACCTCAGCATGTAGTCCAAGAAGACAGAAAGCTCGCTGCATAATAACTAAAAAACATAAAAACTTAAGTCCCTGTCTGCATGTTCAGACTATTCAACTACAAGCGAGACCTTTCTGTCTAAATACACTTTATAGCCACTATTAATGTCGGTGTATATAGTATTTAGTACTTTTTATTTATAATTTTTACCATACTTTCGTTTGTTTATAGTATGCAATCATCATGTATATGGTATTCGGGTTTTTTAAGTTCCCTATTAACACTATATCTATTAAGATATCTACCATTTGTCTGTTTTCCATCCACTCATTTATGAGCTATCATCCATCCTGTATGTCTCATTACCAAGGGAATTCAAACAGTATTCACCAAACAAAATAAACATAAATAAATAATCACTTCAATCAAATGAGATTTCCATTTTGCTCCAATATTTTTCACAATTTAAGCGGCATGTCTGTCCATTTAGAGGTTGTTGGAGACTCTTTACTCAACCATTTCCTCATTATTGCTTTTTTTTTTACAACCTGCTAGAAGTATTTGTAATAAATATCTGTCCTGCTTTGTTAGCCCAGTTGGCATATTTCCCAGATACATTACACTGAAGTTACAACCCAGCTCTAAAGTCATTATTGATCTGATCTCTCTGACCACAGCTACCTCAATAAGAAGATATTTTAGGACACTCCCAAAAGATATGAAAATGACAAGCAGACATGTTACCACACATTCTACGGCCTTTGTTCTTTTTTAAAAGATATATATTTCTGCTTTATTATGATAGTGACAGAGAAGGAAGGTAAGAGATGGGATGAAATGCAGCAAAGGGCCCAGGCTGGACTTGAACCTGGCTGCCGCAGTAAGGACTCAGCCTTGATACAGTACGTGGGCTACCCGGTGAGCTACTGAGGCGCCCCCCACCCCACAGTTCAACTGAGTTTGGCTTCTGCTTTGTGCCAGGAACTCCCCGCCTTTGATGTAAGCACGAAGTGTGTCGTTTCAAGTCATCGATGAGGAATTTAATGTCATCCCGTGGATTTTGGCTGGTGGATAGACGGACAGCTCTGGGAGCTGGCGGCTCAGGGGGAAGCCACACATCGTAACCTTGTAAAAAATTGTCAAAATATGCCTTTAAAATAGCCTTTATTGACCCCACAAATGGAAATTGTAATGTAAAAGAAAAGTAGTGTGAATGGGGAACTTAAAAAACTAGGAGATCATAGACATGATGATTGTATGATGAATATATGATGATGACTATAAACAAACTAAAGCATTTAAAAATTGTAAAAAAAAAAAAAAAAAAAAAAGTACTAAAATTGGCAAAGTATCCCTTTAAGACTTACTCTTTCTAACCTTTCCAAAAAAGAAAACAATAAAAGAGACCTTTTACCCACATACAATATACAAGGTAATATTTAATTATTGGAAACCATTTCTTCTTGGCAGGCTTGCTCACCAAAAACTTTTACGCCTTCCCAGTCATGACCGGCATTCAGTTGTTTCTCTGTCTTCTGTTACTGCAAAACTGCCAAGAGCAAAATTACCTCCAAAAATGTAACACAAGACTCAAATGAAAATAATACCAAGATTCTCGTCACCGTAGTTTGGAAAACATATGTGCGCGCAACAAAAGGATGTGAGCTATTACAACCACAGACTCGTGGCAGCCAGATTTTAGTGACAGGATGGTCCTGACCTCGTGTAGGTTTGTTGAAAGTCTTCCTCTGTTTTCATACGGATACACTGCTGACCGACAGTCACACTGTCTCTCTGTCACTCTCGTACACAGCACAAACCATTGCGTGTCACCATGTGCAGTTGCTTAAGATACCCAACCTAAGTCTGTCATTATATTGTCATACATGGAGCATTACATCACCAGTCTGTCACTCTCAGTCGATTTGTGGAGACAGCCGAGTGGCGTTCCTCTAGAATAGCACCATTACACAAGGTCGTCATCATAAGCCAATCACTGGAACTGCCTCCCCACTTCAATCGGCCTATCTGTGGCCTGTGATGTGGAGTGGTCACATCAGCCACCACTCTGTCCTCTTCCTGTCTGGAAAACAACACAGCGTGCTGACTGTTGCTCTCGTTGATAAAGCGAGGGACTACAGTAAGAAGGAGAGAATGACGGAGATTTGTCAGCTGTGCCTGTTTGTGCACGTATGCCTTTTTCTAAGCTGTGATTTCCTGTTTGGATTGTTTACTACAGTGCTTTCCTTATTGAGTTTAAAGCTCATTCAGTTTCATCCCTCAATCTTCTTACCTCAAATCATGAGAGGAGGCAGGTGACTGCGGCCTTGTTTAAGCCCGTGTAAGGTTAGAGCTGAAACAATTAATTGATTAGCGTTTTCAGCTGTTAAATTAACAGCCAACTAATCTGATAATTTATTAGTGGTTTAAGTAATTCTTAAAGAAAAGAGAAGACACTTAAATGTGAATATTTGCTAGTTTCTTTACTTATCTATTACAGTAAACGGAATATTTTGGGGTTGTGGAGAAAACAAGACCTTTGAGAAACAGTAATAGACACTTTACACTATTTTCTGAGACCAAACAACTGATTGATTAATTGAGAAAATAACTGACAGATTAATCTACAATTAAAATAATGGTTTGCTGCAGCTCTTTTTGAGGTAGTGCTGGATCGACGGAAAATTTATTAGCAACTATTTTGCTAATTAATTAATCATTTCCCTTGAGGATTTAAATAAAAAGGTTTAAATAAAGGTCAAATGAATGAAAAAAAAAGTAAAGATTTATCGTTTTTCAGTCAGTGTGATAGTAAACTGAATATCGTTGGGTTTTGGACAATTTTTCGGAAAAAAAGGATGTTTGAAGATGTTGACTTTAGCTGTAGGAAACTATGATGTGTCCTTTTCTTTCTTATTAGATTAAGCAATAATGAAAATAGTCATTGAATTATAGTTTAAAATTTAAAGATCTAAAGTCATTAGTGGCAGCTCTTGTCTAAAGATGCCTTGAGTGTCTGTTTCTTTGTACACTTCACAATTTTTCCATCTTTAAACAGTCCCAAGACTTAGCAATCGATAGCATTTTATTGACACCAGTGCCATTATTGATTCTGCTCATCAGCCTGTTTCTTTATTGATTCCCTGCCTGATTTCTGATCACTTTTCTGTGTGAAAAATAGGCCTACGCAGATTTTCAGCATCAACCTTCATCATCTAAAACTGATGAACAGCTATTGTTTTCATTAGGTTTTCTTTTAGTCAAAGAAGAAATCGACTGAGCCTGCCTGTGTGGCACTGATGTTATTATAACAGGATATTTATCCTTGCTAAGGGACGTGCTGCTCGCTTGGTAAGCACTGGCACTCATGCATAGAGTGTCAAATAGTGGAGTAATAATAATAATAATAATAATAATAATAATGATAGCACATTCCTGGTGTTTCACCCTGACTTAAAATTACAAGCAGCACTGTTGTCATCTTTCTTTGTGAAACTGAGGCCAAGCTTTGGATCATTTCTTCCTCTCTGCCATGACTCCTTCTAGTTGTATGTTTCCAGCAGCGTAGAGGCATGAGTTTGATGTCATTGTTTTGCAATGCGCAACTGTTAGAAAAACATGTCGGCATTGATTAAAGGAATAGCTAAGCTCGGAGGCACACGATTCTGATGGATTAGGCAATTTAAAACTGGTTCTCAACTGGAAACTCTCGAGTCCCATTCCTACAAATTCCTTGTGAGTTACATGCTATTTTTGTCTTTGATAATCACTTTTTTTCTGCCTTTATTGTGCAGGTTAAAAGCACCAAGCAGTAGGAAAAAATGTGACTGAGTCAGAGTCTGCATTTGTTTAACAGAGTTTTTTCTGTTGTCCTAATCTGCAGATAAAGATTAGTGAGAAAAATCACAGCACAGCCGTATGTGCTGACTTGATAACAATACATTAACACTTTTTCCCTAAAATTGGGTAATGTGCTCCATCTAGTGGCGCCTTTGTAAAACTTCAACCTACAGACCTTGTACCCACAGATGGATTACTGAATGGGCCTATAAGGCACAGGGCTAGGGGCTTTAAGTGTCGGGGTCCCAGTGGGCTTCATTTTGCCCTGCAACATGTCACTCAGATTGACGCATACCAGGAAGAGACTCAAAAAGACCACAAAGAGATGCAAAAACCACCACACAGTCTGAAGTGGTGGGGCCGTTGCACATCCCTGTAATATATTTAAATGGAATAGTAAGTGTACTGCATCAGTGTGCTGCTTCTGAGCATGATTTGAATGTCTCTTTCCCTCTCTGCTCTCTCTACTTTCAGGATGATAACCCCTCTGTTTGATGATGACACTGGTCTGCTCGTACTGGCTGGCACGGTGAGATACAGACTTGTGTCGTGTACTTTAAAGGTCAACGGTCATTAGTGGGATAAGTATTTAACTTCTGTGCTGATAATCTTAGTGAGACAGGTGATAAACCATCATTGATTTACTACAGAATATGATTGAATGATGTTCTCTCTCACACAGGGAGACACCGTGATCGATTGCTTCGAGGTATCCAACTCTGAGCCGCTCCTCACGCAAGGTAAAGTCGCTGTTTAACTGTCTGGTTAGATAATTACATCTCTCCCTCCTGGTATCTAATCCCTCTCTTTCTGTTTTTTTCCCCCTCTCTCTACATTTTATCTCCACAGTGAGCCATTGTCTGACAGACTCCTCAACACGAGGAGTTGCCATGGTACCCAAGCTGGTGTTGGATGTCATGTCCTGTGAAGTGATGCGCGTGCTTCAGCTGACAGACAGCTGCATTGTGCCAATCAGCTATCAAGTCCCTCGCAAGGTGTGTATGTGCACAGAAACTGCTGGCACGCCAACAGATTCATCTGGAGCTGGGTGTTGTTCAAACATTTTCAGCACCGGTGCCAAAACCTTGTCCTTGACGTTGATACCGTGTCCTGAACAACACTTTTGTCACATTGGTCACAGTAGTTAGCAGCTCCTCTGCAATGAGAGCGTCTGAAAAACACTATTTTTATTTTTTTTTATTATGTGAGGCTTCTTTATTCAGTGTTTGGAGAGGAAGAGACCTCTGCGGATGATTCATCTCATGATAAAAACCTCCTGACCAAATGAACACTGAAGGAATTCTAACCAGAAGAATTTTCAGCTGGTTGCAATCTTCTATCCTCACCACTAGATGCTACTAAATCCCCCTAAATCTTACACAGTGTTGCTTTAAGTTTCCTTTTCATCTCTTTAGTTTTATGTTTCAGCACCTCTGCATTTTTCCACTCGAGCACTTTTGAGGATGTTTGATGTTAAAATCTCCCTTGGACTCAGTTCTTCAGAATGACTTTGACCCACCAGCCACCCTCTTTCCTCCGCAGCAACCTTCAACTGTGCGTTCACCCGACCACCGAGGAGCAAACTCCTCCAAAGCCGAGACCGGGAACCGAGTCTGGCTCTGTAATGTTAGGCAGACTTGAGTGCTGAGAGGAAGATGGCTGTGGTTCAGTCTTCTTCTAGGAGTCAAACACAGAGACACTTTCTGTGCTAAACTTTACTCCATGCACATTCACGTGTTTCATCAAATTTGTCGTGTCGCTGCTCTTGGCAATAATGTCCTTTTTGTATACATTGCATCGCACACTATTTGAATCAAGCCTGATAAAATGGAGCCACAAGTTTGCTCAAAATAAACAACACATATGCCTCTAAGTGTCAAAGTTCAGTACCCAGCCCTAGGATCATAACCTGTGCAGCTAATGTACGTCTTTGTATTGGTATTGTTATGTTTTCCAGCATTCAGGCAGCGAGTTCCATGATGACCTTTACCCAGATACAGTGGGCACAACTCCAGCCATGTCTGCTGAGGAGTGGTGGAGCGGAGGGAACAAGCAGGTAAAGGATCCTCCACTTTCAGTAAGTCTGTCTGTCCTTCACACTGTAGGGACGCCTCACACTAACAGCTCTGTGTCCTCAGGTGGAGAAGGTCAGCCTCCACCCAGACAAACAACCCAAACCAAAGGCTCCAGCTGCGAAACAGATACCTGCTAAGAAGGAACTGGCCAGTAGGGGGAGCAAGGAGGTAGAAAACGTTTTAGTATTACTTGGTGTTGCATCTGACTGTTAAGATTGTACTGGCTGTCCATTAGAAGTAATTGTACTAGTGGATATTAATGGGGAATTCAATCCTAATTGGGGTGTAGCTAAGACTTTTAAAATCCACCCACTGTTCCACAGGATCCAGCACATGGCTGCTCCACCTCCAGTAGTCCTCTGAGCACTCCCAGCAGCAGCGCTGCCCCGTCCCGCTCTCCCTCCACCACCTCTGGCCTCTCCTCAGGCTTCCTCCCAAGCCCCAGTCCCAGCCAGAGCGCCAAGGCCATCCAGAACATGCTGGGTATAAACAAACACACACACATTCACACACACCTAAAACCTCTCATTCTTCATTATGGTGTCCTCTAGTGACAGAGGTGTTGATTCAGAATTATCTCTGCTCCAGGGCCGACCTCCAAGTTCCGTCACATCCAGGGTGCAGTGATGCACCGGGACACACACATCACCAACCTGCGGAACCTCAACCTGACCACGCCAGGCGAGAGCGACGGCTTCTGTGTCAACCGCGAGCGCGTGGCAGTGCCCCTCTCCATCTCTGGGGGCCAGATCGCCGTCTTTGAGGTAAGGCAGCAGCTCGAGATCAAATTAAAAAACTGCGATAGGCCTAATGTTGAGTATTTCTTTTTTCCCTTGTACTTCAGTGCTTTAAAATCAGACTCTGGTGTATTGCATGTGTGTGAGTGACTGATTTTATTCCTCTCCTCAGCGCTCTCAGCCTGGCAGGCTACCAGACACAAACCTGCCCACCATCCAGAACTCTGTCAATGTGGTCGACTTCTCCTGGGACCCCTTTGACACACATCGGCTTGCTGTGGGTGAGTGAATACATGCGCTGTGTCAGCGTGAGCATCTGCAGCTGTATGTTGTATCGACTGTGTGTCAAGAGTGTGATTTGACATGCGTCTGTCTGTCTGTGCTAGCTGGTGATGATGCAAAGATCCGGGTGTGGCAGGTGCCAAAGGGAGGGCTGACAGAGACCCTGACTGAGCCTGAGCTCATCTTGCAAGGTTCGACTCCACCCTCAGTTTAGTTTGAAACAGATTTTGAACTGACAAGCCTGTCATACAACAGTAGAAGTTAACTGACGGCTCCTCTGAACCCTCGTAGGCCACACGGAGAAGATTTACTCTATCAAGTTCCACCCTCTGGCCAGCGGACTCCTGGTGTCTTCATCCTACGATCTCACCGTCAGACTGTGGGACCTGGAGAGCGAAGAACAGGTCAAAGTCCTCACTGGACATCAGGACCAGGTGGGTGACCAAGATATAGACTGTTTGCACAGCAGCTTGGACATTTGAATATGTTTGCTTAAACATACTGGTGTTAACGAAGCAAACTGTCCATTTTACAAGACTCTAAGTTTTCTTCGTCTTCTATCTTGTCTCTTGTTGTGGATTGTATTCAGATCTTTGGCATGGCCTGGAGCCCAGACGGTAAGCTCTTGGCCACAGTGTGCAAAGATGTGAAAGTTCGCATCTATGATCCCCGCAAATCCACTGCACCTGTGCAGGTATGTACAGCACATTGGGGAGTATGGGAGGGTGCAATTAAAAGAAGATGAGCTTTGTCTTTTTATTTTGACACTTAGATTATATGAGGTCCTTTTTTGTCAAAAGTAATCATACAGAACATCAAGAACATTGCCAGGAATTATAACATTCATCATGTCCAGATAATAGACTAATACTCTGCTACGGGTTATAGGCAGGGAGTCCAATCATGTTCCTTACACCAACAAATATATCATCCATTTTGTACATCTTGCAATGTATAAAGAATTTCAAAGTCTTAGTCGGGAGATCAATCTTTCCACCTTTGTCTGTAAAGGCCTTTGCACACTGAGTCCATTTTTTTTTCGTCTGAAATTGTAGCACGTTGTGTCAGCTCAGCTCAGCTTCTTGATGCAACACACAGGGAGGGAGTGATGACAGCCAGACAGGTAACTCCAGTAAAGAGAGGCAAAAGAAGAAATGTGTCTTTTAATTTTGTCACGAATTGTGAATTTCACAATTACTAGAACAATAAAACACATCTGAATCTGCGGGCAAGGTTTCTGTGCATAACATTTATTTTCAGATGAATGATTAAAGAAACGCATCAGAAAAAAATTGGACTCAGTATGCAAAGGCCTTAAGTGTGTATTGTGAAAATGGTGGAACACAACTTTACTCTGCAGCTCTGTATGTACATGTAACAACTCAATACTTAAATTTCATGTCACAAAACCATGTTATTAAGGAGATAATAATAATATTAATTAACAATAAACAATTTTTATTTATTTATTTGTTAACAGTGTGTCACTGTTTTGTAAAGCAATAAGATGCCTGTATGATCATACACAGTGAGGAAGAATATTTAAGAGGATTGTTAGACAGGAAGCAGTTCATTACAGTGTTGTTTGATCAGTTAAATAAGTTTCTTTTTGTCTCATTAACATATTAAGTCTTTAATGAAATATCTCACACACACACACTTGCTGTTTTCTTTTGTTTAGGAGGGTCCAGGTCCTGAGGGCCACAGGGGAGCTCGTGTGGTGTGGGTGTGTGAGGGCAAGTACCTGCTGGTGTCAGGATTTGACAGGTACTGAGCGTTGAAAAGACTTTTTCTCTTAAAGTGTCATAAAGTAGGAAAAAATGTATGTTTAAAATATATATTTGATATATACACGAGATTGAAATAGACAAGTGTTTTTCTTAAACTTGCTTTCTCTATGAATTTCTGTCTGCCACTGGTGTGATCTCCGGGGAAAATGAAAGCTCAGACTGTATTTATGGCACAAAGGATGTGCGTCAACCACTACGCAACCAAAACAGGAAGAAGATAGAGCTTTTGTTTTCTCTACTAGCTATCAGTGGCTATCCCTAGTTACCAAACAGTGTCAGTGTAAGTTCTCTGCAGTTACTATTCCCAGTGGTAGAAATGGTGGAACAACCGTAGTAAATGTTAAAATTGTGCTAGTGTCTCAGCTCTGAGGAAAACAGAAAAAGATCTAGCTGGGGGAGTTGACAAATTGTCTGAGTGTATCAGTGTTTAGATAACTGTTCCCAAGTATATGAGCGTCCCGCACAAAAAGGCAAACCTCTGCTATCATGTAAGGCCTCCTCAGTGTTATCAGAGCAGCAGTGGGTCAGTCAGAAGAAAAGTTCACCGCTGACTCTTTCTTGTCGTCCTTCTGCAGTCGCAGTGAGAGGGGACTCTACCTGTACTCTGCCGACTCCCTGTCCTCTGGAACCATAGCCACCGCCTCTATAGACATCTCCCCCTCTACTCTCATCCCTTTCTATGACCCCGACACCAGTGTGGTCATCCTCTCTGCAAAAGTAAGCAAATTAAATCAAACTATCGTCGCGTATAAGGTACATTTGAAAATCAAAACTGAGAACAACAGAAGAATTAGATGAAACCTGTGTGTTTAATTTACATTCCAGGGTGATACCAGAGCCCACGTTTACGAGGTCGTCCCTGAAGAGCCGTACTTTATTGAGTGCAGCAGCTTTAACACTTCTGAGCCTCATAAGGTACTGAGCTGAACTCTCTTACTTTTGTTCATGTTATTCTGTTGTCGTATTCCACATACTGTACACGGACAGCCAGAGTGGTTACCCTCATGAAATCCTGTGACATGTTTGTGATGCTGTGTGTTTTTATTTACTAAACTCAGACACTTCCTGGTTGTTTCCTGTCTGCAGGGCTTCGCCTTTCTGCCCAAGACAGAGTGCAACGTGCGCGATGTGGAGATAGCTGTGGGAGTAATGCTCACCAAGACAACCGTAGAGCCAGTGGCCTTCAGAGTGCCACGGGTCAAGGTGAGCCAACTACACCACCCAGTGGACTTAACAGGCATGCTTTCCTTCCTGCTGGTTATTTCTAGGAGAGCCGGTTCAAACATGCCTGTTGAGAACGGCTGATTGCTTCACCTGTGGTGTTGCAGCTTACTTGAGATCTGCTAATAGAAGCAACATCACTCTCAACAGTGTGCTTCTCTGGGTCCTGAGCAGTATACATCAGTAACATACAGTATACCTCATGTGTTTGTAGTTCTGTGCAGCTTAGTTTTGAAGTGTGAATATAAAAACGTCTTTCCTATATTCATATTTTTACTTCTGTTCCTATACTAGTTGTATACCTGTTGTTTTATTTATTTATTTAACCTCTCTCACTTCTGTCTGCACTTATCTCTGCCTCTGTGCTGCTGCAACACCCAAGTGTCCCCTTTGAGGATCAGTATCTTCGTGTCCCGCTGCTGCACAGAGCCACAGAGCGCTGTTCGCTTGTTTACTCAAAGTTTATTTACACTGAACATGTTGCATGTCCAAATCACACCAAATTCGACAATGCACATCCCCAGCAAAACACCTGCTAAGTGTGAAGTAGGTTGTACGAACGGTTCTCCAGATATGCGAGGAACACACACACAGACAGAGATTCTTTGCTCTATAGTTAGAAGGTTATTTCTTCAACGATATAAAGTATTAATAACTCTATATGTGTAACTCTGTGTCTCCAGAAAGAGTTTTTCCAGGACGATGTGTACACAGACACCGCAGTCTGCTGGGAGCCGGCACTGACTGCCTCTGCCTGGCTGTCTGGCTCCAACGGCCAACACAAAAAGATCAGCCTGAAACCTAAAGACATGACGCCAGGTGTGGACACAGACGTTATGAATACACACCATGTGACCTTGTCTGACGTCGCTCTCGCTCTAGACGATGATGCTAACTTCTATATTCTACACGCCAGTGTTGGATTTGTCCTTGTATGTGTTTGTTTGTGACGCTGTGTGTGTTTTTTCTCTCAGTGAGCGAGGCCCCCAAAGAGGCTCCAGTCAGGAAGTACCTGCCCTCCTCTGTTTACCTGGAGGAGAAGACTGATGAACAGAAGAAAGAGGAGGTGAGGATGAGCTTTTGCAGATGAGCAGTTACTGAAGAAAAGAAGCCGTGTTTTTCTGATGTGTGTAAACACTGAGTATGTGTGTGTGCATCCCAGCTGCTCAGTGCCATGGTGGCTAAGCTGGGGAACATGGACGACCCACTGCCACAGGAGTCCTTCGAGGGGGTGGACGAGGATGAGTGGGTGAGTGAATGTGATGGAAACAGCTGTGAAGTCTCGACTCTAATGTTTTCGAAAGAATCCAATTGGCTCAGGTTTCAAAGGTTTAAATACTTGTGAAAGGCGTCAAGACAAGTGACGTCGCTTCAGGCTTTAACGGGTTAAGGTAATGCATGTCTCTACTCCATCTTTTCTAACTGTGGCTGTTGTATCTTCCAGGATGACTAGAGGGGACGCCATCTTGCCTTTGGTTCAATCATGGTGCCAACAGCCGAGAGGAAAGAACAGACGACTGTCAAGTTATGTTGCCATATGCGTGTGCGATGGTGCCACCCACACGTCCTCTGAGCTTAATCAGCGAACATCTCAGCGCACAAACAACACTGTACAATGTGAAAGTATAAATGATATGGGAAAAAAAAATAATCACCGTAACTATAACACCCTCTGAGATTAGTATGTATCACAATAACTGTTCAGGTTTGGAAAATCAAATGTCATGTTGTCTAGTTTGGTGTTCGTCGTATTCGACTGCATGAAATTTGATATGAAAATCATTTTCAGCTGTAATCCTTAAATATTACAGAAGTCATTCTGGGATAAATCTGACATAGTAATTGCTTTGTTTTGTTACAAAATTGTCTCACTATTCATGATATTTAAAGAGAAATCCCACCGTACAAGATGATACAACAGTAAATGTCAGAAAATAGTCCATTGGAATCTTATATCAGGACACCTCAAGTATATTTCCTGTGAACACAGTTCTAA
This sequence comes from Cephalopholis sonnerati, assembly GCA_019142605.1. Lineage (NCBI taxonomy): Eukaryota > Metazoa > Chordata > Actinopteri > Perciformes > Serranidae > Cephalopholis > Cephalopholis sonnerati. The sequence goes on from JAGQAX010000016.1 coordinate 24,209,981, forward strand.
GTCAGTGCAAGGTGAATTAAACAGCAGGCAATCATAGCAATAATACCTCTGCGTCATGCTACATTACCAGTTGTAAAAGATGGATTTTAATAGATTAGTGTTTCGCATAGCTTCTTTTTTTGGTGGTGGTATGTGGCCATGGTTTAAAGGTTCAGTTTGTAGGATTTAGGGGGCTATATTGGCAAATATTACATTTTTCTTTAGTGTATAATCACCTGAAAATAAGAATTGCTGTTTTTGTTACCCTAGAATGAGACGTTTATATCTACATAGGGAGCGGGTCCTCATCCACAGAGATCGCCATGTTGCACCACCATGTTTCTACAGTAGTCCAGAGCGGACAAACCAAACACTGGCTCTAGAGAGAGCCATTTGTGTTTTCACACTGGCCGCCACAGTTAGCAGCCCCTCAGCCACCAGCCAAACACTGCTGGAAAAACACTGATTTTTAACATCGAACTGCTTTATTCAGTGTTTTTACCATTTTAAATCACCAGGTTTGTTTGTCTGGGAGAGGAAGAGACCTCTGCGGCTAATTTGGCTCCCAATAAAAACCTCCCAAACATCTGAATCTTAAGTTATCTGAAATAAACGGTGAGCACACATGCTCACAGGTGCAGGAACAGGTGCTGGGCTAGCAGTCTGTCTCCAACATGCCAAACAGCATTGGAAAAAAAACACTGATTTGTAACATGAAACTGCTTTATATTCAGTGTTTTTAGCAGCTTTAATCACCTGGGGTCTCATTTATAAAAATTTCGTACGCACAAAATGAGGCCTGAAAGAGGCGTTCGCTAATTCCCACGCAAAAGTTGTGATGTATAAAAACAGACTTAATGGGAGAAACTTTGACCCATGCTTCAGAACATTTTGGAGATGGGAAATTGGCAATACAGATGATGATATGGACGCTTGATTGTAGAAATTATTGAATATTTTTTGGCGCACGCAATTTTTGGCTTTTGTCCGTATGAACATTTTTAGCATGGATGCTACGCATTGTTTTATAAATGAGACCCCAGGTCCATTTGTTTTGGAGAGGAAGAGTCTACTGTGGATTATTTGGCTCTGTTAAAAACCTCCTGAACGCTGAACTGAAGGATTTCAAACCAGGAATTTTATCTAGTTGCAGTGTGCAATCCTCACCACTAGATGCCGCCAAAATCCCCCTTAATCTCACACACTGTTCCTTAAAGCACGATAATCCACTCTGAGGTGTCCTGATATAAAAAATAATGGCCTCCTCTTGTGCCCACTCTGTTATTTCCTAATATCAACACACCAGGTTGTGTATCGTTGCATACAAAGTTGTTATCTGTGTGTGCACACTTACCTCCGCTGTGGACCACTGCTTGCTTTTCCTACTGGCCAGTCACGTGAGCACGCTCAGTCACAATGTGTCTTTTGAAAGATGTAATGTTGTTGATGATCTCATCGAATAAGTGAACATCATGCATCTGATCTAAAAAAAAAAAAAAAAAGAGTCTTCCTGTTTGATCAGGTGAAACACACACACACACGATTACTGTAACATGCTCAAGCCTTCAGCAGCAAAAACCACACTGAGGATACAACAGGGTCACCAGTGATCATGTTTGGCCATGAACTGGAATTTCTTATGACGACAGCAACAATGTGTTCACCTTTTCGTTGCCAATGATAGAGTTAAATGCCATTTAAAAATAATGTGTTAGTGTATTTGTACAAGTTAGATCTGGCTGAATGTTTTGCCATCTGGCAGTCTTATAATAGTCGTATAGGTAGGGGTTAAAGGTCAGTCAAACTGGGATATTGTTATGCATTGAAAGCCAAACCACCTCCTTACTGGAGTTTTTAGAGGGGCCTTTGTATACTCTGAGATTTCCTTTCTTTCTTTTCTTGTTTGCTGGGCAACTTTTAATCATCGTTTTGTTTTTCAGACTGTTTGGGGATATTCCTCACTTAAATGAGCTAATTTTCGTATCTAATGTTTACTAGTAGTGAGTAATCATGGTGGTAGGTAGACAACAACAGGACAGTATTAAATAATAAATTACAATGCAGCCATAACAGGTATCATGTAATTTCCAATCAGGGCTACAGCAATATCGTCACTAATCCAGGCTTGAACCCAGCGTTTGTCAACAACCTCTGATGGACTGAAACGCAGCGTCGATTCAGCCATGCATGGTCGTGCACATCATGTTGTACAGGTGAACTGCAGGTGTCGTAGGTGTTTGTGCGTGATGTACACTGTATGTGCTTGTGATTCTTCAACGCCATACTTTGTAACATTGGGATTGGATTACTTGCCTTCCATTGTGTTAAAAAAAGAAACTTCCTTTTTATACAGTGAGTAAAGCATTGTTGTTTTTTCATCTGGTGTACGTGAGGAATGGTTTGTGGATTTTTTTCAATATTGTCTTGCAATAAACACATTTTTGAACCCAACTTGTTCTGTTGTGATGAAGTCACCATGAAAATCGTAATGAATAGATATGTGGGAATGGCTTTAAATCCTCTGAGGCTGTAGCGGCCTGCAGCTAGTGATGATACCAGTGTCATATCATATCTAAAACTAGACGAACTAAGGAATCCAGTGGCACCAACCATGTCATGCTAGCTTTTATGAAGGGGGCTAAATAACACTTCAAAGTTAGGCTAAATTTTGATGATAAAAGAACTAGCATGACCCTTTTTACAGGTCTCTTGACGTCTCACCTCAAGATATGTGAATGAAAATGGGTTCTGTGGGTACCTACAAGTATCCCCTTTATAAACATGCTCACTTTATGATAGTCTCATGCAATGTGAGCAAAAACACGCACTTCTTTGCATACAGTATAAATGTGTTATTTTTGTCTTGTTGGAATATTTCTGCACACTGGGGTCCCAAAACAGTCTTGGATTGGCTAAACTGGGTATGACTGGAAAGCTGAGACTCTTGTGGATTCAATGAGACCAATTTTATCCATGTGTGATGATGTTAGCCTCCACAGTAACCTTTTATTGTAGTGAGACCATCTATTTGAAACTTACATCACTGTATAAAATGACCTATGGTGACCTGTAGAATAATCACAGCCTCATAAAACTCTCCAGCCACAAACTAGAGACCTCAGGCATTCAGAGGATGTATGGTTTTCACAGGTATATTGACAGTAAGGTAGTTTCTCAGCAGTTTCCTGAACAGCAGTGCTCGTCATCCAGTTGCTGAAGGGTGGAATTCTTGCAGAAATCTCCAAATCTCAAAAGTTTTTGGCACCAAATCACAGCATGGATTTTTCTGTGGTGTTCCTCAAGGACTTGGTGTCTAAACATGATAGTTCAGAGGGATTTTTGACCGTTATTATCAATTATCAGGTGGTAAGAAATGTAATTTTGCACCAAAACTGGATAACAGATGGTATCAACCCAAAAATGAGTGCAACAACTTATGAGACATAATTGAGCACGGGAATGGCCATCATATACTTCCATTGTAAGCACTGTGCTGCATCTCAAATTGACCTTTGGGTTCACAGCTTAAAGATGAAGACCATCTCTTGATCATTTATAGTTTTCCTGTTGATCAGTTATCAGTAAACAGAATAAAAGAAATAGAAAAGAAAGAATTTGGGCAGCAGTAGCTTAGTCCATAGGGACTTGGGTTGGGAACTGGTGAGTTGCCGGCTCTTGTCTCCATACAGACCAAGTATGGGGCGTGGTCTGGTGCCAGGTTGCCTCCTGGGCTATTAGAATGACGGATATGATAATGTTTCCTGGTCACTCTAATAGTCACAGTGAAAAGCTAGTACTTCACAGTCTGTATTGGGAGACAGTGGTGGACCTTCAAATAGATAACATAAGCAATCCAGAACATGCTAGAGCAGTGGTTCCCAACTGTTCCAGCCAAAGGGTCCACATTTCTCCTTAGCCATCAGTTAAAGGCCCCACAGCTTAATATATTCAGTGTCATACTTGCATTTGGCCATGTTGTTGAGCTAGTTTGCTGTCTCTGTCAAGTGGCTGACGGTTAGTCACTCACTCTACAGCAGGAAACAGCACTTCAAAATAGAAGCTCTGTGCTAAAAATGCACTGTACATTTGTGAGTCACTTGCAATCCATTCACAATAGACCCACAACCCAATTTTGGATCGTGACCCATTGGTGGGGAATCACTGCTTTAAGATAACCTGTATGCAGACAGCATTAGAGGATAAAATGAAAGGCAAAAGCCATCTGTTGTGCAACACAACAAAGGGACGAAAGTTGCAAATTTGCACATACCGTATTCTTTTATTATTTATTTATTATTATTATTTGTTGCCTTTTTTTTTGGTCTGTTGGGTTGGGTAAGCTTGCCTTGGGTGCCAAATGTGGAAATACAGATATTCACTGTAGCACCCACAACATTATTTATAGCAGAATGTTATCCGCTTGTTTATCTGTCCACCTTTAAATTAAATAAATGTGTTATTTTTTAATCGTCTTGGTAGCAGTTTGTCAACACTTTTAACCAAAACACAATGTCCAAGTCAATACATTTAGAAAAAGTCGCTGCAGTTTGACCTCCCTGCCACTAGATGTCAGTATCAATAATGTCGCTGTCTTCCTGGTTTGTCTTGTATTCTGTGACGTCGCTGCTTCCATGAACTTTGACCCTAAAATAACCTTCATTAGTGTACATGCTGTACATGTGTGACAACAGAAGCCGCACACTGTCCGCAGGACCTGTTTAATATTATAAAATGGTAAGAATACATTTTATACTGTTGATATCACCACAGCTAACGATAGCGAGTCAGCTAATGCTAGGTAGCATGCTAGGTAGCATTAGCATGAGACGTTGTGTAGCTGCTGAGTGTCTTTGTCGCAGTTAGGTTTTCCAACACAGTTACATAAGGTAGCTGCCTCCTCTTCACTGGGACATTGCTAATTTGATTAAGGGGAGATCCTAATGTGCCGACACGTAGGTTAATTTGTGTCCAAACAGGACGGAGGCCCTTTTAAAGACGCTGTCACAAAGCTCACAGCTGTGATAGAGTTGCTTCTTACATCTGCACCTGCAGACACTTCTCACCTCATCATGACATCAGCTCAGTTGTTTCTGAACTGACGCTTTAATGTTTTAGGAAATATGAGAATTACTGACCGACCTTCACTCTGCTGTGGTTCCCATGATTGTCAATGTGAAATTACACCTCTGCTAACTGTTCTGTGTGAGTAATGTTTGCATACATGTGTTCATTTCCTCTGCAGGCTAAGTATCTTGCACAGATCATTGTGATGGGAGCACAGGTGGTGGGACGTGCGTTTGCTCGTGCTTTACAGCAAGAATTTGCAGGTATGATCCATGCAGTGTGCACTTAATGTTACTATACTTCATTATTAATAAAGTAAAAATGAGAAATGACTGCTGAGACTGAATGAATATACATCATTCAGCTACTTGACAGACAATAGTGTTGTTAATTGTGTATCAAGCAAAAATGCCAAACATTTAATTTCTTTGTTTGACATAATTGTAAATTGAGTATATATATCTTGAAGTTTTGACTGTTGTGTGGAGAAAAGAAGTAATTTGAAGACAAAAAAGCCTGTGATGGATATTTTTCAGTATTTTCTCCTATTTTATCGACCAAATAAGTTAATCAAAATAAGAATAATTGTTTGTTGCTGCAAAGGCTGGGTAATATGACTGAAGTCATGATCATGTTGTGGATGAAGTTATTGTCATATTTAGATTCAGACAACTTTATTAATCCCACCAGGGGCAATTTGTTTGAACAGCTTGCCTTGCACACACATCATAACATATCATAACACACAGTAACATGTAGACACATACTGTTAAATAGAGGAATAGTAAATAAAAAACAGAAATAAGAAATATGCTAAGGAGTTCAGCAGAATAAAGGAATCTATAAATAATAAAAGTTAATAGACTAATAAAAAATTAATGGACTGTCAGCTGATCTGTCAGAATCAGAAAAAGATTTATTACCAAGTAGGTTTTCGCCCATAAGGAATGTGCTATGGTCTTTGGTGCGTACATTAAACATATAATAACCATATTTAAAGGCAATAAAATAAAGGTAAAGTACTACAACAGTCAAAAACATAAATATGAATAGAAGCAGTACATTAAAAATATGGAAAGGGTACTTAAAGAATAAATACTAATATAACAAAACATAACCAATATGCACAATAAAGCTGTTTAAGAATGAGAACGCTTCACTGTTTTGTGCAGGATGAGCAAAAATGTGTGTCACTGCATATCATGAGATGGTAAAGGTATTTAATCAGTCTCTTGTTACATAATCAAACTGGTGATCAATTTAAATTTAATTTTCAATTTTATTTATAAAGCCCAATATCACATATCACAGTTTGCTTGATAGGGCTTTGCAGCATACAACTTTCCCCTGTCCTTGGACCCTCACAGCGGATAAGGAAAAACTCCCCAAAAAACCCTTTAATCCTTTAAAACCTGAGCAAATTGGCTCGATTTCTTTCAAAAACATGGAAAGAAAGCAATGAGCAACTAAGAAAGGAATGGCCAAAAAAAAATTGCAAAAAAATCAGTTAAAAGAGAAAATTAAAAACAAAAAAATTAGTACAAAAATAAATAAACAAAATAAAATGAATTGAAATAAAATTTAAAAAAAGAAAGTAAAAAATAAACAAACAGGTAATGACCTGGAAAATTCATTAAAAAAGAGAAGTTTTTCCCTCGCTTCTTTCCCTATTTTTTTTTTAAAGATAATTTTCTGACTCAATTCATTTTTTTGCAGTTTGTTGGAGATTTCTTACCATGTTTGTGAAAGAAACTGCACCAATATACTCATGGTTAAAAAGTTTAAATACTTAAGAAAGGTGTCTGAAATCAGCACAAGAGAAGGGAATGGCGCTCCAGGTTTCAATGGGTCAACAGAGAAAAAAATGGTAGAAACATCAGGAAGAGCAACTGAGGAGGGATCACTCTGCCAGGACGGACGGACGTGCAATAGATGTGGTGTGATCAAAACAGATCAACATAATAAATGTACAGTGATCATATGACAAAGTGATCCATTAAGAGAGGGAGAGACAGAGAGAGATGCACAGCAAACAGTAATGACAATAGCTACAATAACATTAATTTTTAGTAATTATATTGTAATATGAATAGTATTTTGGTAGTAATGAACTGTAGTTCTATGTATTACATCAGACCAAATCCTCACTAACCTCTTTATAATACAACAACCTGCCCAGAAGTCTTTATATATACAACAGAAATGTGTAGTGTAACATTACGAGATCACATCATCCACTAAATGAGCCCTAGTTGCAGATTGAAATGAAGTTGTGAGTATTTCTGTCGTGTCTTCTCTCAGCCAGTCAAGCAGCAGCGAAGGCCAGGAGCCGCACAGGTCAGCAGTCTGCTGCAGCCTCTAGCATCACTGGGATGAGCCTGCAAGAGGCGCAGCAAATCCTCAATGTCAGCACACTCACTCCTGAGGAGATTCAGAAGGTACGAACACACGCTTCGTCTCTTAGAGGTTTCTAACTGTCACAGTGTTGGTACTGAGCTGCAGAGCCATTAAGCCTTTTCATAATGTAGTGTTTGTCAGATCATTACAGATTTTCTAGCCATGTCAAAGTCTGTCTCATGTTTACAGGATTTTCCGTTCACTGAGCATGTGCCATAGTAAACATGCTGCTCTGTCTGCATGAGTCGAGACATTTGTTTATGTGATTACCTAAAACCAGCATCTTAATAATCGCTTGAAAATTATTTTTTCAACTCACTTTCATGTGACATGATGAGTTAGTTTGCTGTTGTTGTGCAAAAAATGCCATGTTTTAAAGGAACTGTGAGCGACATTCAGAGCATTAATATAGCAGCACGCCACTACTAGCTATGTAAAGATTTAATGGAGTAATGGCGTCCTTAGCAGGGAATTAAGTCACCCTCCCTCTATGTGTGTTGTAATCCGAGCTTCTCTGTGGTTTGTTGTGGTAGCCAGGCTGGCCATACATGCATGTTAGTGCATATGAGTCGCTGTGTGTGGTTAACTAATCACTGCCGCTCTGCACTGCGCTCATAAGGCGGATATCCCTGGTATCACTTTCCCGACCCTTGGTGGCAGGATGCGCTGTTACAGAAGTGTAACACCCTCCTACAGTCCCCCTCCTCCTGGTTAACACTCTTAGCTCTGTCAGCACTGTTGGTGCTGTTAACACCGGTAGCTGCCAGCTGCCATGCTGAGAGCCGTGTGCAGGCAATACAGCTGCTTTTAATGGAGATGAAATGCTGTTACTTGAACACTGTCTTCGTCTCTTTCAGAACTACGAGCACCTTTTTAAAGTCAACGACAAGGCAGTGGGCGGTTCGTTTTACCTGCAATCCAAAGTAAGTATTCTGTATTTCAGGATGGTAGACAGTTCCCTTTGTTGTGACTGAAGCAGTATTCACTTACACTGTGGACAGTGAAGGCAACATGTCACTTATCATTTGAATGTTGAGCTCACCAACACATAAAAACAGAATAAAAATATAGAAAAAAGACACAATACCATGAACAGTGTGTCTACAGGTCCTTAAAAAGTATTAAAAGTTTTCTTAATATAAGGCCTTTAAAAGTCTGAAATTGTATTCAATTCAGATCCAATGAGTCTTCAATATTTTCAGTCACATCACTGTGAAAATTTCTCCAGCTCCTTTTCTTTTCTTTCTGCATCACAGAGATTAAACTTAAACTCACCAAACTGTTGTCATTTTTCAACAATCAATGTGTTTACTTGGAAAGAGTACACCTGTGTATTTCCCTTTCAGGTTTGGTCTTAAATTTCATATAAGGTGGCATTAAAAGGGTCCTAAAAAGTCTTAAATTTAACTTACATAACATATCAGGTGTTATATCTGTGGACACCCTGATGAAACCATCAGGCCAAATGATTTAAAACACAGCTTAAAAATAAACACGTGAAATATGGTGTAGTCAGATTTACAGCTCTGTTCATGAGTGTAAAATGCTGATTGCAGCCTGTAGTGCCTCCAGACAGGACGTCTGCAGGTCCTTAAAGAGTCAAAAAATTCATTAAATTTGATTTTGTAAATATAAGGCCTTAAAAGTCATTAAATAGTCTTAAATGTGAATTCCTGAGGTCTTAATTACCAGAAACATTTTATCTAATTTCATTTTTCCACCTTTTAATTTATTTTTTGTATAAATGAGTCAAGTCAACATTTGAACTTACCACTGAACCTAATACTGTCACTTTACTTGCACTTATTGTTACTTGTTGGCAAAATGTAGAATAACCCAACTCACTCTAATGTCTAAATACCTACATAAAACCTACCTCTGCACAGGACTACATACTATAACTTAACCTGCAGTGCTTGAATGAGATAAAGATGATTTGTCATGAAATTAATTTTGGTTAAAAATTATTTTGAAAAGGTATTAAAAATCATTAAATGCAAACTATAACCTGAAGACACCTGCTCCCAGAGTTTTGAGTCTCAAACTGAGGACAGTGAAGGAGGAGAGCTGTCAGTCAGGATCAACGTGGCCTGCTCTTGTCCTGACAGGATACATGTCACTCAGCTTTCTCAGCGGTTACCTTATTATTTCGCAGCCCATGCCAGCTACTCTGACAAGTTAACTTCTGAGCCTGTAGTCCAGGTGATCGAACCATGATGTGGAGTTGAATGTTGGCACACTCTCAGTGACTGACTCACACTGATGCTGCTCCATGAGTCTCCAAATAAGATGAAGCCACTGTGTGCATTTCATGGAAATACAGCTCAAGTATTTAAAGTGGCGGTGTTGAGCTGTGCTAAGATAATTAAAGCCACTGGACTTGGAGAAAGCTGCGTTTTTGGTGAACTGTGGTGGAGCCGTCAACAAAAACTCACGCATATGCAGCCCTTACTGGGTTCAATAATTTTGGGTTTTGCAAAACCGCTACTTCAGCTGGAGCCATGCCCTCTCCCTCCAGACATACCATGTCCCTGATGTCCAGGATATGGAGACTGATGATGTCAGTTGCTCACCATAGATAAAGTTAAGCTATATATATAAGTGACTGGGAGATATGACGCCTTTGCAGTCCTGAGAAGTGGTCTAAACAGCAAAGTGAGGATTTTTTTTAACTGTGTTTTCTAATAATGAGCGATTATTTCACTCAGATTTGTGTGGATGCCAAATGAAACACTCAACTTTAATAGTAAATTCTGTTTTTAATATTTCACGCTAAAGTCAGCACTCATGATTGTCAGATTCCAAGAGCACTTTTTTAAAAAGTGATCAGTTCTTTTTTTGTATTTGTGTCTGTATTGAATTTTAAATTATTAATCTGTGTTTGTGTGGGATGGATCCACTCCTTGAACTGCGCTGTTTAAAATGATGTCACTGGTTTTTATCCCTCGCCCAATCCTCTCTGCTCTGAGTGAAATGTAATTTGGTTATTTTAAGCGTCTTCCTTTTTTCTCAGGCATCATTATTTATTTACTTTTTAGGTGGTGCGGGCTAAAGAGCGTCTAGACGAGGAACTAAGTATTCAGACACAACAAGAAAAGCCGCAGTCACAGCAGAATACTGAAACATGAAGTATGAATGGATGCCCGTCCTGTCTTCCCTCTCCCCATCCTCTGTAAATTATAACCCAATAAAAGCCTTCTCCTTTTCTCTAGTCTCGACTTTGTGGCATTTTGTGGGCAGTGGGTGTGATTTGAAGACTTAAAAATAGTCAAAATTGTATTATATTGTTCTTCCTTTTTTTCCAGAATAGCCGTATGTTAAAAATTAAGTATGGTTTGCACTGATCTAAATCCACACAGAAATGCTTTTATGTGACAGTTTTTAGCCACCGTGCATTTGAATAACTGAAATGCTGAATACAGTGAGTAAAACTGCAGCTTACTGACTGTTAACCAGGATAATGGGAGTGTTTTTATTCAGGTGAAGTGTGATGGCAGCATCAGGTGTGCACATGTCAGTCTAAACCAGTGGTTCCCAACTGATAGGTCGCAGCCCAAAAGTGGGTTCGGCTCCATGCTGAATGGTCCGCAGTTGACTCGCTAACATGTCAAGTTTGTAAAAAAAACACTGTATTTTGAAGTACAGTAAATTTCTGGCACAAGCTTTTATTTTGAAGTGCTGTTTCCTGCTGTAGAGTGAGTAAATAACAGACAGCTACTTGACAGAGACAGCAGAGTAGCTTGAGGACATGGCCAAACACAAGTATGACGCTAAATATATTTAACTGTGAGGACCTTGAAAGAGAAATCTGGACCCCATGGTGTGGACCATTGATGTAAACACACATTTAAGTGGATGATTTTGTACTTGTGTATGTGTAAATACCCATAACACGTAATGTTATTGTCTTGATGAAACATAAATGACCACACAAGTTGTATCAAATACAACTTTATTAAACATTTTTCTTTTCATTGACATTATTATCAATATCGTAATAAAATTCCTCTAAAACAGGAGAACACCGCTATGTTGTACCAATTGGAGACTTTTACAACTCTAAAATTCTGCATGTTCAACCACAGAACATGATGCCAGGAAAAAATATATTTTCATATAATCATTTTTTTTCATATAGTGTATAACTTCTATATTTTACCTATAATAAAAAGGCACTTGGAAAAATTAAAATACTGACATAATCTCACAAATGTGCAAAAAACATAACTTGGAACAGGCCTTGCTTGGCCTTAGTCTTATCATTAACCCTTTGTGCAACACTGTGGCACTTCAGTCAATGGCACCCCTTTACAATGACACTGACCTAGCTAGCTAACACAAATTTTGTGCCCTGGATTTCAGTTCCACTTTTCATAGCAGTAAGTGAGGGTTACTTTAAAATCTCCAGGAGCAAGTACCGCTTTTATACTGTCAAAAAAAAACATTTTAGCGACTGATAATGATTTTTACAATTATTCTCGGTTCCCAAAACAACTGATGAATAACGCTGTACACTGAGAACGGATGTGGCAGCATCCCCGTATCTACACACGCTATGAGGGGAACAAAAGTGCAGTTTATTACAGACTGAGCTCAAAGGGTTAATGGATCATACAGCTTATTTGATATTGGAAAAGATGTGGACCCTGTGAGGATCCGTGTCATATTATTCAGCTTTCTGCCGCCGCGCTGAGTCTCTGTCCCTGGCTTCGACCTGCAGAGGAGAGACAGACAGACAGGGAGGAGGAGAGCCGCCGCATCTGTGGGTTTCACTGTTGCCACGGAAACCATGTCTAGCCTACTTAACACCTGTTTCTGATGACATCACACGCCAGGATTGTCCACTCACAACAAGAGATTCACTTCAATGCCCAGCCTGAACCCAGAGACAGGCCACTGGTGAGTGTATGTGTGTGTGTGTGTGTGTGTGTGTGTGTGTGGTGATGGTGGGGGGGGGTTAGGTCTGTGATAACGATGACTAAGAATAATTGAGGCTGAAACACAGGTATGCAGTTCATCTCTGCTGTGAATCCTCGCAGGCCTGTGGGAGGCCCGACACAGAGCTCGCCCTCAGACAGGGAGGGTTATATTTGTTTTTGTTTACTGTGTATGTGGCTCGTTAGTTTGTCTGTTTTTCCCATTTCTGCTAAAATGCTTTGTGGCCGGGAGGTGGGGGAGTTGAGCCTTTTGGGTTTAATCTATAAAAAAAAAAAAAGAAAAAAACCCAGAGGGCAGACAGAGTTCAGTGGCCTAGTTTTCTGCAGGCTGGTATGCCTGTGAGTGGCTGCCACATTGGGCACAGCACAGCCAGTGACTTCAGAGCTGAGAGGGCCGCTTGCTTGGGTAGGTGGCCAGATGGAGGGCGGCTGCACAGCACAGCTATCCTCTGCCTCTTTTCCTCTGCTGGCGCACAGCCTCGCTCCTCATCTCTCCCTTTCCCTTGTCCATTCATTCAGCCAATCCTGTCTCTCTTTGCTCTCATGCTTTCCCAGCGATGCCCGCCATTTCACAGTCGGATGTTATTTCTCTACGGTTTCCCTTTATTTGATGGTGGGAATTAAAAGTCAGAACAAAGGAAGATGAGTTTGCAAATCTAATTTAGCCCCAAAGAGACTCTTAATATAGACATGCATTTTATGCCCACATCCTCTCTAATTGATCCCCAGCAGACCAATGTGATTGTCATGGAGGAAATTAATGTCATTTGGTCTATTAGGTAAATAGTTTTATATATTTCCCCCCTTAGAGTAGCGGAATCCAACCTTTTTGGCTTGTGGCCCCTCACAGTAATTTATAGCCTCAGTTTGGACATATTGTTGTTTTTCCTTCCCTCTTTGTCTCACTGACCGTGAACAGGTGCCCATATTCAGTATTTTATTTGTAAAGAATCAACAGCTGTGCTCACAGCTCTGTGAGGCCATTCTTGGTGCAGCTGTATATTAAGCTAAAGGCTTGTTAGCATGCTAACATTTGCTAATTAGCACCAAGCACAAAGTACAGCTGAAGCTGATGGAAGTGTCGTTAGTTCTGCAGGTATTTGGTCATAAACCAAAGTGTTGGACAAACTGGATTTTTGACCTGATAATGGCGCTAGATGGAGAGTTAAGGTATCACCTAAGTTCATCCAGAGGGGAACATGAATTTTAACTTCATGGTGGCACTATGAAAAGTCAGGCGATCCCCAAAGTAAGTAGGGCCGTTCTCTGGGAAACCTGTCTTTACAAAACTTTATGGCAATCCACCCAATAGTGGATCCATTTAGCCACATTTGCTCAACAGCAAAAATTGCTAGCGAACAGTCAAAAAAATATAACATAAGTTTGCGTAAAAGAAACCTTTTCCTCTTTTATTAGTGAGGTCATCATGTGACCTTTCAGATTTAGGGCATGGTCACACAGGAGCAAAATTAACATTGGCGAATTTTTGCCTCCTGATCACGTCATTCAGTAAAGGGGTGAATGAAACATTAGCTTCCGGTAGCAAAGCAAATTTGTGTCTTTGCATTGTCTGGAGTTCAACTTTGGTAAATGCTAACCAGTAAAGTCGCAGCCTCAACCAATAGCAAAGAAGTATTTGTGCAGATGATGTCTAACCAGCTAATATAGTATGATATTGGCCCCACACATGAGACGGCATGGACGTAAGACAATGGAAAATTTACCAGTAAGATCATATTTTGCGGCACTGATTAGCAAGCTAGCCAACATTAGCTAGCAAGCTAGCTTTCCGTGAGTCATACCCGCCACTGCCAACATTGCGTACGAGTATCGTTTCGGCAGGCGATGGTCACTCGTGTGACTGTAACCTAATCCCAAACCTCTGGTTGAGAACCACTGCCCTAAAGCAATGGTCCTCAACCAGGGGTCCAGGAACCCCCAGGGGTCCTTAAGGGAGTTCTAGGGGGTTCCCAGAAAAATTGGAAAGTTTATTTTTACTATTTAATTTACGATAGATGTGCGCCCAATACAAGTAAGAGTGGTAAGAGCGACTATTTTGATCATAGGTTTCACCTCCTCAAATGTAGTTTAAAACAACAGGATTCAGGTCTTACTGAACAACCAAAATCTTTTAAGATGGTTCCTAAAAATCCCCCTGATATATTGATTAATCGATATATATATTGAGTCTGGTTATTTGAAACGGTTTTACTACTTGTTTTCTACAGCATTGATACACCAGGACCAGCTGTACTTCTGCTTTTTAAGATTTTAATTGTGTGTCTTCAATGTCAAATTTCTCTGTGGTATCGAAAATTTTATTCATATTTTTAAGGGTATTGTGACAACTCTAGTCCCTGAAGTCTTATCAAACTAGGGTCTGTGACTTAATGTATATCAATTCAGGGGTCCTTGACCCAAAAAAAAGGTTGGGAACCACTGCCCTTAGAGAGCCCCTCAAACCTCTTTCTCTTGACCTCTCCTCAACCCCTCTAATGACTCATCCTTGACAGCAGAAAGCTGAGCGCAGAGCAGCCATCACAGAACACAAGAAGCAACTTCAACATCAGAAAAAAATGTCTCGTCTGAACAACAGCAAAAGAAGAAAATAATGACAACAATAAAAAAAAAAAAAACAGCAATAACTGATTATTTCTAAGACTGGGCGATGGAAAAGTAAGACCACCAACATAAGCAGAGATGGAGGAGTGAGAAGAGAGAAGGGTAGTGTGTGACAGTCTCTTGAGGGAATGTTCTTCGTGTTGTGATGATCCTCTCCTGCTCCTCTGCCTCTCCGCTGTGGAGACGGCAGTCAAACGTCGTACATGCATTAGCACTGAGCAACACAAGCCTGGGAAGACCCCACAGCAAAATTAACCCTTGCAGAAAAAAAATGGAATAAGATCAAACTAGTTTTTAAAGAACCATCACTTGGCAGTAAGATTTCATAAAACATGTAAGGAATATAGTGTGTGGTAAGTGCGTGTTGACTGCTTAATAGAACCATGAGAAAAGTTTTCCCATACGTCAAATGAGTCTTTTTTTCTTTGCCCCTTTGGACAGAGTAAAATGAGGCAGTTTGCAATAGTGTGGCTTCCTAGTCAGTCCAGCTGTATGTGGCATTGAGTGCATCACACCCCCCTCTGTGGCACAATACGTACATCCCTCTTTCCCCTCTCCAGGTATTTTTGGCACAGCATGGGACTTGTTGAACTTGGGACAAAACTTCAACCGACAAGGCTAAGTTCGGCTTCGACTGGACGACCACCTGTTTTTCACAGCTGGTTTTGGGTCGGGTCACTTTTCTAAAAAACAAGACACTAGTGTTTATCACCACAGTGGCCCTTTCATATACAAACTGGCCGTGTTGATTCAATTACGGGAAAGCAGCTGGACAATCCAGAAGTTAAAACAGTGCGAGTTCTGTACATGGAAAGTGGGATGTTGTGTATGGTGTCCTACCAGAGGGGGGAGCCAGACACACCGCTGCCTTCAATTTGTAAAAGAGGAAGTGATGATTGGTCATTGTCAGGTGATGCAACACCATTTGTCTGTGTTAAGTCCTCAGCTCGCTCTGTGCCTTAAAAGCCCCTAGTCTGCACGCCTGGCACACATTCTGGTGGACTAGGCTGGTCCGTGTTGGTCACCCTCCCCAAACTGGGGACAGATTGTCAAAAGTGCTCTCTCCCAGTTTATGTTACACTGGGGGGGAGCTGAGAGGTTAGCAGCAGTTTTGAGGTTTTCAATACTATAACCAGTTGACACTATTAAGTGCTGTGTTTAATTGAACTGTCTCAGAGCTGAAACTGCAAATCCAAGACAGTTTGAGTTCACTTGCTTTGGTTTGGCAAGCCTGTCTGAGTCATATTATTCACAGCAGCCTGTGAAAAATAGGTCATAACTTTAAAATCAACTGTGGAGAATCGTCCTATTACGTGCATGTTTGCCTAACTGTGAGTGCGTCATTCAGTTTCATGGTGTGTCTATCTCACCGCTAAGCTGGAGGCACACTGTCGATGAAGTACAGTCATATAAATACTTATCAATGAATCAGGACTTTTGTAAGAACACAGAGCACTAAGACTGTCACGTTCAGGAAACAGGAATGAATGAAGTATAAAATACAAAATAAGAGAGCAGAGAGGAGCCCGTTGTCAGGCGTTGTGATAGAAATACAGAGCCATACGTGTTCCTGAACAGAGTTCTTGGGCCCCGAGTTTAGTTTCCCATCAATACAAGAGGCTTGCGTTGTTTACTTTTTTCTTGTGAGGTGTAGTGTTATCTATTGTTTTGCTGATTGAGGGTTTGATTACGTTTCTCTATAGTTTTCTCCTCTTCCAACCTCTCTTTGAAATGCATTGCCTAAATTTGATTGTACGAGCCAATCCCTATCACCTTTGACCGCCCGTAACCTTACTATGGCGTTCACCCTCCCATCCCGACCCCCTGAGCTCTTCTGGAATGTGTGTGTGTGTGTGTGTGTGTATGTGTATGTGTGTGTGCGTGTATCAGTTGACCACAGCTGGCTTGAGCACCACAGTGCCTGGGGGGATGACCACCCAGGACAGGGGATCATGGGATCCCGTGGAGAGGTTCAGGACCCCCCCAGTCACCTCGTTCTCCGCCTCCTCCCCCCGGCCCTTCTTGGCCCGTTGGCTCTGGGCCCTGTGCTCAGACGAGGCCCCCAGCACGGGCATCATCGGCAGGCCCAGGGCCGAGGAGGGGAACGCCGGGGAGAGCATAGGGGACTTGGCCAGGCCCAGCGGGGAGCCGTTGAAGGACAGGATGCTTGTGCCTCCCAGGCTGCCTGGAGGTGAGCTGGGGCAACCGAGCGTGCTGAGGTCCAGGGGCCGAGGACTGAGGGGGGACAGGGGCAGGGCACCACCCAGACCCTGCAGGGCATGGCCTCCCAGGAGAGCAGCCGCTGCCCCTGGGATGATAATGTGGGCTGCACTCACATAGGACAGCTCTGAATCCTTACCCCCTTCGCCAGCGAGCACTCCACTTTGACTCCCCCTCAGCAGGGAGCCCACTCCGCCTGGGGAGCCCTGCTCCTGAGCCACAAAGTGCCCATGGGCCTTGATGTGTTTGCGGAGAGAGCTGGGGTCTGTGTAGCGCTTCAGGCAGCCCACCATCTTGCAGTAGTAGGGCTTGTCCACATAGTGTGTGCGCGTATGCTTGAAGCGGTCGCTGGAGTTGGAGTAGCGCTTGTTGCAACCCTCATATGGACAGATGTAGGGCTTTTCACCTGCCGTGAGACAGAATGATCCAGATGTTGAGAGTTCATTCACAAAATTTTACAATTTTAATTTACAAAAATAAAGAAAACATTGATTTTAGTTTTGAAATTCTGTGTGCGGCTCTACCACCGACCTGTGTGTGACCGGTTGTGAATCTTGAGGTTCTCCAGGCGTGAGAAGCTCTTGTTACAGGTGGGACAGCGATGGGGCTTCTCGTTAGTGTGAGTGCGGATGTGGATGAGCATCTTGTACCTGCAGCCAAACAAAAATAAGTTCTTCTTGAATCCTTCCCTGATATGTACACTTAATGGTCTAGTGCGTAGGATTTAGTGACATCTAGCGGTGAGGTTGCAACACTGAAACTTGTCCCATGTGCCAAGCATGTAGAAGAACTACAGTGGCCTATATGAAAACAGGAATGGCCCTCTCAGTGTTCGGTGTGTCCGTTCTGAGCTGTTGTAGAGAAACATGCTGGACTCATTGTTATACATTGTTATGAATATTAGATACAATTTCTGCCAATAGATGCCCCTAAATCCTACACATTGGACCTTTAATAAATTACCCAAGTGTATGAGTTTCTCACCGTGCATTGAAACCCCTCCCTTTGCGAGCACAGCCCTCCCAGTGGCAGCAGTACCCAGAATCCTTCTCAGGCTTGACGTGGAAGTCGTTGACATGGTCCACCAGGTCTTGCAGGGAGTCAAAGAGCAGATGGCACTGAAGAGAGGAAAACATTCAGCATTTCAAATGAACTATGATCATAAAGGTATTTTGAGTTGGCTACAACAGAATCCTTCTGGGTCTTACCTTCTTCCAGCGACAGGCCAGTTGTTCATCCGCTGAGAGGTCAGGAGAGGCTCTTTTGTCGCTTGTCTGGCCAATGAACATGGAGGATGGCAGGTGAAGTCCCGCCCCTGCTCCGATTGGCACGAAAAACTGGAAGGCCTGTGAAATGTGAGAATTCTGGTAAACAAACAGGAAAAGAGAGAAAGAGAGCAACAGCGTTAACGATCAATCAACCAATTATGGCACACATTTAGCTTTAGTTTGTGTTTAAAGGAGCAGTGTGTAGGATTTAGTGGCATCTAGTGGTGAGGACTGCAGATTGCAACGAGCTGAAACTTTTCCCCTGTGCCAAGCACTACAGAATCCATTTCTCCCAGTATTTTGCACATTTTTCCCATCTCAAGCCTTAAAATAAAAGCAAGTCTTTCCATACAGTATATTTTGTTTATTATCCCCAGCCATTGGGCCAATGTTTGAGGGTCGACTTGCAACCATTTGCAAGTTATGGCTTTCCTGCTACGTGCCAAAAGTATCTTTAATAAATATTTATCTTTGTGTGGGACAGTTTCAGGTATTTTTCCTAAGTATCATGTAGCAAATGAGTAGACCAAATCCATCCCAATTATCTTATGAATCTCAGCTGCAGTCTCTTGCCAATATGGTTGCATTTTTGTGCCTGAGGTTCTGCATTGCCTCTGCTCTGTAGGCCTGTTCACAGCACTGTTAGTCTAGGGGTGATTAAGGGTCGCACAGGGTTTTTCCGACCAAACTCCCTCAGGGACCTTGAGTTTGTAGTGGTTGCCTGTGTCTCACATATCTCTGTCCAGTCCTCCTCTGTTACTTGTGTTTCAGAGTCTATCTCCCATTATGTACACATTTGAAAATAACAGTAAGCAGTTTCATGATAAAAATCATTAGTTTTTCTATGTTGTGCAGCTCGTTGCTGAGGGGCTGCAAAACTACGGTGGCCGACGCGTAAGCACAAATGACCCTATCTAGAACCAGTGTTTGGTTTGTCCATTCTGGGCTACTGTAGAAACATGGTGGACGAACACCTGCTCCCTGTGTAGATATAAACGACTCATTCTAAGGTCAAAAACGCAACGATTCTTATTTTCAGGTGATTATACACTAAAGAAAGCATATTTATATTCCATTTCTGCAACATGTACCCTCCTAAATCCTACACACTGGACCTCTAATGTGATGTGCTTCAAGAAAATAAAACTGGCCATTAGAAAAAGAGTATGAAAACATAAAAAATGGAGGTTAATTTTCAAGGCCTCAAAAGTACAAAAAAAAAAAAAAAACACGACCATTGACAGACAGACAGTCATAACTGTCCAAAGGTAACACAAACAGGTACTGAGGTCCTCACTGAGAAAATACTTGACAGAGAAGGAAGCCTTTCTTTTTGTCAATGGAGTACAGAACAGCCGCTCTTCATCTCCTCCTTCAAAAATCCACTCCACTTTTTCTCTTGTAGCCACCCGCTGCGTGCTACAAAACCTCCCTACATCCCCGAGCTCGGCATGAGAGCTGCAAGATCCACTGAACCTCAGCTGGGGCTCTAAGAGCTAATGCACCAACTCTCTCCCTCACACTCACACACACACATACACACACACACGCACGGAGTAACTTAGCTCAAGCAGCAAACAGAGAGGAGTCTTGATGAAAAGTGGAATTTGGAATAAGGGACACATCAGTCCGAGCGTACGGAGGCGCAGAGAGAATAAGGGTGCAAATGGATCACAATCCTGTGGCCGTCTCATCGCATCTCATCTTCAGCTATGTCAGAAATGTGTATGTGACAAATTTCATAAAATGAGACCAATTCTCTGCGCTGAGCTCTGCCTCTGCATGCAGAACTATGTGAGCTGCTTTGTGAGATGCTGTAGGGGAGAGAACATGTGAGTGTGAGCGTGTGCAGCTGTTCCTCTATAAGACGCGCTTATTTTTGTGTGTGTGTGTGTGTGTGTGTGTGTGTGTGAGAGAGAGAGAGAGAGAGAGTAGGAGGGGACAGAAAGCATCCCATGTGCATCCACTGGGGATAAGTAAAGTGTGTAATGCGTGTAATGGTGGGGTCGAGGGCTGTCTAGGACGTGAGGATGATGTGGGGCAGCTGAATGGTCCCAGCCAGCGTCAATTCAATTGGGAGGGAATTGAATTAGGCGGCGTGAGGTCTGCGTGGCTGTACCTTGTCTTAAATTTGATTATACATGTACACACACATACACGTCATGCCAGTGGGGCCACTGAGTGCAAGTTGCACAGACAGAGGCACTTGTTGGGGACACAAGAGGTGTTTGATAAGAGCTACCCCCCTCTCTCTCCCTCACACACACACACAAACAAGCCTCCCACCCCTTGCATAGCCTTATTCCCTTATGGAGAGTGTGACACAACCCGATGTTGTTCCTGACTTGCTGACCCCAGCAGGCTGAGTCACTCTGCGCTGTAGACAGGACAGTGTTGGCCACTCACTACTGCACTGAAAGACAGTGTTTATTCTCTCAACAACTCAGAGGTGAACGACGAGAGGGAGACAATAGAGGCGGTGGAGGGCTAAATAAAAGCTGGTTAAGTGGAACTCCTGTACTCGTGTGCGGGTCTGTGTGTGTTTAAGTCACACTCACTCCTGAGGGGACGTAGTTGCCGTTGGTCATTTCTGGAGAGCTGGGGGTGTGGCGGGAGGAGGGAGACATGCTCAAGTCCACAGCAGGGGGGGTGGGGGTGTCTGTTCGATCATGAGGCACCACCTGCACACCTGAGAAAACACACACGAACACACACACACACCTTTTAGAATGACCTCTCACTTTGGTGATCAAGTATGAGGACTCTAGCAGCTCAGCTGGTCCAACACTTTAGCCTGAAATATTTCAGTACCCGTTGGGCTGACTGCGATGAAATGTTGTTCAGATATTCACAGTCCCCTGTGGATGAATTTTATTTACAGTAGTGATCCCCTGACTTTTCCTCTAGTGCCACCTTGAGGTTGACATTTTGAGTTTTTAGTGAAATGTCTTTTAGGTGGACTGCCATGAAATTTGTGACACACATTCATGTCTTTGTTAGAATGATTTTTATTCACTTTGGTGACGCCTTCACTGTTTATCTAGTGCCACCATCAGGTCAAAATTTCAATTTGTCTAAATAACAGACATAAGTATTGAATTTTAACAGCCACTAATTACTTAATATTGAACACCACTGAATTCATAGCGGTGAAATATTTTACTTTAAAACCATGTATCTAAATTTATTAAAAATATTAAATTTCTTATTTGCAATTTCAAAAGCTAAATGTAATATATTTTTTCATTGTTTACAAATCCAGATCCAGAAAGTTTCAGAATAAATGAAATAAATTTGGGTTGACTAAAACTGATTCAAATTCAGATCTAACAATTCAAGTTGCAAAAATTCAAGAATATTTTAATTTCAAACTTATGAATTTGGAAGAAATACATTCTGATAAATGGATTTCAAAGTAAAATATTTCAAAGCTATAGGTTTAGTGGTGTTTAAATTTAAAAATTAAGAATTCTGTGGCTCTTAAAATTCAAATATTTATGTCTCTTATTTGCCTCCATAGTCTTGTACTTTCATTTATGACCAAATAACAATGGACGTATAAAGAGAACTGGATACAGTGTTGGAGGTGGGCTCCGTTAATTCCTATGAAAGTTGCTCAGTGGCGCATGAACCAAAAACAGCTTGATTTCTGTGGAATTAATTTGCCTGGATATTCTGGATTGTGTGGTCCGCAGAGCAGGTTCACTGGAGACATACAGTGGTCGAAGGGCTAACTTCTAGTTTAACCCTCCGCTAACTTGAATGGAGATAAATGATTTAATCGTGCTGCTGTTTTAGACTTTCCAAATGTCATCTCACCAAATGGATCAAATCTCTACAGTGTAACGAGTCATTTCGCAGGGGTTATGACGCTGAAAAACATGTATCCACTGATTTAAAGATGTCTCTTTCAAATTGTAAGTCTATGGGGAAAAGTCTTTTTGGGGCCCACTGGCACCATGTGACGGACTTCAACAGCTTAATTCCACTTTTGACCGCTATGTGCTGATCTTGAAGGTTTGCTAATACCTGCTAAGCTAATGTCATTCCCATCAGCCTCAGCTGTACTTTGTGTTAGGTGCTAATTTGCAGCTGTTAGCATGCTAACATGCTACACAAATATGGGAACGTGGTTCAGAATGTGCTCCAAAATATCAGAATGTTAGCATTGTGCATGTTGGTGTTATCATTTGGCTCAAAGACCACTGAGCTAAACACAGTCTTACAAAGCTGCTATCATGGTTGCAGACTTTCGTTTAGTTACCTACCTGTGTGCGGAGATGCTGGCGAGGCGGGCTCTATGACTGCGGTGCCATCATCCGCCATGCGGAGCTGGCGAGCTCGCTTGGGGTGCAGCGGGGATAGGGGGGGAGAACGTGCGCCTCTGTCCCGCCCATTGGCCCGCCGAGGGAGCTTCAGATCCAGGGGCTCGTCCAGGGACAGCATGACCGCAACCCGCCGACCTCCCACCTGCACAAACAGTCACAGAGGGGCAGAGTTAGGCCGAGTGGGGCCAACGAGGGATAGTTTGGTTTTCTAATAACAACATATACAATGAAATGCTGCGTTCCTGTGTGAAACAGTGACAGACGGCTGGAGACAGATTCTCACACCTGCAGTATTTCCCACGTGAATGTTGTTGAAAGTATCTCACATTCCACAATCCCACTGGGTAAGAAATACTCTCCAACAATGGTAAACCGACCACAATCGTAAACTGAAACACTGAGTAAGCCAAAGAAAAATAAACACACACACACACGTGGAGAGCTGAGTGACCCCCTCCTCTCCTTCCACGCTGACCTTTACTCACACACTCTTCCTGAGGAATTTCTACAATCCAATCCAGATGGTCACCCTCACCACCAGCCCTGCTTAACCCCACCCCTCGGTCAGTCCCTGGCCCTTGCACCGTGTCACATCACCCCCAACCCAGCCCCCACAGTGTGCACCCTCAGACCCCATGGACCTTTGAGACCCACCAGAAGCCCCCCGGGCCTTCAAGTCCAGCTGCACCTACTTCGTCCACCTCCTCCCTCCTTTAAACACACTGACCTCTGGACCTGGCCTGAGGGCTGTGGGCAGGACGCTTCATCTAGCTGTCATTTTGAGGTCTAGCTGTAATCTTCCTCTGCCACCAGTGACCCAGCGTCATCGTCTTACACCATGAAAAGACAACCATACAGACCAAATACCTAGATGAGCCTTGTTAGTCAAATGAATTTAAAGTTTCTGTTTGTACCTTTCAGAAAATCCTTGCCATTAGTCTGAGGCTGTTAGGTTAACTGCGTCAGTATTCTGTTGCTCACACTCTGTAGCCATGAGGGAGCACCTTGGCCTGTGCTTTAGGTAAACAGTCTGAACTCAGCTCAGTTTTCTCTGACAGAGATGAAACTGTAGTTTTAATCACCATCTCTATGAGACATGATTTTAAACCTCCAGACTGATATGTTGCAGATTAAGAAAGAATTCAAGCTTTAGGTTAGCTAGTTAGTTTATTTCTGCTTCTTAATAGTGAGATCGATGAGTTTACAAGGAGCCTGGGTACAAATTCTTGTTGTCTCAGATTAGTTTTTGTGGTGTCAAAGTTTTTGAGACCATTAATAGAGAGATGTTGAGCTTCTCCAATAACAATCAGTAAGTGTGTGCTCATAAATGCTCCCTTAAACCTGTCAGAAAATGCTGGAGTGATGCAAGTTTTTAGGTGAGCAGAAATTACTTACTGATACATGAATTAGCCTCACTGGATTAGTTTAACTATTTAAAAATCATATAGAAGACAAAATGACTAGAAGTTGACTAAAATGTTCGACCAACGTGTTTTGAGTTTTCGTCAACTAAATCAAGACTAAAGCCATGAAGGATAAAAATGTGACTAAAACCAATAAGCATTTTAACTTCACGACTAAGACTAAATTTAAAATAGCTGTCAAAATGAACACTGGGGATTTCTTGGTTAAGGTTCGTCACATCCTTTGAAAATCCGACCCGAATCCTTTACGTAGAAGTCAATCCACAGTAGGACTGCCCCCCGAATAGTTGACCAAACGCAAGTCAACCAAAACAGACTTTAGTCGGCAAGATTTCATCGGTCGCTTAGTCGCCTACATGAGTAGCCAGCGCCTAACCTCGTGTTGTCCAGGTAGTTAAAGACGCCGCATGTGTACGGCCCCTAATCTCCGGGGCTGATACCTGCGGTTATTCCACAGGCTAGTTAATAACATGTCAGGCAGGAAATCCAAAGTGTGGGATCATTTTGAGAAGGTGAAGGACCAACCCAAGGTGATATGTAAACTCATCTTCATTGGTCGACTACAAACATGACGTATCATCTGAAACATGGAAGTAGCTACATGCCCATTAGCCACTTAGCACACTCATTACTACTTTGCTGACAGCGTCATTGGTCATTGACTATTGGCTGACTAGGAAAATTCTTAGTCGGGGACAGCCCTGGTCTACAGGCAGTTATAGGCAGCAAACAACGTCAGGAAGGTAGGAACAAGTGATGCATGTTAAAAGTCACATATAGTACCTTTAAATCAGGCTTCCGAAACAATCATAAAAGGTTAATAAGACATTCACACAAGTCAGATCCTTTCAACTTAAACGTAAACAGACACTGAGTCTACTCCTCTTAATCCAGCATGTACTGCTCCACACATATAGGCGGTGCTAGTACAGTACTGCTTGGTTTAAGGCCAAGCTCTCCATTCAACACAATGTGTTAGGGTTCACTGCTCCTTCTCACCAGGCTCACACACGCACACATCTCCTCAAAGCATTTTCCGTCTACACACACACACACACACACACACACACAGTTGCAGGGTGTCCTATATTTCTGCCCGAGTTCATGTAGAACAGCTCCCAGTGTGCATGTTGAGAGTAGATACACACACACACACACAGTCATACTTACAGTACAGAAACACACACACACACACACACACACACACACACACAAGTAATTAATCAAACTGTAATTTCAACAAATTCACCCCCTTCTTCCTCCCGCTCCCTCACACACACATGCCGACACACACTCAGAGAAGCCACGGTTGGGAGTGAATGGTGGGCTTTGAGAGCGACTGGCCAGGGGCCACATGAGAAGCCCTTGTGTCTGGGAGGCACGGAGCAGAGAGGTCACCAGGTTCACCAGCCCAACGAGGGATGGCCACCAGCTCACACACACACACACACTCGTACACACAGCCAGAGATGGTTGGTGGAGGGGGGGGTTTAAAGGCTCAATCAGCCATAGATAAGAGGACGATGATGCACACACGTACTGATACAAACAGAGGAACATACTGTATGAACATGCACACAGAGCAGCATTATGGCATTATCAGCCAGATCTCTCTGTGTTGATGTATATACACTCATGTTCCTCACATGCACATGGAAAAACATGTTAGGAAAAAAATCCCTTTGGTTTTTATCTGATTATAGACCACACTTGCAAGCACATGACCCAGCGGCCCATCTTGATCTCGACTTTAGGTTTCAAAATTACATTGGAGTTGCTCTACTGTAAGAAGGGAGAGGAGGATTCAAGCAACCAATGAATCATCCGTTGTACACATGGAAGAACATGTGAACCCATCCTTTAAATAATTTGGACATTTAACACTCTGGGGTGTATGTGTCCTTTCTTTACTCTCTAGTAATGGGCCTCATTCACTGATATCTTACATTTCTTCTCAAGGGCGTAGGTTTCATTCATGACATGTTCTGAAACTGCAGAGCTGTTGGCACCTGTGTTACAATTATACAAAGCATGTGCCAGTTGATCCTAATTAGCACAGGTAAACGCCCCACCAATCCCCATAAAAAGGGCATGAGACTGCAGGCCATAGAAAACAAAGGCGCAATGCCCAAACAAAGGTCTAAAGAGGCTGCAGCAGAGGTACTTCTGCCAAACAAGCTGTCGTTTCTAGCAGTGTCAGTAGTGCATACATGGGATGATATTACTCGTTCAGTGAACTCTGTAACCGGAGAAGGACGCACAACTAAATTTGTTGAAGGGGGCAAAAAAAGAAATTTGCCAAACAGAAGAGAGACACTGACCACTGGAAGGGGATGGTCTAAACCAGTGGTTCCCAACTGATCAAGCTTTCTCCTTAGTCATTAGTTAAAGGTCCCACAGTTTGATATATTCACAGTGATACTTAAGTTTGGCTATGTTGTTGAGCTAATTTGATGTCTATGTCATGTAGCTGTCTCTTATGTTGTGTTTACACCAGGCTCGAATAGAACAATTCACGCCAGCCAAGTCATTGTTGAGTCAATGTTAAGACGTGATAAGACGCAAATTCCCGCCAGGATATAATGGACGCGACAAGAATAACATGAATTAAGCTGTGTGAATTAAGCAAGTAGCGTGATTTACTTATACACTTATTTGCGAGAGTTGAAAAATCTGAAATTAAGCAACCAATTCACTCCATGTTAGTCAATCAGCGTTGAGATCCTTCATCGATCTAGTGATTTCACACGCGTATGACACAACACAAAATATTCTAGAGGTCAAACTCACGCAACTAACACGAAAAATTGCTTTGCGTTTGGTGTGACTAGAACATTAGTCACTCACTCTATGGCAGGAAATTCACTGTATTTTAGAGCAAAGTGTGTTTTTTTTACAAACCTGACATTTTTCAAAGTCACTTGTGGTCCATTCAGAATGAACTCTCGACCTATTTCTGGGCCGCAACCCACCAGTTGGAAACCACTGGTCTGATCTAATCTTTGCTAACATGGTCCTGGAAGAATATCTTGCAGCAGCGGTAAATATGCCATTGTGCAACTATACCCAGGGTGCAGAAATAGGCCTACTTTGGGCCTATAAATAGCGTGATCAATCACTAATTATTGGACTGCATGGTTCCTATCTAACATAGTTTATGTGAACTGAAGTGTTAATGTTATAAATTATAAATGATAGGCCCTACATATATTGTAATTGAAACTGTAGAATTGAAGAAAACACAATAACAAATATTTTGCACAAACAAGTCAGAACTTAAATGTGTGTAAAGGTCTTTGCACACCAAGTCAGTATTTTGGTGTGTTTTTTAAATGTCTATCATCCAATAAAAATCATTACGTTCAGAAACCTTGCAATACAAGACAAAATGGAGAGACGCGTTTGCTTCCTTGCTTCTCTCCAATGCACTGTTGTGCATTCCTACATAAGCTTACGTTACCTTCTCCCTGGTCGTGTAAAATTTTAAGGACATTGCTTCCACATATTTCCACTTCTTTTTCTTACTGGCCCCTTGTCCACTTCTGCCCTGTTCTTTTTTCTTGTGGCTGAGGTATTTGTCCTGCAGGTTACGCCACATTTACTTGTCCTCTTCTCGGTCAAACAACTCTTAAGATGCGTAAAAATTAAGAAAATCAAACCTGTTCCGAATACTTTAATGATGGCAAAAGGTTTTGGGGTCAGAGTGTAAAGCTGATTGACACAACATGAGGTCGTTTAACATGCAATAGTCTCAGACAAAAAATATGGACTTGGTGTACAAAGGCCTCAAGTGCGCTCATAAGTGTGCGTAGGTACTGAAAGACATCTTCGTGTGAACTGCAGAAGTGGTTTTTAAGAAGAAACTTTTTGAGAACATTGGGTGATTGAGGCCCAATGTCTCCATCATCCTCGATTTTGGTAAATGTATCCATCATACCCCGACACATGCTAAATGGATTATTCCCATCAGTGAAACCCACGACAATTGTGTAATGATAAAGGAGTATTACTGGTAGTTGCTCTAATGATCATTTTGACCATAGAGAGTTTGTTATGTGGGCAAACACTGCCATTAGCTGTGAAAATAAACATCTTTAGATCTGTCAGAGCGGATATGATCCTCATTTCGAACGAGCTGCGGTTAATACCACATCTCTGTTCCTCTCTCTCTGGATTGGGTGGATATGACTAACTTACTGTAACTCCTACCACACAGCCTGCCAAGACTTTTGGCTTTATTGTTTGGCTAAAGTAGCAGAAAATCGCCTGTCATCCACTTTAATCGAGTAAAAGCCCTCACCCTGAGGCGCAGACCGAGAATCAGCTTAACCTTTTTATAAATCCTACTCATATCAGCTGCGGGGACAAACAGAAAACTGGCCTCCCATCAGCGCTATAATCCGCGCTATAAAACACGATGAGAAACAGATATGGAACTTTTGGATCCAGACAACTGTGGAATATAAATCACTTTGGCACCTCAAATCATGTGACGCTATAGCGCTCACTGTGAGACAGACAGAGAGACACTACAGGGGTCTCAACATACAAAAGCTCCTCTCAGGCGGCTGCTCCACGTGCAAACCATTACTAAACCTCCATTATGGACTATATAGCCAATTTATTAAAAAATATGTCCCTTCCTTTAAATAAGACAGAGCATTGTTGGTATCAGTCAGCTTTTTGTGGACGGAGAAACAGCAGTGTAAATGAGCAGTGAGCTGCATTAGAGTATCCATCTTAGCAAGGTCTTTATTTTAGCGTTAAATCTTTTCCTATTAATTCCGAGTGTGTGTGTGTGTTTGTTCTTGTACATGCTACATAGTGAGGACCAAAAACTGTATTTTAGCAACAAAGTGAGGACATTCTTGGAAAGTGAGGACATTTTGGTCGGTCCTCACTTTCTCATAGGCCTGTTTGAGGGTTAGGACTTGGTTTTAGGGTTCAGGTTAAAATTAGGTTTTGGTCAGGGTTAGGCATTTAGTTGAGATGGTTCAGGTCAGGGTAAGGGGCTAGGAAATGCATTATAACAACGAGGGTCCTCACAAAGATAGAAGTACAAGCATACGTGTGTGTCTGTGTGTGTAAATATTTCAGTTCTTTTTTCCAGTATGTTACGTTATTGTCTGGCTGGCCTGCTCACTTCAGCATATTAAAGCTGAGAAGACTGGTTGATTAATCCATTAGTCTGCGGATGGAAAATTAATCAGCAACAGTTCTGACAATCAAATAAACAGCAAACTCAATTTTCAAGTAAATATGCTCCAAGATTACTTGTTCTAGCTTCTGAAATGTGAGGATTTCCCCCTTTTCTTTGTGTCGTATGATAATAATTTGAATATCTTTGGATTATGGAGAGGACTTTGGAACATAAGTAATTTCTAAGACATCACTGTGACCCTTTAATGGGCATTTTGTCACTATTTTCTGACATTTTATGGGCAAAACGATCAATTCATCTTAAGAATAATCGTTAATTGTAACCCTAAAACATATTAATACTTGTTATGATTTCATAAGAAAAATAATATTGGACCTGAGTAAAATTATTTAACTCCACGAAGGCTGTTGAACACAAATTGAAAGAATAAAAAGATGTATATTTTAACATTTAGTTCTTCACTAAATATACCAAAGTTTTCAAATTGGGCAATTTAAAGGAATACTTTGCACATTTTCAATCAGTTTGTGTCATAACAATGTGGGCAGTATGTGTAAATGGACTATTGTTAACTTCCCTCCATGTTGCTTCATGTTGTTGTGTTGTTGGTTTTAGTAGCCGAGGTGTTTCAGCCCGGAGGTTTGAGGACTTGTTTTTTGCAGTGGAAAGAGTTTTAGTCCGCCTACATGCAGCAACAGTGTTCTTGTCATCTTTCCTCCGGTCAAAATCGAAGTAATGGGAATATTTCCAGCCACATTTCCCACTAGCTTGCTGCTTGTTGACGTGCCTGCGCAACGCTGATGTGATGTTTTATTTCAAGTCAAAAGTAACGTAACGAGTTGTTTGGTTTTGGAGTAACTGTAATATTATATCCCAAATTTTATCAGTAATTAGTTACACTACTGGAACAAGTAATATTATTACTGTAACACGTTACTGCCCAACACTGATTGTTTCCTATGTCAAAACGAAAAGGGTCTAAATTCAGTCTCGCAGAGTTCAGACTACACACTTTACTACGACAGTATTGAAGGGGATGTGAGTTAAAACAGCTGTGAATAAGCGCGGTTGTAAGAATACAAATTTTGTTCCCTTGCATTGAAAAATGGTCATTTAAATTCTCTTGTAGCATTTGTATCAACTGAGAGTCATATTATTTTGTAAACAGTATTTTCTGACACAGGCATGTTGATAATGTTGTTTTGTAGACACGGTGTCTATGGTGATGTATTAGTCACAACCGAAACACAGCCTCAGACACCACGAGGATGAAGGCAAGGTAGCCGAAAATGTCTGGCGAATAAAGCAGGGTGTTGTGTGATTTAATTTTGATGGACATCCATGGAAGCTGACACTGGACTGCATCTGCGTGTGTGTGTGTGTGCAGCCCTTAAAAAACTTTTTGCAAAGGAACAGACATGACAAACAAACTCTTTAGTGCTTCCAAGAAACTCAGCAGGTCATAAGATATCTACAATACCCGCCTCACCCAAAGGCAGTCCATACCGCACTAATGTGTTCCCAGTGGAGTCAGGCCAGTGCAGCTTCTGGTGAATCAGTCCCCGCTGCTGGATTTTACCTCAGCCCACCCTCATGATTATTTCTTAGGGGAGAAATAGTAGAGACTGGCTGGGAAGTGACTCACAGCGTGTGGATCTTGGACTGAATTTACAGGATCTCGGCTACATCCTCCAAACAGCCATGGTCACTGAGAGGGGGTTTGTGGGAAATGTGAGACAAAGAGAAAAAGGGCGACGGAGAGAAAGAATGATGCACTGAGGAAAGGAGTTTGGTGTTGGCGTGATATGCGAGTGTGTGTGTGTAAAGCTCAGTGGCGGATGGCTGTGAAGTTTGTGTAAGGGGTGTTGGCTGGCCCCCATGCAGACTTCCTTGCTCAGCCGTGGGGTCGACAGTCTCTCTGAAAGGCGGCATTGTCCCTTCTCTGGGCCCTCTCTCTCGCTCGCAGAGTAAACACAGGCTACAGCGGAGGGAGAGAGGAGAGGAGAGGAGAGGAGGGATGACCGAAGGGGCCACAGCGAGGATACACAGGGGTGAGGATGAAGGGAGGAGGAAGTTGAGGAGTCCTGAAAGAGAGGTTTGTGTGTGTCCTCTTTAGCAACCCCCTGTCACCTATTCCCCTTCCCACCCGAGTCCCACATCCACCCCACTGCATTAGGACGCCGCCCTTTGATGAGGTCTGTGTGAGTTCAGGGGTGAACATGGGTCGAGGTTGGAGAGAGTGGGTGATGCAGGGGGGTGGTGCGTCAGGTCAAGGCACGGCTATGTGTTTCAACACCTCCGCGCTCCGAGGCTAGGCTCACACGGATCAGAGCCGACCTTTCACCCCGCTCTGACCGACTGATCTCTAGCCTGATCTGATCCGAGGAGGATCGTGTATCGGCTCCATCTGATGAGAGAAACACGAGCCAACGAAAAGCATCAGAGGATATCAAAGCTGCGCGGCGTAAGATGATTATGTTACAGGGTATAAAATCATATTGTGTAATGTTTTATTTTCTGTGAGGGTTTCAGAGGGCGAGAGAATGTGTGTGCATGCACGTTTTGTGTGGCCCCCTCTGAGGTTGGCTGTAACTTAATCTGCCTCCTGCTGTGACCCTGGGAGGTGGTCTGCAGGAGGTAAGCCATCTCTCCCTGGGGCTCTTTGCTCTCTCTTTTTCATTTTCACACACAAACACACACACACACACACATACTCACAATGCAGAGGGAAAAAAAGAGAGAAAGAACATGGTGGGAACGTCTAACAACTTATGGTGTGATGTGATGGTTGGTGTGAAAGGCTTTAACATGTTGTCTTAAAAGGCTGAGCAATCATGCTGCGATAAAAATGTGCTCGCAGGAAGTAGTAATTCCTGCAAATCTTGTTGTCGATATCCTTGTGAGGCTGTGGATATCTTAAAATTAGTGAGTCATCGCCAAACTTACACAGTTTAAGACCAAGTTATGAAACTGAGACAACAGCATATTTGTTTCCTTACACTGGCATGTCTCAGGAAACAAGTCCTCACCACGAGAGAGAGTTATAGAGACTTAGACACTAAGTACTTACTTGCAGAGAGTAAGTATTCATCCACATGTGTAACTAACAGCTCTCAGACCAACACAGTGCACAACCTTTGTTTGTGGGCTCCATAGACCATCACGTGTTCCCTGTCATGGTCTTATGACCCTTAAATCAAGGTGGAGCGTGAGTTAGAAATAGAGCCCTGACCAATAAATCCATTTAATGTTATTAGACAATATTAGCTTATCACGTATTTTATATATCAGCTAATAAGTAACAAGAATTTGCAGTGATGTTTTTTCAAACAGTAAAATGTCCTGCTCAGTATATAGGTCGTGTCATTATTCTTTAATGGCTCTATAGATGAGATTTTAGACATTAATATTGCAGTGCACCACTATTTGAAATGTAAAGAAATAATAATTCTGTTCTGCGCCAAGAACTAAGTCACGCTCTCTCTCTAGTTGCGTTTCCATTACCCCTAGAAATGCGTAAAACCTAAATATCGCAATAAAAAACTGGTAATGGAAACACCTATATTTCGAAAATCCTCTCAAATATCGCTAAAACATTTTCACGCTCTCATGAGGTGGTTTTTCAGACGAGTCGATATAAAAGTGTATCGCAAAAGTGTAATGGAAACACTTTTTTCAACGGACATGACGTAGGGGGTCACGCAACCACTTAATTTCGAGGAGGATGGCGCGGTATGTGTGGACAGAGGAGGAGACGGAGTTATTATTAACAGTTATTCGTGATAACGATGTCACAGTTATTTTGGATAGCAAACAACAAAGAAATTCGGAATGATCAGTGTCCCGAGACACATGACGCTTTCAGCCATCTTCCTCAAAGTGAAGTCTCGTGGGACGGACGAGAATTTAAGAGAATTACGGCTAGTTCGCAAAACACTGTTCAATGGAAACACCTGCAAGTAGCATTTGAACTTTGTCGAAATTTCAGAAATATCTGTTCTTTGTTTTGATAGCTGGGCTGGTCACACGTGCATGTTAGCGTGTAACCCAGGTGCTAGCTAATTGCTGCCACCCTGCACTGTGCTCATACAACGGTTAACTCTGATATAAAATAGTTACAAAATTGTAACCCCCACTCTCCTCCCCCATGTTACACTGTCAGCTCTGTCAGCACTGTTGTTGTTATTAGCACTGTTAGCACCATTAATGTAGCGAGCACTGCTAACTGCAGCCATTTTGGCTAAGCCATCCCCATATTTGCTTGTGACATCAGATGTGAAAGCAATGTGAGCACAAACCCAGCCCAAACTCTGAATGTCGCAAGTATATAGCACATTTAACGGCCAAATTTAAAGGGCCCTTACAAGAAACGTGTTTGTGTAATATGTTAGTGTTTACTGTTGGTGCGTTATTAGGTAGCAGGTATGTTGAAACTTCATGTTTCAATAATGCAATGGTTAACTTGTGGTTAAATTTAAGCACAACGAGCACTTGGTTATGGTTAGGAAAAGATTTGGCTTTAAATACTCTGGTCTGGAGTCACAAACCCTGCTGGAAAAGTAGCATTGTGTCTATAGAAAACAGTGGAAAAACAGATGGGCTGCCCCCTAATAGTCGACCAAACGTTAGTCAACAAGAAAGGTCATTAGTCGGCAAGTTATTCCACAGGCTAGTTAATAACATGTCGGGCAGGAAATCCAAAGTGTGGGATCATCTGAGAAGGCTAAGAACGAACCCAAGGTGATATGTAAACTCATCTTCATTGGTCGACTACAAACATGACGTATCATCTGAAACATGGAAGTAGCTACATGCCCATTAGCCCACAGCGTCATTAACAGGCGGCTCGCTCAGTGTGTGACATGCACTTGTAGATAAAATATAGGCCTATATTAATGAAGGTTCATTAGTACGGTTTGTATTTCTCTGTAATGTAGCACAGTGTTAACAATGTTACTGATACTATTCTTTCTCACACCTTCAACTCAAACCATTGCGTTGCCCCGCCCAAAATATATCATTTAATAATAAAATTAATATCATAAACATGCTGGCAACTAGTCGACTAATGTCCCTAAATGATGACTACTGGTCGATTAGGAATATTCTTAGTTGGGGGCAGCCCTAAAAACCAGCGACAGATCCCTAAAAAACACCCCACCCACGTCTCAAACAGTGATCTGCAGTCACTATAGGGTTACTAAAACCCATATAGACATTGGTGTGGATTTAGTATTAGCTCTTCTCAATTTCAGGGCAAGGAACATGATTCAAAGGTTATTGCATCAATTTTCAAAAATGAGACCAAGTACATACAAAGAAATCCCCTAAAGCAACACCTGCTGTCGTGTTAAATCTCCGGCACAACATCGCAGCGACCACATTTAATAAACTGCAGGTAAACAACTCTGTTTATATTTCCATTGGGTCTGTAATTCTGTGCTTTAGCAGTGATGTGTGAAGGCCTGCAGTTGCAGCATAGGTCATGTCTAGACCTGCTGGTTTTTCCATCCACCAGGTGGGGAGGACGGGGTCAAAGGTGACTGATTGAGGTGAGGGTGCGGTGTGAACTCTGACCCACTGACATTTGGGTTTCACATCTGTAAATGGGGCCAAGAAGGAATAAACGACTTGGCACATTTCAAGCAGGTTTACCCACACAATACTCAGTGAATAATCGGATTTATGTGATCAAAGCGTTTTGCACATTTCAAAGTAAGGCGATTCCTATTTGCAATTTTCCCTAAGATTTCCATGGACTCGTATAAAAAAGCCACGTGAAATTAGTCAGAGGTTTCACACATTATCACCAACAATGACAAAGACACTTAAACTGAGCCGAGACAGGTCAACATCCAATTATTAGTTGTTTATTACTGATTTGGAGACACAAGAAAACCAAAAAGCGGTCACTCCTTCACTCCCACCGTGTCATTGCTGACGTTTTCTTGAGGTAATAGCCACAAGTGACCCCACCTCCGCTGACACATACACACCCGAGCCACAGCCCCCGCATACGCCCTCCACCCCTGATGGATAACTCAATACACAAACACACACAGCTGAGAGATTTTTTTTTCTCTTGCCTCTGTCCTCCTCAGACAGGAAACCTCAGTTTCCACTCCTCCTCCTCCTCCTCCTGTGGGCCTCTCATTCCCTCCTTCTCTTTCTCTCTATCCCTCTATCCTTTGCTTTTGTTTTTCTCTCACGTTCATCGCTCTGCATCCTCTCTCAGTTTGTTTTTCTCATCTCAATCTTCTCTCACCTTCTCCTGTAACCCCTACCTGGCTTAAATGGTGCATTCATTGCCAGGTTAATTCCTCCATTCACACCTTTTCTACTTAATGTAATACAGATAAATAAAAGTTTCACCCACTGAGTTTTCTCTCACTATCAATCTCAACCTCTCCCCCCTTCTCCTTGCCCAAAAAAGCACACAGGATCGTACACAGGATTATGTAATAGCAGCATGCATGGAGCCACTGGGGAAGGGCTACTGAGGAAAAAGACAAGTTGTTGGAGCACTGGAGTCACAACGGCTAAAATACAGAGACTGAGTGACACGTATGTTCACATGCTTCAACCCAGGGAGAAATAAACACAAGATCTGGCTATGCAAAAAGAATAGGATTATATATATACATATATACATCATCCAGGCATTAAAGAGAGTGTGAGCGTGCAAAATTAGGTGATAAAGAAGAGAGGAAGAGAAAAATCTGAGACAACACATGAGACAGGGGAGAAAGGAGGGGAAAAAAGGGAGGGATAGACGGATTGAAGGAGGGAGAGAGTGCAACAGGAAGCTTCTCAGCGAGCTACCGATGGCCTCCAGCCAGAGCGTTCAGACACTGAGGAATTCCAGGCAGAGGGCAGGCAGGGAGGGAAGGTGCCAGCAGGGAGGGAGGGAGGGAGGCACGGAGCGAGGAGGGCGGGTCGCACTTGCGGTTTGTTGTCAAAGGGGACTGCTACATGAGAAAGGAAGAGCACGCGCGCTTAAAGCAAGATCTCTCTGTGATGGGAACGTTAACATTTCTGATGGGATGCAAACTTCCAAGATGTTCCAAACATCTGGTTATGTGTTATGGGACATTTAAGTACACAGTTTAGTTAAAGGGAATTTGTGTGTACTGTACATCCAAATCTAAATAATAACTTAAAAACAAAAACAAGCTGCAGCGTACCAAGAAATCATAGTTCAGCATCAGAATAAAGAAATGTGATGCTGGCGGATGGCGTGTCACCCAAGCGAGACACCAGTCAAGCAGCAGACAACTGTTTGAGACCAACAACGCTGGTTGGTTTTTGGCGACCCTTTGCGGTGTTTCCATCAGCGTTTGAGCCCCCAACACTGACCAACACACTGTGGCGTTTCCTGACGGTGTTTGCGCCACCAATTCTGGGTGTTCTGAAATGACACATCGCTGCATTTCCCAGCAGCATTTGAGCCACCAAATTGAGTGTTCTTTATGTACACATTATGGCCTATCCCAGCGGTGTGTGAGCTACCAAATCCGGGTGTTTTTCAATGACACAATGGCTGCATTTCCCAGTGGCGTTTAAGCCAACAAACCTTGGTGGTTTTCACTCAACCCGTCCCTGCCTTTTCAACACCTTTTGTGTCACCAAACTGTAAGTGTTTTAGGCCAAAACATGACCTCCTCCCAGGCAAAACCTAATCACACCTTCACCTCAGTGTTGTTGAGAAAGTTTCTACATATCAACAACAAAATAATGTACAAACGAAACATATCTGTGGTTTGAAGAAAGGTACAATGCCGACATTTTTTGTGATAATTGGTTTGTTTGTTTGACAAAACAAGATATTTGAAGTTGTCACCTTGCACTCTCTGAATACTGACGGGCATTTTCACAATTTCCTGAAAGTTTATAGACCACAAATCGATAAACTGAGACAATAATTGACTGACAATGAAAATAATTGTGAGGTGCAGCCGTTTATAAAGCATATCATACTGTGGTGTTTCATTATAGCCCGACATGCTTGCTGGCAAATAAAAGCACACACACACACACTTTACGCAGAAAACATTGTAAAAAATACACCAAGGACAGCACTGTGGATTTCGATCAGAGATTTGATATTCAAGGCAGAGCAGGCTGAATTAAGCATTAGAGGGAAATTGTGAGTGGTACATAATTTTAATTTGAGAGGAAACACTCCACCACACTCTGCATCTTAATAGCACCCAGACAGACCTGACAACAGAACAGCAATTCCACTTAGTCCGCTGTATAGTGAGATTAGGCCATGAATGATCTATAAACAGCCATCTGACTGAGATTTCACATTGTGTCAGTAAGCCTTATGACCTGCTCAACCCGGGATTATCGCACGACACAGTGACCTGACTCGACTCCTGGTGGGGCGGTGGGGATGGACGGGTGCAAGGATGACGGGTGAACTCCAGGGGAGGCGTGCGTTATCAGATCAATACCATAATGCTCTGCCTGTTGGGAGTAAGAGACTTTATCTTTCAACTGGAATCAACATCTGAAACGTGGAAAGCTCTTGAAGATTTGTTTGTCATCCTGGGATTCATTTCAAGGGGACAGAGATTG
The DNA here is from genome assembly GCA_019142605.1 of Cephalopholis sonnerati. Lineage (NCBI taxonomy): Eukaryota > Metazoa > Chordata > Actinopteri > Perciformes > Serranidae > Cephalopholis > Cephalopholis sonnerati. The sequence goes on from JAGQAX010000016.1 coordinate 24,247,964, forward strand.
CAAATATTATTAGAAAAACTACTCTGCAATTAAAGCAATAAACCAAACTATTTGGACAGAATAAACTAAAAGAGAAGAGGCAGGTGAGGGGGAAGAGAGTAGCTGTACATTGGCATGAGGCTAGGAAACTTCCCCCAAGCCACAGTCAATTTATTAGACTCCCTAGTAGCTGCTATATGACATGAACAGTACGTGACTGAGGGGCCACGTGTAGCAACATGTGTTTTGAGTCACTGGTTAGTTTTTCTCCCACCTACTCCCGTTCAAAATCAGATGGGCTACATACGTTTTTAATCAGCTAAAACCGTTCTAATCTATACTGCAGCATCGGGACAGCAATCAGCGGTGAACAGATAATCCTCCAGGGGGACTCTGAGTGTTTAAGCAGTAAACCTACACAGCACTAATGCTTCGCACAACAGTACTGTAGGCTTTGAAGAGTGGTGAGTAATCGTACAATAACGTGGGGCATTTCACAACAAAACAGTTTCATAGTGCAGCAACGGGCGGCTGGGAACCAATGAACGCAGCAGGAGGCCTACCACCGTCTGTGAGAGAGGAGAAGAGAAGAGAGGAGGGAAGTATGTGTTTGTCTTTGCACTCAGGAGATTTGATCGACATCCCCACCCTGGCTCACTTTGACCTCCCACTAACTCTGCTGGGCCTTTCTACCTCCTGCAGTCCCCTGAACGCATTCCCTCCACTCTTCCTCTCTCATCTCTGCTCTGCGATACTTTCATATAAACAAAAACTTGCATGATCTCCCTCAGCCCCATTCCCTCTCGACTTCCTCCTCACTTCCTCAGGCTATATCCCCATCGTCTGTCATCGCTCTCTTCTCTTCCTCTCCTTTATCAACCCCTCTAACGTCTCTTTCTCTCTCTACTCTTCTCTCCCCCCCGTTTTCAGTCCATTCCTGTGGCCTCTCCCCACAGGCAGTGATGCAATCCTCCGACTCCTGCGCGCAATCACAGGGTCTGGAGTCGGCTCGCCAGCCAAAGCAGGGGCGTCACCGCACCACGCTCAGTAGGAAAGCAACAGGAGAGGAAAGAAGAGAGGTGGGGAGGGAAGGGGACGAAAGAAAAGAAGAAATGAAGCCAATGAGAGAGTGAGGAAAAACAGACTGAGGTTGTCAGAGCTGGTGGTGGGTGATAGAGGGAAAAAGCACAGCGATAAAAGTTAACAGCTCCGTTTTACAGTTTGTGCATTTTCACAGCTAAACTCAGGGTAAACATGTTTTTGTTTCACGTGCATGCGGGGAGGTGTGCGGGGGTTATTTTGACTCATTTGTTCTCGTCAAGGTGCTGGAGGAACTTTTGAATGGATTTGATTCTGGAGGATCAAACAGCACGGCGTCCCAGCTCGTTGCCCTCTCATCAGCCCACCAACCAGCTGTGTCCGTTCTGCTGGGGCTGCTGGATAGGGTCTGTGTTTCGGAAGTGATGGTTCTCCGCTACTCCCACACTAAATGCTGTCATTCCAGCTGACTCACACAGACATTAGCATTATTCTAACAGCTAGACTGGCAGTATAAAATTCAAGTAATATCTGTGGAGGTGTAACATTGTCAGATCTGGCATTTTAACATAATCTCTGGAGGTCTATACTTTTCCCAACAAAAATGTCCTTTCCTCTGTGTTTCCTTGCTGGGGCAGTGCAGACGACATGTGTCACCACTGAGTGTATATAATGGATATGCAGGGGCATGCTAAGCCCTGTAGAGATGCATGCATGCAAAGAGTGATCTTATCAAACGCACTGCACTAAGACATGGATGGAAAAAAGGGAGGGTGTAGCATTTTAAAAGGCAAAGCTTACAGCTGAAACCTTGCCATGCCTATATGTGCAGATGTGCACACACATATGCACGGACACATTCACCCCTGGTTTGCCGGCTTTGTAGAGGCAGACCTCCCCTAAAGGCAGCACAAGGTCAGGTTAGGAATGCAAAGCACTGGCACCTGCCTAAATCTTTAAAATACCAGGTTCTCTCAGCAAACAAAAGGCCACTCCCTAAAACCCAGAGCAGAGTTTAAGCCTTTGGAGGAATGGCTTCAGCCCAAAAAGAGGCACACAGGTGTGCACTCCAAAACCTGAGGATATATGTAAAGTATAACACTGATAGCTTCCTTTAAGTGTACAAAGCAGCTGCAGTCGAAGTCATATTGCCTCACTGGTGAAAACCCAGCACCAGTTCTAAGCCACTGGGTAGGAGGGAATGGGAGGAGGTCCAGAAATCTCTCTTTCTTTCTCTCCCCCTCTCTCCCACACAGTTAACAGCAAGCTGAGGGCAGATTAATAGGGGTGACATGCATATGGAAACTGTGGTACGATAAGCAGCAAACCCCTGGGTGTATTTCAGCACCCGTTGCTGGGCCAATGTGGTCTATCCTCCCAGCTATGGAGGCATTCAGTAAATGCACACATAAACACACTGACTGTACAGCCATACAGACGATGCATACGTGTACACACGCACACTGGTGCACAGCGTGCTGGCTGCCTGTTGTGGAGTTCAGACCAGTTCAGAGCGCTGTGGTACCGCTCCAGCGCTGGGAGGGGTGCGCCTGTCTCACAGCCATTTCCTGGACGGGAATATTATGGCACCACACGCATGAGAAACAAACCCCTTTCGCCTTTACACACTGACCCCGGCCACTTTCATTTGCCTGCAACTCAATAAGCCAACGGCACATAGTGAACTCCCTGGGAAGCAAGTCTTCTTATTCAATAGCCAGAGTAATATGATCCCAACAACAGCTTTATGCAACACGGCCTCCGGGAGGCTGGGGGCAACGCGCGGGGTGGGGTGGTGGTTGGTCTCTTATCGCTGCGTGGTGTTGCTGAGGCCTGTCAGACACGTCCACAGTGTCGTAACTTTTCTACGTCTTTGCCCCAGAATTCCTGGATGGCCACTCCCTGTCCCTGGAGAGGGCTGGGTGACACCTGTGCACCAGCCACGCTGCCCAGGACAGAGCCAGGAGGGGAGGGGGGGGGGGGGGGGCACACAGAGCCAGATGTGCTTTGGACAGGGAGTGTCTCAGTTGGTGTTTGTTAGCATGTGAGTCTACATGTGTGCACGAGTGTGTTTATGTACAGAGAGAAGGGACAGGGCAGGGGCTCGGCTCCCAAAACCAAAGCATTTTGAGAGGGGAGGAAAACAGGAAGAGGGAGAAATACAAAACAGCAGAGAGCAATTAGCGGACAAAGTGACGGGATGTGTGTTTTTGTGTGTGTGTGTTGGGGGCAAACACACACACTGCAGGGTGATCAAGGAGCTCCTGCTTCTTTAAATTTGGGCGTGCCCCCTATACTGTCCGCTATACCTCCATTTCAGCCCTTCTGCCTCCCTCGCCAGTGATCTCACATATATATGTACACACAAAGCCGGTGTTGTCTTTTCCTTGTGAGGCTGTGCCAACTTAACGGCAGCCCTGTGTTCTCCCTCCTCACATGGAGCGCCTGTTTTCTCTGAGTAACCCTCCGCCCCGTGTCCCCTCCCACCATGGCTGGCATTAAGACAAGGTCAATATGACGGTCTTTTCTCTCCTCTCTGTATCTCCCTCCCCTCTCCCTTTTCTCTCTGTATTTCTGTGTCCTAGCTCAACTAAGTGACAGGCTCCACCCTACAGCTTTTATCTTTTGCGGCTCCATCCAAGAGAGAGAAACAGAGAAAGAGAGCAGAGAGACAGATGCAAGGGGACAGATGGAGGGCGAGCGAGATGGCGACAGACAGAGTTGAGCATAATGCTGCAAAATGGAGTAACTCTTGATTTAAATTTGTTGGCATGTGTTGCGATCTGTTGGAAACAAGCTCCACAAAGATCTGGAGCTGATTCCTCTTTTGATTTGGCGAAACCCTCTGAACAGTGAGGGCTGATAAACGTGCCGTGGACAATCATACAGTTTATCGGCAGCGTTGGAAAGAACGAGCCTAAGAGAGGATCTCAATTAGTGCTGAAGGTCAGGGCGATGCTCGTGCTCTTACACACTCTTCTGTCCTGAATCAATACTGACATTTAGAATCAATTAAGAAAATAGCCAAGCTCACCATGACTGACAGCACCATTTATTGAGACCAAGGAGCAAGGGCGTTGAGAAGCAATCGGACGCAGTAGGAAGCAGGGAGACAGGCTGTGTTAAGATAGTGACTGGTCGCTATTCAAGATGGCCACTGAAAGTCAGTTATTAAAACTTTAAGCAACCAAATAAAAACAGTGAGGCTACTTCATAGAAGCATCTGAGGTCAGAATAAGTCTTTATTTCACAAAATGTAACCTCAAACTTAAAACATTTCCAAATTACACAAGGCTCCCCTCATAAGAAAAAAAACAGCCATGGTACATATGAATTAAATTAGTGCTGGCAACATCTCCACAACACCACAGAGAAGGTAAACACTTACAGGCCAAACTTTTTTCTCTCCTCCCCTCTCCGTCTCTCTTTTACTGCATGTATAAGATGGAGAATGTCTTATATAATGTAAGCGTCACTTATGAAGCTGGGGGCTCATGGAAAGTGGGAGACGAAAATGCGAGGGAGGGAGGGAGTGGAGTTAAAAGCGAGGAGGAGATGGAGTCCCAGGGAGTCGGGGATGGAGGGAAGGAGGGGGTGAAGGGGGCAAAGTCTGGAAGCTAGCTGACAGGACTGGATATGCCCAGACAGGGAGCCGGGCCCAGGCCCAGACTTGAGAGTCTTATTTGAGTCTCCGAAAATGCCTCACCCGTCTCTCCCTCATCCCCTTCTTTAAAAAACACCATCAATCCCTCTCCCCCGTCTCTCCCCTCTCAGCATGCGATTCCTCACTCGCACTTACAAGCAGAGCCCCTCTTGTCCGACTCCTCCCTTTCTTTTCTCTTCAAACAAGCAAACACACACATACATACCTCAGTCATACTGAACTGCTGCAGCGCTATTGAGGGGAGACTGGAGAATCCAGGGTGTTGGCCAAGCAAGTAAATAATAATACAAACCAGCTGTGTCTCCACTTAAACTGCATTGCTGTGAGCATATTACTGAACAACTCACAGCTCCTTGAACTGAGCTCCCAGATATCACAAGATCCAAGTTTACTATCATGTGTAAGTTTAAAGCATGTCAGTGGAAACCCAAAATGGATTTTGAAAAAACAGGCTTTCCTCTACCCCCTCCACCCCCTCTGCGACAGCTCCTTTACATCGCTGTTATTCTTTCAAGTCTTGGCATTACTCCTGTATTCTTTCTTTAACTTTTCCTCATCAAGCGTGCCCTGCCCCAGACATGGTCTGCGTATTGTCTGAAGGGCTCCACGAGCTGAAATTCTCTCACGATAGAAACACTGAGCAGGGAGCGCAGAAGGAGCATTAAAGAGAATGAGAAGAGGTAGGGTGGGGTAGCTGGAGTGAGGCACTGAGTTGTCTGTGTTTATTTTGGAAATGCAGGCCTGCAGACTTGCAACAGAGGAACTGACCCCTAAACTCTGCTGTGGCAGATCCTCGCTGAGAGAGCAAGAGCCCTGTGCTCGTTTAGGATGTCCCACACAGGTGATTTTAAAAAAGGATAGACCCAGTATTTCCCAAGGGGGGCATTTTTTTTTTAAACCCACCCTGGGGACCCAGGAATGGTCTGCTCCAGGAGGAAACAGTGAGGCCGTGAGGTGATTAGTGGTTACAGTTTAACTGGAGAAAAATGCACGCTCCGTGAGCCCAGCCAGCCAGGGAGCAAAGCGGTATGCACTGGTCTCCTTCAGTTTGCAAGTTAGTGTGAGTCAAGCTCTGTATCCGCTCTGTCTATTCTTAACGTATGGGTCCAGGAGTCTGGCCGTCACCCCACACAGACACATCACGCTGCAGCACTCCACAGTATGAGTGTGTCACCTCCACTGCTCCACACATGGCAACGATTAGTGATAAGATATTTTCTGGAAAAAAACTGCACAGTGCTGGACTGTGCTGATATGCGAGTCATTTGCTGTCATTTTCAAGTTTACCTCAAGTTCAGCTATTGAATCAGCTCTGTTTCAACTTAGATTTTAATGAGTCACATTGATGACTTCAGCCGTGTGGCTCGAATGAAATCCGCCGGTTTACCGTTCAGCCAATATCAGCTGCAAAATAACCAAGAATTTGCCAAAATCTCCAAAGTAATTACAAAGTAGGGAGGTCAAGTTAGTGACAGACGCATTATGAAACTGGATTGTAATCTGTGACACGTAATTTTAATAGACCTCATCCAAATCTGACCATGGACACCGTATCACACACCACATCCTCTCTGTAACTCATTTCACTGGAGGAACATGAGTCTTCATCGGGCTACATCATGTGTCTCCTCTGACATTTTCAGCCCAATCAAAGGTCAAGAGCTGGGATGAGCAATTCCATTCAACATGACATTAACCTAATGTTAGTCATATTTCATCTGCTGACAGCGGCGCCCCCAGAGGGGGGCCAGAAGGGGGCCAGAAGGGGCCACTGAAAATCTTGGGGTGGCACATCAAAACCAAAAGCCATAACTGAATTTCAGGGATTTTTTTTTTATGCTATATGTGTCCTCTCAAGTTTAGCGGAAACTTGTGTGTACCCATAGAACCCATTTTTTATGAAGTTTCAAAGGACTGCTTTGAACAGTGCCACTTGTTCCTCTGCCGAAATTAAGCCTAACATTGGGGCGTTTTTTAGCCCCCTTCCCAACAAGCTAGCACGACATGGTTAATACCAACTCCTTAGGTCTTCCAGTTTCATATGACACCAGTACCATCAACACTGGCTTTAAAACTCAGCCGAGAACGCCAGCGTCGCTGCGGCGTGGAAGAGCTTACGGTGAAAATTTCGTCTGAAGGCAAAATCCCAGTATATGAATTGGCTCTTTACTCCACATTTGACACTTAGCGAGCTGCTCCTAATGGTGCAACACGTCAAAATTAGCAATGCCGACATGGTTTGTACCACAAGATACCCCTGCCTTTGTGCTAGCCAAAGCCTCTTAAAGACAGTAACGTTGGCCTCCAGTTGTTTCCACTTGTGCAGGCACTATTGTCTGTTGAACACCCTAACAGATGAATCACAAATTGTCTGATTAGACATCCAATTTCTACCGTGTTCTTCTCTACAAGTGTAACCACAGGAAAGACATATCTGTCATGCAGGTCTACAATAAAGTGGCTCTTATCCCTGTGAAGATAAATGCAAGTGTGTATCAGGTGCCTTGTTTTCACTGCGTGCTGCCTCATTCAATGACCACTATAATCCTCCCACCCCTGCTGCTGAGTTGCCTTTCAGCTTGACCGTAATCCCCGGCAGCTATGAAACCCCACTGTGATATCAATTCAAACACTCGCACTGGCTCTCCCACTGTAGTTTGTACCACTTACATTCCACCCAATTACTGGTAGCAGTCCTCGCCCTCCTCTGAGTTTTTTTCCCCCTAGTGGAAAGCATATTTTAGTGGCCCCACAACGCTGTGTGAAAAACAAAACTTTCTGTTGTCACCTTGGATTTCAGACGAGAGTCCTGGTAGCATACACACAATGTAAGAATCAACTGCTTCTTTTTACATCAGATGCGGTACACTTTTATTAGCCTGGTTTAAGGCATTAAGTACAAGTGCACTGTGGGTTCCCACCATCTCTCCACCACATGCCTCGTGGTTGTTCTCTGACGCAGGAATATGCCATTAGGGTCCACCTTTTCCACCATAAAGCAGCTGCCTTACCCTCACACGGTCTGGGACCTCAGGGGTATGATGTCACACAGCTGTGGTGTAAGGCAAAACCTTACGGCACGGGAAAATTGGGGAGGTGACAACCACACTCGTGATTTGCTTTCAGAGACGGGCATGGGTGGAAAGCCTTTATAGGAGATGTTCTTGCGTACCCGTTGCAGCAGACGAAGCAAGTTGGTGTCAGGCTCTGTGCAAGCTGTTGCACCCAGCAGCTGTCCCAAGTATCTACATCTGGCCAAGCATGCAGTCAGGGCGAGAAAATGTACAGCAAAAAAAAAGGCTGCCCACACAAACACTCGCACACATCCTGAGAGTGTGGAATGCCACCACAGGGATGCACAGCTGGACCCCAGCGGACATCTGGCTTTATGTTGGCGCTGAAAGCCTTTTCTCTGCAGTGACTAAGTGCTGTGTAAGAGAGGTATCGCCTGCACGACCAGTGTGCCGGCGGTGATAGATCCCTCTCCGTCTGGCCCCGGTCTTTCTGTCAGATAGATGTTATGGTTGACCTGCGGCTGAACTGATCATCAGCTGATTGGATAAACAATGCGGCAAGCAGGCCGTGGTTGTGAGGAGCACCTGTGCTCACAGTTCAGAGAGAGGTTATGGATTAAATAGCAGGGGCCTGGAAGAGGGCGGGAGGAGAGGGAGTCAAAGTCCTCCCTCCACACAAAGCCTGTGCGGCCTCTTTCGCGGCTCCTCTTCCCCACATACTTTGAGAGAGGTCCAGTGGGCCCGCAGCCAGACCTCCTCCAGTCTCATATGATATCTGTGTGACAGTTTCTCTCATGTGCCCACGCGTTATACTGTTCATACAGTCACCTTGGAAATATACAGCAATCCTACACTGATCCAAAATACAACTGCAGCCCCCTGAGTGTGCCTCGATCTGCATTGTGGCCTAATGCTTTTTAATGATCAGGCCTTATTCCACTCCAGCACAGGGCTTGTTAGGTCCGCCTTGGCAGGGCTCGGCTCTTTCCCCTGGCATCTTCTGAAACAATGGGCCCATGGGAGGCAGCCAATGGGGAGAAGGTCCATCCCAAACCCAGTCCCAGTGTGCACACAATTAGGCTTAGGGACAGTGGAATTGCTTAATTGGAGGAAAATAGCTCTTTATCTAGGCCTCTGTGCCTGTGCTCATCCTTGCCCCCTGCACTACATGCTTGCCTTCGACTAACTTAGAATTGCTCTAAACAAAAATGACAAAATGGCAAAGCAAAGGCTTTACCAGTTCCACGTATGTGCTGCTGAGACCTGGATCATAAACACAGCTTCACTTTCTCACCTTTAACTTGGTGATATGAGCGTATTTAGTCTCATGTGTGGAAAATATAAAGTAAATGTGATGATTTTTTGGTGGCTGTTTACCTCATGTGTTGGTCACAGTTTTATTTACCAATACATCACTATTTTAAGTGAATGTCAGCAGTCTGTAGACGTTGAACTCTTTATCAGATGTTGTGACAGAACATCAGAGGAGCTCAGTACAAGCCTGCGTCTTGCACAACAGCTGGCTGAGCCGTGATGTACGCCCCTATATAGGGCAGGATTTGTGATACTGCTCTAAAAATGTCTCAGGGTTGAGGAGGGGGGATGATAGTTTAAGAGAGGATGCAGACACGCGGAATAAAAAAGGTCGCCCCCGTGCTCAAATAGGCACTGACACGGTGCGTAAATGGCACAAACGCCGGTAAAGGCACGTCCGCCACGACCGGCCTTGAATATGACAGTATGGGGAGTCCAGGCTGCAGGATATGGGCGCACCGCTGGAGAGAGTCTCTGAAAATAGGTCACTACCCTGTTTGAACTCGTGCAATTTTTCCACATTGTAGCAGCGCACTCAGACCAACGTGGACACACATGACAACAGACACAACATACAGGACTGACATGCAAGATAGGCTCGCTCCTGGCTTACCTTACAGGGAAAATGCCGTGGATATGGCCGAGATATCTCCGACTTGGCCCCCCTCTTCCCGGTGCAAACTTCGCACGCAAAGTCCTATGGCTCAAGCGGCGTCGGTGTCAAATGACTCCTCGTCAATTTGTCGCTTTTTCTTCGATAAGCGCGAAATATAGAGCTGATGCGTCTTGAAAAAATATTTCTAGGTGTCTGGAGAGGCGGTCCGTTCCCAGACCATTGTCGGGATTCTTTCTAAGCATGGGAAAAAGCAAACATGAGCTCAAACGCAGCGTGTGTGACAGCTGCTTGTTTAAATAAAGACTAATCTATGGAATGACAGCTTTGTCTGTTGCCGTGGGATGATATATTCTGCATGTTATCATGCCACTGGAAACCCGTCAAAAAGTGTAAACACCCAGATCCGTAACCTTAACTGTTCCCGCTGTGGAAAAAGAAAAAATGAAGACCACTGGTTGTGTTGTGCATCAAAAACGCATAGGTGATTTCTTCCTAAATTCAAAGCGCATCGCTTAATGGCAACGCTGGTCAAGTGGGGGTTTCCTATGGGTGGTCGTGGTTCTCCTGACGGGGTGGGAGGGCAGTTGAGACCAGAGGGATGGCACGGAGTGGTGGGTAGGGTAGATAGGGCGGGTTGGCGACGGGGTGTGGGGTAGAGGGGGAGGATCGTCTCCTTCTTCTTCGGTGCTTTTCCAGATGCCGAGGTGGGGCTGTTTGCTTTCTTTTCTCGCAGTTGTCCTCGTGTATCTTCTATTTTTCTTTTCTATTTTTTTTTTTAATCTCTGAGCACTCGAGGAGACGATGAGTGTTGGTGGTAGTCTCCCCCAAGACCGTCTGAAGCGCACAGACAGCCGCCCGGAGCCCAGCCAGCCCGTCAGGACCAGCCCAGAGTCTGCCAGCTCAGCGCATGCTTACTGCTCCGCCCATCCACCATGGGCAGTCCCCGGCTCCTCTCCAAACTCTCCCTCTCTCTCTCTGTCCTCATGGCCATCTCTCCGCCTCAGCTCCCCTCCATCAACAGGCCCTCATGAAGGGTAACACCCCTCTTATTTCACTGTCTGCTGTTTGCTTCTCCAGAGCTCTGTAGTGAGACATCTCTGTTCTCATGCTGGCCACCAACACTGAAAACTCTGTTACATAATTGAAAAGTTCTGACTCCTAGACAGCCACTTCTTTTGCTGTAACACTAATGTAGCCTGTATTTACATCCCCATGAGTCAATGCATACAGCACTATGTGTGTCTGTGTTAAATACAGTGGAGAGGAGAGGATTAGGAAAATACTGTTTCAGAAAAGAACAAAAAAATAAATAAAAATCATAAAATTAAGCGTATAAAAATTATGCACAAAAATTTGCATTGCACTTGAGTACAGTGCCGGACTAAACACATTCAGCGCCCCGGGCAAGCTTTCACTGGCAACCCCCCCCCTCCAAAAAATTATATTATCTTTATTAAACTTATTCCAAACAAGAACAAATAAACAACTTAGCTTACAAAATATAATAATAAATGGCAAGCAGGTGGCACAGTGGTGCATTGGTTAGCATTGGACCCCTGGTTCAAACCCCAGGGTGGGGGAGAACTTCTTTGCAGAGCTTGCATGTTCTGTTCTCCCATGTGAGCGTGGGTTTTCTCGGGGTACTCCAGCTTCCTCCCACAGTCCAAAGACATGCAGGTTAATTGGTGACTCTAAATTCCCCGTAGGTGTGAATGTGAGTGTGAATGGTTGTCTGTCTCTATGTGTCAGCCCTGTGATAGTCTGGTGACCTGTCCAGGGTGTACCCTCTCACCCAGTGTCAGCTGGGATAGGCTCCAGCCCCCTTGCAACCCCCAACAGGATAAGTGGTCACAGAAAATGAATGAAAGAGTCATACAAAAATCTACATTGCACTTGAGTACAGTGCCGGACTAAGCACATTTGGTGCCCTATGCTAGCTTTCACTGGGATGCAGTGATGGGCCGCCACAATTTACCATCTGTCTCTGTCCAAGCAGCGCTTGCACATCATTAAAAAATAGTTACTTAGTCTGCCCCAGTTTTGAGATAGGTACTGAATAAATAAGACATATAAAAAAGAAGTAACCACGGTAACATTTTCACTGGCCTCCATGCTGCTTTCTACTATTTACGAACCTGTTTTCTGTCCCATCTGTGATGTCAAATGTGACACACCTGAAAAAAAAAATACTAACACCTGTTCACATCTCGTTTTTGTATTTAGTTGGAAAGCGTATTATCAGCATTTATTTCAGGGGAAAATGACTGCAGTAGTCAGAGGTATTTAATGGCACCAGCTCCAATCAGAAGTGGCTTAAATACGACACCCCGGTGAACGCGGTAATTTTAGCCCATTTTCCGGCAGAATGCAATGATGGGCTGCCACAAATTATCATCTGTCTCTGTCCAAGCAGTGCTCACACATCATTACAAAAATGTAATCTGCACCAGTTTTGAGATAGGTACTGAATAAATAAGACATTTAAAAAAGGAAGTAACCACTGTAACATTTTCACTGGCCTTCATGTGGCTTTCTACCATTTATGAACCTGTTTTCTGCTCCGTTTGTAATGTCAAATGTGACACACCTGAAAAAAAAAACTAAAGAAAAAACAAAACAAAAAGAAGTCTCTCGCCTATTTCTAACAGATTCACCCACGTTTAACAAACTCCACATGCACGTTAATTTCGGTGGGAAAAGTGTGTTACTGTGATGCTCTCCACATACACTCCACCCATCAATGCTGTAGCATGCTCTGACTGTGATGATCCCTCACTGATGAACACATTAAGGTGAACTGCATTGCCACGACTAGAGATGATCCCTCATTAGAGACCGACCATCAGCATAACATCTTTGGATTGTTCTTCCCTCTTATTCCAAGGGGGTCGGCCACTGCTTGAGCACCACATAATATGCTGAACCCAGATATTCAGGGGTTTAATTTGAGTTCTAAGTTTAGAGCCAGTTTAATGCTGTTCAAATATCCTGTTAATCTTAGGCTGTATTGTGTAGAAATAAAGAATAACATAACTTATAGAAATCTGGTGTGCAGTGAAATCAACGCTCTTGTTGACACTTCCTGTTTGCTAATACAGTGTTCTTGTTTAGCACATGCTATCATGATTTTAATGTTGTGAAGAGTAGCCTATGCAGTGACCACTGTAGTGCACTGAAGGCATTTCAGACAACCTCCAAAGCAACCATCACCACCAGTTTTATTGATGTTTTTTCAGCTACCATGTTGATTAATGTGGTGTTACATACAGATGTTTGTGTTTTCTCCACCCTGTGGCATTCAGTGGTTCAGTGATGCTGGGGTGCAAATCTGTCCACCAGGAGCCCCTTTGCCTTTTCACCATGCCACCACTAGAGGGCCTGAAAGCAGCCTCGGAGAGGATTTAATTAACCCAGAGGCCCTCAGAGATTTTATTCATTAGTAAGAACTGATTTACCAAACTGTGTATTTCCATTTTGGGTAAAGTCATAGTTCTCTAACCATTTAATATTTTTTAAATAATCATAAATGTATTTCCCTGCTGTAAAGATCCAGTTTTCTTACTGTACTCAAAAGCAACATTTCAGACCTCAGTTTTTAAATGAAATTTCAACAGGTCAGGTTTTATTTTGTGTATTTGTTTGCAAGCTCAGTTGATAATGAATTCAGTGGAAAGTGACACATGCAGTGTGTGGCTTACAGCTGATGTGTATGTGTACAGCCCATGTATATTGATATTGTACATACTATTCAACCATATTGTGTCCTGGATTTTACTTCAACTGCTTTTTTGTAACAGATTACAGGTCAGAATTAGAACCAGAGTATGTGTTCACATACAAAGAATTTGACCCTGGCCTTTTGTTGCATTTAATGACAGCAAAACATCTGTGTACAAGGTCTCACCCAACTCCTGCAGTATTCCTAGGCTCATTTATCCAGTCATATGCTCAGCTCTCTCCAAAAGGAAACTGAACTCAAAGTGAACTCTATGTTCTCTTTAAAGCCAGACTCCACTGACAAAAACAGTAATTTTACCTCACTGAGAACAGGAGCTGCTGGTGTACCGCTGCCTTAACCAGTTTATTTGTTTGTGTTATGGTATTACTTGAGTGTTTTGAAGGGTTAGTTGGATTCACCAAGGACACATAATATCACAAACTAACTGACTGAGGCGGCGGTTAAGGTTCTCGTCAGAAAGGACTGAGCATACGACTGGATAAATGAAACTTTGATTACACTGCACAAGTTGTGTGAGAGATACAATTCTGTGTGATAGTGTTTTGCTGCCATTAAAAGTGGATTCATCTAGAATTTTCTCTTTTCTTGGATTTGTTTGTTAACTTTTGAGGCACACGTGAAAAAAAACAGTCTCTTTACAAATTCAGTGGGTGAGATATTGATATACAAATGATCATGAGGTGGGTGAAGTATTTCTTTAAGCACAAATGGTTGCAGCCCTACCTTTAGGACTGTTGAGGACAGCTGTGAGATTTAGATGTTGTCATTGAATGCATGCTTTAGATTTGGATCAGTCAGATCTGATGGCACATAGTATTATAAACATATCTATATCTGCTCAAATGAATTAAGGGAACAGTTAAATTACACATAATGAACAAATTATTCAAGTCTAAAATCTTTACTGATGCACACTGAATAATGTGTTGAGAACAAAGTGACGTAACAAAGGTAAATGGAAACCAAAACCATTGACCCAATGAGGGCTGGAAGTAAAACAATTGAAATCGCAGGCTGATCCAACCTGTGTTAATTTTATTACAGTAACACATGGTGTGTTTTGCTTCTTAGATGAACAAATTGATATTCCTGAAGTTTTACTGACTTGTTGTTATACTGTGACGATTAAGTGTTCCCTTTTTTTAAGCAGTTTATATATATATGCATAGTATTATACATTCATATTACAAAGTATTCTAGACATACCTATTAATAGTAGAACAGCATGTCATGACCGCCATGTTCTCATTGATTAATTGATATTATAGCTTGTAATAAATAAAACTAACCAATGGTTTAACTGGGACAGGTTGCCAAACTATTACAGGGCTGACATGTAGAGATACACAACCATTCACACCTACAGCATGTCTTTGGACTGTGGGAGGAAGCTGGAGTACACACTCACATATACATATATACATATATATATATATATATATGTACACACATATATATATATAATGGAAGTTTATAAATAGAAGGACAGTAGAACAACAGGTCACGACAGCCATGTTTTTATCTGTTAATTTTAATTACAGCTTATAATAAATAATAAGTAATGAGTGGGTAAACAGCCATGTTCATAAAATTAAAGTATGATATTTAGTTTTGATTAGTTAAAATCGATTCCAAAATATTGTAAACTGTATATGTGACCACTGTAACAGCCAGTTTAAATCTGTTGTATCAGCAACTAGGCAAAGGTATAGAAATTATTCAGTTTTATTGTCATATTTAATCGTATGGGCTGGGTCAACGTTTGTGTTTATTAGCCCAGAATTACGAACTACACTTGCAAGCTGAATATTATAATTTATAACCCTTTTTAAAAACAGTTTAAATGTGTGTTAGTGTCTCTTAGAGATCACTGCCTGTGTTTCTCGCGTGTATCCTACATGACTTGACTCGTGTGTGAACAGCTGTGTGAGCGCCAGCCTTAAAGACACCATTATGCAAATGCTCGACAACTTCCAGCTGCAGCAGAGAGGCAGACTAATTAATAAAACGCCACCATGTGTCTCCACGAGGATACAGCTGCAGTGTTTCATGTTTCCGGGTTCAAAAACAAACCCGCTGCTCCCATTTTGTGGCTGCTTTCGCCGCGTGCGCGTCGCGGCTCCTGTAGACGAGGTTACTGTGAGTTTATCCCCCTGTATCACCACTGTAACACACAAAATGGTGAACAACATACATGCACGGGCTCCATGCACGTCCAGCCGTGCTGTGTGTGAGCCAGCAGCAGCAGCCTGTCCCTAAAAGCCCTCCCCGGTGCGCTGTTGCTGTGCAGCTCTGCCAACTCGTCAGCTGATCCCTGTTGTTCTCTTATCGCAGCTGTTGGAGTATCCGCCCCTGTAGTAGCCCTGCTCTCTGTTTACTGGGCTGTGTCACAGTCAAGGTGCCTACACATTGGCTTTAAAAGATGCTGTAAAATGGCCCCAGGTGTGTTTATTACCTGTCAACTTATGGTCATGTTTTAAATGTTTACATGTGAATGTTATAGGCGGATTTATAAAGAGCAGTTCCACTGAAGCAGCTCATAAGAGGGGAAAATATTTAAAATCATGTCTTCCTGAGACCCCAGCTTTTGTTTGGTATGCACTTTTAATTTCTCTGAGCTATTTAGGATCAGTAAGACCCGATAAGTGTTTAAAAAATGCACAGTCTTTGAACAGTAAGTAGTTTTTGAAACAAAAAAAGTCCTCCTATGAGGGCGTTTTTTAGTATTCACAAGTATGTAATGAAATATAAAACTGTTTATTTTAATGCCTGAACATTTTGTGCAACAACTAGATTAAAAACAATGCAACATTTTGTAACTCTGTGGGTTAGAGGTCGCTGTTCAAGTCTGAAACCATTCATTTCAATGCCTGATCATGGCTGTGCAAAACAAAATTGCAAATGATGCAAGTCATTTTGTAGCTCTGTATGAATTTTCCTCGCTCCACACTCCAAGCTAGTAATGTCCCGTTTGTCTGTAGGAGTCTGTCACACCTTACTGGCCTATATAATGTGCGGCAATATACAATAGCAAAGTCCCAATGTCCTCAAATGAGTACTTTTGAATTTACAGCGTCTCAGCTTGTTTGTATTGCTTAAATTGTTCGCATAATTAAACTACAGATTTTATCAAGCATAACTAAACAAGTTTCATCCATAAAATTTGATCAGGTTTTGTATCTTGTCAACTTTTGAGTCGGGATTGGCGGAATCAAAAGTGTTTTTATAAAGATAATATGTATGGTATTTTTATTTAGGTATGCATTTTTAATTTCTCCTAGCTATTTGGGATCAGTAGGACCTGATAAGTACAAAAACCTTAACATTGTCAATGATAATTAAGTCCAAATGTCCTCAAACAGGACGACAATAAAGTCCCAATTTCTTCAAACGAGTACTTTCTAATTAACTACGTCTCAGCTTGTTACTGTTGCTATAATTTGTCAAATTACAAACATTATTAATCATAAGTAAACAAGTTTCAACCATAAAATCTGATCAGGTTTTGGCTTTCGTCCACTTTTGTGTCAGGATCAGCTGCAGACTGACTTGGCAGAGATGGCAGCCATCTTGTTTTTACATGGACTAGTGTATTGTGCTCTGACTACCACTGGATGGCACAAGAAGTGTCCATGAACGAGGACAACAGGTTTAAGCTAAGTAGAATAAAATATAAGGTCACGTAAACCCAAAATGTGATGTCCTCATATGAGGACACAGGGTCTAAGGAGGATATAGATGCCTGTCCTAAATATAAGCCTGTTGAGTTCAGTGATTTAAGCAAATAAAAGCCTGGGATACAACTTTGTTTGATATAGTTTTGCTGTCATTAATAGTGGACCCCTATGCCTTCAGTTTATCAAGAAATTTCTCTTTTCTTCTATTTGTTTGTTTGGAAGAATGTGTGAAAAATAACATTTTCTAAACAAACTCAACATAACGCTGGGTGAGATATTGATATACAAATGATCATATGGTGGGTGGCATATTTCTTTAAGCACAGATGGAGCGTTTTAGATTCAGGTTTGACACATTTAGGACTGCCTTTAGGACTGTTTAGGGCAGCTGTGACATTTAATTTGATTCAATATGAATGTATGTAGTCAACAGGCCTATATTTGGGACAGGCCTTTAATTCCTTTCACACAAAACTGCTGCTCAGCAAAGATCAGGAAAAACAGTCATACTGTTTATTCAAACCTGTATGAATATGACTTGTATAAATATCAGGCTTCAGATAATGTATCAGCTTTGATCTGAGGACCCTTGCAGACTAAAGGAATAGGACACATAATTTGACGTAGCCAGTAACCTGATTTTATGCATCCAAAGAACTTCTATTCTAAAATGACCAGACCAGGTGTCTAATGACACAGGCGTTTATTTGTCAAAATGTGTTGCCACACCGGGCTAGTAGAAGGGACTGGGCATTTAATTGGCTTTTAATTTAATTTATTTTTTATTTATTTTATTTTAATTTTGACAGTACATATATATGCATATGTATAAAATGGAAGTTTATAAATAGTAGGACAGCGTGTCATGACAGCAATGTTCCTATCTGTTAATTTTAATTACAGCTTGTAATAAATAATAAATAACTGGTGGGTAAACAGCCATGTTTGTGAAATTAAAGTATAATATTTAGTGTTGATTGGTTGAAACTGATTCTAAAGTATTGTAAACTGTATACGTGAACATTGTAACAGACTATTTAAATCGGTTGTATCAGCAACTAGGCAACAGGATGGAAATTATTTAATTTTATTTTCATATTTAAGACACCTTTTTTAAAAAGGCCTGTCCCAAATATAAGCCTGATGAGTTAGGTGATCTAAGCAAATAATAGCCTGGGATATTAATTATAATTTAAGGATATATATAAAGTTAAGTTAATAAATATTAGGACAGCATGGCATGTTATTAGCTCTTAAATTTAATTTCAGCTTGATATAGATAATAAGTAACTGGTGGGTAAACAGCCATGTTCATGTGTTCATGAAATTAAAGTATAATATTTTGTTTTGATTAGTAGAAATCGATTCTAAAGTGTTGTAAACTGTATATGTGACCACTGTAACAGCCAGTTTAAATCTGTTGTATCAGCAACTAGGCAACAGGATGGAAATTATTCAGTTTCATTGTCATATTTAAGACATTTGAGTTTATTAGCAAGTTGAATAATATCGTTTATTGCTTTTTTTAAAAGGTCTGTCCCAAATATAAGCCTGATGAGGTAAGTGATCTAAGCAAATAATAGCCAGGGATATTAATTATAATTTAAGGATATATATATAAACTTAAGTTTATAAATATTAGGACAGCATGGCATGTTATTAGCTCTTAAATTTAATTACAGCTTGATATAAATAATAAATAACTGGTGGGTAAACAGCCATGTTCATGTGTTCATGAAATTAAAGTATATTATTTAGCTTTGATTAGTTAAAATCGATTTGTAAACTGTATATGTGACCACTGTAACAGCCAGTTTAAATAAGGTGAGGACGTATAAGACACAGCAAACCCAAAATGTGATGTCCTCACATGAGGGCGCAGGGTCTGAG
This sequence comes from Cephalopholis sonnerati, assembly GCA_019142605.1. NCBI lineage: Eukaryota > Metazoa > Chordata > Actinopteri > Perciformes > Serranidae > Cephalopholis > Cephalopholis sonnerati. Next base: position 24,266,895 of record JAGQAX010000016.1, read on the forward strand.
AGGATATATTCACCCACTGGAGGATTCGTGGATTGCTTTAACTCAGCACTGTTATTCATGAATTAGCTGTCAACGTTTCTCTGTAAGTCCTGTTAAAGACATATAATCCCCTCTGCCTCCACATGTGCGCTCTCCTCTCGGTGTGTTCCTGCGCTAAATAGTCCTTTGTTTACATGCAGTCCCGCGTCTCTGCGGAAGGAGGCTTTTGGTAGTGCAGTGTGACTCCTACCAGCTGTTTCCCGCCTTGAAAGCCATCCGATCAGCTGCATACACACACACATGCACACGCGCACACACACGGTCATGCAGAGGGAGAGAGCAGAGGGGAGGGAGACAGAGAGAGAGAGAGAGAGAGAGAGAGAGAGGTAGAGCGCCACACACAACGAGGGAACCCCATCAGCTGGAAGTCGAGTAACATTACAACTCTCAGCAGCCTCAAACTACTACATTACACAGACGAGGGATCCACATCTTCTCTGAGGATTTAACCCGCGTCGGATCCCGGGATTCCTGCTCTCTAACGTCATTATTTTTATTCCAACCCACGGAGACTGTTTGCTGTTTTTTTTTTATTTTTATTTTGAGGAGGGGGGGGCAAACTGGCGAGAGGCGAGCATGGAGTATTTCATGGTACCAGCTCAGAAGGTGCCCTCCTTGCAACATTTCAGGAAAACGGAGAAAGAAGTGATTGGAGGTCTTTGCAGGTGTGTATACATGTGCTTCATCCGGCACGCTGCGTGTTTTATTATCACAAGTCATCTGTGTGGAGTAGACGCACTTAGCGACGGCGGTGAGGCAACATGCTTGATGTGATCTGTTATTGTGTACACGACCCACTCACGGGCAGCTGCGGGCTTCAATTAGCACCAAACACTTAAATTAAAATGCGCCCGAGCAGGTCGGGGGTCTGTGTCAGCCCGCTGCGCCCTCCTCGTGCTGTTATTTCGCACATTTTGTTGCGAAATCGGTGCATTTTGTGGCTAACAAACATAAACCACGTGGTTCCGTGCACACCACGCTGCTACTCCGCTCCAGAGCGCATCCCTGCTCTATTTATCCTCAAATTACCCCCGGTGTCACCTATAGGTGCTGGGATTAGCGTGAGGAAGGGACAGGTTGTGCGAGTGAGCGTGTTTCGGTGTTAAAGGGTCTGGTTTTGCCGCACACATCGTGCGCGCTGCTGATTTCGTCCCCAGCCATCTGAAGTTATTGTGGGTAGTGCGGCCATGCTTGTGGCTTGTGCTAAAAGTGATGAGGGGGTCTGGCGTTTGTTTCCTGTTCATGGCGCCCTGTTTTCGCTCACTTGTGGTGTGAATGTGCACAGCTGCTGTCTTAATCGCCCTCCACTCGACGTGGCGATAGTTTTACTGGTGTTTCCGTGCGTCTTGTGCGCGCTGTCGAGTCGCCTCCACTGCGTCTTTTCATCCCGCACCTCTGCCATGCTGCCTGCCGCATTGTTATAATGGCGGAGGACACGAAAAGTCTGCTCGGAGCACGGAGGTGGTGTCGGGCACTGGGGTGACAAAGGGGGGTTATTTGGCCTTTTTGGAGATACGTTTCCACCGGTGTGCACCGTAAAGGGACGTTTGGCGTTGACGGGGAGGCAGGAAAAATTAAAAGTGGTGTTATTAATAAGGGGGTGTGTATGTCGCGGAAGGCCCTGCGATACGTCCGCAGCCCTGTTTGAAGAGGGAGGCGGAGGGATCTGCTGCTGTTGCTGCTGGCTGTTGGTAGTGACGCGGGCAGTGTGGGAAATGTAGTCCTTTGTTGATTTCCATTAAGTCCTCATTGTGAGGCTGCAGACTTGACACTTAACGTGGAAAATCTCCTCCTAATTGAACCCCAGACTGACTTTTATGTTTATTAGCTTAAAAAAATAAATAAATGGAGGGCACCACCAGTTCACTTTACAATAGAGTGGGAATCACCAGAGGATCCACAACACATTATCATCACAATGTTATTGCCATTTTAAATATGTTGTGATAAACTGTGTATTATGATCAAATATATTTCGATTTATAAAATGTAAATTATGCCCTAATGGCTAACACACCAAGCCATTAGGGATGGGAATCACCAGAGGATCCATGATACGATATTATCACGATACTTAAGTCACGATACAATATTATTGCGATTTTAAATAATAATAGTAATAAAATATATTGCAATTTATTCCCCTGTTTTTCAACTGTAAATTATGTCCTAAGGAAAACTGTGTCAGCATCTGTCATTGAATAAGATTTCAGTCTGTTCATCTCACTTAAGCCATTTTTAACGCTATCTTAAGTTTAAATTGTATTTTTCATCTTGATAATTTATATAATAAAATCAAATCGATACTTGGCGCTGTGTGACAATACGATATCCCCACTCAAAAATATTGCAATACTATGCTGTATCGCTTTGTTTTTTTTTCCTCTGCACTTAACAGTTACTTATCTTGCTTTGTCCAGGGCCACTTTTGCAAAATGACGAGAGGCCAGTAAATAAACAAACATTAATATATATCAGATGAAATTAAAAAAGGGAAAACAGTTGAAGCAGCCTTGCACAAGTCAGATGTACACAGGGGCGTGTCACGGATTTGATAACATCGGGGCTTGGCTGGCCCCCAGATTATCCCCTGTCACTTTTATTTAATAATAAACAAGCCGTTTTTAATGCTCTCTGAAACTTTATTCGCACTCAAAGTACAAAAAAAAAATCCTTGTGTGAATTAATATGTTTCGTTGTGAATTAGAAAATGGTCAGCAGGCCACCCTGCACATTATTGCCGAGTCGTAAGTTGAGCAAGACGTCTTTCAATTAAAACTTACATGACCATATAATCAGTTGTTGCTATTCTAATAAGTCATAAGACTACGGTCTAATTGCTGGTGTTTCAGTTTCAGCCTCACAACTGAGGATTGTTATCATTATTGTTTAATATGTAGATTTAGTCTTTGCTTCATAAAATGTCAGGAAGTGGTGGGAAAGTGCTCATCACCATTTTCTAGAGTCCAAGGTGATGTTTTCAGACATCTTGTTTTGCTTGACCAACGATCCCCAACACAAAGATAATTAATTTACTATGATTTACGGCAAGGAAAGCAGCGAAATATGATGCTTGAGATGCTGAAACCATCAAATGTTTGGCATTTTTGATTGAAAAAAATACTTAAATAATAATGATTTTGAATGTACTTTTGAAATAATTCTCTGATTTGTTCACTAAAATAATGAATCGACCAATCGTTCAGCTCTATTAAGTTGCTCCTCCTTAGTTACTCCTGTTTAAAGCTTTAATCCACTTTAATTGGGACCCGGTCTGTTCCTCTGTAACAGTTTGTGTTTGTGTGATATGGTGAAGTCCAGGCCCAGTTGGTCATGTTTTGGCAGTGGATGTGTTTGCTGGATGTGCGGCTGCAGTGTTGGTACGTGTGTGTGTGTGTGTGACTGTGTGTGTCCTTGCACACACTCCTTTTTCTCATCTGTGTCTGCACAATTGTTCCCAGTGTTTGCACTGAGGCAGCTGAGTCAGTACAGATAAGAGCTTGGCTAGAGAGGGTCCCAGAGATACTGAGCTCGATACAGCGAGGATGTAAGCGGAAGTTCGCATAGAATTTCCCCTCAATTGAATTAGAGCATATGGCATATTGTGTCTTTTCACCACAGCTTTGGGAAGGGAAATATTAACAGGCTCAGTGCTGCTCTAATTACATCTCAACTGGAGTTATCAGCACTGGTGCCACTGTAAAGAGGCCGTTTAACCACGTGTGGTGCTTGTAAGGTGTCTTATGAAATGTCAGTACTGCTTTAATGGCAGGAAACACTCTGCCTCACTAAGACCTTTCAGAGTCATAACTTCGGATTGCATAGCAATACATTTTAATGTGTCACTTTAACACCTGTTAAGAAATGGCACGGGGTTAGAGGAGCAGTCTGGCTCTGTGTCTGCACCGGAAACTTCAGCATACAGGGAAATATGGCATTGAACTTTTGTTTCAGGGCACGGCTCTTCAGACCAAGGACCCCTGAGCTGGAACAGACGGAGCAGGGGCCCCTTACAACATAAGGCTGTAGCTGCAAAGTCAGCAGCAGTTGGTCATGGCCAGTAGGGGTGGGGGGAAAAATCGATACAGCTTAGTATCGTGATATTTTTGTGTGACAATATCGTATCGTCACACAGTGCCAAGTATCAATTTTTTTATTAGATAAAGTTTTTATATGACAAATACAAATTAAACTTAAGGTTGCCTACTAGAATAATAGAATCAATTGCTTTTTTAGTCCACTAGACACATTTTGCTGCTGCAAAAAATGGCTGACACCAGATTGACTTTGTCATCGTAGATAAAGCAGACGTTTTCCTTTGGGGACATAATTTACAGTTGAAAAAAGGTAATAAATGGCAACATGTTTTATTGCAATAATATTGTATCGTTACTTAAGTATCAAGGATCCATGGGTAACAGTAAGCCTATCAACGCTGTGTACTGTGAATTAAATTAGCTTTGCTAACGTGTTGGATTAATGTTAATGTGTATTTTCCGACACATTTAAATTTGGGGAGGGAGACTTAATTTAAAATTTAACTTAAACTTAACCCTCAATTTAAAACTTAAATTACCAAACAGTAATTTGGCCGACCCCCTAAAGTAACTCTGAGGACCCCCTGTTGAAGACCCAGGTTTTAGGGTCAAAGAATATAGTTTCATGAATCCCTGCAATGCCCTACTACATTTATTTAGTGGTGAAATGTAACTAAGTTAATTTACTACAAGTACAATTTTAAGTAGACTTAAGATTTAAGTCTGTTCTTTCTATTGCACAGCTTACTTCTAGTCCACTACATCTCAAGGGGGCATGTTTTACTTTTTACTCCACGACATTTATCTGGCACCTTTAGTTACTTTATGAATAAAGATTTTTGCCCACAAAACATATTAAGATTTTTAAAAATAAACCACCTAACAATACCCACAGGTATGGCTGAAATGGATAGCCAATTAATCCACTAGTATATTGATGGAACTGTTTTAATTGTTTCAGTCATTTGCCATGTAAAAGAAGTCATATTTCCAGCTTCTCAAATGTAAGGAGTATTCTGCATTAATTATTTTTAATACTGTAGGTACATTTTCCTGATTATACCTGTATATTTTTCCTTAAGTAACATTATCAATGCAGAACTTTTATTTATAGGAGTGTGGTATTAGTACTTAAGGACACTTAAGGAAAGGATCTGAATACTTCTTCCACCACTGCATCTAACCCTAGACTGCAACACATATGATGATATAGATTCTTGAAAATTTTATTAGGGTCCACACAGGAAAGTAGTTATGAATGACCCTGAAAGACAAAGACACGCTTAATACCTGCATAAAAACAGAATGTATTGTGCATGTCTCTGTCCATTCTGCTGTTTGGTGTTGATGTGTTGTTGAAAGGAGAGGTTACAGATATACTGTGCAGAGTTTTCCTTCAAAAAACAATGTCTTACACAGAAAAAAAACAAAACCAAATGCAGCTATAGCGAGGCAAAATGCCATACAAGAATAAATCTAGTGTCGTCTTTTGCGTTAACTTTTGCTGGCGAGCGTGTCTACAAACAGAAACCAACTTTTTGAGGGGTCCGTGAAATAAATTTGTCTTTTAAGGAAAATCCATAGACTTCTTTTTTTTCTTCTTCTTCTTCTCTGGTATGAAGTAATTCCAAAAGGCCATTCAGTCCCTCAAAATCAAAGAGCAGACATGTTAGTTGAAATTTTGATCACAGGAATACTGTATTTATGTCTGTATACTTAGCTTTGGTGGGAAAACAACAATTTTACGCCCATCCACTCTCAGATGTGGGAGTAGGAAAAGGCACATTGAGATCATTTCCAAAAGAGTATATCAAAACAAGACTTAAGGTGGTTGTTGTTGTTTCATGAACCATGAAAGTGAAGAAGATATTACTCAGCATGTTAGTATTTGGTGTAATATTGGTTTTGAATGAATGAATGAATGTCTTAGGATTAGGTTAAAGTTTACTATGTGACGCTGATTTTCTGTTTTCTGCTGTCCCCTCTCCTGTCCTCCCCACAGTCTGGCCAACATTCCTCTGACCCCAGAAACAGCCCGGGACCAAGAGAGGCGAATTCGCAGAGAGATTGCCAACAGCAACGAGCGTCGGCGTATGCAGAGCATCAATGCTGGATTCCAGTCACTTAAAACACTCATCCCACACAGCGATGGAGAGAAGCTCAGTAAGGTTGGTCACAAAGAGAGGTTTGAGTTAGGCGATGAGTTAGAGGTAGCTGTGAGGGGCTGTAACGTTATCTTCCCTCCCTTTTCTCCAGGCTGCCATCCTGCAACAGACAGCAGAGTACATTTTTACTTTGGAGCAGGAGAAGACGCGGCTATTGCAGCAGAACAGTCAGCTCAAACGAATCATACAAGTAAAGCATCAAACCTGAAAATGGCTTCACCAGGAATTTCTGTCCTTCAGTGTTATCAGTTCATCTAAAACGGATACCCAATTTCTGTGTCCTCTCCCCAGGAGCTAAGTGGTTCCTCCCCTAAGAGGAGGCGTGCAGAGGAGAAAGATGAAGGGATCGGCTCACCAGACATTCTGGAGGAGGAGAAGACTGAAGACTTGAGGAGGGAGATGATTGAGTTAAGGCAGCAGCTGGAAAAAGAGCGCTCGGTCAGGATGATGCTGGAAGATCAGGTAAAAGGATCAACCGTGACACGTGACAACATTTGTGACAACCTCAGAAGTCTGTCCAGACAAACACAGTGACTGACATTGCTTTGAGGTGCTAACACACACTTGTATCCCCTGCTCTGTGTGTCAGATGCGCTCCCTGGATGCTCAGTTGTATCCAGAGAAACTGAAGGCGATTGCCCAGCAGGTCCAGGAGCACCAGACCCAAACACAGAGCCTTGTCCATCTGCAGCAGCACAAGCAGCTGGAGAGGGATCTCACTCCAGCACACAGCCCACAGGTTGGAAACATTTGCATAAGAGTCTGACTCACACATAAACAGTGGAATCCTTTTGAGACTTGTGCTCATGTGCTGATAAATTTCACTTTTTTGTAACTGGTTAACTTCACATTTCACAATTAAAGGAATACTTCACCCCCAAATGATCATTTGTATATCAGTTACTCACTCCGTGCTGCATTGAATTCATTAAAAAAAATTATTTTTCTCCCATGCCTCCACGGCGAACAAAGAATCCAAACATGAAGAAAAGTCTTAATGAATTGAAGTCATAGGGGTCCACATTTGACAACACTAAAACTATGTTAAAACAGTTGTTTACGAACTTCAACACAACTTGTGCAGTATAATCCAAGTCTCATTCATCCAGTCGTTGTTAAACAGACAGCCCTCTCTGACTGGGGACTGAACTGAAAGGAAAACTAGTCGATGCTCTCTTCAAAGCCAGACTCCATTGAAAAAATCTCTAATTTTTACCTCGCTGAACATGAGAGCTGCTGGTCTACCACTGCTTCATTCAGTGAGTCTGTTTGTTTCATTGTGTGACTTTCGGTGTTTTAAAGAGTTAGTTTGGATTTACCAAAGTCACACAACAGCACAAACAAACTTCAGATTGAGGCAGCGGTAGACCAACAGCTCCCGTTTTCAGCAAGGTAAAATTGCTGTTTTTGTCAATGGAGTCTGGCTTTGTAGAGAGCATTGATACGTTCACTTTCCCTGTCAGAAAGGGGTGTTTGTTTGGAAAGTCCTGAGCATACGACTGGATGAATGAGACTTAGATTATACTGCATGAGCTCTGTGAGAGTTTGTAAGATGTTCTGCTACAGTTTTGCTGTTGTTTTCAATTTATCAAGACTTGTCTCCATTTGAGGATTCTTCGTTCTTTGTGGAGGTATGTGAGTTACTCAACACTGGTTGAGTTACTGATATACAGATGGTCATCTGGGGGGTGAAGTACTCCTTTAAGCTCAAATTGACCCTTTTAGAGCTGAATTTGACATATTTTTTAACATAAACCAAGCAATTTCTCAACAGAAAGGAGCAAAAACTATTTTATTTTTTTGGTTCGTATTATCACTTCCATTAAAATATCTTGCATTATAGAGCTTCCTGCTGCTACTCTGCTGCCCTGTTCAACATTTTCAGAGGTTTTTAAATAATTTTGTACACTGAGGTCTTGAATTTTACACAGAGACAAACCACTTTCAGCTCACTGTAGTATGAAAACCAGTTAATTGTGGGCTCTTTGGCCTAAATTCATCAGGCGGCTGGTAACAAATTCCCCTCCTACTTCCTGTATGTGGCTTTAAAATTTTACAGACTTCTTTGAGTCAATCACGCTGAAGCATACTGCATTTTAAAACACTTAGACACAGACCTGAACTAATCTCACAGTGTACAGTACATGTCACACTGACAGTCTCCTCCATGTCCAGAGTTAGAGCTGTCAGCAGCTAAGACACATTTACAGTGTGTTAAATGAGCAGCTCACACATCTTTCTGTTGTGCCTGTCTCCTGCCCTGACAGCCGCAGTATCCTGTTTCTGCAGGCTAACGCTAACTGAACATGATGCCAAATCAATTGGCGGGTGCCGTCTGCCCATCCACTACTTGTGGCAGCTGGGCGCTGCGACTGAAAGATGATTGATGATACAATTTGGATTAGTCATGTGACACTTTGTGACTCCCCAGGCAGGTCTGAGCGACGTGACCTCAAATCAATACAACCATGAGTTGACAAAATTACCTCAGCATCAAGAAATTACTGGAAATAGAAATAACTCTTGTTCTGCAGCTTGATCTGCTTTAATGTCACATTTTAACTTTGAATTATTGAAACAGATACTTATAAGTAAATAGAGCATTATACATGCATCATATCTTCCACCTAAAACAACATAGAGGACAATGGACAATTCTGTGGACAATAAACAAAGTGTAGACTTCCCAGTGAGTGCTGGACGAACCAGTGAGTGACAACAGCTCCGCCCACATTTATAGGTACTGTTTGCGATGGAAACTCTAGGGTCTAGGTGCCATGTCTGAAGGGTTACTTTTGGTTCCAAAGGTACCATACCGACTTGACTCCACTCATTTTGCCAGCAAATCTTTTTTCCTATTTCGTTTTACACCGCAGATAGCACACCCTCAGTGTAGATGGGATTTTAAGCTGATTGCCGTAGCAACACCATGTGAAACTGCTGTGACATCTTCAACACAACATTCACTGAACCCTTTCATCAGCAACCAAACAGACGAATGCTTGCACTTAGCCACTTGTACGCCGTAGTGTACAGCGTGGTGCATGCCGTAGTTTTATAGAGATTTTTCAAAATCTGAGTCGGATGAACATAATGACACAAACAACCAGTTGCCACAGTAGATCATCCATCCATCCATTTTCTAACCGCTTATCCTCTTGAGGGTCGCGGGGGTGCTGGAGCCTATCCCAGCTGACACTGGGCGAGAGGCAGGGTACACCCTGGACAGGTCATCAGATTATCACAGGGCTGACACATAGAGACAGACAACAATTCACACTCACATTCACACTCACGGACAATTTAGAGTCACCAATTAACCTGCATGTCTTTGGACTGTGGGAGGAAGCTGGAGTACCCGCAGAAAACCCACGCTGACACGGGGAGAACATGCAAACTCCGCACAGATCGAACCAGGAACCCTCTTGTTGTGAGGTGACAGTGCTAACCACCACATCACCGTGCCGCCCTACAGTAGATCAGTTTAAACAAAAAATAAGTGATAGACCAAACAGAAAAAAACAAACCAATAAAATAAATCTGTGCATGCAAAATTGGCTACAGGTACAGTAAATATCAGACAGTAAACTGTGGAAACAAGTGTAAAATAAAAAAAATAAAGGGGCACTAAGTATCAATATGTGGGGTGAGATAATTTCGTCAATGAAAAATTGTGGATTGTACCAATAGAACCATCACATGTTTTCGTCACCCCTCTGTCGAGGTGTCCGGCGCACTGATCCGATATTAAAAGTTGGTGCTAGAAGCACTGCAATCTGCTGAATGAAGCAGTGGTGCAGCTATTACCATCTGGTAACAACCTCCCCTACATAATAAGGGTACTGTCTGTGGTGGGAACGCAAAACTAATTTGTGGTTAAGGCACATGTCCGTATGGTTGTAATAAGGCCACTATACTGAAAGTGTTCCGTGGAAACGTGGCTTCAGTGGCACGCCATGAAAAATCTGAGCACCCTTTACTTTCATAATTCTTTCAGAAAACTAAGTAGCTCCCCAAGAAGCTTGTTTTTTTTTTTTTTTTTAGAGGCAGCTCGAAACACTCAGTGAGAAAAAGCGTTCCCCAAACATAAGGACGTGAGAAAATTTAGGTTGATGAAAGCCTCCTAACATCTGGCCTGGTGAATATTCAATATGCTGCCCAGCTGTATTCCTAATTATGTGTGTAACAGGGCTTGCACATTTGTGTTTTTCTATATTTTTATGTTAGTTTGTGCAGGTTTGCCAAGATACCAGAGCGTTTAACAATACCATACCATTACAGTTTGTTATTACAGTGTCCAAGTGACATGAGAATAATGTATGATAATTACTCCTTTCTGCCAGGTGTTGGCCCCAGCTACCCCCCCTGCACCCACACACCATGCCACAGTCATCGTCCCCGCACCTGCCCAGCCTCCCCAGCCCCATCACGTCACCGTGGTAACCATGGGACCGACATCAGTTATCAACACAGTGTCCACATCTCGACAGAACCTGGACACCATCGTTCAAGTAAGGCTGGAGTCAGAGGCAGCTCACATGAAGCAAGGTTTTCAGATGTGAACACTAGAGGGTGCTGCCATCTCTGACATCACTTGTCCTCTGTCTCCAGGCAATCCAGCACATCGAGGGCACCCAGGGGAAGGGTTGTGTCGGCGAGGAGGAGCAGCGGAGGGCAGTCATCGTCACTTCAGGCCGCGTCCTCTCCGACGCGGCGGGCTCAGACACGGCCTCAAACAGCGACGGGCCCGACGATTGCTCACTGCCCTGAGTTCATCCCTGACGTCTCGTGCGCCGTACACCTAAATTCATGCACACACTTATACACAAAGGGCCCAAGCAGACCAGGGCTACAGGAGGCTACAACCCCACAGCACTCTGGACGTTACTAGGGCTGGTAGACAGATTGAAGCACTCGTTTTTTTTTTTTCTTTTCAGTATACACTCTACATGTTGTTCCGTAATAGGCAGCCCGAATAGGTTTACACTTAGACACTCATACATTTCTCTGCTTCTCTTTAGCCCCCTGCTCTCTCACACAAACTCATGTCTGTTCCTTTTACAATAGAGAGGTTGTTATTAGAGCGGTTACTTCACTGACAGATCTGTAAATCCTCCGTCATACCGGATACTAGAATGTCTGCTAAACATCACCATTCATCACCAGGACTGTTGTCTTTATTCGGCCCTGAAGCCACATGACTGACCCACGAAACAGGAGACAAAGAGCCCAGCAGTGCGTGGCGTCATCACCACGCAGCACCAGAGCATTTCCGTTTAAGATGAACATCCTTTCCAACCTCCTTCTCTGAGCTGTTTGGAGAGACACTGTGAGCTAACAAGGCTGTCTCAAAGTTCCACTTTTTAGGCTTCTGGATGACAGAATAATGTTTTTACTCTTGTGAAGTCTGCTTTTTCATGTCTTGTTTCTGTAAGGTTCCCTCAGCCAGCAAGTTAAAGTGATTGTACTGGAAATACACACGTGGAGAAAACAAAAAGACGCACCACAGTGACGGGAGTTTAAAAGCTGTTTTCATGGCTGACTGGTGCTCACAGGAAATGAAGCGAAGCTCAGGAGGAGAGAGCGCGCTTACTGGTTCATAGCTCTATTCTTTTTATTTGTTTGTTTGTCGCTTTTTTTTTTTTTTTTTTTTTTTTTACTGGGCTGGGTTCCCAGTAATCCCACACATGTATTTGGCATGTTCTTGTTTTTACTCATGGCCTGACAAAACAATATCAGTGCTTTGACACTTCTTGACACCCTCCCCTCTTGAATATAAAAGCACCTGGCTTGTTAAATAAGCTAATCTGTGGGCACTGTTGAGTGATCTCCACTGGTTCTGGTGTGTGTGCGTGTGTGTCCCATTTAGTGTTTTGAATCAGCAGGGCGTAGCGGTGTCTCAGACTCTGGCAGTCTGCAACAACACCGCTTTCACCTTGAAATTAAGGCACGCGTGTATGTGCGCACAACACTCACACATACAGATACGACTGACATACAATCACATTTGCTCAATCTTAAGGGCTGCTTTTATTTAGCCCTGAACAGTGTAGTTTCTAGTCCTGATTATACATAAAATACGAGGAAGATGCCCGGTGAAATTGTTTGAATGTGCCATGGAGGTGACTGGGCTGACCACACATGCTCTATGCATTTCCTTAAGTTTTTCTTTGTGCGCTTTCTGTGTAGCTTTCTGTGCTATTTACCCATTTCTGCGTAGATGATACTTAAAATGTTTTTTGCCTGGAACTGTTGGTCGACAGACAAACTTTAAGACATGTAGCTCAGAGAGGCAGCAGCTTGCCTTACTATAAGCCCGTGGGTGCAGGGAGGCACTGTGAAGCCAGCCTTAACACAGCCCCCGGGGTCTGAGAGACGAACCTGAACACTTGATCTGGGCCGTTTGGTGGCCACTGGAATCCCTTTGCTTTTCCCCTCGCATTTCCAAACAGGCTTGTAAACACCCGGGGTGTGTTAGAATTAGGGCTGGGCGATATGGAGAAAATCAAATACCGCGATATTTTTGACGAAATACCTTGATAACAATATTGTGATAATATTGTAGGGTTGACCAGTGGTTCTTTTAAAAATTCAGGGCTGTCCCGAATACCAGTTTTTGGGAATAAAGCTTCGGTGATGAATATCTGCACTTAATCAAAGCTTGACAGATCCAAAATATTTGACAGTTAGCCATTTTGCTAGCACAAAGGTAGCAAGTTAGCCATAATAGCTAGAAAAAAAAGTACTTTGCAAGACTGCTAAGCTATTACAGTTTTTAGGTGAGCTCGTTGTAGATGTGTGACATACCAGTTTCCTTTGCCGTATCTGGCGCAAATTTGGAAACTATTCCAGACGCTAGATGATTTCGACATCTTGCTAGTGTATCTATCAGCCCGTCACAGGAGGTCCAACTGTCCCAGTTTCAGTGACATTACACGAGTCGGAGATTTACAAAACTGTCACTAGGTTTAAACATCCTTGTCAGAGAATAACTCTTTCTTAATTTTAGATTTTGGGGGTAATTCATATATATTTAAAAAAAAAAAAAAAACACAGCATTCAGATATTGATTTTGACGTTGATTACCATAGCAACGATTGAAGCTTCGATGCATTCGGGTCAGCCCTACACAAAATATTTACGCAATTAAAATGTTGACAATCATCAGTAATGTGGATATAACGACTAAGCTGATGAATAATAAAATGGCTAGAGCAGTCTAGTAGGTGTAAACAGTTACATCACTTTACTGTAATGTAACGATATCCAAACTCATATCGCGATATCGATATATATCGATATATTGCCCAGCCCTAGTTAGAATATGTATTCCCAGTTATTTTGTCTTTCACTTGTGTTTGTTTTTATTATGTTTTGCCACAAACATGAACAGGTTGCTGGTATACTAATTACATTCAAGCGCTCCTGATGTATTTTTTTCTCTCTAAGTATTCAATGTATCTGAATACTGACTCCTTGTTGGATTTACATGTAGATTTGCAACCGTTGACCCCTTCAAGTGCACTATTAAAGCCAGATTTATGTGGGGAAAATAATTCCACATTGAGATGTCGACATTCCATGAAATTTTACCCATTTTTCCCCGTCAGGTTACTTTTCAAAAATGGAGCCTGGTTTATTTAGAGATTAGAGTTACATTTAGTGCTTTGACACATCAATGCTATTTTATAATTGCATTTAGGGACAAACACTTTATTCGAATCACCTGCATCGATGCATAGATGGAGCTTTGAACTGCTGGACAGATAACGCGTTCGATTGAACGCACCTCATCTATCATGATTCATGTCACGGAATTGCCCTTTAAAGAAATATTGATGTCAGCTGCACTGAAATGAGTGACGCGTCTGTCAGATTAAATCACGGGACATTTTCCCAGTATAGGAAGGGAATTCCTGGATATTGAAAACGTGTTTTTGCAAGCTCTGCTTTTTGTAGAGCGCTCGCTTTTTTCCTCCGAGTATCTGCATTTGATAGTTTTCTGCTGAATACCGGAACTGTTTTATTTCCATCTGTGTTTTACACTCTGTTCTGCGTGTTAGGAAACGTTACGTGGACATATCAGATTGTCAGATGAATGGGGTGGGCCTGGGGATCATTTAATGGGGTCAAGATTACAAAGCACTTACTGTACTATACTGGAGTCCGCCTCTTTCTTTTGTAAAAAGGGGCATCTCCTCAGCTGAAGCTCTTGAGGTTATGAGTAAAAGCCGCACAGCTGTGTATCCCCCTTTCCCTCCATGTCTACACCTCCTCCATCTCGTCCTGTTTGCCCCTCACATCTTTTTATTTTTATTTTTTTGCAAAATCTTTTATGCTGTCTTCGTTTATCTCGTCAGTATCTCTTGTCTCCCTTCACATTTCACAGCTCCTTCCTGTCCCTCTCCTTTTGTCTCTTCTCTGTAACCTTTTTTTTTGTTAGACCTGTCGGTGCATATGGTCATCAAGAAGCTATTTTGTGTCTTTGTTTTGTTTTTAAGAGAAATGTTTTGGGGATAAAGAGGCTTGTGCCTTTGTAAAGACAGAATAATAAAGTTTGTACTTTGTTTTTTACGCATTGGGCCCAGTGTGTGTGTCTTCTTTCCTGTTTCTTTCATGTATTTCACTCTAAGTATCGACTGCTCTGGGATGTTAGTTATCACAGACCACAACCAACTGAATTTGTCTCCCCTCCAGTTCTGGTTGGCCGTCACTCAAGCAGTACCATTGACGCACAAGTGTCCATTCCTGATTGGTAGCTGGGATTTTGAAACCCCTCCCTCTCTTGCTCAACAGCTCATTGCTAAATTAAGATGGACCAGCTTCTCCCTGACAGTTAAAAATGAACACTAGGGACAGTAGGTGGCATCTCTTTCCATCATCTGACATGCAGTCATTCAGTCCAGGCCTCTTGTTCACACCTTCACACATTTGTTTAGAAATACTTCTGGTTTTTGTGTCCACAGAGGCTCAATCCTTCCTAAATTTTATTATGCTGTTGCAATGTGCAGTGACTGTTAATAAGAGTGGACAGAGAGTGTCCAAGACCACAACTGACTGATTGATTGTATTATTAAAGGATACATCTTATATTTTTCAACCTGGATCCTATTTCCCATGTTTTTTTTTTGTCTCAGTGTGTTTCACACCTGCCCTGTTTGGTTCAATTCAATCAAACTCAAGTTTGTTTGCCCCCAAAGTGCAGTTCGTTTGGGCAGGTGTAAACACAGCAATCACACTCGGGTGTGCACCAAAACAACTGGACTGAGACCTTCTTAAAGAGGTGGTCCCGGTCCGGTTACAAACGAACTCTGGTGCGGTTCATTGGTGTTGAGAACGTGTTCTGACCTGGATCTGAACCAACTGCAGTCACATGACACATTGTTTGGGTTAAACATGAGCATGTTACAGTCCTGGAGGATTATTAATGTGCGCCTCCTCCTGTACTGCCTTAATATGCACATTCAGCACATCCAATGCATCAAAACATTGTTTTCTAGTTGGAGCCGCGCCTCGTTTTCAAACTGTATGCTTCGACTCAAATGAACAATGACAGCATTTATTTTAAATGTCTAACGACATAAGAATCGTGAACATTTACATTATGATTTTGTGCAGATACTGAGTTTTGTTCTCCATGTTTTACGACTAAATGTTATTTTACATCAAGATGATGTTGGCATGGGATGCTTGAAAGACACTGGATTTTGGTTACTTAACAACACAACTTAAAACCAACAAAATATCAATGTGTCATTGCTGTTGGCATTGGACGTCGTCCTGACATTGAATTTTAGCCACCTGACGTCTCAACCTAAATTCAACCACATATCAACATCTAACAACATTGGTGATGAGCTGGGACATCTATGTGAGGCCACATGTCAAGTAAGAGTAGTCCTTTGTGGGTATTTAAACACACACACAGGGCTCCACTGTAGTTTGTATTTATTTCCAGACAAACTTAACATAGTCCTTTAACAGTTGACACAAGAAAACCCTGTAGACATTAAACAGTGACGCTACTGTTATGCTGTTATTTTCCGTTGCCAGTGATAGCAACATCAAAGCCGCAGCTAACGGCACACTTGGAAAAAGACAGCAACTGATGCCAGTGCCTGTCATCTGCAATTAACAAAGAATTAATGTTCACTGGAATTCATAAAAGCTCATCAAAAGCACAGATTTTCTCACAAACAAATCTTCACAGGCACATCCCACCACCAGTGAAGTTCCACAGGATTAAGGCAGTTTTACGCACCAGAATCAACACACTGTATTGTTTGGACACGCTTCCCGAGTCATTTGGGATGGACATGCTCGAGTAAGAAACTCCTGCCATATTTGGGGATTAATTTACAGTTGAGATGTTGATTCCCAAGGAACTGTGAGATTATGTTCAGCACAGTGTGTCTGCTCGAGTGTGATAAAGCAGTAATCCGCCTAGCGTTTAGCTGTGTTAGGGATTCTAGGTTGACTCGGGGGTCTGTATGTTCCAGACATACCCTCTCTTCAGCTCTCATCCCTCCCTCTCTCACACACAGTCTTATGATGATTACTTCCCAATGTGGCAGCCAAGTGAGCATTGTGTCTTCTTTACCACAATAAGAGGGTTGACAGCTCATTTACTTGATGCACATTTAGTTTGGGGGAGTGAAGGCGGTAAAGTTGTTACAGTCATTTGATCATCATTCTTTGTTAGGCAAAGCGACCGTGGCAGCCCATTGTGAAAGATGTGATTCTTGATGTTTTTTAATTTACAGGAAGGTAATGTTTCTTTTCAGTCTGCTTAAGTGAAGTAACTGACCCTGAAAGCTCAAGGCTGTGCAGCTTAGGAAAACACATGCAAATGGGCAAAACACAAGCAAATGGTGAAAATGTCTCCAATGCTGCGAACACAGAAAACACAACCAAATAGAGGAGCTCAACAGCTTGGGCCTTGTTATCAGTGCACCAAGAAGTGGCTCTGTGTTTCATTGCTGAATCACTTGACTTCTAACTGACAATACATTTACAAAATTTGCATTTCAGATACTGAAAATAGATGCATGTTTTAAAGGAATCTAACTCGACCAGCCTATCACCTGTTCACACTTCTCCCACTCCTGTCAGACCTCATCTAGCAACCTCATTACCTCCTGCGAGTATAAAGACTCCTGCTTCACTGACTCTCCTTACCAGATTGTTCTTTGTCATTCACATGCAAGACTTTCCAGCATTTATTACCGCACTGCTTCCTTGTTGCTGACCTTACCTGCCTCTGGCTCTCCTGCTTTGTCTGCTCACTGGTAAACCACTCAGCCTTCTGTCCCTGACCAAGAGCTCTGTGTCTACGTTCCTGGTTTCTGTTTGCCTGAACCCCGTGGCTGTTTGGGAGACCGTCACCCAGCTCTCCATAGTGAGTTTACCTGTTTTGCTGCCTGTGATTTCCTGTGCTGTGGATTATCTCGCCACGTGGCGGCATCATTGCCGTTATCAAGGCCCTTGCTGGCTACAGTCGGCTCTGCACAGGTGTGTTGGCTTCTCCCATGTGTACCCCTGGTTCCGGACTCTCTGCTCGTCAGACATCGCCTTCTGCCTACTCCATCACAGTACAGTTTTATACATTTGAACTGTTTGCCATTTGTGTGCATCCAGCAGGTGCCACTGAGTCACCTGTTCTCTGCTTTAGTGTGCCATACCAGGCACTTTGGAGTGACCCTGCGTCTTGCAAGGTTTGGAGCCAAAAAAATGACTGTCACTTTTTTTTTCATCTGCTTGCTCACTCTGCGGCATCATTCAAGACTATTAGAGACCGTCCTTCTTGTCTGTGGTGCTGCATCTGGGTTCTAACCACACCCGTGACAGCGTAGTATACCTTAAATGTTAGAAGCAGGGGAAATGGTTAGCTTGGCTCTTTCTCCAAAGTTCTAAAATCTGCCTGAACCAAAATTGGTACTTACTAAATAGTATCAGTCTCCTCATCTAACTCTTGGCAAGAAATTTAAACAACATGTTTCCCAAAATGTTAAACTCTTCCTTTAATACTGGACCCCTCAGACTGCTGATTCTTAGAAGTGTTAAAACATACACCTATTCTCAGACTCTGAAACACAAATTCTGTAAACTTATCATCAGTGAGGACGTTGTGTGATTTAGCACTAAAACACAGAGCCAGGTCCCAGTGCATTTATGCTGAGGCCCGGGCTGCGACCTCTCTAAAAAGGAGAGTCAGCTGCTTGTACACGTAGAGTCCTTGTGGCATGCTATGACTCCTGCAACACCTCCAACACACAGATCTCAGCCCCCTCCACCAGCTGGCCCTCTCTGTGCCCCGCCTCTTTTCTGTGCATGCCCTTTAACCTTCCTGCCTCGGTATATATAGTCTGTGTGACTATCAGAGTTCTCCTGGCAGCCATCATGAAGGGTACAGTCTTGATCTGCTGTTTCCTCTCCCTGCTGCATTTGCAGGCCACAGCAGGTAAGACTTTCAGTGAGCATTTTGGTCAAACATCTGGTGGATATTTTATGTTGGGTGGTGCATTGTGGGCGCGAGCTATGTTTGCATACAATTGCTTCCAATGAATGAAACAGTGATGTGGTGTAAGTTTAGAGGCTGGTTTAATGAAAGTTTAATGAATGCTTGGTTGCTTTGTTAGCTTGATCAAAGCGTGACCCTTCAGACATTCAGAGGCTGTGATTCAGACTGTTAAAAGTAGGCGTCCAAAAGTAGTTGTTGAGGTTATTGTGTCCATTGTTGGGGCAAGTTGGTCAGGAATGGCACTGGCTTATAGAGGCAGAGTGTGTGGGGACAGTGGCAGTCACGGGGACACCAGCCGAGGATAGACAGTGTCAGAGACAGAAATATTAGCCTGGTCTTTCTTTGCCACCAAGCTGGACTATTTAAAATCTGTCGCAGTTTATAATTAAACTGTTGGCACCCAGTACAAAATGACAGACTTTCCTTTATTCTCAGTTATTAAAATCCAAAACAAACACACCACTTCAATGCCTAACAAATCTGATGTATGAACAGATGCTGTATCATACATTTAAGTGGCTTTACAAAGGAGAGCTTTTGAGGATCATTCAAACTCAGCCTCTCCTGTGGACTGACAGCGTGTCAGCTGTCCTAACGCGTGGCACCAGCTGATGGAAAGTCTTAGTCTAACCAAGAAGAGAACAGCCACACAGGGGCTTGAATGGACACTGAGGTTTTTGTCACTTATACCTCTGCAATCATAGATGTGATCAATCATTGTTGTTTGGAGGAGGTGATGATAATCCATAGCATCTTAAACCACAGATCATAATGATCTCACAATATGATTCCATGGCACTCATAAGGTTCAATGTGATAAGGGCAGCACCTTCTCCCAGATTACCAGCTCTAAAAATGCAGACTGGTCTCGGGGTCTGGACTGGAGCGGTTGGCGTTACCCTTGTCTGTCACCCTTGTCCGTCCTTGGGGTGGCGTTCAGCTCCACAGCCCGGGCCCAGGCCTCTATATTCCAGGCTACTGTCAGGTGTCTAAGATTGGAAGGCCTCCTGAAACCCAACACTATTCACTACAGTTCCTCCCTCCCTCCCTCTGCTCGACTCCCCTTCCCTCCTGACTCCTCACCCCTCCCAGCCCCATGCTTCCCTTTAGATACAAGCACAGCTGCTGTCACTCTGCACTGTCACAATCGCAATTTATTCCCAGCAGTTGGCCTTATAGGGACATGCATTCTCCAGGCAGGAGGGGCCGGGCTTTGACTGCAACTCATGCCTTCATAGACGGCTTCTGCAGGCCCATGCAGGTGTCTTTGGTGGCCTCTGTCTCTAATGTGCACATGTATTGATTTTTTTTTTTTCTTTGCTGCAGAGCACATAGAAGTCTGATTCCTTTACCTGCAGGGTATGGTCAATTATGAGAATCATGAACTCTGTGCTGCTCAGTGTGTAATCATCTGTGGTATTGATTGGTTTGATCGCTGTCAGGAACTCCATTGAAGTTGTAGAGATGAGCAGAAAGGGTAGAAGGGTAATCTCCTTTCAAAGCTATCATCTCATCATGGGTCGTCTAACAGCCCTGGGATGTGCAGATTGTTGAAGACACTAATGTTATATCTTAATATGATCATATTAAGTAGATTTTGTAAGAAATACAGCTGAAAACAGCAGCTGACATGGTGATCTTGATGTTGTGAAATCTCACACCCATTTCTGACACGCGTCCCTGTTTAAACAAAATTTAAAGAGTGAAGCCAGTTGATTACACATCCACTGGAATCATTAATTACCGTCGTCTGCATTGTTGTAAAGCAAGGACACCGTGACTTTGGAAACTGCAGACATGGTAGAAGGAATTATTGTGGTACAATAATGTCTTACATATCTCTGTGTATGGTCAGGCATCATTAAGCTCTGGTTAAGTACAGCCTGGAGCGCTTTTCAGAAAGCTCTTCTGACTCTGGCTCTATTCCTTTACAGTCATTTACCTGCAGTGTTGGCTTCCATCTTTCAAGGAACAGGGGGAACTTGTGTTTTTTTGGTGGAGCGAATGAGTCAACATATGACCAAACTACCTCCAGGATGCTTCTCACTTGTCATGTCGGAGTAAACACAGGTTGCTAATGTAAACTTTGGGTTATAATAAGGTTGCCAGAAACCCTACACTAACCAGGTCTTGTGTGAACAGCGCTGACTGACAAAACAAGGATTAAATTTGTGTTCAGTGTCCGATTCCATACGCGTTGTTCAAGTGTGAGACGGGTGTAAGAAAGCTGATAATGCAACATAAAAATGTCATTAGTGCAAATGCAATTACAGCGTATTGCTAAAATGGAACACTCAGAGTCCGAGAGCGGAGTTTTTCTTTAATATACAGATAAATCACAGTCTCTTTGGGACCTTGATTAGTTCTTCACACCAGCGTGTTTATATTTGAGTGGTAACACTATCCATCCTCGATACAGTAAAAACATCTTTGGCTTCCTCGCTTTGCAGAGGAGAGACGTGGACATTTAAATGCGCACCGTCTCCACGTGATCCCTCTGATGGCATGTGGCATGTCTGGGACACCCCGACGCTGGTAGTAGTAGAAGGGACACACCAGTCAACTGCCTTACAACACACCCTTCCTTGAGACAAGCCCCCCAGTCCCAAGGGCACCTGACGTCCTCTCCTGGCTTTCGAACAGGAGAGCAGGGATAGAGGCGTCAGATCAACACCTCAGGGTAAAGTGCCTTTGCCATTGCGCCTTCCTTTGAGCCTGTCACTCAACTGCAAGTCTTGCTGTCAGTGACCCCTTAGAGGACTTAAAATCTGGATGTGGCTCACATAAGACAATCCGTAAGGGGGAGTGACAATCATAAATCCAGTGATGTTTTTTGTTTGGCTGCTTTGTTGTTGTTTTTTATCTGAGCTACATACGTTCAGTTCATAATTTATGTCACTATGACATGAATTATACTCGTAACTGTTCTGCATTTCTTGCGTAAAATGCCTGACATACAAGGAAAACCATAGTGCATCTTATTTGCCAAGTATCAGTTCTATATTTGAAACTTACATGAGCTGTCCCGTTACAGTAGCTCTCATTTGGTTAGCCTGTATATTACACAATCAGCTGTAAGGGATGTGAATGTCTATGAGTCTCCACGCTGACTAAAATAGGAGCCAGCCATTCTGCCCCCTCCTCTGTCCATCTTCTGACCCATTGTGGGTCTATTTTTGACCATGGGGGAGTACTAGCTCCACAAGCTGTGCCACCTGTTGCCATCTGTGGCCTCTTCTCACCACGCCCTGCACAAGCTCTGCTGACCACTCGCACATCTCGAACCCTTGCAAGAGGAAGAAACATGTGCCTTTAACCCTAGCATTCATTAGGGTTCATTCTTAGTTAAATATTTGAGCATTGTCCTTCTAACGTGTGCAAGAAATATGGTTGTGTTTGTCACCTTAATGCAGTTTAGATACTTTGGTAATTTACAAATCAGAGCTCCAGTAAAAATTGTCTCTCCATGGATCTTTCCAGTGGAACCCCCTGGCCTTTACTTAAGGTTGCCTGAATCCCCCCATGCTCAGGATAAGTCCTCTGACTGGGGGTTCCAGGCCTGTCGCCCTCATCAGGTTCATAATTCAATTTACCTCCACCGTGCTGCAAGCAGAACATGATCCTGGGGTTTTACACATACACAGATACCTAATATATACAGTGTTAATGCACATGACTGCGGATACATACTAGCACACACATTCACATCCACATAGGAACATAATGCACATTAGGGTGATCCCTGGTTGTATGTTTTGGTAAGTTTTACAAAATTAAATTGTTGTTGTATTTGCTCAAACTGTGAAACATCCACAGAATCGCACAGGAGACAAATAGCCTCTGCCTCTTCCTACTGCTTTTATTTGATAGAATCTCCTGCAGCTGAATGAAAACAACCAATCAGAGCTGCGGAGTCTCTAACGCAGCTGTCAGTCATGTCAGTCACTTTGTGAGCTGTGTTCAAACTGTCAAACTAGGCAGCACCGATCAAATATGAATCTAGATTGTGTTACTACATGCTTTTTTTTTGCTCAAATGTTTTCCAAGACATATTTTAGTGTACTGTTTAGCTGTGGCATGAGAAGTGCGTATCAAGCTTGTCACCAGGCAACCATGTTGAAAACAGTTGCCCCCTGTATGGATTACCAAACGGGCCTACTGACCAGAGGCCCAGGGGCCCCATTGGCCTACACCTGCAAAATGTCACTCAAATTAACACATACCAACTAGTAAAGGGCTCAAAATGACTGCAAAGAGACACAAAACGACCAAAAAAGACACAATATTACTTAAAATTGGCACAATATTATCACAAAGAGACACTGATACAGACTACAAAGATAAAAGATACAATAAAAAAGAGGCAAAACCACCACAAAGTCTGTGTCTCTCTCAAATGTAGGACAGGTTTTAGCGTCTTTTGCATATCTCTGGGCAGGGTCTCTTAATCTGCCCATTCACCAGCCAGAGCTAACATTCTCTTTTCATTTACAGCTAAACAGTACACTAAATTATGCTTCTGAAAACATTTGAGGTGAGAAATAAGCAATGCAGTAACAAAATCTTGATTCATATTTGATCAGGGCTGCCTAGTTTGACAGTTTGACAAGTCACGAGCAGTGATTGATTCCTGGTGTGAGAGACTCCTGGTCTGTGATGGTTGTTTAGATTTAGTTGTTGTAGATTCTTAGATATGCCACTAGACGCACTATGAGGAGGCAGATGAACATGATTTTTTCTCACTGAGTATGTGTCTCATGTACCACTGTGTGAGTACGGTGTCAGTTTCAGCAAATATGACAAAAAGTTAGTTAAAATGCAGCTTTAACGTAGTAAGTGCATTTTTTTGTTCGGTATGTGATTTCTTGTCAGAATTAGCTGACAGCTCTTAACCTGCATTCTTTTGACTCTATTTGTGTGTATTTGAATATTAGATAGTGATTGGCTCCACAGTCTGTGATGTCACAAACCATGGTGCTACATGCACATGAACAGCTCATATTTCTGTGGAGAATGAAGCCTTCCCCCCTCAGCAGAGTAAAACGTGTTTGTATGTTGATCTTTATAGTGATAGTGGTCTTTTAACTGGAGCAACATATTTGCATAGAAGTTTCACAGTTACAGTAGTTGATTGAAATTCCCTCTGATGCTTGAATAGCCTCCACACAAGGATCTATAGTTGAGGCATGACTTACCCAGCCGCTGAGGCTGTGGTAGGCTTAAATCACCAACATTCCTACTGGATGTGCTGATGCCGCCAGAGTGTTTCTCCAAACTGAGGGAAGGTTGTGTGGCAACGGGCTCACTGAGGACACATGGTCCTGGGCGCAGATGTCCAGGGTTCAACTCCCCTGGCGCCTGCAGGGTTAATTTTGACCGCTGATGCAAGGCCCATCCTCCACGGGCAACGCTACCTCTCTGATCTTTGCAGACCTCTGTCCCAGGGCTTCCATCAGGGATTGACTGGATTGGGGGGGTGTTAACACACTCACAGCAGTTAAAACCCACTCAAGAGGGTAGTGCTAAAAGACACGACTCTTGTGAATGATGAGTCAAGTTACAGAAGCTTGAGTAAGCTTTGTGTACTTCAGGGACACGCCTGGTGCAGTTAAGAGATGGGAGGTGTTCCTCAAAAGCCTCTTGAGCCTCCAAGCTGAATCACCCTCAGTGTCCTCTGAAAACTGACTTCCTCACTGTGTAATTCATCCCATCTTGTGTCAAACCGTTACTCAGTGTTTGCTCAGAGGACTTAAATTCCTGCTTTTGCAATGTTTCTCTTTGACTCAATTTGACAGGCAGCCAAAATGTGCCATGGCAGTGTTAGCGGTTGCAAAATGGCTGCCATGTGTCACAGATGGTGCTGCAAGATGATGTCACTTACTGTTGTTTCTAAAGGTCATGTAGACAGAAGCAGTTTGCAATAAGCATGCAACAATCATTTGGCAAAAACAGCTGATTTTCAATGCCTTTAAGATTACATCTTAAGTTGTAATTCTGCTTCTTACAAAACTGCATCAGGGGAGTGGCACTCGTGTCATGAGCTCATGTGCACAAAAGGATTTCTTGCATTGTAAAATACATCCACTTCTTCTATCACCACACCCTACTGTACTTACTTAAAAAATACTCATCAAGAATGTAGACGATACTGCCTTGTACACATTTAAACACTTTGTGACAGATATAGACAGTCACCGAATCTTTTTAGGGATTGCAGTATTACTCATACCCCTCGTTTTATTCTGCCTGCTAACCTTTTGGTTTCCCTTGTTCTTGCACTGTGCTGGGAGCAACATTACGCAGGTTTATTTTTAGCAGGTTGACTCTGGGAGAATCAGCGTTGTTCCTTAACCAGCAGTGTGTGTCACTGCTGCCACGCTGCAAAACAGCAAGTGTTGGACAGTCTTTTCTGGTCTTTACATTATCGTTTACCTGTGCACACACTGACATGCTCCTTTTGACTGTCTGTGGTGTGATATGCTTTCAAATCATCTGATTTATTGAGAGAGTCTTTCTATCTCTAACACCTTTATTGACCCCAGTTCATTATACTGAATGTGAACATAGTGCCACTTTAAATACCCTTGGGTCATTAATAAGAAGGGGTTTGCTTCAGGCTTGTAAACAAACAGGCCTTCAGATGATTTTACTCGTCATCTGATGCACCATGAGTTTTGGCCGAAGCAGCGTGCCATCCTGACTCCTGGCCAGAAACACTAGAAGTGAAGGCCACATGGCCGGTGGCTGTACTCCAGGTGAGGGTGCAGGGTAATCTCTATAAACAGATATGAATGCTGAATCTGTAGGCGATGGGACAAGACGTTGGTATTGGAAGGGTTCTTGTTTCTGTTTGTAGTCCAAGTAGTATTGAACAATCACATTTGAGCGGGCTTTGGTTGCATGGCTATACTCATGATTTAGCTTTTTTTTAAAAATGTATCTGCATTATATGAAGATGACAGTCAAGCTGTAGACATTGTCTCACAACTCCATTTCCATTCTTGCATCTCTAATTGTTAATTGTAAACAATGACTGGCACGTGAAGGAGGAAGTCTTGGCCCTGATATCAGTTTTCCGGACATCCGCTGGCTACACGAATATTGGCTATTGCCCCAAGCCCCCAGGAAGAGCGCTGGACTTTAAAGACAATTTGACATAGTGGAATTATAGTTTCTGGGTCTGTCATGTGATGCTATTGGGCCTAAAATAGTCTGACTCAGCGGATGTAGAGAGTAGCCATAAGCCTTCCATTGGCCAGCTATTTAGACCGGCATTCTCCTTTCCTGCGTGTTACCATTTAAAAAAATCCCCTGTGCTACAGGACAGAAAATCATTCCCCGAGCTAAGTGAACAAAGATTTGGATGTGCATTAAGGCATGCCTGCTTTGCTCACTCTGTGAATTTTCATTATGATCTACAACAAATAAAACAACTCGTGAACACACCTCTTAAAAGCCCAGACTCCATCTGCCAGGGCTCTTAACAGTGTTGCTCTGTTTTCTGACATGGCCATTCGCAGTTGATTTGCCACATCTTTAGAAACATCTCCAGTCAGATGGTACCTAAATTTGATCCTTTTTTGAACCATTACGACTACCAAATCAGCAAAGGTCCTGTTGCTACCGCCTCTGGAGCAGCTCTACTCCTACTTCTAAGTTTGCCTGGCTACCACGAGCTAACACAGCAGCAGGGCTAACACCCAAAACTGAGCCATCACATGGTCCCAACAAACTCACACCAATACCAAAACAGCTTGACTCTATTATTTAACCTATTAATAACTGCCAGGTGATGCTAACAGTTAGCCCTGTCACTGTGTGTGCTCCTCTTGACACTATTTTGCGAGGGCATTTTTG
Organism: Cephalopholis sonnerati; assembly: GCA_019142605.1. Classification (NCBI taxonomy): domain Eukaryota; kingdom Metazoa; phylum Chordata; class Actinopteri; order Perciformes; family Serranidae; genus Cephalopholis; species Cephalopholis sonnerati. The sequence goes on from JAGQAX010000016.1 coordinate 24,293,513, forward strand.
CTGCATCTTGGAGTTATGGCTGCCTAGGAAAATTGTGATTGGTTTAGAGAAACACAAACAAGCCAGAGCATTTATTTCGCCTATAGCAGAATGATAACATGGTGATTTCAGACCTTTCTTAAGTGCTTACACAGCCTTGGGGAGAGGGGTCTGGCTACATGAAACTAGGCCCAAAATAACTTTTTCCCACTGACTTGCATTGTGAAAGTGACATCTGTAAATCAGAGGTAGCCTACATCAACATCCCAGTATGAAAACTTAGCCCAATCCAGAATTGTTCTCCTACCGTTGAGATTGAGCGTTTGGTGGACGGGGTTAAAGGAAAGGCTAGAATGCTTGCTCTATGGGCCCAAAGGTGTTAAAGGTCTGGATAACTTTATACCCAGAAATGGACTTCTCTGGCTCTATGCACCACTGAGCAACTTTCAAAGGAATAAACAGGACCCAGCCTCCAATGCTGTGTCCAGTTCTCTTTATACATCCATGTGTTGCCCCCAGATGTCATCTGACCAATAGCTGATGGGCTCTGAGACTGGGATGCAGAGTACATGACCATGCTGCCGTCTGAGAGGGTGGAGTTGTTTGATTTACAATATATATTTGTGTAGAAAAAACCCATAAAACTAGACTAAGGAGCAGTTAAGCACCGTGGCTGAAGACTGGGAAATTTGCTTAATGTCTACGATGAGATTACCCTATTATTGCATAGCCCTTTCATCATTAAGGTGCATACAGACACACGTTAGTGGCTGCATATGTTCAGTTAATATGTTGCAAAATGGCCACTTTGATTGTAAACATTACATAACATTAGCTCACAAATATCAGCATTAAGAAAGGATCAGTCAAAGTGGAGATCATCATTGCTTTCATATGATACAAACCGTTCCATGTACAGTGTTTGGTTCTGACTCTGAACATCTCTTGTAATGTCATCGAAACATGGTTAGTACACATAATTGAAATGAAGTAGTACTTTTAAGGACTTGTGAATTTTGGGTGCATTTGGAAGCACTCACTCTGAGTGCCTTAGTTCACTCTGGCCCAAACTGTGAGCTACTGTTCGTAACTGTTCGTAAATTCGGACAGGAGTAAATGTGTGATTAGTTTAACTGTTCATTAATTCATGTAGAAATAAAAAGCCCTGTTTCTTCAAACAACAGGGCTCTGTAGAGTGTAGAGTGTCAGACTAGATTTATGAACCCACCTTTGATTAACTTTCTGAGAGTGCGGTAACTGAGAGTATGTGTTTATATGACTTTAGGCTGTCACATCTATTGGTCCAGTTCCAGACCCATACGCTGTTTCAAAACACCACTGAAGGGAGACTGTATCTCACGGCAGTGCACATAAGATGATCAAAGTTTCGTCCCTCTGGTCTAAGAACTCTTCAAAAAATATATATTGCCTTTCCCCACCAAGTGCTTCTGCTTCACTCCAGTCAGTTTTTGACTGGTGATGAGTATTGCAGGCATGATGGGCATTTGCAGTCACCGGCTGAGATCAGAGGGTCGTGCCCTGGGCCACAGCGCCAACTTTTCATGCTTCCTGATCCTCCATGCAGGTCACTTAATCGGAACACGCTATATTATTAGTTTTATAAGAGTTTTTTTTTGTCAGGGAGGTCAAGAGATACACATCTGAGGAGGTCATATCAAAGTAGAGGATGGATGTTATACAGTATGTGTTAATATGTTTCCTGTGCCAGTAAACTGAATTTAACTAGGCTGTGCTGACAGGAAGTATGCGCATGACGTGTTTATGTATCACCATCAATATTCAGATTATGCCATGTGTTTTGCACGGTCTGATTTACAACTGAATGACTGCAGTTAATCATACTATCAGCTTCAAAGGTCCAGTGTGAAGGATTTAAGGAGCCATATTGGCAGAAATGGAATATAATGTTCATAACTATGTTTTCATTGGTGTATAATTACCTGAAACTAAGGATTGTTGTGTTGTCATGACCTTAGAATGAGCCTTTATATCAACACGTTGCTTCTACAGTAGCCCAGAACGGACAAATCAAACACTGGCTGTAAATCAGGCCACTGCGTTTTCTCATTTTTGCGTCAGCCACCGTAGTTCTCCCACACACTTGGCACACATTTCAGTCGGCTGCAATCTGCAACCTCACCACTAGATGTCACTAAATCCCACACAAGAGACCTTTAATATTCTAACAACATGCTGTAAATGCCTTTAAAATCCTATAACAACTCTATTAAGGGAGTGTCTGGTAGCTTGGATAAAAAAACCCCCATAACCCACCAGGGGCATGGAGGTGTGAACCAGAAAACTTCCCCGCTCCTCCTATTTATAGCTCATAGCCGTAGCAGGTTTGTTCTAAGCAGGACTGTGTGGCGTTACTGGGTGGCCCGTTCTCAGGCCTGGACACACAAGGACAGGCCTCACAGTGCGATAAGTCTGTGATAGGTGGTTAAATATAGAAGAGAAAAGACACAGGATTGCACATCATTGTCTCATCATGTATATTACTGCTGGGAACACTCAGTCCAGCTCTGAGTCCTCCTCCCAGTCCGTAATGAAATTGGGGAAGTCCCTCTCTCTCTCTCTCTCTCTCTCTCTCTCTCTCTCTCTCTGTCTCTCTTATCTTTGCTGTTGCTATAAAGCCCGTGGTGATGCCAAACAAAGGTCTTTGTTTATTTCCAGCGTTTGCTTTCTAAATTAAGAGCTGATTGTACTAACAGCTGAGATCTGAGCGATGCGATATGTTCAAAAGTGGACATGACACACTGGTGAGCGGATATGGACCCTAGGATTCACTCTCTCACACATACACAAGCACACACACACACTGGGGGGACAGTCATTGAAATACCACACGCATGTAAGTTGTGGGGTGCAAAAATGTAAGCCACTTCGAAAAAAGCACTAAATGTATTGTATGCACATTAAAGGAATTTTACACATTTTTTGTGCACAGGCAGCCCAACACAAATTATAATGATGTAAGACAATACTCCTCTGTGACGCTCCACATAGTCATGGAAATACATTTTGATGAAATCTAAGAGATTATCTCGAGTTTTTTTTCTGCACAATATGATATTAAAACAGATGAATTTGAAGTGCACACACACGCAATAAAGTAAGATCATGTTGTTCCCAATGGATGATTGAATGCCTTGTGGCCTCTGCACATGTATGACATCCAGGGGCGTCAATTTGCTGTCATTCCCTTTCCTCTCTTTCTGTTTTTTGAAACCCTCATTTCCCTTTCTTGTCTTTGAAAAGACATGGCAGTGTCACTTACTTGACCCTAGAGCAATGCTGGACACCAAGATGGCACCTATTCACTCCAGTGGAGTTGTTTGCCTGGTGCATATGAAAAAAAAGTTTTTTAGCCTCTGCGTTTACTTCGGTGTTTCTCTAACTGCCCCATCCGCGAGTTCCCGCTTGTTCATAGACTTGTGTGATGACGTCATGGATTTAATATATAAATAATATGTATGACATAAAACCACCATGGCTCAAGAATTCAAAATAAATGAAGTCATAATTTACCTTTTTTGCAGTTCAAGGTATCCTGTCAACTCTTTTACAGATGTGGACTACAGGGAAAATGCTTTTAGGGATGCAGGGGATTTTCTTTTTTTGCTGCAATACCGTGAATGACCACTGGGAAAAAATTTGCTGCCAGGCTGTTCGACTTTCCTCGGGGCCTGGCTTAGAGAAAAATCCAAGTGCAGGGGCAGACTAAACCATTTTGCACCTCTAAGGGGTGAGAGGCAGAGCTTCCACTATTTTTTTTTTATACCAAGTTCAATATTTCAAGTGATTTATTCAGCCAGTTTTAATTAACTTATGGCACCAATGACTTTGATGATGAAAGATACTATGGATGTGCTGAGACACATCATCAGTGATTTGACCTGGGGTCAGACACCCTCGCCCAGGCAACCCGACCGGAGTTGATCAGACTCCAGCCTGTGTCCCAGCAGCATTTAGCCATGGATCTGCCCTCTTAATCCAAAGCCACCTTGTGGCTTTTTATGCGGCTTCAGTTTCAGCTTTGATAGCCTTCCTCTTTGCCTCCCCAGTGATGCCTAGCGAGTGATCGCCCCACAAATCCTCTGCAGCTCACCTCCAGAGACTCACAGCAAGTTCACCAGCCTTGCCCCCCCTGCACTGTTTAACAAGCTCCTGGTACTTGGCGCACTTCTTCTCATTGGCCTTCCATACACTTTTTCCAATAAAAAAAGACTACAAACAAAACCAAACAGGGGACATGCCCCCCTCAAAAATAACATCATGTGCATTTGCCCCCCGCAGACAGTAAAATGGTGGACGAAGAATTCTTTGCAAACCTTTATTTTGGTGTAAGGTTTTGTATTTACACAGATAAATGGTGAGACAGAGAGGTAGATGGAAGTTAAAACGACGAAGAAGAGGCATTTGGTGTGCATATGGCTGCAGATTAAATCAAGGCCCAGGTTGGAAACATTTGATAATGAGACGGCTCAAATATCTGCTATGTCTGAAGTTGCCATTGGCATCCGATGTAGAACTGTCACCCAGTGCTTATTATCAATTATCTGTGTGTCACTTTCAAACTCCCAGCAGTGGTGAGACACATTGAGAGATGCAGGATGTATTTATTGACGTGCATCCACAAATAGCAGCACCGTTGGTCTCTGTAGCATAGCTTTATCGAACATATATGACTAGCTGTCAACAGCCCCAGTGTGAGCCTCATAATGAAACTGTCATGCCAAACCTGGCCACCTGGGTCCGTTATTCATGTTATCACAGCATTAAAGACGCACACCGAGGGCTTGAACCAAGTTAAATTTTGTTAATGTTGCTTTTACAGAAGACGAAGGAGAAGATTTCATCTCCGTCCTCAGGGACAGATCTCACATCGACGAGACGCTGCGGCTTGCAGCTGAAGAAAAAGCAGGAGACTATGCAGGTGAGGATTAAAGATGATTCAGTAGATGTGTGCTTTGTAAAGCTTTGTGCGTGCTCCTACTTTATCTGACAAATTAAAGTCAGCTCAATGAAGCATGTCAGGCAGTTAAATGCTGTAATATCCTCTGAATCCCTTTTCCAGATTTCCTTTTAACTCTCTAATGTCTTCCTAATCTTTGATTATTTATGCAACACAGTGAATGATGGTGGTTGGTTGTTAGAGTGTGTACCAAACAGAAACATGTACCAGTGGCTCTGAAGCAAAATAAATGTAAGGGGTCATTAGATGCTTAACAAAATACTCAAGAAACAATAACAAAAATGTTTTGTCTGACTTTCTGACTATCTTAAATTGTTGCTTTTCCCTCTGCAGTCCTGGATGGTTTTACCTTTCCCGGCCTCTAAAAATAAATTAATTGCAACATCTTTATCACCATTTCCTCTCCTGTCCTTGTCCTCCAGCCGCGCTACAGAGGTTGCGGAAGATCTACCACTCATCCATCAAGCCGATGGAGCAGGCCTACAAATATAACGAGCTGAGGCAGCATGAGATCTCAGGTATCAATCACCGACGCTTCAGCTACGTCTGCACTTTGTTCTGATGTGTGGGTTTTTCTGTTTGGGTTGCTTGGTGACTGATTCGTTGACTTGTTCGTATACACACATCATCCTCACGCCGTCAACCAACACATACAGAGAAATCTTTTTTTTCTAATTCTTGGGTATTTCATCACATGTTGTTATCTTCCTTTGGGCTCTCAGACTCACTGCTACATGAGAGCATGAACTGTGTACTGTTTAGAATTAAATACATACCTTTAAAGGTCATCTGTAGGCTTTAATGCACATAATTAGTAGTGATATATCTATTGATATTATACTTTAAGTCCAACAATATTGGTCTAGGAAAAAGATATAGCATTATTTTGTCTAAATCTCTCCATTCATAGTATATTTCTTCCCCTTTTCTTCTAATTATTTCCCCCAATACTTTGTTTTAATGTCCTTGTTTTACTTTTAAATGACTTTGCAGTGTTTCTTCACAGTTAGCTCAACACTCAAAGCTGCATACTGAACTGCCAAGAGCAAACACTTCTGTCCCACTGTGAAATAAAGCTCGCCCTCTTGTGGCCTGTTAGGCTAGGCATGCATGCAACCTTGTGAAATACCACCTGTATTATGCCTCTACTTGAACATGTATTTTTTGTAGAGGGGTGTAGAAAATACACAGACAAAAAGATTCACCAAGGCACATCACTTGTAGATGGACATCTTTGACACATGAGGTCAAACATGGGACTAGATTCCCACCCATTCATGCACACTGTTACTCTACCCCTCCCTGTTGCTTCTAGAGACCTCACACCCTCACTCCTCACTCTCCTCCACCTCCTGTTCCCTACACTTCTCTGTGCTCCACCCTCTCCCGTCCCCTCTCCCCATCCCTTCACCTAACAGCCTACCCCGGACGAACCCTGGGGGACTCAGCCACAGGTGGGTGTGGGCGGGGCTTACCTATGCATGGCACCGCCTGACGTGCTCAGCCCCCTCCTTTTCCCCCCTCTTCATTTGTCCTCATACATTTGTGAGTCACGTAGACTAATATAACGGCTGCACTGCTCTCTGTGGGTAAATTTGAAGCATGTTTCACTTTGGGTGACACCCGATGTAGCATTACAGATTGGGGTGGGGTCAAAGTGACCCATAGGTGAAAGGCTCAACCCATACAGAGCAGTTTTATACGCAATGTACTGTAAATTTACTCATACAAAAATTCAACCAAAATGTCATATTAAAGAATTAAATGGGAAGAAATGTAAATAAAAATATTTTCTTAAAGGAATACTTCACTGCCGGAATGATCATTTGTAAATCAGTTACTCGCCCTGTATTATGTTGAATTGTTGGGAAAAAAACGTTGTTTTTTCCACATGCCTCCAGTGAACGAAGAATCCAAAAACAAAGAAAAGTCTTTATGAATTGAAGTCATAGGGGTCCACACTAAACAACAGGAAAGCATCCATTTACTCATACAAAGCTCATGAAATATAGTCCAGCTCTCATTTATCCAATCATATGATAAGCCCTTTTCAACAGGGAACTGAACTAAAAACTCAAATTTATCTAGCTCTCTTCAAAGCCAGGCTCCCTTAACAAAAACAGTAATATTATCTCGCTGAACACAGGAGCTGCTGGTCTACCACTGCCTAACTGAAAAGTAATAAGAGCTAACAAAACAAAAACTGCTTGGGCAAATACACATTTTTTAGAGCCTTAAGGATTGGTGTATCCATTAATTACTATTCCAGTTCAGTGTTGTCTTTTAGAGTCTTGTACAGAGTTATTTTCTCTCATTTTCTCTCCAGTTGTGCTTCTTGTAGTCTCGGCATGTGTGTCAATTTCTCAGTTAAAAAGACTTGTTATGGTGTGACTTAGGTGTTTAAAAGGGTTAGTTTGGATTCATCAAGAATTTGCTCTGTTTTTGGATTATTCGTTCACTAGAGTCATGCAAGAAACACAAAGTGTTTTTCACAAATTCAACATAACATGCAGTGAGTAATTGATATACAAATGGTCATTTGGGAGGGATGAATTATTCCTTTAAGATTTTTTCAGACTGTTATTGTTTAGGCAGCACTTTATCTGCAGTATTTAGTAGAGACCGCACATTGAGTTGTGTAGTTATGGTATACAATGTAAAATATGGAGGGGGTTGCATGTGCAGTTCTTGCTTTAGCAAAGGACACACAGGTCTTAAGAGGGGACACTGGTGGGAGAGGGTGGTCATTGTTCGGCTAGGAGTGAAATGACTGGCCTTTTATGACATTTTTAAAAATAATTTTAGCATCAGGGTGATTCTTTTGTTATCTTTTTTTCTTTTGAATCTTTGGAACAAAATTCTCTTTTTTCCTTTTCTTTTTTGGGATCTTTTACCCTCATTTTTCTTTTGAATTCATTCGGCTTTGAACCAGTAGGCTATAAACGAACTTTCCTGCACCCACCCACCCTGACACCGTGTCCACTCACAGCACACACGGCAGATTATTATGAGACACACAGCTTGCTCTGAAAGCCTTGCCCTGTTGAGTCTTAAGTCGGAGTGATGGCGCTGCTTTGACGTGTGTCACTGAGATATGGCTGCAGCATTTTCTTGAGATTGTTTATGCTATTAAACAAGCATTACAGCTTCGACAAATCTCTCTGTGCCTACCTTTGTCTTATTTCCTTTCTCAGTCTTACAAAATATTTCTCTGTGCTCTTCATTGAGAGTGGCGGTGCTATCCTGACCTGCTTCTTGGTGTCTCAGACATTAAATACAGTTCATCCCAAAAACCAAGGATACAGTTTGGACAGATTGTTGTTTTGGTTAAACTATCCTTTTATGAGGCAGAAAAGCAAACACTGGCTTCTTCTGGCAATGCTGAACAGCTCAGGTCCTCGGACCTGTTATTACCAGCCAAAAATAAAATCTGGCTACCTCATAATTTTTCTTATGAAATTTGGGATGAGCTTGAGAGGTTCTTTGTCATCATTTAGCCATCCTGCTGAGAGTTTAACCACAGTTGTTTCTCCTTGCCCAACAGATGGAGAGATCACCTCCAAGCCCATGGTGCTGTTCCTGGGACCCTGGAGCGTAGGAAAGTCCTCCATGATCAATTACCTCCTGGGCATGCATGACAGCCCCTATCAGCTCTACACAGGTATGTTACACAGACTGTCTTTTTAAATTAAAAGTAATGTTCAATGCTGTAATGTGCAACTGTACTATAACCCAATTTGAAATAATGTAACCTGAAAAGGCCATCATTAATCTGTAGGACCATCAGAGAGGCAGCTGCCTTGACTAAAGTTTTGTTGAATTAGATCCATGACATCTTAAGAAGGCTCAACAGTGATCTCTGGCAATTTAGTATCACTGCTCAATTTTTTTTAAAGCAGCTATAATCAGTATTTTTATATGACATTAGGGAGCTCCCCTAAGAACTACACACCTTCAAGGGCTTTTTTTTGCTTGTATTTGCACTGGTAATAGGAATGTTAAAGTGATGTACCGCAAGCTGTCCGACGGTTGGTAAAGGACCTTACTTTTGCAATAGGCCTTTTTGGACCAGAGGAACTTTTTCATAGCTCTAGGAACCCCTCTATTGTTGTGTCTGCACCATAAGAACTCAGAACAATCATAGTTCAGTCAGGAACACTTTATTGAAAGAAAACTTTATTTCCATTTGCAGTATTATATTTGGCGGTATGGCTCTGTTCTGGGGCCCCTCTGCCTTTCCTTGGGCCTATACAGAAGCCTCTTCCATGTGCCCACATGGAAAGCACAAGGCAGAGAGAGCAAACCTCTCTGCCCTTCCATGTGCAAACGCGGAAGTCTGAGGCACAGAGAGCACACCTCCCTGCCCTTCTATGCACCTACATGGAAAGCCTAAGGCAGGGAGAACAGCAGCAAAGACCCCCTGGGAACAGAACAGAGCAGCATCAATGACAAACAGAAATGACATTGATAAGTCAGACACAGCATGAAAGGAGGAGCTGGGGTGAAGGCGGGTTGCAAAGCAACTTGCAGAGGAAGCAGCAACAGTAGGCAGGCCAGAACAGTTTAAATAGGGCACCCTGAATGAGATTCACCAATTGGTTGCATAGAAAGGAATCCTGTTTGAGATCAACTGATGTAGCTGGGATGTGAGCTGAATGTGACATCGTGTCCTGCCTAGACTAATGCCATATTTCTTTGAACAATGTTTTGAGGGAGTTTTTTGGCTCCTATCTGAGAGCAGGTGCTCTCTAAGCACAAAAGGAATCATGAGTGTCATAAGTGTATGTTGATTTGTCCAACACTGCTAAAACAGCACCTGCAACCTCCACGCTTCAGCATTTCTTTTAGCGTTGTGAATGCAAACACAAAAAAGTCCTTAAAGGTATGTAGTTCTCAGGGGAGCTCACCAGCTGCCAGCTTCCTTTCAGGGTCCCTGGAACTGTTTGCCCCAAAAACACCTAATAAAAAGAGTTTTTTTTAGAACTGTAAAAAAGTTCCTGTGGTTTGAAAACACCTGATGTGAAAGGGGACACTCGTAGTGATGAACCTACACTGAGGTTTAGAGCCTAAATCTGCAGCTCCGCTCAGCTTTACGGTGCTTTACAGAGAGTTTCTGTTCATTGCTTAGCTGTTAAAGAGCAGACAATTCCCCATTGTACACACCTCTCTCATCTCTGCCTGGATCAACTGGCAGATTATCTTTTTTAACGTGCTTTTCTTCTCGATACTATTCTTGCTAATCCTCTTGTTTTCCATGAATTTGTCTCCAGGAGCTGAGCCTACTACCTCTGAGTTCACTGTTATTATGCACGGGGAGAAGATCCGCTCTGTTGAGGGTATTGTTATGGCTGCAGACAGCTCTCGGTCCTTCTCTCCTTTGGAGAAGTTTGGCCAGAACTTCCTGGAAAAACTGATCGGTATTGAGATGCCCCACAAGCTGCTGGAGCGTGTGACTTTTGTGGACACGCCAGGAATCATTGAGAACCGGAAGCAGCAGGAGAGAGGTAAAACAGAGTTCTCACCCACCACAAATACAAAGCAGCTGACTGCAGCTCAGTATCTAGTGATTTACTTATTCTCTTCTTCCATCCAGGCTATCCCTTCAATGATGTTTGCCAGTGGTTCATTGACCGCGCTGACCTGATCTTCGTGGTGTTTGACCCCACCAAGCTGGACGTTGGCCTGGAGCTGGAGATGCTCTTCCGGCAGTTGAAGGGTCGTGAATCCCAGATCCGCATCATCCTGAACAAGGCTGACAGCCTGGCCACCCAGGACTTAATGAGAGTCTACGGAGCACTCTTTTGGAGTTTAGCTCCTCTCATCAACGTGACTGAACCCCCCCGCGTCTACGTCAGCTCCTTCTGGCCATATGAATACGCACCTGACACCAGCCGTGACCTCTTCAAACGAGAGGAGATCTCTCTCCTGGAAGATCTGAACCAGGTGATTGAAAACCGCATGGAGAACAAAATCGCCTTCATCCGCCAGCATGGCATCCGCGTGCGCATCCACGGCCTGCTCGTAGACCGCTACGTCCAGACCTTTAAAGAGAAGATGAGCTTCTTCAGTGACCCTGAGCTAGTCTTCCAGGAGATTGTGGACGACCCAGACAAGTTCTACATTTTCAAATCCATCCTAGCCAAGACCAACGTCAGCAAGTTTGACCTGCCCAACCGCGACGCTTACCGTGACTTCTTTGGCATCAACCCGGTCACCAACTTCAAGCCCCTGACGGCTCAGTGCTCCTACATAGGAGGCTGTCTGCTGGATAAGATCGAGAGGGCGATCACCAATGAGCTGCCGGCCCTTCTGAGCAGCATTAACTCTGGCAAGCAGCCCGGCCTGTCCTCCTGCGAGGCTACCGGCTGTGGTGAGAAGCCAAAGAATCGCTACCGGAAGAACTGAGGAAAACAAAATAACTTGAGTGGGGGAAGTAAGAAGAGAAGGGGTCTGGTGGAAGCCAACCCTGCTTTTGTCAGAACGCCTGTATTGTTGAGGAGACAGAGGAGAGGAGATTAGTGTTTGTTTTTTTTCTCAGGAGAATATGGGGAGGTGCATTTAGGGACTGTGGGAATGAGGCAGATAAAGGGAGGGAAGGGTCATTGTTTTGTTACGGCAGCTTAAGGACACAAGTGCTGAAGAAATGAGAACACGCCGCTGATCACTGAGTTTGGTTCAAATACACGCCCTCCTCTCTCCCTTGCACAATCACAGTGGACTGTCTGGGATTTTGGGGTTGATGTGAAGAAATACGGAAATGAAAAAAAAGTAAGATCAAATAAAAATTGAAAATCCTGAGACTGAAAACAGTCAAATACCAGCTCCCTTGTATGTGAATAAAACGGGAAAAAGTGGAAACAGGAGTTGCAAATTTGTGTTGTAAAATCTTGCATTGCAGAAATTCAATTCCATAAGCTTCAGAAGCTGACTTTGAAGTAGCCTTTTTTTGTGGGTGCTATACAAAGCCTTTGTGTTTGTCATCCAAGCCTTTGCTTTTGACATAGATTAACATTTACATTGCATGTTAGATCTTATTTAACAGATGCATGCATTTCCTGCTAATATTAAAGTTGAAGTAATATTTCCTCATGTAACTGAAACCTGAACAGACCCTGCCATGCAACAAACAAGGCCTTTTTTTTCTTAGTTTTGTACGCTCATCAGTCCTGGTTGTTGACAACTTGTGAAATGAGCACTGTGATGGAAGCAGAGGTCAGGGTTCAAGGGTCAGAGTCTTCAGAGCGGGGTGGGTGTGTTCATTCTGCTTCACTTCTTAACTGTTCTTACTGTTTCTGTTTGCGTCTATAAATTTGCCAGTCTTTGGCAGAAATTCAATACTGTGTTATGATTTTTTTTGCCTTGATCGATAAGCTTCCCAGCTTTTTTCTTTAGCTGAATGACCATAATAAAAAAATAACACATGAGGGATGTGCTTGGATTATAGCTGTCTATAGCCATTTCTTCTGCAGGATAGAAAGCTATTTATTGATTTTTCTGTGTAAACTTTCCAAATGGGCATTGAAGTAGGCTGTGTATGTGTCCCGAATACCCCTTACTATACAGTTTTACAAACCACCACTGCAAGATTGTGATAGCGGCTCTCGGTGATAGTGAATTTCCTCCCTTGAGAAAAGTGGAATGGAGGTAAAGGTGAAGTGGAGGACTCATGAGTTGACCCCTGACCTCTGTGGAAAGAAGGAAGCGCCAAATAACAACAATTTTGCAGTGATACGTAATATCTGCATGCTCTCATGTACGCCTACCTCAATAAACCCAGGACTATTGCAGTGTAAAACTGCTTAAAATAGCAGTGTGTAAGGTTTAGGGGGATTTAGTGGCATCCAGCTGTGAGGACTGCAGATTGCAACCAGCTGAAATGTCTCCCAGTTAGAATAACTTAAGTGTTCATTGAATAGGAAGTTTTTACTGGAAGCCAAATTATCAGCAAGTCCAAAACAAATGGACCCAGTGACTTAAACAGGTAAAAACGCTGCATCAAGCAGTGTTACGTTGCAAATCAGCGCTCCTCCAACGCTGTTCAGCTTGTCACAAATGGGCCACAAGCCCAGTAGCTGCTAATGTGGGCTCACCTTTTTCTCTGTATGCTCAGCTTATTTGTGATCCAAATGTTCGGGAGGTTTTTACCAGGCCCTGAATTATCCGTAAAGGTCTCTTACTCTTTGAATCAAACAAACCCAGTGCTTTAAACCAGTAAGAACACTGAATAAAGCAGTTTTACGTTCAAAAATAAGTGTTTTTCCAACGAAACAAGGAAACATAAATGGCCCTATCTAGAGCCAGTGTTTGGTTTGTCCATTCTGGGCTACTGTAGAAACATGGCGGTGTAACTTGGCGGATTAGGACCCACTCCCTCTGTAGATATAAATGGCTCATTCTATGGTAACGAAAACCCAACAATTCTTATTTTCAGGTGACTATACACTAAAGAAAACATACTCATTTTTATCTAATTCCATTTCTACCAGTTTATCCCCCTAAATCCTACACACTAAACCTTTAAAATAGGTTGACATTTTGGGACATACTTATCCAACAGAGGGTCTATTTCTTGGCTTACTTCCGTGGAGGCTTGCTGTTACCATGGGTTGCCAGGCAACCAGCACTCACGGAAGTGCAGAGCCAAGAAATAGTCCGGCCCAAAATGTCTCCTAAAACCACAACGTGTGGCTTTTACACTGCGGTTTTTGTACCAATTAACAATGGACATATTGTATGTTAATTATGGCGATATGGAGGTGCAGGTAGGCGGACTTTGTTACCTTAAGGAAGACTCTTCCCTCCAGTTTCCGGTTGTAGCTAAGCTAAGCTAAGCTAAGCTAAGCTAACGGGCTGCTAGCTCCAGCTAGCTAATATGACATATTCATAATGCCAGACAGACATGACAGGGCTATCAATCAAAATCAAAATGGCCAATTATTACTTTCAGTAGAGTCCTAAATCATCAAAGGACAGGTAAGTAGCAATAGACTTCCAATTTTGGGCTAACACCGTATCACATTTTCACTACAGATGTGGCCGAAAGAGATCACGATAACGATATTATCACAATATCTATGCAAAATTAGAAAATAAATGTATAAAAAAAAAAGGAATAATAATGATAGGAACAATGCTATCAGTCAAATTCATCTTTAATTTGTTTACAGTTCATTTAGTCTCTTTTTTTTGCAAATAATTGACACTCAAAATATGAATATAGAGAGGTTGAGGGAGAGTCTGTAACCATTACACTTTGTGAATAGTAAAAAGGAAACCAGATGGTGTAGGGGGAGGGAGACAAAGTGAGAATGGAAAGAAACAGAAATGATTTAAGATGTGCTGGATTATTTAAACAACATTACTATATGTGCATTATTAACATTATTTTTAAATATCACAGTTGTCACCAATACTGGTATATTGCGACACCCTTAATACCAAGTAGTTCCTCAACTCATGGGCAAATGTACGTCTGTGTCCTCCTTAACTTACCTAACCCCACAGAGAGGAGTGTTCTCCCAACTCAAATCTGAAGCGTAATGAAAAAGAAAAGAAAACTAACACCTGCTTAATTGTCTCTATTTATTTGAGTGTGAGTGCTCCACTGGATGTGTTTAATATGTTTACACTGCAGATCCAGAAGATGCCCACTAGAGAGTGCTGTGTAAAAGTGTAAAAAGTTCTACAGACCACTAACTAACACTCATCATGGCAACAGTTTATAGTGACAGGGTGATCGCTCGGGCTTATGACGTTGTGTGGTTGTGTTTTTGGTATATTTCAGCATCAGTTATCTTAATTTAATTTACCTGTGAATTAGATCTGGAATGGATGTGTGTCCCATTAAAATAGTTGTTGATTAACTTTTTTTTTGTTTTGGTATAAAGTATAAATTAATCTAAGCACAATTTTTGAGGCTTGAACATTAAGAATAAAGATTTCTGATTGACTAGGGGTGAAACTTTGTGGTTATTCTGATTAGATGATCAATCTTTAATCAGGGAGACTTGAACAAGAAAACAGAGAGATCAAAACTTGCACAGAGATGATTGTCTTGTTCTCCGTCTCTCTCCCTCTCCCTCACAGCTCTGTATCACAACTCTGCCTACATTCACGTCCTCGTTTCCTTTCTCCGAAGGTTCAACTTCTCACTTTTGGATTTGAAAGGATTTTTGGGGGTTTATCCTGTAGCTGCAATGCACCAACAGTTTGTCGTGACTGGAAGTGGGGAGGGGTGTGTGGTGGTGGATGGAGTATATATAGTTGGGTGTGACTGTAGTTTTGATAGTTGTGCACAGAGACTTCCCTTAAAACACTGACTTAAACCTGCATGTGTTTCTCTGTGAGAGTATTTCCACTCCTCCTTAAGCATTAATTTGAGTAGATTTTGATGAGACTGTAAAAGGAAACTAAAGTTCAGAAGTCTTTATGCATAAATTAAAACTTGTTTGTGTAAAAAATACATTTAAAAAATGTCCTTTTATACACAGTGATCTTTACAAAACCCTGTATTGTGGACTTGTTTTAAAAACGGTCCTTTGTGAATTTATTTTCATTGTTAAAATAAAATGCTTGAGTTTTTAGACACACACAAACAGAGATGCATGTGTGCATCCACAAATACACATACATAAAATAAACGTGGCATACACATGTATGGCGCACAACCAAATACACACAGGCACACACATATTGAATAGCATTTGTGTCTTCAGTGTAAATCATCCCCCCTTTTAAACTTCTCTTTAGACTTTTGTACCTGCAGAGTAAATGATGTGCTTTGAAACGTGCCGGTTCTACGCAAACATGTTTTATTACAATGTGTACTGACCCCCAAACTCAGCATTGTAAATGACACTCTGATCTAAATTCGAAGGAAATCTTTTCATTCCCTTCAAAAAGACCGTGCTTTTTGTTCCCCTACATGCAGGTGGATTGCGAGGAAGCATCCACAGCATCCCTCCAGGGGATCCTCTCAATTTACTGTTCAACTGTGAAGCCACAGTGCTGACTACAGAGAGCTGCTGTTTAATATTTCCCTCAGCCTACTGAGTAGAGACAGAAGCATTAAAGGGACAGTTCACCCCAACTTTAAATTTACATATTTTTCCTCTTACCTGTGGTGCTATTTATCAATCTAGATTGTTTTTGGTGTCGTCTGATATAATGGAACTAGATGGCACTCAGCTTGTGATGCTTAAAGCGGCAAAAAAACCCAACTTTTTTTTTTTCCTCCAACAACTAATGCATGTGGTTTGGTTTAGGCAACAAAAACATGAGGTTAAGTTTAGGTAAAAAGAAGAGGTTTTGGCTTTATAACTTTATGGGATGTGAATACCACTCTCTCAGGTGAAAGTTGGTGTTTGTTAAACCCATCCACCACCCTTCCTATTCGCCCCACTCGGACTTTTGCTGCCTTAACTCAAATTCTTGTCTTTCCCCCTGAGGCTGCCAATCTCCGTTAAAGCATAACAGTGACCAGCTGTGTATCATGCCGACATTAAAGGACGTTTTTTTTCTGTCGCTGTCTGATGCAGCAAGTCACTGCCCAGGCACCAGATTTCTATGACTTCAGAGTGAGACCAGGTTGGCTGGGTGAGCAAGCAGTAGTTGCACCCTTCTTTCTGTGTACTGACACGGATGGCGGATGTAGTTCAGTAGAAAGAAAATAGTTTCTACATGAAACTGCTCACAACAAGGTCTGTGGATTATCTTGAGGAACTAGGTCATGACTTCTGGAAAGAGACATTGATGTTGAGTTTTTCAAATGTATTTTTTGGGCACTTTTGAGCACCACAAGCCGAGTGCCATTTAGTTCCATTTTATTGGAGAGAAGGCAGACATCTCTACAGCTGATATCTCCAACACTCAGCAACTAACACCAAAGCAATCTAGACTGATTGATAGCACTACAGGTAAGAAGAAAAATATGTAGTTTTGATTTTGGAGTGAACTGTCCCTTTAAAGGTTTTATTGGCTTCTGTTAGACTGCTGCACATATACTGGAGGATTATATTGTGTCATCCTGAAAAGTCACTGTTTTTTTTTTAGTAATAATCTTGAGGGTGCAGAAATATTGCCTTAGCCTTCATGTGCTGACTTTATTAATTGAATATTTTCATCCTTCATAATAACATTAATATAATCCAACAGCTTCTGGAGCAGATTAGTGACCGTGTATTTTAGGGTACTTTGTCTCCTTTGGCTTCAATGAAATTTCATTATATTCCTCTTATATTGTGTCCTCTGCTGTCCTTACAATTAAAATGCCTTAAAATGTAGAGAGCACAGTGGTGGGAAAGACAAGAAGGTGGAGGGGCTTCATCGTTGAAGTGAAGGTGGGGGGGTGCGCTCATTGCGGTCCACAAAAACACAGACGTCCCCACCCTTCTCTAAAATACGTGCTCGTTACCTTTCAGTCTTTTTCTTTCTAACAAGCGCGTGCACGTACCTCGACTGTACCCCTCCCCTCCCATCAATCCTCAGTCCTTCGTCCAAACACAGAGATGTGAAGTCAGCGGGAGCCAGCAAAACGGAAGTAGAGAAATGTTTTTCAAAATAAATTACATTGATTTTTTTTTTTTTTTAAAATATAATTTTTGGGTCGAGGCTTACATTTGCATTTGTGCCGTACAGGGGAAGAAAGGAAAGTAAGTCTGGTACAGGTGTAGCACCATAACTGTCCCCTGTGATGACAATGTCGGCAGCCGGAAATGGGCCATCTGATTTGGCCCGATTCTGTAGCATCATTCATATCAAGTCTCAGCCGAGTCAAGCGCCTTGGATGTGGCCTGGCCGATTTCTTCTGGCATGCCTAGTTTGAGCCGATGCTGGGCCAGGTCATTTCTGATAACAGCCCAGTGATGTCAGCGGTGGAAGCCAGAATCGGGCCAGCTGATTTAGACTGATTTGGGGACATCATTCATGCCAAGTCTCAGCAAAGTAGGGAAACCGGACCCAGCCTGACTAATTTCATCCGGCATGCCGAGTTCAGGCCTATGCTGGGCCAGGCCATTTCTGATAAGGGCCCAGTGGTGGCAGCTGGAATTGGGCCAGCTGATTTAGCCCAATTCCAGAGTGTCATTTGTACCAAGTGTTAGCCAAGTCTTAGCCAAGTCAAGCGACTGGGGTCTGGCTAATTTTATCTGACATGCTGAGATTGGGCCGATGCTGGGCCAGGTCATTTCTGATAAAGGCCCAGTGGTGGCAGCGTTGGCAGCTGGAATTGGGCCAGCTGATTCGGCCCGATTCTGGGGTGTCATTCGTGCCGAGTCTCTGCGCCCAGCTAATTTCATCCGGCATGCTGAATTTGGGCCGATGCTGGGCCAGGTCATTTCTGATAACGGCCCAGTGATGGCAGTGTTGGCAGCCAGAATTGGGCCAGCTGATTCGGCCCAATTCTGGGGCGTCATTCATGCTGAGTCTCAGCTGAGTCGGGCAACTGGACCCAGCCCAACTAATTTTATCCGGCATGCCGAGTTTGGGCCGATTCTGGACCAGGTCATTTTGGCCACCTGGGTCAGTTTAACTGGGTGTGGCCTCCAAAATACTAAAGAAATTGCTGATTTTTTTTCTATTTTAGACCAATATTTAGCACCATTTGAGCCGTTGAAGAGGTGCCACTGCTCTTGTGCAGCAGGGGGAACATTTTCCCTTGCTTTTTTTTTTTTTAAAGAATCTGGCAATTACTTCAAATCAGTGGTAGATATTGCCGCAGCACTTGCAGGTTTTTTAAGCTTGTAAAAAATATATGTTTAGCTCATCTGTGAAGGCTAGTCGCCAAAAACAAGCCCCACATGTAAGAATGAGGATTTCATGAGAGGCATAAATTTTGGGAAGAGTAAGTTGGGGGTGTAGTTTTTCTTAGTTTGGCATCTTTGGCAATGTGTGTGAAATTTAATGAAGAAAACAAATAATAGGTTCTATGAGGGCTTTAGATTCAGTTTAAAGGTGCAGGTAAATAGTTTTTATCAGCCATGAAAGGCACATGGGGTTTTATTTTGAAAGAGATAGGCGGAAATGGCCTCTATTTTATTTTTGGCTTACTTCACAGACTCACAGTATACACACGCACACACACACACACACCACTCGCGGCTGGACGGCTGTCAGCGCTCAGAAGATGGTGGCGGCTGCGGCCACTGCGTTGCCCACCGCGCCTGGATAGCGCACAACAGCATTTCATGCAGGTGTCGACGCTCGTGCAGCGCGCGGATAACAGTCACATACCGGAGATAAGACTGTCTCATCTCACTGTGGACGGTGCAGGGAATGGAGAGGCTGGACGATGCAGCAGCCCTAAGCCTGTTATATTTGTCTTGGATTTAAGGGCAAGTGTTTGGAGGTATGAAGATATTCTCTGGTGTATCCCGCGCAATTCAATTAAAGTGGCTGGATCAGTGCAGCACTCAGCTTTGACCTGTGGGACTCCTGGTGTGGGGGGGCGTGGAGCTGAGGTGGAGACCTTTTAATTAGCCCGACTCTCTCCGGGCTTTCATCGTCTGCCATTTAGAGGAGGGGGGCACCGAGCTGCCGTGGGCAAAGTTTACTTCAGAGAAAGGCAGAGACTGGACCACACTTCATGTAGTCTGCACAGGGCTGTCTTTCCTGCGCTGTCCTGGTGACTGAAGACACAACCAGGAACCGGCATGGTCAGAATATGTGGACAGCTTTCCTTGGGGCGCACCGTGACGATGAATTGGCGACATTTGGCGTGAGTGTGGATACCAAAGCAATACCGATCACCACTGATCCGGCTGGTTGGCGCATAGCCTCGGAGGAGCGTGTTTACACGCTGACAGCTAAGCTCTTGCAATAAAACCATTTTGGGGGTATTTTATGCGCGCCACGTCTCATGCATTTGTCTCCTGCAGACCTCCGTGCACACCAGTCCCTGTCTGGGGGGGTTTGGAGACGCAGCGGTGGCGGAGAATCCCGAGCAGAAAGTCAGGAAAGGACGGGGCTCCGTCCACGGAAAGAGACGCGATTAGGCCCTGCAGCAAGCAGCATGTGGGGATAAATAAAAGCTCTGATGGCAGTTTTTACGCCCACGTTCCCGTTACCTGGAATTGATCTGCGTCTTCAAATTAAAAGCTGGCCTTTGCGATCAAGGCGGCAGTCAGCAGAGTCAGACAAACACCGCAGGAGGATGTGTTCAGGATGAAGTTTTGCTCAGACCTGTAAACAAAACGTGGTGAAGTTTAGAAGATAGGCCTGTTTGGCTGCTGGATATCCCCTGGGGAGCAGAGTGGACACGCGGGAATGGACATGCACCAGTAATGAAAGTATACTGACTGCACATTTGAACTGGATTTAAAAACCCCACACTTACTCACAACTTCCCAGTAACTCCTATTTCTTTACTTGTTTTTGTGTTTCTTTTGCAACTTTTCCTTTACACACATTCTTATGTAATTCTCTGAGTTGTCCCAAACATTTCTCCAATGAGTGGAGCTGTGTGCAGGCAGCTGAGTGGACTTGGACAGGCACAGAGAAAGCAGCAAGTGAACCTTGCAGTCTCAAGTGCGTCAAAACAGGCAGGAACGTAGAGGAATGCAGGGACTGACGTCAAGAGGTGCAATAATGACCTATTCAAAAGCTTTGGAAGGTCTGCTGGTGTTTTCTTCAACCACTACCCTGTTCACTGAGTGGAAGTTTCTCTGAAAAGGGTTTTTTTTGTGCTCTCCTTTTCGGGGTTAAGAGTAAACAATCATTGCCGCAGTTGTTAAACTGCGGCCTAATACTTTGCCTTACTTTTTTATTTACTTTGTCTTTGACATAATCACATAATCGTCCCTTCTGCATTGATTTTAATTTTTGGGATAGATTAAAAAGCAACATGGCATCCCCGCAACATCAACAACTGCTGCCTCACAACACAGAAGTAAACTGTGACTCAAGTGGAGATGGAGGCGTCTCAGTGAGGATTGGCAGCAGTGTTAAACACAAGCACGGAGGCGGGCCGCTGGGTTCAATCGGGGGAGGCTTCATTGTGGGGTCCAAGCACTGCAAGTACAGCATTTCCTCCAGCTGCAGCTCCGGAGAGTCCGGAGCCAGGAGGCCAGTGGTCAGGAGCTTTCGCACACATAAGAAGATGCCTCAGCTTTTTGAGAGATCCGCCGGTCATTTCTGGGACCCTAAGTTCGACTCTTCGATCCTGGAGGAGGCCTGTAGAGAACGGTGCTTCCCTCAGACCCAGCGGCGCTTCCGCTACGTGCTCTTTTACCTTGTTGCCGCTGCCCTTCTCTGGGGATTGTACTTTGCTGCCAACCCTTCCCGCTGTGACAGGACTGCCTTTCTCCTTCCCACTGCGTCCTTCCTCCTCTTCTGCCTCCTTCTCTTCCTCTTAACTTTTACTAAGCTCTACTCTCGCTGCTACAACCAAGCATCTCTGCTGCTCATCTTTGTAACCTTCACCTTGACCCTGGCCCCCCAGATCCAGACATCCAGCTTCAGGGACCCGGAGGCTCCCACACCTGAGCTCGAAGTGGAAGAGTTCAGTGGCATGGGGCCCATGTACAACCTGTCCTATGACAAGCTTGTGGGAGGTAGCACCTGGTCCCCCTGTCTGTCTCCTGTAGGCACCTTTTCCCTCTGTATCGAGGTTCTTCTGTTGCTTTACAGCGTCCTCCATGTTCGCCTCTATGCTTCTGTCCTGCTCGGGTTTCTCTACTCTGTCTTTTTTGAGAGTTTGGGATGGCTGCACCTGACCCAGGCAGGGGATAACTGGAGCTTAGCCTCTCAGTCAGACTGGGATACGTTATGTTGGCTTGGCCCTGCTAAAGCTCTGCTCCACCTCTGTGCCCACGCCATCGGCATCCACCTCTTCATCATGTCTGAAGTGCGGTCACGCAGCACCTTCCTCAAAGTGGGACAAGCTATCATGCATGGCAAAGATCTGGAGGTGGAGAAAGCCTTGAAGGAGCGAATGATACACTCTGTCATGCCTAGAATCGTGGCTGATGAGCTGATGAAGCAAGGTGACGAGGAGATAGGAGATAATTCTGTGAAACGATACTCCACCAGTGGTGCAGCAGCTGCCATCTCCAGCCCTAAAAACAATAAACGCAAGAAAACCTCCATCCCTCGAGGCCAGATAATCTTCAGACCCTTCAACATGAAACGCATGGAGCCTGTTAGCATCCTCTTTGCTGACATTGTGGGTTTCACAAAAATGTCAGCCAACAAATCTGCCCACGCCCTCGTCGGGCTTCTGAATGACTTATTCGGACGGTTTGATCGACTTTGTGAGCTCACCGGCTGTGAGAAGATCAGTACTCTAGGAGACTGTTACTACTGTGTGGCTGGTTGTCCCGAACCCAGACCGGACCACGCCTACTGCTGCGTGGAGATGGGCCTGGGCATGATTCAGGCCATTGAACAGTTCTGTCAGGAGAAGAGGGAGATGGTCAACATGAGGGTGGGTGTCCACACTGGCACTGTACTGTGTGGTATCCTGGGCATGAAGCGCTTCAAGTTTGATGTTTGGTCAAATGACGTCAACCTGGCCAACCTGATGGAGCAGCTGGGGGTGGCTGGGAAAGTCCACCTATCAGAGGCCACGGCCAACTTCCTGGATGACCGCTACCAGCATGAGGACGGACAAGTCATTGAGAGAATAGGACAGAGTGTGGTGGCTGACCAGCTCAAAGGTAGGTGCTCAGTGCCAAGTAGTTGAGTTGCTGCTACTTCATTTTTTATTTTTAGCTTGCTGTATGATATTGATATTGAGGGGCGGCCTCACAGCAAGAGGATTCCTGGTTTGAACCCCGGGTGGGGGAGCCCCTCTGTGTGGGTTCTACTCCGGCTTCCTCCCACAGTCCAAAGACATGCAGGTTCGGTTAATTGGTGACTAAATTGCCCATAGGTGTGAATGTGAGTGTGAATGGTTGTGTGTCTCTATGTGTCAGTCCTGTGATAGTCTGGCGACCTGTCCAGGCTGTACCCCGCCTCTCGTCCAATGTCAGCTTGGATAAGCTCCAGCCCCCTGCGACCCTCAAGAGGATAAGCGGTAATGGATTGTAAGATATTGACTTCCTAACAAGAATAATTAAAGTCCAAAGTCAGCAGTAGTTGCTACAAATTGGCTGTAACAGTGAAACTTATCGCTGCGATTATTCCCCCATGAGCCCACTAACCTTTATAGCATTTTTTGGTGCTAAAATTAATGTCCTGTAATGCCTCTCCGCAATCCCTTGAGGAAATTTGTTTACTTATTTCAGCATATCTGCAGTTTCCCCCCCAGGTGGATCAGAACAGTAGCAGGGGAGCATTTGCATTGGTCAAGGTCGACTCTGGGTTTTAGCTTCACATACCAGATGGACTGGCAAGGCTTTGGGTCTGTTACTGTACAAGTGTCCTCTGTGGTGTTGGTATTGTGTGACTGTATCACAGACAGACGCCATCTTCTTTCCCATCCTCCCCTCCAGCCTGTCTCTGCCAATTCTTTGTTCTCTTGTTCAATTACATTGCCTTCCAGACGTCCTCAATGTGTCCCGTTCTCTTAACCTCGCTCTGAACCCCGGGGATTGCTTTACAACTTAATGCAACTGTCGCCTTCTCTAATAGAGATTTGCCTGCAGCTTCATCTTCACCCCTCTATCTTGTCCTCTCTCTTCCTCGCCTCTAAACTGCTTGACTGCAGCTTTTATTTGATACATTTATGCAAATCGCCCCAGTGTAACTAAATGTTGGCTTAATGGCTCTTTTCATCATTCAAGGCTCGCTGATCCATTATCAGCCGCTGGAAGTGAAGTGACAGTGTCTGACTAAGGTAGTGCAGATGGTGTTCATCTGCCCTTTTGAATTAGCATTTCAGGTTTATTTTTGTTTCAATAGATGCTGAATGTGCTTCCTTGGAGGCTGCACGTCTGATTTTGTACAGAGCATTTAAGGCACGGATTAGCATGGACTGGTAATTCATGCAAATTGGCAATTCAAGTGTACACATGAATAATTTGTGTGCGCAAACTATCAAAAAATGCTCTACCTTGCAGGACTCTGCAAAGATTTTCATTATTTTGGGCTGGAAATCAGCGCTGTGCTGTGTCAAGGAACAAGATGGAGTGAAAGCGCCTCTTGTTTACCAGCCTGCAGGAGTGATTTATGGGCCTGCATTTTCCCCTCATCTCTTAGATTAATGAGTGACTACCACTCAAGCTCTTGTCCTTCTTGTTTTTTTTATTGTGAGGATGAATGTGTTACCTACAGTGTTATCACCCAGCCCACCCCTCCTCCTCTTCCTCCTTCTCCTCGACTCCTTTCTTGCCTCCATCGTGTATTGAGTTCCCCTCCTAAGATTTATCCTCTCCCTCTAGATCTGCTGTGCCAGTGAGAGAGCTGGCTGTCAGGAGAGAGTTGTGCTCCTGTGCTGTAAAATTCCCTCCACTGTCTGGCTCAGTCTGTGTTAATCACTTGGGTACCATTGCAGCCAGGCATGGATCCTGGCTGGGGCTGGTCCCTGTTGCCTGACGCAGAAGTAAATTGCTCTGACCAAGGCGCCGATTGCTGTGCAGCTGTCTTCTATATATTTTTGATGTCCTTTTTGGGTCCGTTTGATGCTCAGCTTTCTCACAAATTGTTTTCAGCGTACATTTTTTTTTTTACAGTTCCACTGTGACTTCAGACTGAGGCTATAGAGTCAAGTTTTTAACTCATCCTGTAAGTTAAACGTTCTTATTTATAACTTCCCACTGTAATTGTAAGCTATTTGTGGCTCATTGTGGCAGAGGTTCACACGGGGTGCAGCCACGTGTGGTCAGTTGAGTGTTGCAGCTGCGTCCTGTTAGCTCCACAGCACTGACCCGAGGCGTGGGGTTTTAGCAGCTAATGGAGATGTTGTGGCTCGGCCCACATCCCACTGGGCGATAGCTGGTGTTCGAGGTTAAGCAACAGTTTGAAACAGTGCAGATAGCTTTGAGGATAACCATTGATTTTTTTCATTACTGCTTAATCTGAATTATTATTTTTTCTGATTAATGAATTTATTGTTTACACAGTGCCTGATACATGTCTGAAGTTGACTGTTTTGTCCGACCATCAGTCCAAAACCCAAAAATATTTTATTTACAAGGACATGAGGACACAGAAATACAGCAAAACCTCACTTTTTTTTATAAGCAAGGACCAGTATATGTTTGGGATTTCGGCTTGATAGATCATTTAAAAGATTTATTCAGCATCAAATTTGGTGATTTATAGCCTGGTGATTAAGTTATTGATTATTTCAGCACTGGTAGGCATAAAGAAAAACAAAAAAATATCTGCAACTTGTTGATTAATCTATAAAATATCAGAAAATACTAAAAAAAAAGCCAGTTACGGTTTGATCACACCCAGGGTGATGTCTTGGGACATGTAGTTTTGTCCTGCTAACAGTCAGAAACCCAAAGATATTCAGTTTACAACAATATGAAATGGAGAGAACTTCAAAAACCCACACTGAGATGCTGGAACCAGAGATATTTGGGTTATATTTCCTTTAAAAATCATAAGTCAACTATCAAAATAGTTGCAGACTGACTTAAAGAACAACAACTGACCAGCTCACTCAGTGTGAAAGTCCAGAGTATAGGTAGGTGGTCCAAAAATGCAACCAAGGCATTCTGATTGTAGTTAAAAATCCTTTATTAATACACAGATAACCAACACGTTTCAACTAAAGAGTCTTCATCTGGGTGTAAAAGCCACTGGAAACAGGTGTGCAATTTAAAAGCTCATGTGAGGGTGTCACATGATATATTGGTGTAGCCCCACTAGACAAAAAAACACATTGGCAGAAATTAAATAATTAACATATTTAGAAACATATTTAGAAACAAGAAAAAAGGTTCAGTGCCAAATAAATAAAAAGGAAATGACTGTGAAATAAAATAAGAATTGTTATATATTGTGACAAACCTACATGTAAAGTGGCAGAGCCTGAAAATATATAAGATATGTATGAGGAGGACAAAAAACAAACAAATAGACAAAATATGTGTGCACTGAGAGGAGGGTATAATGCAAGAAAAATCATGATAAATCACCTTCAATGATACATGTCCAAAAAAACATGACAAACGGGCAATAATATAAGAAGTCAGAAATACATAATAATGATGGTACACCTGTTGGTTGTAGATTGATCCTCTGTCAGTTGAATAATTGATTAAATTCAGCTTCAGTTTCTGACATTTAGAGGATTAAATGATTAATCAACTAACTGAGGAAAAGATGGTAAAAATAATCGATTAGCTGCAGTCGTATTGTCACAACACAACTCGTCTGCTGATACTGAGATGATCTGAACCGTGCGGCCCACGAGGCTGTCAGTATGAGGCTGTTTGTGTGTTTGTCTCTATAAGGGGCTACATGTGCGTCTTCCTTACTGGAAATGGGAGCTATATTTGGACCCGTTTCCCTGGAAAGTACCTGTCCTTCCTTTTGTGCTTAATGCAGAATGATGGCACCTGCAGAAGATTACCCTTCAGAGGAGACTGTCAGCGTGGCCTTATTATCTTTCTGCTGATGACAGAATCACCACAGAGAGCCAGAGATGCTTATTCTCTCTTTCAAGTAGCCTTTGTTTCTGGGAGAAATGAAATTGTTTACGTGCTGATGTTGCCTCGGGGTTGTGCGTGCTACAGTAAGACTGGAGAAAATCTAGTTATCAGAGTCATTACTGCGTCTTGCTTTAATCTGTAACAGTACAATGATATTACAAATTAATAACAGCTGCTGTATGTATCTATGACTACAACGCCCAGACTGCTTCAGTGGCTAGCGGCAGACATTTATTTGGTTATAATTGGTATGTTTATAATAACAATGTGAAAGGGAAAGCTCATAGTGATGAACCTGTAGAGAATTATCATCTGAATCTGCAGCTCCCTCGGCTTTACAGAGCTTTATAGTGAGTTTTGGCTTCTGTTTCAGCATTATTTAATGGTCTGATCGCTAACGTCACTGCTTTGGTTCACTCTCACTGCTCTCACAGAGTTGTTTTTTTCAGCTGCAGTTGTCAGCTGTGCTCAGTGACCATATTTATATGCACAAAATATTCCAGTTGGTGTTCTTATTCTGAAAAACACAATGTTTCTACCAAGCTGTTGATGTGGAATTCGTATTCTACTAATATTACCGTTTACATTCAGGCGTGCACACTTCGATTAATGTGCCGAAACAGCTCATTTATCACAACAAAACATAAAAAAAAATTGAGCTGCTGGAGCCACTTGTGTCATTTTGGTCCTTTGGATCAAAATGGCAGACTTCTACTTCCAACAGAGGTCCTAGCTGAGCCCCTAATGTCCTAAAATCCTACAAACGCCCCTGTGTACATGTATGACTGCTGCAACTGGTCCCTGGCCTCCTGTCATTTTGCAAAAGTGGCCCCCAAGCAAAGCAAGTCGAATATCCCTGTCCTAGTCTTTCATAATGTTTAAAAGTAGGTGTGTTTTGTCTTCCAACCAGAAATGTGGGCTTTTAATTTTGGCAGTCATCTCTGCCTCGGCCCTGCAAACCTTGGCTAGTTGGTTTGTGTGGAAAGTGCTCATGCAAATCAGATCTGCATGCGCTGTATAGATGTCCAAAGAATGCTCCTAAAATGGAATACTACCGGCATATACCACATCTTAATTGGAAAATGCTGCATTTGGAAAAAGGTCTACTTCAGAATATCTAAACAGAACATGCTTTCATGACGAGTGTCAAATTCAGGATATTGTCATATTTGGAATCATAGTGGAAAAAGCTCCAAAAACCCATTGTACACTACCTGGTCAACAGCAGACAGACACAGTTAGAGACTAGGTGGTGTTAGAGACAGAGTTACAGACACAGTGGATGTTTAAACAGCTCAGAAGTTGGTAGAGACCCAAAACAGAGCCAAAAGAGAGTACATGTTTGACTTAGATTCACCAAATGGTCAGAAACTAAATGAATGATAATGGTGCTCCGTATCTGCTGGATGTGTAGATATGCTAACAGCTGCTGACAAATCTGCTGTGTCAGTGTAGAAGTGATGATTGGTTAATGGTGTGTTCACAACGTTTTTCCTCTGCCCATTAATGGACCAATAAAAATTAGTTATTGCCAGTTTAAAAAGACTTCTGAGAGTCTTCCTGTTTTGTATGCGTCCTCCCTCCTCTCTCCTGCTGTGAATCTTCCAAGCTGCTGCTGCAACTCGTTTTGAATGAGTGAAAAAAAGTATGAGAAATAACCCAAATGATCACTAGTTGCTCCACTTTAACCACCTTTGATCTAAAGAACATTTTCATTAATTTGAGCTTCTGACAACTCTTTCGTGTAATCGCACAGCCCCCTTTCCACTAATGCTCGTTATGTACTGGGTCCTCAATAACTCGCCACCTCAAGGTAAGACATGTTCTCAGATTCCATTTGAAATTGTGAGCGTGACCTTTTCTAACTTAACTACTGAGCCAAGCTGTGCCGGGCGGCCGCGTACAGTATATCCCTTCCCGACCTGCTCTCTCCTCTGCTTACCCTGCGGGAGATTTCTAATGAAGCAAGACTGGGTAATCTGCTTGGCTAAAGTGATTAATGTTAGTAATTCTCCATCATCATATCTTCCCACTCTGGCTTGGTGTTATTCCGACCCCAAACACATCAGCCGCCTGCCAGCCAGCCGTCTATATCACAGCAAATTATATTGATTGCCTATAATGAGGCTGTCATGGCTGTGTTTATTTATGACGAGGCAACAAGAGAGGTTTTCATGTCATGTGGATATCAAAGAGAATCAACCAAGGCCGGCGGTTGTGCTGACTCTGAAACAGAACATCATTTGTATTCTGGTCCACGATATTAATTTGTCCCGAATTCTTGTCCACCTTTAAGTCTTCAGAACAATAATTGATTAGCTACATTAAGATTGATTTGAGTACAGAGCAGAACCTAACAGCAAATGGTCCTTGTGATGAATGTTATGCGTCCCTTTGCGCCGGCCCTATTACTTCAGGCTCTGCAGCAGGTATTGGTTATCGGGAGAGCCATTTGTGCTTTTGGGAGACTCGCACACACACTCACACACGAACTTCCCTTACTCTATGAATGCTATTCTGTAGGGATGTACTGCCAATCAGCAAAGTGTACAGTATTTGCCCGAGGCGCTGTGGAGAATTACTTATTATGGCTGCTACCTGTGACCTTGAAAAACGATAAATGAGGCTGGTTTTGAGGTTACACGTAAAGTTGCAGAGATGGAGAAATGGAGGCGAGAAAGAACTAGACAGGGGAAGTAGATGAACTTACTGCTCTTAAATGTGGTCCAGTTCTGTCGTCTGAGTCTCAGTTTTGGTCCAGTGGGTGGTGGCACTAAAGAGCAGAGCTGCAGCAGCGCTGCCTTACCACCACTACATTAAGCCTTCATGTAACTGGACCTCAGCATTGAGCTCTAGTGTGAATCTCAAGCAGAGAAAGAGAGGCTGTGCACATGTAAGCCTCTGGATTTCACACCTAGGTGCCCTGACACACCAAGGCAACGGCTGGCTTTCAGTGAGCGATGTGCTCTGCAGGTAGACTGTATTAAAAAATGGATGTAGCTACCGTGACGTCACAGTTCAGCATTTCAGCTGTTGCCATCTAGTTTTTTTGGAGCCAGAAGGAACCAAATTTAGATGAGAAGGCAGAGGTGTTTTTTTTCTGTTTCCACTGTGAAAAGTTGTGGATGGTACCAATGGAACCCTTCCGCACTGTCCCCATTTTTGGTCCCCCCTCTGTTGGGGTACCTAGCACACAGATCTGGTACTAAAAGGTGGAGCTGTGAACACTGCAGTCTGATTGGTCAGTAGAGGACAGTCACTCTGCTCAGGGCTGAGCTGTGTCTGGTTTTGAGGCTCATGTAACCACTGTTCATACTGTGGAGAGTTTTATTAGACTGTAACTATAAAATGAAAGGATGTTTTGCTGCCTCTCACAGCAGCTGGAGTCGAAGTAAAAAATAACTTAATTCACTGGGCCGACTGCTGGCAACTTTTAAGGTGGAACATTAACTTGTTATTGTTATTCAATGTATGAGTTAACAACGTGAATCAATCAACACACCTTAACTATTCCTCATGTTATCTTTGACCATCACTTTAGTTTTTATATGACATACACTTTTAGTAATGAGTGGCTATTCAAGCGTTTCTATATAATAATCTCTGTTGCATTATGTGAACTGCTTATATTTTAATCCTCTCTTGGAAAAAAAAAGAGTCGTGGAGTATCATTCCTGTGGGCTCCAGCAACACTAAACCCCTGAGCTTGCCTGAGAAGGCCGAAATGCACAAACCCACTGTTTTTAAATATCCCATGGAGAGAGACTCTCACTGCAGCCTGTTTTATTTTGTTCTGAAAATGTCAGCGTGCAGCCTCGTTCTGTGGACGATAAACGAGGTGTAAGCTTCTCTCTGTGCCACTGGTAATGAGGAAATACAATGTGCATTGGACGGAGCAGTGAGTGACAACAACCCCGCCCACATGAAAGAGTAGTGTTTGTTTGTGGTGGAAAAGCGAGGGTCTAGGTACCATGACTGTGGAGACACCTCACAGACAGCCTGTCACTCAAGTCCCCCCCATATGCATAACTTTAAGCCTTAATAAAATGTACATGGGTGAGTCATATAAAAATATATACCCTGTACAGTTGTCATAAATGTTGAAATTAGCTATAGAGAGCATACAGTTTTTTGTAGCAGGCTGTAAACATGTTTATTTCTGCTGTGAAGTTGGGCATTTTAACATGGGTGTCTATAGGCATTGACTGATTTCAGGAACCAGCCTCAAGTAGCCATGCAAGGAGCTGCAGTTTTTGGCACTTCTGCACCAGCTTCATTTTTCAGCCCTGGATATTGCTGCTTGATCCTGCACTGTTGGCATTACTTGGCCCTTGTTCACTTTTTTTTCGGCTGATTCAGCATGTTGATAGGCGTCAGAGCCAGTGGAACCTGAAATCACTCTGATTGGCAGGTCAGCTCAGCGCACGAGAGGAGAAACAGAAGTGAGGAAAGTAAACAAACAGCTAAAGTCAAGAGGGAGTCAGATCATTGCAAACTTGTAATATTACATAAGATAATTTTTTTGCCTTTGAGCCCTTTGCAGAAATGGTTTGTAATTGTTTGTGTCATAGTTCGCTAGTGCATTGTAAGTATCCTTTGTTCTTTTAACATTTGGTTGTGTTGTTGATGTGCTAACTGGCTAACTAGCATCTTGAATCCGTCCTGTCGGTCTTCGGGTTTCCCATTTTGAATCATGAATACAGACTATGCAGAGTTTTTTCCTTTCATGCAGCCGCAGAAAGTATGTGCTAGTTGGCTGTTGGCTGTAATCTTTGTGGTCTGTTCAAGTGCAACTTTTTGGCTGGGACACAGGCGACATAAGGCGACACAGCAGTTGGCCTTCATTGCCACTAGTTCTTTGATGTCGGTTTGGTGTGGGCCTTAAAGCTCTGTAATTGTGTGTATGTGTGTGTTTGTGTGAGTTCTGTCAGTCTACACACTGCTGTACTTGACAAAAAGTTAAACGGTTTGGCTTTTTCACCCTAATGTATACACAGCTGTCTCTACCCCTGCCAACAAATCAAATACCTGGCATAATTTTCGTCTAGACTCTTGAGTCCAAATCAGTATGCACACACAGCATTCAGCCCTACTGTAGAAAGACAGGAGGGGGTCGATAGTGGAGTGGAGTGGCTTACTACAAGGAGGGGGTGAGGAGGGGCAGACATGGAGCCAGAGTATGGTTCGGCTGGGGTGGCAGCTGTCAGGATGGTGTATTAAAACCAGTGGTAAATAGATCCTGGAATTAGTAATACACAGCATCCTGCGTTCTGTAGCTGCCCTTTCATCTTTAGACTGGGAGGGCAACGTGGCTCTTCAGAGGCTGCCAGGGGAACAGGCTGCCACAGGGACTCTAAGCTGCTATATTGTATTGCAGCGACCGAACCCTGCCTAGAACACCTTGGCTCTGCATGGTAGATTACAGCTCTGCCGAGAGTGTAATGGCATAATACATCACACTGCATTGTACAGTAGCACCCTGTACTGCGTATTATGGTTCAGCACAGCATGGCATTGTAGCCTGCAGCAACGCAATCTCATCATTTATCATCTTCTGCCTTATCGTACTGAGCGAGTCTGCACAGCTTCAGGATCGCTTGTCATGCTCTGCAAACACGGAGCCATTGTGCCAAGGTTATTGAAGGTCTACGATGTGGTGATTAGCTGGATTTTATAGCTGCAGTCATTTAAGTTATCTGCTGTGTCACACTGTTACTCAGCAGGATCTGACTACCTGTACTCGTTCAGGAGGACTGTGCAGCAAGGGTATCGCTTGCTGCTTCGACCCAGCAGGCAATAATAGATTTGTACTCAGTGTGTAATGAATTTCTGGATCAAGAGCAGAGAAGCAGAAAGCATATTTTTTCAAAAGGCTGTAAATAATCTAACCTGCACGGCCCTGTGAGCTTTCTATTGAACTGATACTGCTGGAGATATTCCTCTGAACATCTACGTGTCCTGTTGTGCCCCCCTTAATCCTGACAATATCAGCAGACCCTGCAGACCCCTCAGTCCCCCTATAGGGGACAGCTGTCCTATTGGCTCAATGGTGAAGTGTCCTGTCTCTATCTGCTCTGACAGAGATGACCCAGGGCGGGGTGGATGAAAGAGTCTGATATCAGCGCCACCACTGCCTGCCTGATAAGGAACCAAGCATGCAAGCTGCTGACATAGCTGAGCATGTAGAACAAACACAAACACATGTAGCATGTGGAGTGTAACATGCTACACGCTGTTTGAAGAAGCTTCTTGCCTTTTTGATCGAGTGAGCTAAGCACACAAATCAATTTCAGTGGGTAATGCTTAGGTGACTAATTTGGAGACTTTGAATTGAGACTTCTCAATTACATCTGCCAAGGAGGTCATGTTTGGTTCGGTTTGTTTGTTTGTCAGCGGGATTACATAAAAACTACCCATGGGAGAACTCATTAAATTTTGGAGTGGATCCAGATCACGAGGCAACTACACAATTTATTTTTTACTTTCATCAACATTGCGAGATTCAGCATTTGGTCTTGCTGGAGGTCTGTGCTCCTGGAGTGCCCTTTTCTAATGCGACGAAAAAATAAAGCGCCGAAAAGTGCTACATTTTCCTGAACTTATAAGAGGTTCTAGCTGGGTGAAATGAAAGATTTTCTTGTGTGTAAATATGTTTTGAAGACGCATATGATCGTTGTATTATCACAGTATTGAAATGGAGCCGAAACGAAACAACGATGTTTAGTCGTTTCAGTCATTTACCAAGCAAAAAACACAAAACATTTCTGGTTTTAGTTAGGGCTGGGCGATATAACGACTATGTGCAATATATCGATATATTTTCAAGCAAGATTTAAATTTAGAAAACACTCATTATATCGATAAAGGGTCATGTTGCGTTACATAACATGTACCAGTGTGCATCTCTCCTCTCTCACACTTTCTGCACAGCTCTGCCCCACTCACTCACTGACTCACTCACAAGTTCTCCAGCAACATCAAGAGAGACACAGAGCTGCTACTATGTTTAATCTGTCTGTAAATTAGTCTACATTGCAACAACTGTAGATATGTTACACATGCTACGCCACATCAATCTGTGAGATGACTGAAATGGCCACAGTAGCACACATACAATCCAGCGCTGCGCTGCTAGTTTGTGTGTGAGGTGGATCATAGCGCATCGCCATTTTGTCTTGGTAGTTGTAGTCTATTTTGAGACATGGAGACAGTGAAAAGACAGTAAAAAATGCAGGGACAACACAGGCGTTTCATATACAAGACATATGTAACGCAGACAAAGTGTCTCTCGCTCCTTCCCTCCGTCGGCGTCTTTTGTTGATGCTCTGTGCATAGATAAGATTAATCGCCTAAATAAATGAAAAGATTTAAATTATTTTCCAGCACTAGATTTATTTGAAAGGTCATGGAAAATGACTCTTTAACTGCCCCCACAAAGATTTTTAATTGTTCCAAACCAGTCAGCCAGTAAATATTAAGACTAATTTCAGCTCTTCTAATATGAGGATGTGTTACTTTCCTCTGTGTTACAGCATTGTCCACCGATCAGGCATAACATTATGACCACTGACAGGTGAAGTGAATAACATTGATGGTTTCATTACAATGCAATGTTCTGCAGGGAAACCTTTGGTCCTGGCATTCATGTGGATGCCCCTTAACACAATCAACCCATCTAAACTTTGTTATAGTCCAAGTACCGCCACTCATTGCAACAGTACACCTGATGGAAGTAGCCCCCCACACTGCAGAAACTGCTCAGGAATGGTCCAAGGAACACGACAAAGAGCTTTAGGCATCAATCTAGCTTTCAAATTCCCCAGATCCCAATCTGATCAAGCATCTGTGGGACAAACTGGTGCCCCAGAGGTCCGTCTCCATGCCTCAATTGGTCAAAGCCAAGTCTGATCTACGGTGGAGCCTCTGACCTGTCGAGGCATGGAGACAGGACCTCTTGGGGTGTCCTATGTTGTCTGGCACCAAGGCGTTGTTGAGGGATCCTTCAAGTCCAGTGGGTTGTGAGGAAAGGTACTGGCATGCCCAGTGGATGTTCTCTTGGACTGGGAATCTGCTCTTAGTCACATACCCCAGGCCATTCCTGAGCAGTCTTTGTGGTGTGGCATGGCGCATTGTCCTGCCAGGGGGCGCACTTCCACCAGGGAGTGTCGTTGCCATGAGGGCGGGTATTGGTCTGTAATGGTGTTTGGGAGGGTGGTGCGTGTCAAGTGGCATCCACATGAATGCCAGGACCAAAGGTTTCCCTGCAGAACATTGCATTGTAATGAAATGATCAATGTTATTCACTTCAACTGTCAGTGGTCATAATGTTATGTCTGATCGGTGTAAATGGAGTATCTTTGAGTTCTTGACTCTTGCTCCGACAAAAAAGAGATGTCACCTCAGACTCTGGGAACTTGTGATTGTGATTTTTTTCTGTTTTCCAGCATTTTACAGTTTAAACAATTTAACAGTTAATCAAAAATATAATGAAAAGATACAGACTCGGAGTTGGTAAATGGACTTGTACAGCGCCTTTCTAGTTTTCTGACCACTTAAAGTGCTTTTACACGGCATGTCACATTCAGTCATTCACACACTCACACACACAGACATTCATACACTGGTGGCCGAGGCTACCATACAAGATGCCACCTGCTACTTTGTTAATCTTTCACACACACTCATCTTCGCTAATCTTCTGATTAGTGGATAGATGGATAGATAGAGAGTGATTGAAAATAAGCTCTAGTTTGAGTTATCAAATATCTCAATATCCAGCTGATATCATTGTATCAACATTTTGCAAGTGTAACAAAAGACAACAGAGACTTACCCACAAGACCTGTCACAGTCTTTACACATTTTTAACACAAATAACCGCCATTTATCCCCTCAGGGCATCTGGTGAAATGGGAGAGTAATGTGCTATGACTCCACATTTCAGCTGCTCCATTAGCTACCATTAAAGCGGTGGGGTAATGCAGCGCAGCCATGCATCGGTCTGTTGTGCGGAGGTGGTCATGTGGCAGATATTTACTTTCTCGTATAATTAGCCCATAACTCACGGAGGTTAGGAGTAGCGGAGGATGAAGGGAGTGTTTATCTGCAGGATGGTATACATAATGTCTTGGTTATGTGCTGTTACTTGTGTTGAAACTACAAAGTGTGTAGTTGCTTCACAGCTTTGCTGGTATTTGCTGATTCAGTCAGGCTCCTGAATAGAAGAGGCATGCAGACATGATTACCAGAACTGGACTTTAAAATCATCCCTACAGTGTCAGAGACATCCTGCCATCCTGGTATGCTTTAGTATAACGTGGCGTCAGTGCAGCCAGAGTTTGTAAAGGAATCTTTCTGCTGCTCTCTCCGTCATTGCATACAGCAAACCAATCTGCTATCATGCGCCGCAGGAGTTTTCACATATGCAAATGTGCCGTAAAGATCTGCTTGTATATCTTCATGCAAACATAACTTCCCCTTGTGCAGACTGAGACAAAAAAATAGAAAGCAGACAAGAGGAAAGGGTGTAGCGAGAGAGGAAATAAGCAGATATATACAGAGTGAGATGGATCGTGTTGCCTCTTAAACTTCCTCCTGTTAAGGGCTTCTGTTTGGCTCCGCCATGACGCCAACCTCAGCACAACTTACAGGGAAGGGTGTTTCCCATTTGTATCAACGCACACACTTAGCCCAGCTCTGCAACCTGGGCCTACCAAGGCTAATTGCCATGGCAACAAGCTATTGAAAGGGGCGTGGGTCAGCTGGTAACAGGAGGCTCATTTTAGATGGAAGGACTGGAGCTGTGACTGGGAGAAAGGGGCCAATTTGATGTTTTAAGCCGAAGCTCTGGCTTCCATGTTGAGGTAAAAGCCAAGCGAAGGCTATTTTTATGCAGCCACTCTTGGCCGCTGCATCTCTAACGGACACCTACACAGATACAAATTGCACACATCCTGACTTTTATTTGTAAACCTTGGAAAAGTTAAAGAAATACACGCGAAGGCATCTCTGCATCTTTCTCCCGATGCATATCTCCACTTTATTTTTGATATTAAATCTCTACTCGCACAGTGCGAGTTGAGCCGCGCGTGGGGCTAAGCTCTCCTCGCGGCCCGCGCAGATGCTCGGGTGATAAATTGCTATCATGAGTCACTGATGCATCCTAAGCTTTTCTCCTTTGTGATCAAGGGTACAGAAAATACCAGCGCTCCTCCTAACAGACACACACCGCTGACATTGACAGATGGAGCTCCGTCTTAAGGTGACACACACAATAACCCCCCACATCCACCCTCCTACACACAAACGCACACTCACTTCCACAGACTCACTCTTATGCACTTTGCGTCCAAGTACACTACATGCAAACACCCACACATGCAGCCGCACCCTGTCCGTGTTTGTGGGCTGTAGTGACTCGTTAGTGTGCACAGCGGGAGAGTGTGTGTGATAAATGGCTATGTGAATTATGAATGAGGGAAGATGACGGGGGAGTCAGTCCACCCTGAAGCCTGCTACTGCACTCAGCCTGCACGGATTGACTGAGCGTGTGTGTGTGTGTGTGTGTATATATTGTACACTAAAAGTGTGTTTTCCTCCATGAATTCCTTCAGTATATTTCTGTCCGTTATAACTGCATGTCTAAGTATTTTATTATTAGCAGGCCGTGAAGTGGATTTTAGAGTGTCCAGGAAGAAAGCCTCTATTTTAAAATGTTCGTCACTCACACCCTTTTTCTGGCTTTATAGCAAAAGACTTTAATATTAAGTAATTGTCCTTGGCTCACTTATGACCCCTCTTTTCCTCCCCTGCACCCTTTCTTCTCCACCTATTTATTCTCCCATTATCTTTTCAGTACCCACATATACGCCTCTATAGCTATTAATCTTAAATCTCCTGCAATCCCTCTTGTTCCTCATTATCTTAAATAATAGAATTTTGTTTTTCGGAGTGTGTTTGTGTGCAGTAGAGCTCAAACAATTAGCCAATTAATCAATGAGTCAGTTAACGGAAACTTAATGGCTCACAGTGGATCAATTACCAAAACTTGGATAACTGAAGAAAACAACAGTTTGCTGGTTAAGGTTGTTTGTTTTTAATACCGTCATCAGGCTTTTGGACTGTCTGTCAGATAAAAAAGCAGCTATTCTTTCTGGGTTTTGGTTACTGCTGTGAGGAACTTTTTAGTTCAGAAGTTTAAAAGAGTATTTCTATATTAATTCAAATGAAAATCTTGTTTTGTACAATCTCGGCACCCATCAGCTGCCGTTCTGATGACGATTTAGCCTCTGGGGGGCCATGCCCGATATTTCAGCGGATGTCTAGATAACAGATCCAGACCGAGACTTCCTCTACTTGAGACGCAAGAGTGGACATATAGTTTAGATATGACTAATCTGTATAAACAGTTGAATGCAAAAAGCTAATAAAAAGCTAAAAGGTCATCAGACAATAACCGATGGGCTCCAAGATTACATTGCGGCTAATGCATTCTGCCTCTTTTGCTCTCCGCATGGACTGCATGCAACCAAAGCCCACTAAAATGTGACAGGTCAATACTTGGAGTACAAACAGACATTAAACAGAAGTCAAAATTTTGTCCTGTTGCCTACAGATTCCATACACTTATTTGGATGTTGGGATCTATGCCTCACCAAGGGCCTGACCTCGTTATAGATCTCCAATTAAAGTAATAATAATAATTATAATTAATTCTGTTGAATAATGTGATTTAATTTACATTAAATCAACTGTTCATTGACTCTCATTGACTGCAGTATTAAGCAGCCAGCAGGTATGATTCCAAACATATTTATTCATAAAGGAAGCAAAACAAAACAAAAAAAAAAACACAAATCCTAACTAACTATGTACAAGCGTGGGTGTGTGTATATGTGTGTGTGGGTGTGTGTGTGTGTGTGCGCATATGCAAGAAAGAGACGAGAGGTGGGTGTGTGAAGCAAAAGGCTGTTTGGCCTTCAAACAAAATGGCTGACATATCTGTTTGGATATCTGTTTATAACGGTTATGTGTCATATAGCTTGCCTGTATAAGTCACCACTTAATTTGGATAGTCCACCACATAGATTATAGTGTATTGGTAACATTTCAACAGTGTATTAGCTGAGATTCGACCATTTAGCTGTGTCACTTTATTCTGTAGATGTAGACAACAAATTATCTACAGAGTACATTCATACACATACCTCTATATTTTCAAAATAATTTAGTTGCACATACTTTTATGTTTTATGTAGCATAGATTGAGTAAATACTGGTAGTTCAAGTTCAACTAAATTATTCTGAGAATATTATAATAAACGTTATTTGTATAACACTTTTCAAAGCACAGTTTTGTGAGATAAATAAAATAGTATACACCATCACGTTAAAACAGCTAAATAAATCAGATAAATCTGAGTGTATAATAAAAAAAGATAAATAATAAAATTGATTTATTGTAAAAAAAAAAAAAAAAAAAAGCCTTTTTTTATTACTTCATTTCTTTTTTTTATATAAACACACATATAAAACTTACAGAGAAGGATGTTTTACAGTTAAAAAATGAGCTTGCCCTCTGTTATGTAGTAGTGACACCATCTCCAAATAACTTCAAAAATATCTTTTATTATCTGGCATTTCTCTGCTGGAATGTCTTGTTACTTATTTACTGACATATACTTCAAATATTGATATATCTGCCACAAGGTAATTCCAGCCGGGCTTTAGTGTACAGCAGGCGCGGCTGGTTTCTCTTCCTGCCTCAGGCTCGGCTCTCTCAGTTGGCTTTATTGGGGGACATCCCTCCTGTGTCCCCTCCAGCTGTCTGCTGCTCTTCCATCCACGTACTTTATAGCCCCAGGAATCCCCCATGCTGTCACTCCTAAAGGCCAATTGCTGACTTACTGCACATAGGTGTGTGTGTGTGTGTGTGTGTGTGTGTGTGTGTGTGTGTGTGTGTGTGTGTGCTAAGTGATACATTCAGAGGTCACCCTTCATCCTTTTATCACTTTCAATCTGTCTCGCTTCATGTCAGTTCTCCTTTCTGCCTCCCTGTCCTGTTATTTATTTATTTTTATTCCATTTTTCTGCCGTCCATCTCGCTGCTGTCTCATCCTGTAACTGTTGAGTCAGAGTCCTGCCTCCACTGTTTGGTAAATGACACCTTCATCAACAAACATTACAGCAACGCTTATCTTAACAGGCTGCATATCAAATTGTTTCCGGCCCCTCTCTCTGCACTCGACCCTGAGATTTAATGAACCTGTCAATTCTGCTTTTGAAGAGGATGCCGGTCAGTGTGCAAGCAATTAGCATACATGCAGGTTACGTCTTTGTCTTGGACAGAATGTGATTCAGGGGTTTCTGTGGTGGAAGCTGAGCTTGTAGTTAGCAACCTCGTTTAATCCTGCTGTATCATTGGCCTGCTTTAGATAAAGAGTCCTCAGGGAGCGGCGCGGCACTCAGCAGAAGATGCAGCATATTTTCCTCATCAACCCCCAGTGAAGATGCCATTACTCAAAATGTTGAGCAAGCACAATCCGTGGCATTAGAGCAGAAGACGATGAGAGGTGGAGCGTGAGAGGGAGGGAGTAGTTTGTCTGTGCGGCCTGTTTGCTTTGATCATTAACCCGGAGTCACAAACTTGGTCACTGTTTAAATCGATGAGAGAGCGGCGCTCATAGCTGCGGGTCAATAGCATCGCAGGTCGACATAATTCAGCATGTGATTAAATCGAAGTTCAGTCAAGACTGTCACAGAAAAGATGTCTTTTTGTTTTGTTTTAACTCCTGTCTAGAAATTAATTAGAAATTGGTCTCTTATTGTGGTAATTAGCTCTTTTATGAAATGAAGACAGCAGTGTAAAAAAGGTCAAGGGTCGAACCAACTGAAGGTTCATATCATCATGGAGAAGAGAAACACCATTAGTTTTTAGTTATCATGCATTTCTTTATATAACCATGGATGGATTACTGAACAGGCCTACAAGGCACAGGCTCAGTGTTCAGAGGCCCAAAGTGTCAGGGGCCCCTCTGGCCTTCACCTGCAAAGTGTCACTCAAATTAACACTTATCGACCAAGAAGAGCCACAAAATGACTACAAAGTAACACAAGACCTTGAGCACAAGACCAACCTTAGAGAGACAAAAGATTACCTCATTAAGATACCAAAATTACCTTAGAGACTAAATGATTACAAATAGACACAAAATTACCTTAAAGAGATGAAAGATTACCCTAAGAAGACAAAATTACTTCAGAGACCAAAACGACGACCAAAAAAGACAAATTAATTACCCCAAAGAGACACAAAACTATCTCAGTAAGACACAGAATTACCTCAAAGAGACCCAACTGACTACAAAAAGACACAAAATTACCTCAAAGAGACACAAGATTACCACAATAAGACACAAAACTTACTTTAAAGAGACCATAACGACTACAAAAAGACACAAAATTAACTCACTGAGACCCAAATGACTATAGAAGGACACAAAATTACCTCAAAGACACACAGGATTACCTCAATAAGAGACTAGAATTACCTCAGAGAGACCCAAACAACAACAAAATGACACAAAATTACCTCAGTAACACACAATATTACCTCAAAGAGACACAAAATTACCTCAAGAAGACACAAAATAACCTCAAGGAGACACAAACGACTACAAAAAAGACATAAAATTACCTCAAAGAAACCCAAACTTACTTTAAAGCGACCATAACGACTACAAAAAGACACAAAATTACCTCAGAGAGACACAAGATTACCTCAGAGACTGAACCAGAATCCCTTAAAGAGACCCAAACAACTTCAAAAAGACAAAAAATTACCTCAAAGAGACACAACGTTATCTCAATAAGACACCAGAATTACCTTTAGAGAGACCCAAACAACAACAAAATGACACAAAATTACCTCAGTAACACAATATTACCTCAAAGAGACCCAAATGACTATAAAATGTCACAATATTACCTCAAAGAGACACAAAATTACCTCAAGAAGACACAAAATTACCTCAAGGAGACACAAACGACTACAAAAAGACATAAAATTACCTCAACGAGACTCAAAATTACGTAAGAGAGTGAACCAGAATCCCTTAAACAGAACCAAACAACTACAAAAAGACACAAAATTACCTCAGAGACACAATATTATCTCAATAAGACACCAGAATTACCCTTAGAGAGATCCAAACAAAAACAAAATGACACAAAATTACCTCAGTAAGACACAAAATTTCCTCAAAGAGATCCAAATGACTATAAAATGACACAATATTACCTCAAAGAGACACAAGATTACCTCAACAAGACACAAAATTACCTCAGAGAGTGAACCAGAATCCCTTAAACAGACCCAAACAACTACAAAAAGACACAAAATTACCTCAAAGAGACACAATATTATCTCAATAAGACACCAGAATTACATCAGAAAGACACAAAACGACTGCAAAGAGACACAACATGACTGCAAAGAGACACAAACCACCACAATATGTGTCTTGCTCCTTTGTCGGAGAGGTGGTGAGGCCTTTTGCATGTCTGTGCCCAGGGGTCCATTGTCTCATTACCTGCCCATGCATATAAGACCTTTTTAATAGAACTATTGAAAGGATGTGTGTACAGTGAATGACGTTATTACTCTCATAAAGAATGTACAGAAGGAGAAGAGAGAACATCACAGTGTCATTTTTATTGTCCTGGGCTGGAAACGTTCTCTTATGGATAGAGAAAATTCTCATTTCCTATGCTGAATAAACCATTTAAAACTCTGTATTATCTGTCACAAAGCTAAAAACATGGCTGTTTTGCACAGCTCATAAAAAGTAGATGTTTTGAGTTTGCCGAGTCCTGCTGCAGTACTTCGACTCCAAGGGGGGTTCACAGTCTTTTTCTTAAATCTTTTATTAAAAACAAGTCAAAAACTGGATGAGGATGATTTTATCCTAAAATAAGACAATGCAAGGCAGATCACCGTTATAAAGAAAATTACAACCGATTTGAGGAAGGCTTTGAGACAGAGAAGATGTGCTGAACAGCATAAAGAGCCATGTGGTCACCATTATCAGAGAGATGAAACGAGGGCGGGGGCATTAGCATTCAGAGGAGCGTGCACGGGTGAAGGGTTTGACAGAGGAGAGGACGATGGTGTGAAAAAGATGAGATGGAAAGTGAGTTTGCGCTTTTGGGATGATGTCAGCCGGAGCAATTCCTCGCAGAGAGGAGCCCTTGACGCTTATGCAGTGATGAGGCAAACAGATATCGGCTTGGACACAAAAGAACAGGGAGGATAGTTGGACTTGGGATGGAGAGAGAGAAAGACAGTGAGTTACAGTGAGATTGACATAACAGGGGGAAAATACAGGCCACTGAGCAAAGGGTGGTGGTGGTGGGGGTAGGGGTTTAAAGATTTTGGAGGGATGTCAACTGTATCTATTGCCAGCAGACCATGGCAGCCTGGGACGTTCAAGGATGGAAAGATCGAAGACACAGAATACAAAATGAGCGCACAGTATATACGAGACAGACGCAGCCAAGCGAGAGTTAAAGACTTTGGAGGCATGTCAAGTGTTTCTATTGTTTTTGGAGCCAGGAAAAGAAACACCGGCCAAATATGGAACTTGTGTTATAGTGCCACCCCTGTTTACAGCATCGAGGGACAGAGAGAGGGGAAGGATATTGACAGATTTCGTTGATTGCAACAGGAAGAGAGACCTCGGTATGGCTTGTTGTGCTGGGACAGTGTGTTTGTTTGTAAGCAGAAAAGTGCTCCGATGTAATTCACAGTTAAGAGTTTTTGTCCTAAACCTGGAAAGCCAATGTGCTGAGAAAGCCCAGGTGGTATGCAAGACTTGCTGGGTTTTTTATGGCTTATGTAACTCGCTGTGGGTTATCTGGGGTCTCTGAGTGTTTGTGAAAAACTGTTTTGGTTTGGCTGCGCTTCAGTGAGTTTGACTTGTACATAGTAAGCACGACTTCAGTTGCATTCAGTCTGTAACACCTTGTTTATCAAATATCAAAATGATACCTGACTTCCTACAAAATGAAAGGAATACTTCACCTCCAGAATGATCATTTGCACATCACTGTATATATTAGTCATCCCGTGTTACCTTGACTCAGTGAAAAACCTTTCTCTCGCATACCTCCATGATGATATTAACGTTTGGTCATGGACTTTCCACATCCAGATACAACGTCAACAGTACCCTGGGCATGTTGGTTGTTGACGTTCTGGGACACCGTGTCAAGTTCTGCTTGTTACATGCATTGTCTTCTTTTAAAATACACTAGTGTCTTCACAGGAAATTTACCATTTACATACAGTTCCTTTCAAAATAAACATACTATGTCAGTACGACAAGGCGAATTGATGTTTTTTTGACTCCGACAACTAACACACGTGGTTGGGTTTAAGCTACGAAAAAATACGTGGTTGGGTTTAGGAAAAAAAGACTGATCTTACGGGGCCGAACACCGCTCTCCCAGGTGAAAGTCAGTGTTGATGTGGACACATCCACGCGTCTTCACGCCCTTCACAGACTTTTTGTTCCTGTCCCGCTGCGTTTCCCCCTGACACTGCCGAGCACCGTTAAAGTATAACAGTGACCGGCCGTGTTTCATGGCAACGTTAAAGGACAGCTTTCTTCGTCAGCGCCCGACACCGCAAGTCACTGTCCAAGGGACTTCAGAGTGAGACCGGGTTGGCTGAGTGAGCAAGAAGTAGCTACACACTTGTTTCTTTGTGCTGACACAGGTGGCAGATGTAGTTCAGTAGAAATAAAGTAGTTCCTACATGAAACTACTCACAACAAGGTCTCTGGATTATCTTGAGTAACCAGGTCATGACTTCTGGAAAGAGACATTGCTTTTTTACACACAGTCTCTTTCAAAATAAATGCACTACATCGCTACAACACTGCAAAGTGATGTTTTTTTTAACTTCAACAACTAATGCACGTAGTTTGGTTTAAGCAACAAAAA
The DNA here is from genome assembly GCA_019142605.1 of Cephalopholis sonnerati. NCBI lineage: Eukaryota > Metazoa > Chordata > Actinopteri > Perciformes > Serranidae > Cephalopholis > Cephalopholis sonnerati. The sequence continues at coordinate 24,338,036 of JAGQAX010000016.1, forward strand.
AAAGGTGGTTAGGTTTAGGAAACAAAGAACAGGGTTTGGCTTTATAATCTTATGGGACTGAATACTGCTCTCCCGGTTGAAAGTCGGTGTTTGTTGGACCCAACCACCACCACTCCCGCCTGCCTTACTTTGATTTTCGCCGGCTTAAATTTCGTTTCTGTCCCTCTGCGTTTCCCCTTGATGCCGCCGAGCACCGTTAAACTATAATGGTGACCGGCCGCGAATCATGCCGATGTTTAACAGCGGCTTTTTTGGTCAGTGTCTGGCACCCGAGCCACTGCCCACGCACCAGACAGCTTCGAGACCATGTAGGTTTAACAACAGCAAAAGAGAACAAGCACAAACATTTTCTACATTTTTGGATTTTTCGTTTACTGTGGAGGCATGCAAGAAAAACAAAGTTTTCGTAATGGATTCAGTGTGACACAGGGTGACTGATTGGGTGTTAGCTTTTCCCACTTAAACAGCATAATATGATTTAACAAGGTCTTTAATGAGTGGCTTTTTCTGTCGTACATGCAGGGTGGTATTTTCTGTTGTAATTTTTCCCAACCATTTTGGCTTGTGCCCCCCCTAAAACAAAACAATAGCCTCTTTTACACTGAGCTAATGTTTTGCCGGCAGCGGAGATAGTAACAGAGCCGAATCCTCGTGGGTGTAAATGGGACAGCCGGCAGGACGGGACCATGGACGGGACTTGTGAGATGTTTTGACAACGTGTTAAGTGTGTGACCCACTGTCGGAAGATTTTAAAAGCAGCTAGCAGCAGTTAGCAGCTAACTCAAAGTCAAAAAGCCAGCTTTGCTTTTTTACACTCCAGGACATTCCAGAAGCAAAAGAGGCGTGAAAAACACGCCAGGCAGCGCTTTCTAAACAATGGCAACAGTAATAATCGCCCCCCGTTATCGTCCCTGTTACCAGGCGGTTGATCTTGTCCTCTGCTCGGAGGGTAAGGAGCTACCAGATCTCATTGTCTCTCCCATTTGCAGACATGTTCACTGTTCTTTGAGTTAGCTGCTGACTGCTGCTAGCTGCTTTTTAAATCTCCCTGCAGTGGGTCGCACACATAACACTTCGTCAAAACTTCACCCACTCCATCCTGCCAATAGTCCCTTTCACACAGATCTCGATTCAGTGCTGTCACTACCTCCGCTGCAGGCTTGAAGATTCCATGATCATACCTTCTGAATCACAGGCAGTGTAAAAGGGGGTTGTATCTCCCAGCTCTAATCAACTTTAATCTATCAGTGTCCCTTCGATAAAACATAATGCTGGGTATTATTTAAAGTGTGTTGTTTGATTCAAGCACAGCGTGCATGTAAACACATACTAAAAGAACCAGCATTCAGAGCATCATGCTTTTGTGTGAAGCATCCCCTCTCTTATCTTATTCAGAAGACTCTCAGACGCCTCTGCTTGACATTGTCTGAGCCTGAATTTAACATTGTGAATTATTCTGCTCATTTTCGTACGTGCCCTTAAATGTCTCAGAAGTAACCTGCGCTCGGCAGAAGTGTTCAGCTGTAAAAAGGAAAGGAAGGTCAACGCGCCCCCTCCCCCACTCCCACTCCCCCAGACACATACTCTGCTTCTCCTTTACTGTCAGGAATGACAGTGTGAGTCCCGTGGTGATTCCCTATGAAAAATGCATACGTGTCTATCATGTTTTCTGACTGAATGGGTTCACCCTTAGACAGCAACACATAAAAAAATTTTCATTTCAACACCACGACCAAACAACACACTCCAGCCTCCACTTCCTTCTCGAAAATCTCTGCAGTCGCTATCTCTCTGCAAAGCGTTCCGCAGTAATGAAGTCCTCCTAAACAGCCTGTCATACTGGACAGGTTTCCTTCTGTTCCTCCTGCCCTCTTCCCCCCCGACGGGGACAGGATGTACAGCGTATCCCAGGATGGGGACGCAGTGGAGGGAGAAGGTGGGGGCTGCTGGCTGGCAGTGCCACCTGGCATGGAGAGCTGCCCAGCCTAGCAGTGCTAGTTTCTGTGCGCCACCTGCTCCACTGCCCTCCTGCTCCGATACCTGGCCCTGGAAGGCAAACCTGTCATTATCAGAAAATAAAGCACATGATATGTTTGTGTTTGTTTCTGCGTGTGTGTGCTGATCCAAGCCAACTCTCCTTCCCTCTTTGTTGGCCTCTGTGTTTTTCTGCTTTTAGTGAACCTCCCTGGGACAGCAGCGGCAGCACTGGCTGTTCAGTCCCACTTGGGTTGCAAATGGAATTTGAAAGCAAAGGTGTTGCTTTGAGATAAAGGAGCAAGACGTTTAATATTTATAGCTACTGTACCTGTAGCGTTCATGAGCTTTTTTAAAACACCATTTATCCATTCTTCTCTTCTTCTGTTGTGCTTCCCAAGGGTAAAATTTAATTTTTTTCTTTCCGTTGAATAACAGTTTGGCCTTCCGTCCTTTATTCCCTCTTTTTGTGTGCATTTTGTATAGTAGTAGAATAAGTGTGTGTCGCAGCTAGGCTTTTTGTACCTGATTTATATATTTGCATTCAGTGGAGGGTAGAGCACTGAAAATCTATACTCAAGGAAAAGTACAATTACTCCCATAAAAAATGACTCAAGTAAAAGTGAAAATTACCATTTGAGAAACCTAACTGGTTAATGAAATTACTCAAAGTACAAGTTACTTTCCATTTTAATGTTTTGAAAGGTTTAGTGTGTTTAATTAAGGTGGATATACTGGCAAAAATTGAATATTATATGATTATATGATATGATTTCCTCCGTGTATAATTATCTCAAAATAAGAAATGTTGTGTTTTTGTTACCTTTGAATGAGCCATATCTACATAGGTTCACATGCTGCACCTCCATTTTTCTACAGTGGCCCAGAATGGACAAACCAAACACTGGCTCTAGATAGGGCCATTCACGTTTTGTTTGTTTGTTTATTTGTTTTTTAGGGCTGTCAAGCGATTAAAATATTAATTAATTACATTAATCACGTACATCAATTTTAGCTGTGAAAGTATTCAAGAAATTTCAGTTCAAATGATTTTGGCAGATGTGTCGTAAAGCTGTTGGATTTTGGACACAATTGTCCCCCTGTCCTCTACCACCGAAACTGGCCTGCAATCCATTTTGAGAGGGAGTTAGTCAGTCGGTCACAGGTAGACGTACTCAGTTTGCATCTGAACGCCTGGTGGGGCTTGCAAGTGTTTGCATCAAAGGCTGTGCTAGCTCGGACCTCCGGGTTTGCTGCCTTCGATGACACACCGGGTCAAACGGCACCAATTAATTGAAATCAACGTGTTATTTTGAAAGCCCTAGTTGCTTTTTTTTTCGTTGGCCACAGTAGTTAGGAGCCCATCTGTGATGCAGCACCAGAAAAACACTGATTTATAATGTTTTCACTGGTTTAAATCACTGTGTACTTGAGTGAGCTCTGTGGATAATTTGGCTTTGGGTAAAAACCTCCTAATCAAAAGTGATCTGAGATTAAAGGTGAGCACACATTAGCATGCGGTGGGCAAGCTGCCCTTCTCCGTCATGACCAACAGCCTCAGAGAAAAACTGATTTGGTGTATATTTGATATTTTAGAGGTCTCATGCTTGGCTGCAAAAAAATGGCTCAGTAGCGCCCCCCACAAAATTTCTATGAAACAGCCCCCGAGGCTGGTTTCACCTACATGTATGAAAATTTGTGGGCACATGTAACATCCCAAGATGTACAAAAAAGTCTCATGGAGCCATACTCTAAACTCCAGAGGAAGTCAGCCATTTTGAATTCTGTGTGCAGTTTTGGTGCATTTTTAGCCATTTCCAGGGGTCGTACTTACAGACTCCTCCTAGAGATTTAAATTGTTTTGGTATTTTCTGCGTTTAAAAGTATTCTTTCTGTGTAAATAAATTACGCATTATTTTGCCTTCATACTGCGTCTCCCTCTTTTTTGTCATGGCTTTAGAGTCAGGTCATTGCAAATTAGGGACTCGTCCGTCCTTTTGGACCGTTTTTGCGCAAGATGGTATGTAACTTTGATATTTGATTTGTTACTGTGTTTGTGACTGTCTGGTTACAACTGATTGGCTTGTGTGGAGAAGAGTGTGGATACCTGACCTGAGCCCGACGGGACGGGATGGGTCGGGTCGGGTTAGGATAACAAATCAGAAATTTTGCTTGGGTTTGGTTTGGGTTCAGCTCACTTGACATGCTGCTGTGTTGTGCTATGGCCTATTCAAGTGGCAGAATTTGTTATTTATGAGACAACTGACCTAATGAAAATGGAGGACGCTAGACAAAAATTGCTATCAGTAAAGTTTAAAAACTGCCGAAAACCATGCAGGGAAATTGGTGGTAACAAGTCAAGTAACAAACTGCTTCAGACTCGGGTCGGTTTGGACTTAAAAATCAGAAAGTCTGTCGGGGTCGGGCTGGGCTTGGTTATAACTGTCTCGGACTCGGGAGGGGTTCAGTCAGAAAAATGTGGCCCAAGTTGCGCTCTAGTGTTGAGCGCGTTTGGACACAGGTCCAAATTTATGAATGAAGTGGCATCATAGCTGACGTCACTTGGTTTTGAAAGGGTTACCCTGGGGATTCCAGAGAGTGCTGTTTGGTGTGCGTAAGTCCTTTGTATTGGGAGTCGCAGTGATTTGTTATTGTATTTGGGGGTATTATTTGGGTTGCGCGGGGTAGGGGAGGTTTTTCTTTTTGTGGTTGTGTGTGGAGAGGTAAATCAATATAAGGTAAGTGTTGTCTGAGTGGTCTGCGTAAAGTTACTGTTACACAAACGGGTATTCCCCTATTAGGGTTAGGGCTAGGGTTAGGGGGTGTTACCCCTTACAGAGTAAATGTACTTGAGTAAAGAGTAGAAGTACGTGAAAAGTACTTGTTTTCTTTAAAATGACTACTTATTTACTCATGTGGGTTACTTGTAATGCGGTACTACACACCCCTGGTTGGCTTTGTTCAGGGCTGATGGAGGGTTTTATCGTCAGTGTCTGAAATGACCACTGCAATCACAACTTAGTGTTGCATCAACCTTTTTTTGTTTGGCACACCTAGCCTCTAAACTGAGCCCCTCTTAGCATCATGCAGAAAAGGGTGCAGGGACGGCCATTGTCCCAGAAGAGCGTGGACGTGCTACGAGGAGGTGAGAGAAAGGGAGGAATAGAGGTGATGGTATTATTTGGTTGCAAAGTGCTTTTCTCGTGTCGCTCTCCTCTGTCCTGAACAAAAGGGCTTGGAGAGGGAGATAATGTGACTGGGCTCTCATGGGAAAAGGTTATCTACTGTTTCCCTGTCAGCTGATAGCACAGGACAGGACACTTCAAGTCCCAGAATGCCCCGAGGCCTCCGCTAATGATGCTCTTCAATTAGCCCAGGGTCATCAGAGACGGAGAGAGGCACACACACGTACATGTACCTGTATTACAGATCATCAGGCAGATTAGCACAGGCTGACAGATGGATAGTCAAACACACGCTCACTCAGCTGGAAAGAAACGAGCGACATCAAGCATGAAGTTTCCTGACCTTTTCCCCTGCTGCGAGGCCTTTAGAGCACAGCTGTATTCTGATGATGCTGGACCCTGTCGAAGTGGACAGTGGAGCCAGCTGCCAGGTTATCAGAGCCACAATTTACTGCCTGACAACGCTGCAATTTCATCCGCCACAAGGTTGCATCGTAGAGATGAGAAATTGGCCGAGAATGGCCAAGAACAGGCGCACGAACATCTGCAGACACTTGAACTCACGTAACCCCCCTCTCCCCTACTGCAAACAAACACAGATAACATGCTGTGCACCTTTGCGAGCCCCCGCGGTCAATTTATCTTGCTCTTCTCCGGCTGTCAGGACTCTGCCATGTGAAGTGATTCCCTGAAACAAGCTGTCTGACCGCAAGATGCAATCAATCTAACACACATCCACATTAACCTCTGAAAGGGATGGGTATGGATTCCTGTCTGTAAGCACGAGCCACGTTCCTCTGCTTTAGTCTAGCGAAAGGGGAAATGTCTGAAATCAAGCCAGCAACACATTTATTTTGATGTAAGTCAAAGCCTAACATGAAGTGATGGAGAGGGCAGGCTGCAGCTGATCTCCTGTCACCTTCCTTAGCTATCAGTTTGTCATTGTGTCCCTCACTTTTCAGACTTTTATTTCTGAGTTTTGACCCACTTTTTTATGCTGTGTTCTACCTCTTATCCAGTTCTGTATTCATGTCTGGCATCTTGTTTGTAATTGTCTTTTTAAGTGTGTGTTTTTTAATAAATATCAAGTCATTATTCTTTCATCAGCCATCAAATGTTCCCCGCTCTCTCTGCCTTGAACCCTTTTCTCTCTAGTAATGTGTTGCGGCGCGTATTATCAGGCTTGAAACACTTCATTATCTTTAATAAGCTGTTACAGTATTGGGGAATAGAGGCTGAATGGTCCAGTGATTTCTGTTTAGGTGGATTTGGCTCTGTCCCCGTCTTATACACTTTTATTATTACTCAGCAGGCACCATTGCTTTTACAGCAGATATAGGATTTGCATTAATCGTGACTCTAAATATATTAATAAATAAAACAGTATGACTCACGTACTTTAGTAGTTTTGTGTTTCAGCCCGAAAAGGACGTGGCTGTCTCTTTGACTCCATCTGGCTTGTACAAATCTCAGTGAACAGGCAAGACGACGGTTACAAATCTCTCACAGTCATTAGGAAAATGACATTTTCTTTGCTGCATCACATGCATCATTTCAAGATATCGTTAAAGGGGCAGTGTGCTGGATTTAGTGGCATCTCAGTGAGGACTGTGAGTTTGTGAAACGTCTCCCATGTGCTGAGTGAACGCTCAGTTGGGATTCCTTCCATGTTCATAGTTCAAGGGCTTTTTGGGGAGTGCCAAATTATCCGCAGGGGTCTCTTCCCCTTAAAAACAAACAGAGAAGGTGATAAAAAAAAACTGGTTAAAGCAGTTTCTTGTTAGTGTTTCTCTGACGTTGTTCGGCTCGTCGCAAACAGACACCTTGCCCAGCACCTTCTAATGTGTGCTCACCTTCATATGCCCACACACTGACCGTAGTCATAGACAGAGGCGTTATGTTTTGGGGCTGTCTGTCCACCCCATTCTCATGATTGTGATATCTCAAGAACCTTTTTGTGATTGATTTTAATGAGAATGAAGCTTTTTGCTGGAGGTTTTTGCATTGCAATGCTCCTCGCATTCTTTCACTCTAAGCACGAGCAGGAGGTGAAAAACTTTTTTGACCCATAGTCCAATCTGATGATTTGAGAGGCGGGCCTTCTGTGGTGGTCATGACAATAAGTCTACAGCTGGCAAACATGGAGGAGAAACTGGTGGTAGTGGTTGCTGGACGTTCGGAGCTATATGGCATGACAATAGACAGCAGGTTGTCAAACTGCCCTCAAGTCATCCTAAAATATGCCTGGAAACGGCCATCATGGAGGCGAAGCTCCTGGACCAACTGGTGGTACTCCCCATGATCCGCCCTCTTTTGTAGGATCTCATGTGCCCGACAAACTATTTACTGACAGCCCCTCCCCCTCAACCAGAGCTACAGCAGTTACCCTCTGCCTGAACATTTTATGGGCTAGAGACTAATTACTGTCAAATGAATAAGATAGATAAACAGTATGTTGATTACACGGGAATGTTAGGAGGTGATGGGGTCGTTGCCTGGCAACAACAAAAAGGTGCAGCAGGCGATTTTTTTTTTTTTAGTAGTGGCATTCGTATCCCATGTGTCCTGTCCTTTCTTCAAACTTTGCACAAGCGTCCACCCGAACTCAAGGGTGAACCGAATAGAATTTGGTGGTCAAAGGTCAAGGTCACTGTGACCTGGTCCGTCTTATTCTCATGAATGTGTTATCGCAAGAACACCTTGAGGAAATTGAAAATCTGGCACAAACGTCCACCTGGACTGAAATATGAACTGATCAGATTTTGGTGGTCTGAGGTCTGTGTGACCTCAAAAAACATGTTTCAGGCCATAACTCAAGAATTCATTCAATTCCACACAATAGAATAAATATAATAGAATAAAATGATGAAGTGATGACATTTTAGATCCGAGAGGTCAAAGGTCAGCTTCACTGTGACATCATAATGTTCTACAGAAACACATTGCTTAATGTTGTAACTCAGGAACAGAAGGGGAGACAGCTGGTCAGATCCTGAGTAGGTGACACCTGCCTTGGGTGCCAACATGACAACAGCAGTAATTGCATAGATCTCCTGTGCTGCCGGGTTGAAGATGTGTGTGAAGCAATGTGTGAAATACGGGGGGCCTGGGGGGGCCCGGCCCCCTTGATTAACCCATGAGACCTCCTGAAAGCCTCAAAAGCAAAATTTGAAGGGGGTCTCAAATTTTGTCAAAAAAATAAATATATAAAATATAATGTTTTTCATCACTAATGGTCACTAAAATGTTTTTAAGCTCACTGTGTCCAGTATTCAGAATTTAAAACATTTATCCACGAATATGTTTGCCAAGCCGAGCCAGCCAGTCCTGTGCGAGTATGCAAATTAGCTATGTGCGCCAAACAGAAGAAAGACGTAACGTTACTGCATATTGAGAAAATTTAGATCGGTATTGCGCAACAATTGGGAGATGGGGGCCCCCTGAATATTGACGGGTATTTCACACTCTGGTGTGAAGCATCCACGTTTTAAAATCTGTTGCGTCTTTGCAGAAACATCCATATTTGAGGGATTGTGAACTGTCATGGCGACATTTGAGTCTGGACAGACATGGATGTAAACAGTAATTGCAACTTGACCTATTCATGGAGGCATACGACTGCACTGAGGTCATTCTAGTTCCATTGATAACCTAAAATTCAGACGTTGCAGAGGATTTTACAAGGAGCTGAATTATCCACGGAGGTCTCTTCCTCTCCAAAACAAACGGACCAGTTGATTTAAACCAGTAAAAACACTGAATAAAGTAGTTTCATGTTAAAAATCTGTGTTTTTATGCTGTTCAGATCATTGCAGCTGACTACGGTGGCCGATACAAAAATGCGAATGACCCTATCTAGAGCCAGTGTTTGGATTGTCCATACTGGGCTACTGTAGAAACATGGTGGTTCAACATGGCAGACTCTGTAGATATAAACAGCTCATTCTAATTTTACAAAAATACAATGATTCTTATTTTCAGGTGATTATACACTAAAGAAAACGTGCTTATTATATTCCATTTCTGCCACTATATCCCCCTAAATCCTACACACTGGACCTTTAAGTGTGATCCTTTGAGGAAACGCTGTGTTGAGGGAAAGACAGAAGAAGAAAAGAGAAGGCAAGAGGGAGGGGTAAAAGCAACCCTGCTGACCCACAAGCAGAAGCAGAAGTCACTGTATGTCCCGGTGGGAGGCAGGGAGGGATTTGATTAGCAAACTAATGAAATCAGTCAACGCAGTGTGTGTGCGTCGTGTGTGTCTGTGTCTGAGGATCTGCCTTTGACACACAGTCACACTCACACACTCTCGTCCTGAGAGGCAGTCAAAAGCTCCCCACAGTTTCCTGCTGCCTCTTCTTGCTGCTGTGTCATTCTGCATCACTGGTGCGGGGAATTAGTTCTTTGTTACTGCTGTTTACCACCTTCATTTCCCAACCCTGAGTCCTCATCCACCTGGCTATCGACCCAGCTACAGCGAAGCCGTCCATCTACACCTCCGCTCGCTCTGTGTATATGTGTTGGACTGGGTGTGTAGGTGGTTGGAGGGGGTGGATTTTTTTTTTGTGAGCATCTCATAATTGCACTTGTGTTTACATCCGTCTCTTTGTGTGCATGTTTTCTTTTTTTGTTGTTGTTGTTGTCTGCTTCTTGAGCTGCTTGTCTCTGTGTTTGTATATATGTGTGTGCATGTGTATCGTTGCAAGTGAGCCTGTGTACCCTTGTGTCACATGTGTGGTCTCTGTGTGAGTGTGTCACAGAGTGCAGCCCCAGGGTGGCTCCGCAGAGGCGAGGCAGTGGCAGGCCTGTCTGGAGTACTTAGGCCAGACAATGCTCAGAGCCAGAAGCTGTGGCTTCACTGACAGTTGAATTATGTGGCTGAGCACATGGTCACAGGTACTTACCTATGCTGCTGACATACACACACTCACACACATACATAGATACCTGCTGTGGTTGTGGCTTGCCACAATACAGTGCTGCAGGCTGATGAGTTAAGTCACAAACACTTGGGTGGACGGAATTGCCGTGTTTTAGGGAGCTGAGCACTAAAGGTGTGTAGACTTGCTGTGTGTGTATCTATCTGAGCGACAAAGTTGGCAGCAAAAATCCAAGCAGGAAGTGGGCCATATGTCTGCGATGGTGATTAAAATTTGCTCTGTGGGAGCATCCTGTTAACTCAGTGGTCTAAGGATGTGGAAAAGACAGGAGGAATCTTACAGAGACTGTGAAATGCGGCAGATTTGTGTGTTGCGCTGCATCTTTAAGTACACTATAAGGCAGCTTTTGTTCCTGGGTGTATTACCGAACAGGCCCTAAGCCAGAGCCTCTGTGTGAGGTTGCTGTTATTAACTTTCCTGTCAATAACGGAGCCACAAAAGACCAAAAAAAATTGAGGCATGAGACTGAAACCACCACGATACATTTTTAGTCAGTTTTATTTCCCTTTATCTGTTGGACTTCAACTTTGTGGGGAGAAACAACAGCATGTTGAAGGTCTGCCTGCTGGCAGTGGGGGGTGCGGGGGCTTTTATGCATCCAGGCCCAGGGGCCCATTGTGTCATGATCCTCCCATGCTTGTTTTCATAAGCAGTCACAAATCTGATTTTTAAGATACTGAAGAAAGTCATCAGAATTGGTTGAGAATCATGGACGAACATGCTCTCGATTTAAAGTGATTTAGTTAATGAATACAGTGAAAAAATTAGATGCTTCCAGACTGTACACAGAAGTTGCTCCAAATTAGAGTGAGTCAGTATGAACTAAGGGGAATTCTCATGTTTACAGAAACAGCCAAAGGAGTTAATTTGTGGGATAGTTTGAAAACGAAATGAAAGTGTGTACCCTTTATAGATTTAATTTTTTAAAAAATATTAAAAAATAAGATTACTAACAAATATAAAACCAATTTATGAATACTAGAATTTGTAAATAATTTTCTTTTGGTTTGGGACTTTGTGGTATATATAATATACATTTGTTTTGCTTGTTTCTTTAATTTTATTTTAAATACCTTTTAATTTTTTCCTCATCTTTCTATTTCAGAAGAGTGTACAATGATCAAGTATCATCATCTACACCCATCCCTTTACCTCCACACCCATATTCCCAAATGATTAGACAAAACAACAACAAGCAAATAAAAAAAATTACAAGCAGCACCAAAGTTTTAAGTAATAATATCATAAAATTGTTTTGGTTTGATGCTGCTGAAGCTCCAGGATTTATACCCTGCCTAATCTTCAAGAAATAATACTTTGAATCTATTTGACAAATCAACATAATCCAAAATTAGAACAAAGTTCTTTAAATACTCAGCTCCACCCAAAACAAAATTTTAAAGAATTTTTAAGACTAAGATTTTGTTTTGAGAACAGTGTATGTCTCATACATAGTTATTCTGGAAACAATTTAGGGAACGGTTAAGTAGGAAAACCACAATAATCGTTTTAGATCATCAGAGTCTTTTTGGTAATGAATAAATGCTTTAAAATGCTCATTCAGCCTTATTATATCTTTTAATTTTTGTTTACATTATGTGAAATAATGATAAATGTATGGTTAATTTAAAGTTTGTTATGCTCTAATTTATTATATTTGTGCCTTTTTTGTTTCTACCTGAACATTACCTGTTCGAATGGTTAAATAAAATAACAAATAAAAATAAAAAACCTTGTTAGGCAAACCTTAAACCCTTAAACTATCTGGCAAATAATGGAACACTGGTCTGAGCAGGAGCATTTCTGCATGAATGCGTGAGAGGAAGTGACATCTCTGGACAAGACAAACAACGAAACAGAAAGAGACAAACAGAAGGAAGCATATAACTTGGAAAATGACCAAAATAAATTAAAGTTTTAGACAGAGCGGTCAGCTTTGTGAGCCGAATCTTTAGCTTAAAGTTGCACAAACACACACACACCTTGTAGGACTGATGGAAACGATAACATGTTGATAGAAGTGGGAGGACGCAGGTGTTCAAATATTTGGCCCTGGCCTGTTCTGTCTGAAACTGTTACTGTCTCACGGTCATCGGGACCTCACATGCATTTTCTCCGCACAGAGATACACGAGCACATGCACCTGTGGGGTACATATATGAAAGAGTAATTATCTCATTACAGAGGAAGTGGATTAAGAATGATGTATGGGAGGATTTCAGCTCCTCTGTACAGAAATTCGTCCTCAGGCTACGGAGTTGGGGTTGAGGAACAGGTGAGGGTGCAAAAGAAATTACAGTGGAGGAAATGGATCTGTGGGAAGAAGTGTTGGCTGCTCGTGTCATGCTGTTTGTCTTTTCAACACTCTCCCTTTCTCTGTGGTTCATCTGTGATTCCTATAGGAGGGAAAAAAACATACAAAACCCTGCATAAATGCATCACACATACATGTTTTTATGTTGATGGAGACAGGAATGACTCATATGTGTGACCTTGGCTTCTTCAGCTGGGAGATATTGATATTCTCTGCTTCTCCCTCTCTTGATTCTACTTTCATGTGAGAACCTGCTAATGTAATTCACTGAGGGAATTCATCCTGCCGGGTACTGAGCCTCTGCTGAATCCTAAAACAACCACCACACAGGGATGACTAAAGCCAACTCCAGCCTGTTCCAGTTTCATCTGAGAGTATGGACCGATCTGCCTGTGACATCCTCCTCTCTCTTTTCGTTTCTGTTTCTCCAGGCCTGAAGACCTACCTGATCTCTGGCAGGAAGGTGGAGCCGCACTCGCTCTGTAGCTGCTCTCAGTTAGGGTTGGCGGGGCCTGAGGATCCTCGCTGCCCCGCTTCCAGGGTGCACACACCTGACGGAGCCCCGTCAGCCTGCACCCTGCCTCCAGAAAGCGCGAAGGTGAGCGTGCACTATCTCTGAGACAATGATATGAAACAGCAGCCATGTTGTTGAGGAAGTAAGTATATCTTTGGGATCATTTTTCATCGCACATCAATATCGCCTGAGGAGGAACACCGAGCTGCATGTTCTGCCACAGCCTCTTTGATGTTCATATTTTTTTCGCTCTCCGTGTGCTTTTGTTTATGTGGGTGTATCAGAAGCTTTAATAAATATTTTTATTTTTTGCATGCAAGGAGCTTTTGTCGAAAAAGAAAATGGAGGTCTAACCTTGCACCCTGCAAACAGGGAGTATGGGAGGAGGATGATGGGAGGCAGGAGAATCAGCGGGGGGTTCTCTGTATGGAAATGAGCTCTAGCAGGGAGTTGGGAGGCCCTTCCACTGAATGCTCCTCCATTTTCAGCTTTTCATCTTCTTGCGTGGCTCTCACACAAACACACGTCTGCCTCACGCGGACGGAGCACACTCCTTAAACCTTAGCCTGAAAGGATTGACAGAGCACGTGCAGTTTGCATGTTTAACGTAGCACGCAGGTACGCAGTGTGTGCCACCTTATATAGGATGTGTGTGTTTTGGCACGTGCCTCGCACATGTCTGTGTCATGGTCATTCATAGCACGGCACGCAGCATAGCTGTCACACAAATCTCTTTCTCATACACACACTCTCACACTTTCCATTCTGTTTGAAGAGGATGAGTGGGATGGAAATAAAGACCTTGAGCCCGCGTAGACCATACGCCTCTTGTTTACTCTCCATCTCCTTCTCCGTTTCTCAGTGACTGCTACCGCTCTTGTTAGCGATGTCCTCACTGAGATAAATCACAATAAGCCAATAAAAATGTGAGATGATAGTAAGACTTGTCACAGCCTCCCTAGTTTGTGTTCAAATGACAAGTTTCGTCTTTTTTTTTGCTGCTGCCGCGATGCTTCTGCATGTTTCTTTTGTCACCGTGTCATCCCGCAAGAGTTTTGATCTCGATCTCTGCCATCCTTTCATGTTTTTCTCTGCTCGCATCCTTGATCTGTATCTCAATGTATTCATCTTTTTTTTTTTTTTTCCTTTCCTGCCCCCATATGCTGCATCTCCCTCCATACTGCCCCCCCTCCTCACCCTCCCCAATCTCTACCTCCCTGCAGTCTCCTTGTATATCCTGCAGTGTGGCCCTGATACCAGGGGAGGATCAGGTTCTGGAGGAAGGAGCGGTTCACAATGGCTGCCATGACGACCGCAAGACCAACAGCAGCAAGGTTAGCCTGTTGTTGTCACCTGAACCAAACAACTGAGACTTTTAATTCGTTTTCTAAGATGATTGATATTTGACTTTGGCTCTGTTATCATGTGCATCCAGTGTAGTATATTTTATGTTATGTTTCCTTAAGATATCGAGGCATTGTGATCCAGCTCTGGTTACATTTACTCAGGCCCAGCAGCAAAAAGAAGGGCTTAAAAATAGTTCAAAGAATTAGAACTCCATGAGTCCCAGATAAAGTGTGCCACAGACGCATGCATTTAAATTGGTATGACTGTAGCACACCCTTTAGCTGTATATTTCATATTTGGACTCCTTTATATCATGACTGACCTGTTTCCAAAGCAAAGATCCATTATCACAGCTTCTTTTTTGGGAATTCAGGGCTGCGTTCAGCTCTAGCAAAACGTACCAAACGATCATTTAAATGGAAACGGTGGTGTGTTGAACACCCTGTTGTGTCATGCGAGTGCTCTGCCTTTTAATACAGAAGAGTTTAATTCTACTCAGCTCAGCTCAGGGGCTTTACTGGCATGGGAAACATACATTTCCATTGTTGAGGTAAGTGTGAAATTAAAACAAAAAAAACCACCAGTTCGTAGCGTTTTGAGGAAACATGCCATTCAACCTGGAAACAGAAGCAAAACAATGCACACTGTTTTCAGACTCAGTGTGCCCTAAGTCCTCTCTCCCTCTTCCCTCCACCAGGACTCTTCAAATCTCAAGTGCTCCCCAGCGGTTTCTGCGGGGCGCAGCCCCAAGGCTCTGAACGGCCTGCTCAGCCCTCAGCTGGAGGCTTTGAACAACAGCCAGACGTCACTGTGTGAGATGCTGCAGGAGAAGGAGAAGAAGACGTGGAGTGGAGGAGCCATGGGCATGGACCACTCGGCGCTCATCCCTCTACGCTCCAAGAACTTCAGGGAGAGGAGCGATGCTCACTTTGTGGACGTCATTAAAGAGGACAGGTGAGAATAATCTGAGGATAAACATAATGATGTGAAGTTGAGCAGGATGTCAGTCTCAGTTTGAAGATAGTTGATTGAAACACATTTGAAATCCTGACTGATTATAATTCTCACTGCGTTTCCTCTGTGCCTGTGACAGCCTTATGAAGGACTATTTCTACAGACCTCCCATAAATAAGCTGAGCCTCACCTTCCTGGAGAAGAGCCTGGAGTCTGCTTACCGGATAAGCAACCAGGAGGAGGTGTGTGTGTGTGTGTGTGTGTGTGAGCTGTTTCTGTGCAGGACATAACGGTGCCTGCATGTCTGCGTGTTCACTGAGTGCTCATGTGTGCGTCTGTTTACATTTTACATTATCCAAAAATATAATGAGCTTACCATAGTCGTCCTCAGTGTTACTGTGAGTTTTGCAACTGTCAGAGGAAACCAGTGTGTTTTTGCGATCCCAGTCATCCCACCTCTGCTTTCTCCACCTGTTAGCATCTACCTGTGTTTGTGCGTGTCTCCCTGGCTGTTTGTGTTTCTCTGCGAGTCTGCGTCTCGTCTGGGAAGCCTGTTAGCTGCTGCGTTATTATGACCAGACCGGTCAAGACTGCGGCAAAGAGAAATCACTGCAGGACCTTAAAAGTAGTTTTGTGTTAGTTTGTGATGTCCTCTGCTGGTGTAACCTCAGAAGTGCATCTTCACTCTGGTGGCTGCAACTGTTGCTACATCGAGTAGTTTAGAGTCGGAGGCATTGATGTGGGAATTGAGATAGATTTTATTGGACTCACTTAAGTCATTTAATTATCATTGATTGTTGGATGATTAAGTTTTAAATCATCCTGCATGGTGACACTATTCTGATCATGCATTTGTTCAGCTGCTGCTTTCTTAGATTTCACTGTCTGCTTCTCATCACTCTCATTTTGGACCTTGACCCCTTGTTATTTTTAATCACTACTTAACTTGTGTGTTTTAGATTATTATATTTCTGCTATGCTTTCGTCTCTCTTTCCCTCCCAGGTGGAAAACCAAGCAGCAGTCCAGACTTTCGCCAGTCCAATGTTCAGTTCCTTCCTGGACATGCTGCTGTGCTGTTCAGTGTTTCTGTCTCTCTCTCTGGCCTGTTTCCTTCGGCCGCTCGTCACCCAGCAGAGTTTGTCCACACCGGCACTTGTTCTGACAGCTGTAGCCGCCCTGTTGGAGGCTCTGGCTCTGCTGCTTGCTATACGGTGAGATACTGAATGTAGAGTATGGGTCTTAAACTACGAGACAGCCTGTGACACAGTGTTAGCAAACCTTCCTTTCTGTTTAAATTTGTTAGTATTTTAATGTAGCCTCTTCTTCTCTCCTCGTCCCTACCATAGATCAGTTTTTGTCTTTTTTATGTGAGGCAGGGGGTCTTTAGGGGGAGATAGCAGGTCAGCAGTATATGCCACATAGAAGTGGTTTACATCATCTGAAAACTGTGAACCTGAAGATTATTTTGAGGTGCAGTTGTCATGTTTTTCTCGCCATAAATATGTAATTAACATTGTTTTTAATTAGGCACCTATTCAAACTCTGAATGTCTAGAGTGTATAAGGGTAAAGAACATTATGATGAAAGTACTTAAGTACTGAATTCTCGTGCTCAATTATGTCTCATAAATTGTTGCAATAATTTTGGGTGGATACCATTTGTTACAAAGTTGTGGCTTTTGAACACTCAAAAATTGGTAAAAATGGTCAAAAATCCCTAAAAAATATATATGATATTAACACTAAGTCCTTGAGGAACATCATAGAAAAATCCAGCCTTTTTGACATTTGAAGATTTCTGTAGAAATTACATTTTTCGGCGATTGGATGGCGAGCACTGCTGTTCCAGAAACTGCTGAGAAGCCCTCTTATTGTCAATTAACCTATGAAAGCTACACATCCTCTGGATGCCAGAGGTTTCTAGGTAGACTGTGACCATCTTAGAGGTCACTACAGGTCATTTTTTACAGCGATGTTCGTGTCAAAAAAGGTCTCACTACAATAAAATGGCTACTGTTGGGAATTACATCACCACACATGAATAAAATTGGGCTCAATGAATCTACAAGAGTCTTATCTTTCCAGCCATACCCAATTTATGCAACTCCAACACTGTTTTGGGACCCAGTGTGCAGAAATATTCAAATATAATAGGCAAAACACACACTGCATGCAAAAAAACTGCATGCAGTGGCATGAAGTGGGTGTGTCTGTGAAGTGAAGACTTGTGGGTATCCATAGAACCCATTTTCATTCAGATATCCTGAAGTGGGAGGTCAAGGGACCCCTGTGAAAATGGCCATGCCAGTTTTTCCCTCCCAAAGCCTAACTTTGCAGAGTTATTTAACCCTTCCCAACAAGCTAACGTAGGATACATCCTCTACTTTCATATGACACCTGTATCTAAACTCCAGCGTTTAAACTCAGCCCGCTACAGCCTCTGACAGACTATAATGTTGGTTGAGAATGCTGACGTGCTCGCAGAGTGGAAGAGGTTACAGTAATGATTTCATTTGAAGGAAAAATCCCAACACACAAATCGGCTCTTTAACTCCACATTTAACATTTAGCCAGCTGCTCTTAATGGGGCAGCTTGTCAACATTAATGCTTTAGTTGTGATGAACTGCACTCTGATTTCTGCAGCACAACACACACCAAAGTGTCCATTACTTTTAGGAGAACAGTACTCAAGTGTAATGCATTCACTTGAGAAAAAACACTTGTTTTTCTTAATTAAAAATATTATTATCCCGGAACTCTGAGAAACATTTCATCAGCTCGTTTTTCTGAATTAACGAAATAATAATCTTGTAAATTCTTTTTTTTTTTTTTGGATAATAATGTTGTTAATTTAGGAAAAAAAAGAGCAAGATTTTTTCCATGACAACTTTTTAAAGAATTTTTAAAGAACTTTTAAAAAAAACAACAAACAACAAAATACTAGAGAGGGCAGTGTTCTGCTCTACTGTAAGTATAATCCAGAGATGTAATCATACAGTTGGAAAGCAGAGAGAGAAAGATGGACAAGGGGGAGATGTTGACACGGACACTTGCTCAGGCTGGGATTAGAAATAAGGGCTCTGGAGCAAAACGACAGTTGTCTTTTTTTTACATATATATATTTATATTATTTTGATACACCCACTTTGAGTGAAAACATATTGGTCAACTAAAGTCTGTAATCATCTATAAAATGAATAGGTGTTGCACTGAGATACCAGTTTTAGAGATTTATGTCTGCAATCAGTTCATTATTCAGGTTGGGATCAGGCTGGGTTCAAACAGGACACTTGAGTATCAGTAACACTTTATTACTATTATCTCTACATCATAATAACCTCCATATGAATTACAGTTGTGTGTTTTCCTCTCCAGCATGGCTTTCTACCTGGACAGTGTGCTGAACTGCACTCGGGTGCTGATGAGAGCGATTTCAGGCTGGGTGGCGCGTCACTTTATAGGAGCCGTCCTGGTGTCCCTGCCCACTGTGGCCGTCTTCTCCCATGTCTCCTGTGACATGCATCTCTCCATCCAGGTGGATTTGAAGTTTCATATTTTTCCTGCCTTTAGAAATGGATCATGTTGGTGTTGAAAGCTTTGATTTAATTGCTGTCTTCATGGCTGATTTATCTCTCTCATTCAAACTGTATACTTTGCACCTCACCTGTAGGGCTACCATGCTCGTAAAATCCATATCTGACTTTATTATATTCAGCATATGTCTTTTAGTCGCACAATGCATTAGTATTGCCTGCAGTCAGTGGAATTTATGTGATAATCTGATGGGCTCTTTTGACTAATGACTCTGTGCCCCGTGTTTTCCCCAGTTCACCATGTTCATCTGCTGTGCTGTCATCATAGCTATCGTTCAATACTGTAACTTCTGCCAGCTCAGCTACTGGATGCGCTCACTTCTAGCGACTTTGGTGGGACTGGCAATGCTTGCCCTGCTCTTCAGCTCCCCCTGCAGGTATGACATGATGAAGGGACAATGACAGGAAATAAAAGATTTGAAAAATGTGATGTAATTTAATTGTGTTCAACGATGGTGTAGTGATTATGTGACAGCTTAGTCACTGAAATTTCAAGAAAAGAGCAGAAATATGTGGAACTGCCTGCCACAAAAGCTTGATTCAAAACAATATATGTTATTTTGAATGAAGGATTTTCCAAAAAAGTAATGTTTCATACACATGGGTGGATTACTGAAGGGGCCTGCCAGGTAGAGGACCAGGGGCCCATGCGTCAGGGGACTCCTGGCCTTCACCTGCAAAATATCACCCAAATTAACACGTACTGACCAGGAAGAGACTTAGAATGACTACAAAGAGACACGAAAAGGCCACAAAAGGATGGAAAGGAACTTAAAGAGACACAAAATATTAACAAAAACAAGCAAAACAACCACAAAGAGACAAAAAAGACTTCAAAGCAACACAAAATGTACCCAAAATTACCCCAAAGAGACATAAACCTATCTCAAAGGAACAAAAAAAGTCCTTAGAGAGACAAAATGTCTACAAAAAGACACAAAACAACCACAAAGAGACACAAAATGAATAAAAAGCAACACAAAATGTACCCAAAATTACCTCAAAGAGACATACACTTATCTAAAAGGGACAAAAAAAGAACCTCAGAGACACAAAATGACTACAGAGCAACACAAAATGTACTGAAAATTACCTCAAAGAGAGGTAAACCTATATCAGAGGGACAAAAAAAGTCCTCAGAGAGACAAAATGTCTACAAAAAGACACAAAACAATCACAATGAGACAAAAATGACCAAAAAAGACAGAAAATTGCCTCCAAGAGACACAAAACAACCACAAGGACTCAGAAAATGACTAGAATGAGGCACAAATCCACAAAAAGATGCATGAGAACTGCAAAGGGATGCATACACTGTGCAACTGTTCAACCAGACTGACAACTGAAAGGGCAGAAAGAGACAAAGTTACCTCTGAGAAACAGTTCAGTCAGAGAAGAAGAAATCACCAGTCTCTAGTCAAAGAAACTGGAAGCTGAACAGGTTCCTGTTTCACTGTCACAGTTAAGCCCCGAACAAGCTGGAAACAGGCGTGGTGCTTTAGCAAAGCTATATTTCAAACTTTATAAGAGAAAAAGAAGGCTAGTCCAGGGTTAGCACTACTGGACATACATATATGAACATACTATGGACTGACACATCACAGTTTAAACATATTCAATTTGACCACTGAGTAGAGCTTAGAGGGCCCAAAGAAAAATGGCTTGACAAAATATTTTGAGCTCAATTGCACGGTTGTTTTCAATAATGATCAAGGGTCACTTCTGCTTTTCTGGACGGGAAACAAAATTTGAAGGGTATTTTGAGGGGAAAATTCATAACAACAGTATTCTCTTCTGTCATGGGACACTGTGGGGACATCAAGGAAATGGAAGTTTTAGTCATTTAATTCTTCTTTTGTAGCCAACATTATTTCAGATGTTAATAATACACGTGTTGTCTGACTTATACTGTTTTTATTGCTATTAAATTAGCCATTTTTGAGGGAAAGAAGACAAAACATTATCATAACAGACAGTGTACATTGGCTTGTGTTGGATTTCTACATCACTTGATGCATTAATCAGTGTTATTTGTGTTTCATCTTTTCCAGTGTTGCTAAGAGTCTGTTTTTCTGGTAAGTACAATGTTTATTGTGAGCATTGTTAGTGTCATAGTTTGCACCTGCTCTTCAACCAGTTTACTTATTTTTGGAGGGCAGCTTCTGGTAATCGTTCTTGTGTTTTGCCTGCATGATGCAGAGTTGAAATTTTGAAGAAGTTATAAGCTTCTGTAGATGTTGTGATACAGCTGTATAAGCTGCAGATGTATTTTGAGAAGTTTTCTGTTACATCAATTTCCTGCATTTCTCTGTCTCTCCACCAGGTCAGATGGCTGGAGCAATAACACCAACAGCAACAGCTCCATCGTCATATCCGACAGCCCAGCGGACCCAGACCCACAGGACCTGCTGGGCCCCGAGGCCTGTGTGGCCTTCTTCCTTGTCCTTCTCCTGATCTGGTTCCTCAACCGTGAATTCGAGGTCAGTTACCGCCTGCATTACCACGGCAACGTGGAGGCGGATCAACACCGCATCAAGATCCAGAACATGAGGGACCAGGCTGACTGGCTCCTTCGCAATATCATCCCCATCCACGTGGCCGAGCAGCTGAAGGTCACCCAGAGCTACTCCAAGAACCACGATAACGTGGGTGTCATATTTGCCAGCATTGTTAACTTCAGTGAGTTTTACGAGGAAAGCTACGAGGGGGGCAAAGAGTGCTATCGTGTCCTTAACGAGCTAATCGGAGACTTTGACGAGCTGTTACGGAAGCCTGCTTTCTCGAATATGGAAAAGATCAAGACCATCGGTGCCACGTACATGGCGGCGTCAGGACTCAACGCGCAGCAGTGTGCAGATGCGGCACATCCTCACGCCCACCTCCGCGCTCTTTTCGAATTCGCCCTCGAAATGATGCGTGTGGTAGACGACTTCAACAAGAACATGCTGGGCTTTGGCTTCAAGCTTCGCATCGGATTCAATCACGGGCCTCTAACAGCGGGGGTGATTGGCACCACTAAGCTTCTCTACGATATCTGGGGCGACACAGTCAACATCGCAAGCCGCATGGATACTACGGGTGTGGAGTGTCGCGTCCAGGTCAGCGAGGAGAGCTATTGTGTGCTGAGTGGCATGGATTATGAGTTTGATTACCGTGGCACAGTTAACGTCAAGGGCAAAGGTCAGATGAAGACCTTCCTTTACCCGAAGAGCAGTGACAGTGGCCCTGTGCCGCAGTACCAACTCTCAGTCTCACCAGAGATCCGGGCACAGGTGGATGGTAGCATTGGGCGCTCACCCACTGATGAAATCGCCAGCATGGTGCCCACAACCAGCATAACAGCAAGCAGCACCAATACCATGGTACCCAGTGCCAGCGCCGGTGCCTCTTCTACCACAGGGCTCAGCCATGGGAGAGAAGCGGACAGCCGTGACAGACGTCCTTCTACAGGGACCTCTCATGCCAGGCGATCTACGTCTCACGGTGGCATGACATCAATACCTGTTACCACCCTAGAAGGACCTCCTTCTTCTGCAAATAACAAACCACTCATCATCTCATCCTCTGTCCAGCAAAACACATCCCAAAATTCCACAACAGTGTCCCAGAAAGATACCAAGAAGGACAAACGCGACGATGATTGTGTCAGTAACGTTGGAGAGTTCACCAGACTTTAAGAATTTGCTACAATGGCGCTTTTATCATAAATCCTCTACCCTTTAAGCTCTTGTTCCTGCCGGTTGGCATTTGTAGAATCGCTGTACATTCGGTCCTACCCTGGGTAGAACCAGTGAAGAAAGACCCACAGGCCTCTTCTCTGCATCGGCCAGGCAGCAGGTTGTTTTGAGTGTAAATCTGATTGGCTGATATCATCAGTGGAGGGTGCTGGCTGCACCACAAAGTGATCGTCAGGCAGGAACGCACAGAGGAAATAGGAAGATGTTGAGGGCTGACTCTGAACCTTCTCTTGCCTGCTACAGATCCCATCGTCTCGCATTAACTTACTTGATTATCCGTACACCTTTAATCTTAATTATTTCTTTCATATGTCTTTTAAGTGCCTTTAGAGTAGAATAATGTGTAGACTAAGCCTTTTTGAGTAAGGGAAGAACAACATAAAGGGAAAACTGTAAATAAGCAAACTTTTTTGGAAAAAAAACTGCTTTGCTTTTGTTATAACTTTACTTTGTAAACTATGCTTTGCTATGATATTTTGCCTTTATCAAAGAAGAGCTCACCTTACGTATGGAAAGTGCTACAACAGGAGGAGAATCAAAATACATGTCAAGTAAAATAGAACGTCACTGCAAGATATGTCGAAGTAAAATCTGCACTAGATTGCTGCGGAGCCTGTTCTTCATGAGAAGCAGAAAACTTCATGAAAGGCACAGCAGCAGCGACTAATCAATACAGGCTAAGGGCAGACGGGGCTGAGCTGCGTGTCGTGTGAGTGTGTTTGCATTCAAACAGTGTGTGTGTGTGTGTGTGTGTGTGTGTGTGTGTGCTACCAAAATCATGCAGGGTTTAGTGAGGAGATGTCCCTTACAAGTTTCTCGACTGACTTGGTGAAACTGCAGGATGATGACAAACAGTTTAGGAACGCAGTCGCAAAAAGAAAAAAAAAATCTTGGTTGCTGATGTGGCAGCTTTTTCCTCTGGCCTCGGTTAAGATCTTTGTGTTGCCTCAGAACTGAGGCATGACGGCCTCAGCTACATTTAATCAGCCCGCTTGCAGCAACAGCATCGTAGACGAGGTTAACCGTTACTAGTGTTATTGCCCTCCCCCGTGATCCAGGGCTCTTATGGGAACCCAAGCTGTGTTAAGTGTCGATGAGTATTTCGATGGATCCGACGAGGCACTGCTGTACCTGTAGAGTGTCTTGACTTTAGCTCGATTAGAGTATACAACTGCCTAGGTTTTGCTGTGGATTACACTGTGTGTTAGTTGATAGTGCTTTTAAGACTTGGATAATCAAAGTGGAATGTCACAAATCCAAAATGTGTTCTATTGTATTTATTGTTGCACAAAACTTGAACTGTTCATGTGAAGCTCCCCTCTCTACTTTCTATGATTTGAAGGACATTATTAGGCTGAAACAGCTGGATGCATTCACTGCTTTATACTTTCAATGGCATGAAACTTAATGTAATAACACTGTAAATGCAAAAGGCAGTGCAACAAACGTATTCCGTAGTATCCCCTAGGTGTTTTTTACGCTTTCTTTTTGACTCCATTGATTTCATGCTCTTACGTCAGATCACTAAGGAAATCAAACTGATTAAACTGTACATCTCTGTTGCTCTTACATTTTCTCTCTGTCACCGTTTCTTTGCAAAAAAAGGCTTGTGTGCTCAGAGGCAAAAAAAAAGTTTTACCATGAAATCCACTTCAGTGTCTTCAGTTTAAAGGTCCAGTGTGTAGGATGTAGGGGGATGTAGTATAATAAGCGTGTGTTACCTGAAAAGCGAATCGTTGTTTTTTCGAATCCTTAGAATGAGCTGTTTATATCAACATAGGGAGCGGGTACTTGTCCTAAGAGATCGCCATGTTGCACCGCCATGTTTCTACAGTAGCCCAGAATGGACAAACCAAACACTGGCTCTAGACAGGGCCATTCGCCTTTGCGCATTTGCCACTTTAGTTAGCAGCCCCTCTGTGACAAGCCAAATAGCATCTGAAAAACACTGATTTTTAACATGAAACTGCTTTATTCAGTGTTTTTACCCATTTAAATCACAGGGCTTGTTTGGTTTGTAGAGGAAGAGACCTCTGTGGATAATCCGGCTACTGGTAAAAACCTTCAAAACATCTGAATCTGAAGTTATCAGAGAAAAAAGATCAACAAGATTAGCAGGTGTAGGGCAAGTCACCCACCTGCGCCGAGCCAAACAGCATCAGAAAAACAAAGATTTGTAACGTGAAACTGCTTTATTCAATGTTTTCACCAGTTTTAATCACCTGGTCCGTTTGTATTGGAGAGGAAGAGACCTGTGTGGATAATTCGGGTTCAGGTAAAAACCTCCAAAACAACTGGATCTTAAGTTCTCAGAGAAAAAAGATGAACACACAATAGCAGGTGCCAGGCTAGCCAGCTGCCTATGCAGAGCCAAACAACATCAGAGAAACACTGATTTGTAACCTGAAACTGCTTTATTCAGTGTTTTTACACACTTTAATCATCTGGTACATTTGTTTTGGAGAGGAAGAGACCTCTGCGGATAATTCGGTTCCCGGTAAAAACCTCCTGAAATATAAACACTGAGGGAATCCTAACCAGGAGTTCATGCTTGGCACATGGGAATACTTGAAGCTGGTTGCAATCTGCCATCCTTATTGCGAGATGCCACTAAATCCTACACACTGCTCCTTTGCTTAACAACACCTTAACCTCATTTTTTTTAAATTACCATTTCATAATCAGTACTTTAAAGTAATAAATCAAACCAGACCAATACTGCAGAAAAACAAGAAACCAATTTGCCTTCTTTTATCATCAAATAATGTATTCACACTGCCACATTTAACATTACACAAATAGTTCAAAACTTATTTGCTTTTTCTACGTGTGAAGATAGCTTGTGCCTTTTTAACACTGTACTTGATTTTCCTCATCTTTTTTTTTTTTTCCTCTGTTTGCTTTCATATCTTAAGACACTGAATATTTCTCCTTGTGCATTAGCAGGAGAATGCTCAAATCACGATTACTTTTGACGGGGTTTTCTAAGGTCATGACATTTAAGCAGTGCCTTTTCTTAACAATTTATTGTAATCATACCAAACATTTTCAACATTAATTGGCCTTAGTGCAGTTTTTGAACTCCTTTTTATTATTGTTTGGCCTTCCATTGTGTACTGTAACTATCGATCAGATGGAGTTGGGTTGATTAAAATGCAATAATAATAATAATTGGTTTGAAAGGGAAAATTACCTTTATGCTTATGAGCACACAACCCTTGTACCAACCTTAAATTTTGTTTGTTATACTACAATAAAGGGACGCTTAGAATAATTGTTGTTATTATGAAGTGCTTAATAGAGGTCATTAGTGTCAGATAAAGCATATAAGCTGCATTTCTTTTTTTTCCTTCGTAGTAATTTTGATAAGCTCTTTTGAATTATGTGTTTTTTTAATGAACTCAACATTTTGTTTTTTGATTAGTATTGTATTTGGAACTAACACGAATAATACGATAAGGGCGTCAACTCATGGTTGTGATTGCCACTTGTATTTTTCTCCCTTTTATTTCTCTACAAACAGATTAAATGATTTGATTCATGGAGATGTAAGTGACATTCTGAGCCAGCAGAATGGCACACTGTAAGAATTTTGATGCCAAAGAGTGTTATTACCATCTCTTCTCTTCTCTTTAATTTGCAGGTTGTGTCATGCACATTCAAGAAAGGTCATTTATATAGTATTCACTGTTAAACACATTTGCACAAGGCGCTCACTTTTTATGTACAGTATGCCTTTATATTGTATAGTACCTGAGCATTTTCTATTATTTATATAAGCGCATGTACTAGAGTATTAAATAGTCTAAAGAACTGGGTAATTTTAACAATGTTGGAATAATACTTGTGTGTTCTGTTTGCCTGCATGTGTGTACAAAAAATGTATGAGTGTTTGTAAAACTGTGTGGTTGTGTGTGTTTTGGAGGGGATGCTCTAACCTTATGATCTCAATAAGTATGACATGCTAGGACAGTAAGGCTTTAATCATTACAGACGTCCTTTCTCTCTTTCTTTTTAATTTAAACTGGCCAAATAAAACGGGCGAGACACTGCTACATGTCTGCAGGTAGGCAGTACTTCAGTAGCCTGCTACCGCCAAGTTTTAATAAACTGTTGCTTTGTTTGGAAATGTTTTTGTATATAGCACGCTAATAGGTATGCAAGTGAAGGTTAAAATTGAATAAAGTCAGTTGCTGGGAAATGTTGTCCGGTTGAATTTATAGCCTGTACACGACATCCAGTTCTGTATTTACCTGCGGTGGGTTTTAACTAGATATATGTTCTTAAGTGCTGTTCTGAAGTGGCCCGCAACTTTGAGGTACTTGTACTTAAGTGTTTCTGTTTAATGTTGTTTTTTTACTGTATGCATTTTACACTATACTACTCCATTGACTTACAGTGTTACTTTCACAAATTTGGTTGTATATTTACAAAAATTAGACACGTTAACAAAACATGAAACATTTTAATAGATTAAAAAGTACTTTAATATAGCTCCACCTCAAACTAACTACAACATTAAATGCTGCTTACGTGTTCACGACTCAGTAATTAAAATCCAATGATTAGTGCAAAAAAAGGTGCATACTGAGTACTTACACTTAAAATAATATAAGTAGGCCTACCTTCATCGTCAATATGTCCTTACCTTATCCTCATCACATTACTATCAGGCAGAGGCGTGGACTCGACTCGACAAGGTTAAAAAAGACTTGCAACTTGACTCGGACTTAACCTGACTCGTGACTTCACTCGGACTTGAGCCTTCTGACTCAAAAACCTTCCCTCAAGCGCAAAGATTCAAATGTATGTTATTTAAAAAGTGTGTTATTTTCTTAAATCAACCAACATTAGTACTGTTCATTCCCAGCAAGTCGATCTGACAGCATCCAATCAAGTTTCAGGAGAGAACCAAGTCACTAACGTTATGTTACTGAGTGGCAGTTGGAAAAAAATGATACCAAAGATAGTTTCGTTCACGTACAAAACTACACGGTGTTCAACAAAAAAATTAATTGCAGTATGCAAAACAAATTACAGACAGACTCTGTTGTTAAAATGACAACACATTTGTTAGGGAGTGCATTATAACTTGTTTAGGACTTGAAACTAGAAGTTTAGGACTTGGAATTCGAGTGCCAAGACTATCAGGTTTAGAATACTTTTTCAACCACTGGCACTTAATGGTGTACATCTGGAGTATCAAAAGCAATGAGAAATCCTCATTGTCTTTGTTTGATTTCAGTTTCTGAGTTGAAATGATTTGACTGCTCAGGAATATTTGTTTGAAATATGAAAAATAACTTTTTCGGAAACACTGCACAGTGCTCCTATCCTGATCTTTTTTTCTTAAATTTCTCAACAGCTGAAGCTGGTTCAAAACCAGTAAGATTGTGCTCAGTATCATTCAACCTTTGCTGTTTAATGTAGCACTTAGTGTACACACATCCGCACAGAAAATATGCAACTACAGTAGATCTGAGTAGAACGTTGTTCTAATATAATGCATCAGAATAGGGGCTTTGATGGGACACTATAATACTTTACTTCAGTAAAAGTAGCCTTACAGAGTATGAAAAAATTTCTGTATTCAAAATGATACTTGAGTAAAAGAACTAATTATCATCAGCAAAATTTAAAGTATCAAAAAATGTCCAGAATCATATATTATCCATCATTACTTTTTACACAGAAATTCATTCACTGTAAACTTGTTTTGCTGAATATTTATTTGTTGTTATGTTATTTTACTTTATTATTTATTGTTTATTTTATGTTACTTTATTCCTTAACCTCGTTGACTTTTTAATCTGCTGTCATTTTCTCTCTCTTTGCCTGTAAGGTGACCTTGAGTGTCAAATTACTAATTCTTCTTCTTATTGTTGTTGTTACCTTGCAAGCAGCATTTTAATGGTGTATTTGTACAATGTAAAGACAATTTAAACTACCTTATATCCTACTCTGCAGTTTAATGTATTGTGACACATTTTACAAGTTGATCAATGTTATAAAATTATTTATTGTTGTTGCTACTGGAAAAATTTGGGTCACAAACTCCCTCCAAAGACGCAATTTAAATTAAAAAAAAAATAATAAAAGAAAATACATAAAAAATAGAATACTACTACTTATAATAATAACAACAATAACAGTAATTATTATTGTTATTATTAACGTGTAAGCAGCATTTTAATGGTGTATTTGTACAATGTAAAGATGATTTAAACTGCTTTATATCATACCCGGTGGTTAAATGTATTGTGGTGACACATTTTACAAGCTGATCAATTGTCATTGGAACTGAAAAACTTGGGTCACAAACTCCGTCCAAAAATGCAATTTAAATAAAAATAAATAATTAAAAAATACTACTACTACTTATATTATTGTTATTATATATTAATATGTAAATACTATACTAATACTATGTAAATAATAATTATTATAGTGTATTTGTACAATGTAAAGACGATTTAGTCTACTTTATAAATGAAAGAAATAAAAAATAAAATATTTAAAAACAAACAAAAAAATAAGTAAGAAATAAAATAAAAGAAAACGCTACTTCTACTGCTACTACTACCAATAATAAAAATATCACACAATGACAATATGTTTTGCTTTGTGTCAAAATTTAAAATTTGTAAAATACCTACATTTGTCAGATAACTAGATTAAAAAGTATATTACTGTCCTCTGAAATGCAATGGGCTTTATGTGTTAAGTTGCAAAAAAAAATAGCTATAATTAAGTACAAGTGCCTCAAAATTGTACCTGAACACAGCACTTAATTACCCTCCACCGCCGCTGGTATTATAAAATGGATGAATTAAACATATATGAACTGTTAAAGTGTTTCTGTTTGTGGACAAAGGCTGCTGTGTGTTTGTAAAACAGTTTAAAGCAGGTACAACAGTACATTTCTATTTTTTGTGTTATTCCACCCCTAGAGGCAACTTGACGTACGTCCACATGACGCACGGTGGGACACAGGTTTACGTCAGGGCGTCATCGCGCGACACCTCCTCCTCCTCCCCCCACAGTCTAGCTGGGAAGAAAAAAAAAGTTTTTTTTTTTTTTGTATCGGAGGAATCAACAGCCGCCATCTTGACGCGGCTCAGAATCGGGATTTCGGGGGTAGCATTAATTTTAAAAACCGACCGGAGCTGCTCAGACGGGGCTCAAACGGTTTTTTCGTGCCGAAAATCGAAGAGTTAGTCCTTCCGACGAGAATTAATGCAAACATGTGAGGATTACATGGGTTTTTATCGTCTTGAAAGCCCACTGTATATTTGATTTCCCTTTTAGAGAGCGCCGCTTCTCGCCGTATCTCCGTCCCGAGACGCTGTATTTACCGGGAGACAGCGACGACAAAAATAATCCGCCTCATAGAAAATATTTTTTGAATTTTGCTCTTTTTATTTAAGCCCGAGATAGATTTTATGGCTGCTCGTTTCGACTGCGAAAAAGATGATTCTGTACGGACGTGAAAGCGGCGATCTGCGGAGAAAGGGATTCGCCTACGCCTTGTGTAATATTTTATGATTGATTTTTATTTATTTTTCTCGAACTGAAATAATTTTTGGACGTAATTATTGAGGATAATTATGTGGGTGTTGGGTGTTGGATTATCATGGGGTGATCTTCGGCGGCGGAGCGTGGCGCTGTTGCCTTTCTTTTGAAACCCTTTTCTCCAGGCAGCATTTCGCCAGTCTGCCAGTCAAGAAAAAAAAACAGTCAAATTGCTCCTTTACGCGCAACGTTAGGAAAAGTTACCGGTTATAACAAGGCTGAGGACAAGTTGGACTGATCCTTCTGCTGTTTTCCTGCATCATCATCATTCATAAAAATCTGCCGACCAGGATGGCTGACAATCTGCTGGATGTCGGACCCCCCACTGCAAAGCGACCCAAGCTTAATTCACCTCTCTCAGTATCAGATGGCCCAGGTAAGGACAAGAAGACATTGCTTTGTAACTGCTAACAAGGATGATGTGCTAACCTCACACATTTACCTTCATTAAACCTGCACACTGTAAAGTCTTGCTGCTTTTTGAGTCTGGATGCATCCACCTTGTAGGAGAAGGTAAAGTAAACCCATCCGCCACTTCAGCTGTGCAAATATCACATGAAAACTGTACATCCAGTCCCTGTGAGACTGTTTGATTTAATGTATAGCTGATTGAAAATGCCATAAATTAGTGTCAAAAAAAGTGCAAACTCACTGCCTCTAAAACACATGAGAATTACTCAACAGAGAGAGTATGCTAACTAACTTTCTCATCATTTTAGGGGTAAAAGTTAAGTTAAAAACACAATACTTACCCATCATAACACCTGAGATACAGGTGAGTAAAATGTTGAGCTGACGTGGTTTCTCTTTTTCCTTTGGCACTTTTTGGACAGATCTTCAGTGGTCTCATGGCACCTGTTTTAGACAGACATGATAAAAAAAATAAGTGATCCCCTTTGGATTCCTTTATAAAATCTGTTGTGCCTCCAGAGGAACATGCCTCCTCTGTAAACCCTGGAGCTGGACTGGACTTCATGTCCTCGTCGCCTCTTCAGCAGTGCAGATACAGCACAAGCACTTGAACCTGTGTTGTGTGATTGAAAGATAATCTCTCACCACTAGGTCAGTCTGCCACCGAAGGCTCAGACCTTCTCTCATTCAGCAAAATACTCCAGTGGTCCGGGGTAAAAATGATCTGGAAGAGTACATGTGTTTTGTACCCACATCCAACTTTTCTGATGCCAATATATTTGGCCAGCAAATGGGCACATTATAGCTTTCGAGGTGAGAAAAACTGCTGTCATGATAAGTATTAGAAATTATCCCATGGGTCTGCGTTTTCACCCGTCCAACCTGCAGAGCAACTTTAGAAAGTTGGACTGTTGACCCTTAAAAAATACTCTTACATATTTGGTGACCAGTTTGAGTCTATGTTTGGTGTGATGAGTCTGGTTTAATTTATAATAGTTTTATACATCCCCAGGACATTACTTTTCTAGCCATTTAGTGTCCAGGTGGAGACTAGTCAGCCCCCAAGGCATGTAACAGGTGCAATTTTGGATGGCTTCACCTGCAATATAAACTCCTTTCACCTGTACACTTGCTGACTTTTCAGGAAGTCGCTGTGTTGTGCGTCTGTGAATGAGAGTTGGGAGTTATACTTCTTGAAGTGACTGTCATTTGATTGGAGTGGACAACTTAAACTTTTAACCCCTTAACCTGAAGATGGTCAGTTTTCAAAAATATTTAAGTTTCGACAAACAGTTGCTAAAAAACGAACTAGATTAATTATATATAGAGTAATATAATTTGACGAACTTGGCACCAGGGCTCAGAATTCGCAGTTTCTCCAAAACTAACAAATGACTTCTTCAAACATTAACAGAACTTTTGGCTTGTATTTTATATTTATAAAATCTATAAAATGAAAATGTGCTTAACTTTCCCCCTATGTCCTGGATGATGTTTTCAAATAGAGATGTTCCAATACCATTTTTTCTTCCCGATGCTGATTCCCATACCTGAACTTGCTTTTGAGCTGATACTGAGTACCGATCCAAAACAATTGCGTTTAAAAAAAATAAATTAGCTGTATACTTCTAACTTTGCGTAGCTGGGAAATGATTGCTATCATTGTAGTATAGCGTGGCTCAACAACATACACTGAATAAATGTCATAGATCGTTATTTTATCAAGCTAATGTCCTTCTATTCACTGGAAATCAATTCTTCTTCGCTGCTTTAGAAAATGGTCGTCTCCAGTGGCTGCACAGCACAACTTGCTGTGAAGGCTTCTTTTTAGAGGGGCGAAGGAGAGTTTATTTCTAGAAAAACTGCTCCTTTGTCCGAGTATGAACAACCAAAATGTCTTTATGAATTACCTGGTATCAGACTAATGCAAAGACTTGAGTACTCGCCGGTACCCGATCCAACATTTTAAGCAGTATTGAAGGCATGTCCAATACTGGTATCGAAATAATTTTATTTTCAAATGCCTTGTTTTCACCAACTTGCAGTCCAAAAACTCAAAATATTCAGTCTACAGTTATGTCAAATAGAGAAAAGCTGGTTTGCATTTCTAATGAATCAATTAGAAATCTAGCTATTAATTTTTATGGTGATAGACTAATCGTTGAAGCTCTGCTTAAGACCTGAAAACTTCTCAGTGAGCTTCCTCAGCTTTGACTGCAAGAGTATATATTTTGACTTTAACTTTCAGTTATAAAGACGAACCACTTCCACTATGCTTATAAGCCAGTAGTAAAATACTGCCTGTACCTCTATTGGCCATCCATTCAGTGGTCCTTCCAGCAGCACTACTCTTCTTGGCAAACCCGAGTTGTGTATGTGTATATATGTGCAGTGTAGTGATTACAGCGTTGTTGGTATTCTTTGTGTAGTAGCCAGCACCAAACATTGAGGAAGCATGGGCCGTCTCGTTTCATTGCAGTCAGTCTTGGGACTGAGCCACTGTAGCCACCTCTTAACTCTCGTCTTCTTGAGAGTACATAAAGACTGGTGCAGTTGCTTAATTTAAATCGCAGCGGAGATCGGAAACATCTGTCTGCCATTTACAAACAGCTGAGAAATGTGAAGTTTCTTTGTTCGGCCTGTCTCGTCCTCTGCGGGCGGCTGCATTATCCAGGCTCGCCGACAGTCCTCGGTCTTCAGCCAAGGTAGCTCATCTTCTCAGAGGGGTGACAGGAGCTTTCGCTGGGCAATAAAGCAGCCCGACACCGAGACCAACTCCTCCCCCACTGCTGCCAGAAGCCCTTTCTGTCTCAGTAGACACACACACACATTAACACATGTACCCAGTAAGACGTTGCACAGTGTCTCTTGTAGACCTGCTCTCTTTGAAGTCCTGGATGCAGCTCGGGATCTTAAGTACACTGAGAAGATTTTAAGTGCCAGACTGCAGATGGGAGGATAAGTAGTTTTTTTTTTTCTCTTGAGTTGAAAAAGCCCAAATTCTGGGAATTTTGGAGGCAGATCTGTGAGGAACTTGTAGCTTGCAGCCTTGCTCTCTTTACTTGGTTTCTTTGATTTGGAAGTTTTTTAATGCATTAAGTCAATCAGCAAATTTTTGTTAAACATAAATTTACAAGAAAGTGAGCACAGATTAATTTTTTAAAATTGATTTCTGATAGCAAATGGACACTGGTGTGAACTCTTCCCCATAGACCTGTAGTCTGACGGCCCAGTTCATCCAAGCCTAATGGCTCATCCGAGCTACCCCTGTAATTCAGATCAGAATTTCGCATTTTGAACCCTTAACACTTAGTGGAAGCAATGTTTTTGAAATTGCACATGTTGTCATTGACCAGGGATGTCTGCGATTAGTTGACAAGTCATTGCTATCCTCATTAGCACCAAAAATACTAGTTGGTTTAACTTAATATTAAAATTATTGTCACTTTCAGCGATTGCATTCTCCCAATGAAAATGCTCTTGAAATAATCAGACACATTTTCTCATGATTTATTCCCTAAAAATGTTGTTTTCAATAAATTCTGTTTGATTTTTATTTAGTGAATTGTTGTCATGTTTTGTAGGATAATGTGCAGTGTTCATTATGCACAGTGCCAAGTGCCACACATTTCAGCACCATTTAAAATCCGATATGGATATCAAAAATGTGATTGACAACTTCAAATGGTTTCTACTCACAATGTTTAACCTTATAGATTAAATTGGGCTTAATTTTGACTGTTTGCCGAATATTTTCTTACTTTTGGACTGGTTGTTTAAACTTCAGATTAAACATCAGGGAAATTGATCCATAGGAACATCCCAAAAATTGACTGCAAAATTTTACAGAGGAGAATCAAGACTGAAAATTCATATTGATGGATTCATTTCATTATGGCAATTATTTGTTTCCATAGATGCATTACAAAGGATTATATGACAATATACCTTAATGAGTTTGGTTCCAGGGTCACGTTTGTTATTGGTAAAGCCTTGGTAGTCTGACAAATAGGAAAGACGTCCCCCTTTGCCACATACCGCCCACTGCACCCTGGTGTGTCGCTCACAGCCACAGATTAGCAGCCTGTCTTTGATGTTTATGTTAATGTGTGACAGTTTTTTATGGTGCTCTGGTCTCATGTCAGTATGTGTTTGTGCCTGTGGCCACAGGCCAGTGCCAGGCTTGTTTTCATTTGTATGGTTGAGTGGGCGTGTCACCGCCAGGGGTGAGAAACGGGCAAGCCGTCTTCAACCCCGCTGTTCACGTAGCGGGGTTTCCTCCTCCTTTGTCTGGCCTGTGTGTATGATCACCAATCCCTGGGTGAGCATTATTCGGCTATGTTAGCATTAGCTGGCGGTTAAATACAGTCAAGTGCTAAAATGCTGCCTTTCACCAGCGTGGCGAAGCAGTGGCAGGCGGTTATCTTGATCTGCTGGCTTATGTCTCAGCTGAGGTGTAACTGATCGAGATGAGGAGAGCGGCGGGTGGCAGTGGATGCCATCCTATCAGCCGCCCCAAACAGGCCTACCCCGCTGGCCTCTTCACCTTAACCCTTTACCTTCCTCTGCTATAAGCTTTTGCATCTCACACATCCACAAGATGCTCATATCCCCTAGAAAGAGACTGTAAGCTGTTCCTACCATTAAAATCACAGAGCCTGTCTGCAAGAGCTGAATAAAAAACATTTTTTTGCCCTCTCGGATCGTGTAGCCTCACCAAATTTTTTTCTTGTCATTTTCTCTGAGTAGCTGTGGTCGTCATAAACACTGAGCAGCAAATCGCTGCAGCCCTAGCTTTACAAGTGCCACTAATTTTGCACATCTTGAAGTCATCACAGCTCTTCTTATAAAGCACCATATTAAAAGTTTTACAAATGTCCTGCCAATCAAAAGTGTAGAATACAGCCCAGCCTTAGTTTTTAAATGTGGCATGAAATTTTCTTAATGTTCTGTTATAAACATAAACTAAACTGAAATAAACAGTTTTTTAAAAAACAAAAGTGTAGGCAAGCTGAGTGAGGACAAATTACCGAACAGTGACTACATTTGCATGAACAAAAAGCCAATATTCCTACTTAACTGTTCACATGGTTGATAAAAATGAATATTGCACTATTCCTGTTTACATGCGGCTGTGCGTACTTAAATTAATGTGCCCCAACGTGTCATTTATCACATCAAAATCTGGAAACGTGGACCAGCTGGAGCTGCTTGCGTATTTGCTGCTTTGACATCAAAATAGGAATTTTTTAAAAGTTTTCCACCTTGTTGGACAGTGTGAACACAGCCTCCATCTTACATTCGTTAAACTACCCTCTTAAAAAGACCGTTGTTGCGATTTTTGCACTAATTTAAAAACCTGTTGATATCCAAGTCTTTAATAAGGTTTAAAAGTAGGTGTGTTTTTACTTCTGACCAGAAATGTGAGTGTTTCTTTTGGGCATGCGTCTCCAGCCTTGCAAACTGTTAGCTAGTTGGTGTGTGTACAACACATCCGTGGCAACGTACAGAGCTGACCGTAAAGAGGCAAGAGGCCATGTGTTGTAAACTGCTGTAAAAACCCTACTTGAGATGCATATTATATGAGCGCTATATTTATGTCCGAAAAATGCTCCTAAAACCCAAAATTAAGTCTTAATCAGGAAATGCTACACTTGGGAAAAACGCCTAATTCTGAATATTCAAACTGAATATGCCATTTACATGACCCGCATCAAATTCAGAATGTTATCGTATTCAGAATAATATTGGAATATCACTGTGTGTGTAAACGTAGTTAGTGAGGCCATGTCCACACTGAGGCAGATGATTTTGAAAATTAAGATTATGTTCTCCAAATAAACTTGATTGTAAAAATATTTGTTGATCTTGAAGAAGGCCCAAAGGCCGAAACGTCATCAAAATAAAAGAAATGCTCATGGAGCCAGAGTGTGCGACACTTGTTTTCTACAATCAAGTCTATTGTTAGTGACCAGCACCTCATTATCATTCTTGGTGTGGGTGACTTTTATATTTTAAAAACCCCAAATAAACTTGAACATATAAAAAGTAATGCAGACAAAGAGACACAATAGAAAGACAACAAATTATCTGCTTGAGAGCGTTCCTTAGGTGTTTTCTCATGCTGACCGCGGTCCTCCGTAGCACCTCTTGGTTTGTTTTCAATTGTTTCAGTTCCCCCTTTTTTAAAAGCCATTTTCCTGTGTGCTTCTGCATGTTAAAGGCTGCACACTAACTGCTTTGCGCATGTTTAGCCTGGTCTGTTATAAATCTGATATATCTCTTTAGCAATGCCATGATTGCGTAGCAACTTTGCTCCGTCTCTCTTGGGGAGAAAGAGGGGGAGCATCTCACCCTTTTCCATCTTCATCCCATCTCTCTCCGACTCTGGTAAGGCAGCAACAGCCTGCTGCACAGCCTGTTATTATCTCCCAGACTGAAGAGTCTAATTGAAGATTTTCATGTGGCTGCTGAAAAGCTTTGGGTGAATTACACCCGGCAGCAGCAATGTCCTCTCCAGGTGAGAATAGTGTGACTCAAGTGTTGGGATTCTGTGGTTAGTGGATGCTTCCGTTGTCACTACTTGGCACACTCGCCACTGGATGTGCTCATCATATCCTTGTTGTATAAGGAGCAAAATCAAATCATACCCTCAGCCTTTTGAAAAGAATAACCATGCTAAAGGCAGATATTCTCCCTCAGCTAGCATTTTGGCTCCGCTGTATCCTCTCCCTCTTAAATTTGTGTGATCTCGGTCTTGTTGCTGAATAGGCCTCGGGCAAGGCACAGGTGCTTGCTCTCAACTATGCACCATTCATGTCCCTTGCTATACTTGACTGAGACTTGTTGCTTTAACCTTATGCGCTTAAAGGTTGGGCCCTCGATTTGAAGCATGTAGCTGTAATATTTAAGCTCCTATTTACTATCACTATATCTAATCAAAAAACAGGTCAGTTTGCACTCTAACATAAGTAACACAGTGGCTCCAGACGTTGAGCTAGGCTTGTGTGGGGGTGTGGCTGTTTTGCTGGTAAATCTTTATTGGTCGACATACACAGGCACACTCGCACCCTCACGTGAAGGACCTTGACATAGGCGTGTGATTTGGACTGCGACCCTCATTATTGTTCTACAATGATCTGTGTGTGGTGTATGTATTTGTTTAAGTTTCTGCACAGCCACAAGAGTGCTCTCAGTTACAGCTTTTCCTCTGCACATTTTTCCTGTCCCAGGGACTGAGCTGTTTTAGTTTACATGCACATACATGGGATTTATTTACGTTACTACTGACAAGTCAGTTAACTACAAGTTATTCTGCCCAAAGTCAGAAAAGAAAAAAGATGAACTCGCCCTCCCTGGAAGGTCAAGATAATTGTATTTAATTTTATTTTTTTATTTAACGCCAGATCACAACAGAAGTCATTTAAGGTTACCTTTCCTATAGAACAGGTCTATATCTTATCCTTTTATTCAACAAATTAAATAGCCTAGTTATTTATCTTATTTACACAACAGTGCGTCATTTCTGTCTCCACATGGTCGCACGTTTGCAATTCTTCTCTGCTCTCTGTATCGTGCACTACAGAGTTCCGCCCCACTCACACAAACAGACACGTGTGCGCACACACTGGTGAGCACACTAGAGCGCGGCTCGGGCCGCATTTTCCTGACCGAACCCGACCAGAGTCCGAGACAATTATAAGCGAGCCCGACCCGAACCAGTTATTATTAGGTCAGTGGTCAGTATGTAAATGACCATCATATGTAAATGATTGCTGTTAACGCACTTTTAAACACACAGCTCGCACAGCAGCGTAGCACGGCACTGTACACACACTCACTTGGAGCGGAGTCCATGTTGCGTTCAGGCATTGTCACGTAAATAACAAATTCCAGCACTTGAATAGGCCATAGCACAACACAGCAGCATGTCAAGTGGGCCAATCCGAACCAAACCTGAGCAACCGAAATCTGCTAATAGATTTACAGAGAGTTGTTACATAGAGATGACACAATGATGATACTTATCTATTTGCGTCCCTGTGCACAGTCAGGTTTTTAGAACGTTGCAGAAA
Source organism: Cephalopholis sonnerati (assembly GCA_019142605.1). Taxonomy (NCBI): domain Eukaryota; kingdom Metazoa; phylum Chordata; class Actinopteri; order Perciformes; family Serranidae; genus Cephalopholis; species Cephalopholis sonnerati. The sequence continues at coordinate 24,376,653 of JAGQAX010000016.1, forward strand.
GGCGCATTGCAGGTAGTTGCATCCTTCAACTCGTCTTGTTGCGAATCTTTGGTGTGACGTCTCCAGCTACACAGCTGCAGCTAACATCCAACACCACGATGGTACAGGGTCCCAACAAACTCAAACCAACACCGTAACAGCTCATAAACCCAGAGACAGCTCAGTTTTATGAAAAGACCATCTTTCCAGTATTAAAATACTTCTAAAAAACTCTAGTGAAATTAGTACTTGGAAACTGGCTTGTACTTCATTGTGTTAGTCCCCTGTTGAAGCAGGTCATTTGTTTACTGCATTATGGTATTCTTGTCTCCTAAAATTCAGACATAGGCTAATGAATCATTTCTACCTTTGTATGGTGGTGGTGATCACGCCTGTTTTGGTTTTGTTTGGATTTAATAACTGCTTAGATCTTGTATCTTCATTAAACTGAAAAATCATTTCATTTTGTGGGCGACAGATGGTTTGATACACTACTATACTGTTGAAAACAATTGGCGCATTCTGAAATTTGGGGCACTTTCACACCTAACATGTTAGGTTCAATTCAAACAAACATTTGTAAGTTTGGTTTTTTTTCAGTTGTGTTGTGAAAGCAAGGCAGACCAACCAGACAATTTTGAAAAGGTGTGATTTTAGTATAACTCAGATGCTAAACTATTGCTAAATCCTCCTGCTGGTCATGGAACGTGTAAAGGAAGCAATCTGGGACAACGATCTATATAACATTGTTAACCATGGCAACATGGTTGGCTTGTCACTGAAAAGGAGTTACAACATGTATGTGTTGTGCCTGTCTACTGTTGAATACATTTTGGCAGTTGAGTGATGCCTTGAATCCTTTACAATTTTTAATTCAGCAATTAAAAAACAATGGATCCCACTTGTTACTGATTTTTGGTTCTTTCTCCCTGTTTACCTTGATGAACAGGAAACTGAATGTTGCACTGGATGCTCTCTGCATCATGTTGCCTCAGTGTGCACAATGTCACGTAACAGTTCGTCTTAACCTTTACTTTAGCCAAGTGTAATTAGTCCTACGCGGGATTATTTTGGTAAATGATTAATCAGATTATAATGACAATGAATAAATCTTCTAATTCTCCCTTGAAACAAAACCTGTCTCTGTACTCGGTGGTTTGCAGCTTGTTCTGTTGATATTGGCTGAAGGGGGTGAGTAATTCGTGCGTCTTTCACGTTCAAAAGGGAATCAAAATAGAAAAACTAAACAGTTGGTTATTGTATTATTCATTTATGAAGCTATCACACAAAAAATAACAACAGCTTGTTTTTCATACTTTCAATTTTATGTTCAAGTCGAAAATAGGAAATTAAAAAACGGGCCACGGACTGAATTTTATTTTGATATTTAGTGTGTTCGATTTGTGTGACCAGGAAGTTGCTGACTTTTTCTGGTCTTTCATTTAATAGACTAGCAGACATTTTTTTTTTTTTTTTTTTTGAACAAAGTATCTTGGAAGATAAGAAAACAAGGCTCAATTTGTAGTACACAGCGTAACTCACCATGTATGTGTCTTGGGGCAAGAATGAGAACGCTTTGAACTAGCATGAGAATCCATCAGTTTTTAGGATTTTTTGGAATCAAAGTATTTCACTCTGACAATCATTTATATACCACTTTTCACACAAACAGAAAGTTTTAAGGTTTTTTTATATTCACACACCTAAAGACTGTAACGGTAAAAACTAAGATTATTGCAGCACGCATAAAAAACGGGGGAGAAAAATCGGGAACTGAGGAAACACTATCAAAGGTGGGATAGTTGTCAGTACATAAAATTACACACAGCAAAAATTAGCTGTTAATAGTTAGTTTGGCAAACTTCATTTTCCAGAATATTAAGAAATATGAAACAGGGCTCACACTGCTGCCCACTGTCTAACTGACTGTAACCATGGTGATATTATACCTTTTGTCTCTAGTAAAAGTTTCTGTTCACACCTGTGAAGACTTTTAATGTTACATTTTTCAAAATACTTAAAAAAACAAACCTATATTTTATGGTGCTCATGTCTTACATTAAATTAGGTAGCGCCATTGCCCATGTGCTTTGTTGCAAACTGAGGCTATAAAGTGCAACACATGAAGAAGTCAGCATCTTTTTGGTCACACAAATTGGACTCACAAAATAGCAAAATCAAATTCGGTCCGTGGCCCATTTTTAAAAATTTCTATTTTTTGACTTGAGCATATAATCGAAGCACGCAAAACAAGCTGTTATCAAATGGTTATGTTGGATACATATATGAAGAACAATGTAAAAAACTTTGGATTTCCTATTAAAAATGAAAAGAACTAGGAAAAGCCTCACTGAGATTAAAAAAAAACATCTTTAAGTGTCTGTGCCAAGACATGTAGCAGCACATTAGTAAAATTGCAGACGTACAACATACAACAGTTACAGACAAAAAAGAGAAAAAAAACATCAAAATTACAGCGTACCAAGAAATGTGAGAGGGTGCTCGCTGCAGAACCAATGGGCGGATGTGACCAGGTTCAGTCCCACCCATTGGTTCAATCCCTCCCTCACAGTCAGTTCAGTCACGCCCATTGATAAACTTCCAGAGCCAGCCTGCCCAGAGCTGCAGTAAATTCAAGCAAGTGGAAACGTAGATCTCCAGCAGGGAGATCTTTACCCACAACACTAACTCTTTGCTAGTATCATGTGTGAAATGAAACTGAAAAAGCTACACCTACTTCATTACATCAACGTCTTTAATCCCATATGAACAGTTAACGGACTAGGAATTAATGTGATATGATTGTTCAGTGAAATGCCTCTCCGCTCAGTATCTCCAGAGAGGTGGAACTTGAGCTGGTGGGCGGGGCTGACCCTGGTGGGCGGGACTGACTGGTGCAGCTCCACCCAAGTGGTTCTGCAGCGAGCACCTCTTGAGAAATGTGGTCAACATATCCTGGATCACATAGAGGCTAATATTTAGTCACAGCATCTACAACCTGATGCACCTTCCTTCAAGTCCTTCAACAGTACATGGTTTGTGAATCAGTGATCAAGGCTAATTCTCATATCCTTTCTTTCTTTGTAGATCTCGTGTCTCTGTTTGACCTGGAAAACGACCTTCCAGATGAGCTCATCCCCAATGGAGACTTGGGAATGGGAATGTCCTCTAACGGCGGTCCAGGTGGAGGGGGTCCTGGTCTCAACTCCATCGTCCCCGATGCAGCTGCCAAACACAAGCAGCTGTCTGAGCTCCTGCGACCAGGTAGCTCCTCCATCTTGGGAGGTGGTCTCAACTCTGCCAGCCCCCAACAGGGAGGCATGGTGGGAAGTCAGCTTGGTGCTGTGCTTGGTAAAAGTCCACTGGGACAGGGGTCTCCCAATCACCAGTCTCCCCAGGCCCAGAAAGGAGGTGCAGCTGCTGGACAAGGCAACGGAAGCACAGGCATGAGCTTCAACCAGGCCATGTTGAACAGTGGACAGGGTCATGGGGTCATGGGCCAGACAGGACAAGTGATGAATGGGGCTCTGGGGCCGGCAGGCCGAGGCCGACCTGGCATGCAGTACCAGGGCCAGGGCATGCAGGGGGCACAAGTGGGTGCTGGCCCGGGTGTTGGAGGCAGTGTGCTGGCAGAGACACTCACCCAGGGAGGGCCACAGTTGGGTGCACACAACGCAATGAATGCTCAGCAAGCTGGAAACATGAATAAGGTAAGGCTCAAAATTCAGTTTAGTCTCACAACTTACCTCCATTTATTATAGGAAATGGGCTTTGCTTTACTGAAGGACTGCTGTTTGAGTGGCTAGAAATAGCTGTGATGCAACAATGTAATGGGCTGTTGTCAAGCGGTGCACCTTATAGACAGTATTTCAGAGACCGATAAGTATATGAAATATATTGCCGTGTCCTACTGCTGGCTTGTCGTCGGCTATCTTCCCGTCACCATGTATTGATTTGTTCTTCTTCCTGGATCTGTTGGAGGAAGCAGTCATCCAGTTGAGGGGGTTGAATCTTCAGTCAAGTGCATCAGTGTCTGTGGGTCCAACTTGGCCCAACAGAGAGTTTCATGTCAGTGCTGATGTGTTTATTACTCCATTCCCATGCCTCCCTATTCTGAGGATCAGGGGTTCCCTCACAAATATAATGGTGCCAGTCCATGTGTTCTGGAAGATTTCAACGTCGTGGACAAATTAGAGAAATTCCAGTCTAAAATCCAGTTTAAAATCAATTCATAGGCAATCTATATAAAGAATGACATTATCAAGGCATGCAGATTTAGAATTTTTATTGAAAAATAGGCAACTTAAACAATTTATTCCAAGTAAAATTAGTCCTGTCAATAGACTGACATGAGTGCCAAGGCTGTTTTTAAAATAAATAAATATAGGGCTTTCATAGTGGAGGAATTTCCCTCGTGGTGATTAAGGGTTGTCTTTTAAATGACAATCATGACACTGTTTTAAAACAAATGAACAATTTGTTCATTGTTAAATGTAAAATACAGAAGGGTAATGAGGTGCAAATTTTTTAGCTGACACTCTTTGGTTGCGTGTGGTTTCTGTACTTCAGAATATCTGCAGAGGTAAAACTGTCGGCAAAAGGTAGAGTGCTTGCTCTGGATGAAGGAAAGGCTGAAGCACGTAAGGAGAGAGGACAGACCCGGCAGGATGTGTGTGTTATTTTCTTTCCGTTGTTGTTGTTGTTCAATGATGTGACGGTTGATCTTCATGGTATTTGTCCCGCCTCTCGTCCACTGTGATTTGACGGCTGGATCAAAAGTGACAGTGACAAGCAGCTGTAGGGTTTTACCTAAAGTTGAATATTTTTTTCCGCTCTTGTTGACCAGAAAAAAATTGCAAACGTACAGAATAGATGTTCAGCGCCTAGTTGTAGTGGGGCGTAAATGCGTGGTGCTTCCCATGGAAAAAAAAAAAGTAAAAACGTTGCGGTTGTGGCTGTTGCTTGTCATCCCCTGCAGTTGGCTTGTCAGCAGCATGGTATTACAATATTGTGATGATATATATCATGCCGTCTTACATTTACTGGGGCCCAAACACAAAGAATTTCTTCAGCTTTGCACCATGTGACGGGATTGAGTGTCAGCAGCAAAATCAGTTTGATTGCATTGTTTTCTTTTGGAATGTCCTAACTGGCTTGAGGTGAACTTTCGTCAGACTCCTTGTTTCTCTTTTTTCCTGTTGTTCACTTTGAAAGCGCCACAATGGACAAGAAACGACTGATTCGTGAAGTTTAAATGACAAGGTTTTTATATTACATCTCCTTATTTCACCACAAAAACTTAAAGTGGTAGCTGGCTGGAGGAAGGTTGCTAAAGAGCTGAAAGTTTCTGGTATATGACTCTTGCTAATTTCCAGTAAGTACCACAAGATAAAATATTTTTTCTATTTCAAAAGTACAAACGTAAGAAGGCAGCAAATACTTACCCATCTGTTAAGTGGTTACGTCTCCAGTTTGATCTTAGGCGCACAGCTGAAAGGTTCCTGGTTTGTTACGCGATGTGTCTCTATCAAGCACCGGCATACGGGGCTGAAAAATTAAGCCAACACAGAAGTGCCATAAACTGCAGTTCTTGAACAGCCTCTAAATGCTGGCTCCAAAACAAAGTCAGTCCTCATAGACCCCCATGTTAACATGCCCAACTTTAACAGCAGAAATAAACATGTTTACAGCCTGGAACAAAAAACGGTTTTCATCTATATAGCTAATTTCCCCTTTTATGACCACTGTACGGGGGATGGATTTTTATATTACTCACCTGTTTTCCTATTATTAAAGCTTAAAATACAAATAGGTAATGGCGGGGCTGCTTTGACTGACAGGCTGCTTTGACTGACAGGCTGTCTGCCGATAGTGTCCTTGGCTTCTCATTCAGATCCACCCCTCGCTCCTCCACAGTCCCAGCCTCTCACCCAAATATGGTCACTTCTGGCTCCAAAAAACGAAAACAAACCAATGGTTGACGTCACAGTAGCTACTTCCATTATTTTTACAGTCTATGGTCACGTTAGTTAGATGCTCGCTGGCTGTTAGGACATGGTGTTTAGGCCTACTTACTCTCAAGGGAATTATCATCACCTGATTTTATTACTGGAGAGATGTGAATATGTGAGACCTCAACAGATTTTCCCTGTGAAAACAAAAAAAAAAAGGTAATTGCCAGTTAGCGGAAGCCCTGCTGAGACTGAAATGCAAATGCAGCAAGACCTGCAGTTGTCATGGTACTAGTACACAGTGAAACTCTGTTATTTTTGTTTGTGAATGAAATGATGTGCCACTGGTTGTATTTCTGTGTGAATATCTGTACTTTGCAGACTTTGAGGTGCTCAATGTGAGAAAATATTTCCCCATGTCTGAGAGTCTCAGGGCTTTGTGGTTTGACAGGAAACCAAGGTTAAACCAGCACTCTAGTTCTTACTAACATTATTTCAACAGACATTGCCACATGAAACAAGCGCCTCCTTTCTAATACATACATACAGAGCTTAATGCCTGCCTATATTTACTTACATTACAGTACAAAAACTAGCTGCTGGGTGTGTGGCTGTGTATTGATGAGTTACTTTATAATCCATACTGAAACAAATGCCTTTAGATCACAATGAGACGCCGGGGTTGTGTGTGTGAGAGGAGGTGGTGAGGAAAGAGGAAGACACGGATTTGAACCTGGCTGTGAGTAGTGTGTGTGTTAGTTTGAAGATAAAACGACAGAATCTGGCACACGTCATATTTACCTTGCATAGCTGCCATCAGAGAAACATGCTGCCGAAATGTGGGAGGGCGGTGTGCTGGCTTTTATGTTGTACCTGGGTTCACTATCACTTTAATTACATATATGCTAATGCACAGATGATACAACACATATTCATTTGGCTTCCATTTGATAGTGTTTGATTTGGCAAACAAATCTGATGCTATACTATATTGGCTATCTTTATATTCTTCTTGGTTGTTGTTTTAATTCCCTTTTTTTTTTCTTACCTGCTCTTCATTCATGGGGACAAATTACGCTTTTTGTTTTGACTTAATCAAGATTTTTTAGCAGGATCTTAAAGTTTTCTGATTTAAATACTTTGCTCTTATAATAGTAAAGAGAAAACTAGATAGTTACAGGAATAGGAGGTAAATTGCTGACCTTATGTGAGCATCTTTGCTTGAGTGTTGGTTTGCAGGCCACAGATTTTCATTATGATTAATTTCTTCTCGTTCCATGTTTTGCCTCTGCTTATACTGACCAAGATCGCTAAATCAACACAGCATAGTATCCTGATGTTTTGCATGGCATGGTTTTATTGATACACGGACACCAAGGATTCATTTTTGATTTCTTACTTTTAAAAATACATAAACTTAAAAAAGTGGTGAATCAATAGCAAAAATCAGTAGTGATATAAGTCCCTTAAATGCTGCCTGTTCGAGGTGGGAATGTTTGCCATTATTCCGCCTCGCTGTTGTTTATAAACGGCCCAATCCCAGACTGGGGGGCAGCAGCAGGTAGTAACAGAGCCAAAAGAGATGTCTGTGTGAAAGGGACAACCGGCAGGACGGCATGGGTGTGACGTTGTGTTGAAGTGTTAGGCGTGCAACAACCGCTGGGACATTTAAGGGGGATTTATACATGCGCGGCAGACCCTGCGCTGTAGCCTATGCACGTGGCCTACACTGCTGCAAGCATTTATAATTGTGCGTGGTGTGTCTGTGTCACTCTGCAGTTACACCTCCAAAACACTAGTTGGCGGCGGAGGTTTCTGTGAAATGCTGTAAAGTTTAGTTGATTCAAAACACCCAAAACACACTTAAAATATGGCTTAAAGGGGAATTCCGGTGTGAAATGGATTTGGAATATATTGTACATGATCACAAGTTTGAGTCTTGCGTTGGGTACAAAACTGCACTGATGGGATGCATTCTAAACTAGGCTGTTTTTAGCCGATTGGGCTGTATGTGTGAACAAGGGGGGACCAGGATGTGTGTAGTGCACAAGCTTGGACGACATGGTCAGCCCACTTCCGTCAACAACACCTGAGATTCGCGTTCAGCAATCGACTTGTTTTGACTTAAATTCAAAATGGCGGCGACCATAAAGCTACGTCAAAGTACTGTCTTTGTAAACAGTAATTTTTTAATAAACTATCTGTGCACTTTCAAAGTTGTGAATGCCTCGTTTTAAATGGTAGGACTCTCGGTATACTACCAACGAAGTGTGGGGCCAGTTTGAGCCTTGTAAGTGGTTTAATGGCAGCTATTTCATTTCACCTGGAGACATGCTCTGAGTGCTAGCAGCATTAGCCTTTTGGAGGAATCGGCTAAAAACAGCCTAGTTTAGAATGCATCACATCAGTGCAGTTTTGTACGCAGCGCAATATTCGAACTTGTGATTATGTACAATATATTCAAATCCATTTCACACCGGAATTCCACTTTAATAGAGAAAATTTCAAACCCAAGTACACAAATTAGCTTCACTATAACTCTTGGCATTCACACACATTTTCCCTCTCAAATACAACATGCTAATGTTATTAGCACAAGTCTATGGCATTTTACATTGTATAAATTAGCCTAGCGGGTAGCAGATTTCTCTGTATTCATATGAAGCCAGGGGCATCAGCAACATTTAACAAAGTTAACATTACAAAATTCAGCTCTACTACAACTCACAAGGTTCACTAACAAAACAGCTGTCTTGTACTAAACACGTTTTCTAAACAAATATAAGATGCTAATGTTATTAGCACAAGTCTATGGTATTTTACATTGTATATATTAGGTCCTCGATGTGACCCTATGGGGGGATCCCTGTGTAAAAAAGGTTATTGAGTAATTAATTCATTACTAGTTTGTGCTTCTAGTCAGGACTAAGATGGAAATGACTAACAAGTGAAAACAAATCTGATTACCTGCTGGTTTCAGATGGTTTTGCTGTTTCTTCTTGTTTTGTGTTTTTCTTTTCCTCCATTTAAGAATTTATTTGTTTGGATTCCCTCTTTACTTCCCACTGTTTCCTTTTTCTTCTCTCTCTGGCATATGTCGTTCCACTCTGGGCCTTTGGCCTTTGATAATGGAGCTATAAATCACATGTAAAAGAGCCGGGTGTGTGTTTTTGTTGGGGTGGGGGAGGCAGCGTAGAGAGGGAGGAGCAGCAGAGGACACGCCAAGACGAGGGGAAACACTAGAGGCTTCATGTGCGACAGCGCTGTCCTCTAGTCTGGTGACACTCCTCTGTAATAAGTGCGCATCATCAAGTGGGAGAGCCCGTGTGTGTGAGAGGAGGACGGGGCCGTGCTCATGTGTGAATGGGAGGGAGGCAGCAGGCGAGCATCTGTGTGTTTCTGTGCAGCGGAGGGGGGAGGGGCAGGCAGCAGCGCAGTGCTCCGCTCAGCTGTTGAGCAAGCTGGTCTTTCTCTCTGTGTCTCCTCCCGTTTCTCTCTCTCCGCTGGGCAGGGCTTGCTCCGTCTGCCTGAGCACTGCTGGCAGTGGGGAACCTCCGCGAAGCAAAGCAGGCTGCCGCTTTGGCGACCGTGGAGAAAGGCAGGCAAAAGCAGCAGACAGATGCACGCTGAGGGCCATTGGATTAAATGACTTCTGAGGACCTAACAAGAAAGCTAACTATTCTCTCTCCCAGGCCAATTTTTTAGTAATCATTTCAGCTTCGACCGATGTTTGAGATAGCATTTTAGGCTGTTGGTTTTGTTATTTACGGCATGAACTCGAGCCACCAAATCACTTTGACTCAGGCATAATGGACGAACACATTTGGGGAATAAAGCAACTCTATGTGGACGTAGAATTGTGCAATATGTTTTAGTCTGATTTACATGTATTGAAGCATGTACTGATCCATTCTCAAACTCATTCTCAAACAGTGCAGGGAAAAGATTGATCCGTTGTGATGGAAGGGTTTTGCAGGTGTCAACATTTTCAAACCAGTTTGATATTTTGATGTTAAGCCAAACACTGGACTGGACCAGTATACAGAATTTTATCAGGTGTCGTACTTGACTCCGTAGCTGCTCCTGACAGAAAACGAGTGTCACATCACGTAACATTAGAGCTCTCTGTTCACGCTAATGCCATTACATATGCACTTGTCTTAGGCCTATTTTATGTTAACAAACCGTATGAATATAAGGTGTTTACTTGCAATCAGACTGGAGCTGTAACCACTTAAAGGGTTAGTGAGTAGCCTGGTAGCTGTTGTTCTACTATTTAATGTTACTTTTTGAAACAGAAAACATGTTGTATATTGTGATAGCTACTGGAAATGACATACAATATAGCCAACAGCAAGTAAAATTAGCCTAGCTTTTTATTAGCGAGGGTCATTTAGCTCAGTAAGAAGGTGTGATGTATATAATACCATGAATCAGCTGTTTCTCCTTCAGTGCTGGTGCAGTTTTAGTTTCCTCTCGTCACCAAAAATCACATGAACTTCATTATAAACAAACACCTTGTGTGCGCCGCTCTGCCCCCAACTCTGTGTGATGGTATGCTGCATGATTATCTGACCTCCCTCTGTCCTGATTGTCCACTTATAGATGGGGATGTCAGGAGCTCCATTTGGCCAGCAGTATGGTCAGGCTGGGGTGCAGCAGATGGGGGCAGCGGGGGTCAACGCCCAGCAACTCCAGAACAAGACAGCCCTTTCTAACAACCTGCCCCAATTCCCTGCTGAGCTGAAGGGAGCTGGGAGTGTGCCAAACATGGTAAGTGTCACTTGAGTCTTATACTTGTGCCTGCTCCATTTGATTTGAGTTAGTGAAGGAAATACAGATTCTCTGCATTAAATTATATCCACAATATCGATGTGCCGCACCTGGCGTCAAGGAATAGATAAAGTGTAAAACAAAAACAGAAATGTGTAGAGCTTGTGCATTGGTAATGTAAGTATACTGCTCCTATATAATACACACCTAAAATGTTGCATGGTCTGCTGATATTAGAAGGGTATGGCAGTAACCTGCTGTTAAAAATGGTACTATACCCAACTTAATTAGTACCAATACATTAAGAATGATAGTGGTAAGTAATAAGAGCCGTATTTCCTATGAGTTCCTATGAGCTGTGTCAATATGTGACAGTGTGGCAGCGTGTGTGTGTGCAGCGCTTTACTTCATTCTCTGCTAGGGATATTGGCTGCGCCAACCATTATTGTTGGTGCTCTTGCCGAACATCCACAGCTTGTCGACACAGCAGACACACAAAGTGAAATAAAGCATTATTTCATTACATAGCAGACAGTCAGGACAAGTCCACAAACACCCTTAAGCCTGTCGATATAAGATGTTTTAACCCTTTGCAGACCAAGGAAGCCAACACGTCCAAAGCATCTGCTGACAGACATGCTGACCTGTTTAAAGAGCGACAGTATAGCAAAAGTGATAGATAATTACATCATGCCCATGCCCTTCAATCTAAGTCAAACAAGTGTGATTTATTTTGTGACAAGTGATCTCTTTTTTCATTGTTTAAGGGCAGTGATAAGCTGTTAGGCTAATTTGCCTTTATCTTTTTAAGCTAACTTGCCAGTGTGGCAATAATCTCTTTACGCAAGCGCAACATTCACACTAGGAATGTTAACTTAACCATAACTTGAAAGCTGCTTTACAAGTATGCAGATCAACAACACCGGCTATGAGTAATCAATTTAAACTTACTCAGTACTGGTAATGGTGAGGATGGTATGTGCATTTCTGCCAATAATTATTTCTATTACTAGAAATTGTGCTTAGTACAGCACAGACCTCCACTAAGGAGGTACATTGAGTGTTATAGAAGATATAACGTAATTTTTCCACAATATAATGCCTAAAAACAACTAGACCAATGCTATATTTTGTTGAGTTGTGTATTTACATTATTCCAAACATTTCCAACAATGTTCAGACACTACAGTAGTATATTACTTGACTGAATGCAAATGACACAATACATCTCTCTGGCAAAGGTCTGCATTCTTCTGAGCATATTTTCTAGTTTTCTATTTAAAAAAAAAAAAAAAAGAATTTTAAGTCCCATGTTCTGTCTTCTATTACTCCATTACTTTGCCTGATGTTTTAGATTTTTGCTGCGATATTGTTTTTAGTATTGGTATAAAGATATTGAGGCTGGTATCGTATTAAAGTCATAACTTTGGCATCATGACAACACTACACACTTACAGATCTATGCAGTGTGTCTTAGAACTGGGTGTGCTGTCCTCCAGACTTGCTTTATGCTTCATCTGTTGCTTCACAGACTATCTCCTCTGCAGACATGAGCTCACAGACTGCAGCCACTGAAATATGCTTACGAGCTTCCCTCTTAGCCTTGTGCTTTCATAATTAGAAATCTTAAAGAAACATTGACATGCCGCCATAAAGGACCCTTTGTTTCCTTTTGTGCTGTGTTAAGTGTTGGAAACAAAGCAAACACATTGTGCACACAGCCGTTGTAAATACTTGGTAAATACAGTTGTAGTTTAGGTTTTAATTTGGCTATCATCTGTGTGTGTCCAAAAGGTTTACTATGGTTTCTGCCCAAAGTTAAGCCGAACGCTTTGTCTGCTCCGGCCACATTATTAAGACAGAAGCAGCAGTTGCAGATCTCGTATAGAGTCTACACTGAATCTGTTCAGCTGCGGTACTTCTGTGTGCTCAGAAGTACAGATAGTAGTAGTAATGTTTGGAGATGTTAGGTGTACTGATTGATGATACTAACCCTGCCTACCTAACTGTTCAGTCAGGCCTAAACTTTAGGCCCCCCATACACATCATCTGCATACAGCTTGTCTGATAAGAAAGGGTCACAACCACATATGTATATTGCTTCCTTGCTTTGGAAACCTAAACTTAAATTAAAATTGCATCAAGGGAAACCTATTTACTAAAGGCTGTCCACACAGATATTATTGAACATTTACGCTAATTGTGGAGTACAGAGTGAGACTCTTTCAAGGAACAAAGGAAACAGAGCCTGCAGTTATGCAAATCTGAACAGGAAATGTCAGTCCCTCAGCTTTTGACTAAGTTAATAGATTTTCCTTGCTTGCCAATTCCCTCTCATTCTTGGATGTCTCACGCAATTGGAAAAAATATCTTTATTTTGAAGTATATATTGTGATATGAAAAAGGATGGCATTTTCACCTGATGACTTGATAAGGTCCGTTTGGACATAATTAATCATATCATAATCAGTCATCTACAGTTATTGGGGTGATTTTGTAGGGGAGTGCATCTGCATAGGAAATAATGGTTATAAAAGCTGAAAAATTACTTGTAAGACTTCTCTGAGGGAGAGGAGGGGGAATAAGATAGTTTAATGAACTGGTTGACTGACCGTGACACCATTGTATTCCTAGGATACTCCTCTATCAATCCAGGCTAAAGTCAGTGACCTAACATGTCATATTAATAATGCATGTTGCCAACCCTAAAAAAAGGGGCTCTAACTTAAGTTGCTCTCTTCCTATTTCAGGTTAGGGTCAATGGCTAGCGGTGCATACTGTGGATGTTTATCAGACAGATTTATCTTGTAGATTAACATTAGTATTACCTTTCCAGCCTTGTGGCTCTGAAGTAGTCGGAGGACCTCTGGTTTCTTTCGGCTAACTCAGTTAACTTCAGCTTTGCTCTTAAAGGAGAAGTCCAGTATTTTGCACTTTTAGCCCCATTCCTGGTTGTTTATGATGAAATAGAGTGGTTAAGACCAAAATCTTGACGATTGCTCCTTCTCTGAGAATTTGAGAGAATCTGGCTTTCACCTGTTGTGGCTTAACAATGCTGTCTATGGTCATGTGTAAATTAGGGCTGCAACTAACGATTATTTTCATTGTCGTCTAATCTGACGATTATTTTTTCGATTAGTCGACTAGTCATTTTATCGAAAAATGTGTTAAAATTGTGAAAAATGTCGGTCTGTCTCTCCCAAACCCCAAAATGATGTCATCTAATGTCTTGTTTCGTACTCACGTCAAAGGGTTTTAGTTCATTGTCATGGGAGAGTGTGTAAAGCTGCCAATATTTGAATGTAAGAAGCTGCAATAAGGGTATTTTGGGGTACTTTTATAGTACTTTTTTATGAAAAATGACTCGAACCGATTAGTCGACCACTAAAATAGTCATCGATTATTTTAATAGTCGATTAGTCATCTATTAGTCGACTAATTGTTGCAGCCCTAGTGTAAATCTATCCTAAAACCACCTTAAACGTTGGTTTTCAAAGCCATGAAACTCACCGAGTGGTCAGTGGTGTTCGTTGATGTTCCCACATAAAAATCGTAGCAAACTGTGGTTTCCATGATGATTTATTTGACATTTTGTCCATGCATTGATTTCCTATAGGAAGCCTCATTGTCCGTTGGTAGTAGTCCAACACCGGAAACAGAAAGGGGGTTGTTTACACAAGGTTGTAGTCATTGTAGTCTTTTAGCTCAGCAAAAGTGCCGGCTCGACAGTTGCTGACTCCTGCAGTCGCTGACCACACAAACCTTGCCCATTATTACTCGCTTGTAAACAGCCTTCGCAGTACAATGCCTTTGAACACAACGCCAGCCTTCTTCTTCTGCTTCTGTCTCTGTCCCATTACATTGCAACAGTTTCCTGCCGGTTGGCGACACTCACATAAAGGAGCATTATCACCATCAGGTGGGCTGGAGTGTATAACACTTCAAGGTCAAACGAACGATCAAGCGGAAGTTTACACACGGGTGTGAGGCAGCTGGAAAAATAGTTCCACAATTGAGATGAATAGCGAAAACACGGATGGAAACCACAGTTTGCTACGATTTTTATGTCGGAACATCAGCGAACACCACTGACCACTGGATGAGTTTCATGGCTTTGAAAACCAACGTTTAAGGTGGTTTTAGGACAGATTTACACATGGCCATAGACAGCATTGTTAAGCCAGGCAGGGGAAAGCCAAATTCTCAGAGAAGGAGCAATCGTCAAGATTTCGGTCAACCAGGAATGGGGCTCAAAGTGGAAAATACCGGACTTCTCCTTTAACTGGTATCTAGCTTTTACTTTGTGGCATCACTGCGGTGAAGAATGGTCAGTAGACATGGTGATGACACTGCATTTAACAGCTGCTTTATTTTGTCTGTGCAGAGAACATATAACACAGCCCTTTTTTAACCATACACTTTCGCTAACTACTGTAGCTTCAGAAAAGGATGCGCTTCACTGTGTCAGCGGCACTTTCCCACACACACACTGACGTGCAGTAGTGTTTTTATTTCCTTATTTTTTTGCCCTTCAACTTTAAGCCAATGCTTTTCATAAAGATGTTCTCAGATTCAATATATTTAATGGTTTATTTTTTGTTTTTACTTTAAACCCGAAAGTTTAAAATGAAGAAAGTCTGATAATCTGATCTGTGCCGGACCTGTTCATATTTCTTTTGCAGTCCCAGATGCAGCAGCAGGTAGCGTCGGTGGGCATGGTCCCTGGGGCTGGTGGTGTATCAGCGGGCCCAACGGCCGACCCCGAGAAGCGCAAACTCATTCAGCAGCAGCTGGTCCTGTTGCTCCACGCACACAAGTGCCAGCGGCGGGAGCAGGCCAACGGGGAGGTGAGGGCCTGCACTCTGCCCCATTGCCGCACCATGAAGAACGTCCTCAACCACATGACCCACTGCCAGGCTGGCAAGTCCTGCCAGGGTGAGTGAAAGCGATATGATGAAAAACTAGCTCGAATCCAAATGTAAAACTTCTAGCTGACGCCTATTTGAATGTTTTTGCCTGTGTGATAACGAGGTGTTTAATAGATACACTAACTTATCTTATAAATGGACCCAGTTGGAATTTTTCTCCAGATAATTGAATGGCACCATGTGTGCTGTGAGCAGCCGTAATCAGAGCCTGTGATGTGGGCACAGTGCCAGTGGCTTTACATACCACA
Source organism: Cephalopholis sonnerati (assembly GCA_019142605.1). Taxonomy (NCBI): domain Eukaryota; kingdom Metazoa; phylum Chordata; class Actinopteri; order Perciformes; family Serranidae; genus Cephalopholis; species Cephalopholis sonnerati. The sequence continues at coordinate 24,392,532 of JAGQAX010000016.1, forward strand.
GGAACAACTCAGCAAAAGGTGTTGATGACTTGTTGTAGTTTAGAGTTCATCCATGCTGCCAAAAGCACGTCGCCTTCTGCTCTTTGTATCACCGCTCGCCAACATTGTCCTTAACAAAATTGTTTATTGATCTACATGTGGCTGACGACTGGTTAGAAAAAGTTTTAGGACATTTGCATCCCTATATAACACTTAACAACCACATGGCTTTGTTGCTAGACAGATAGTGCAGGAAGAGTTATTAAGATTAAACAGCCCTGATAAAGAAAGATTAACATTCTCGTCTATGTCTAACTGCTATCTAATAAGAGCAGTGTGGTGCTGAAGGGAGTTTTAATCACTTCAGTTGCATTATTTCACACAATGTTAAGCAGATAGCTCTTGTGTTTTATTGCTTAAATAGAGCCACTCTGCCCCCTTGACTCGCTAAGCCCCAAATGCCCCAGTGACTGTGACAACACCAGCAAACATGAATTTAATCTTTTTTTGTAAACGGCTGTCACGATGGTTGTACTTCGTGTCCTCGTCTATGCTGGCGGCAAGCTGCTTCCCTCTCACAGCTGTGGGGGAGTAAGCTGTAATAAGAAGATCACCCAAGGTCGATGAACTTTGAACTCTGATATTTATACTGTTTATACTGTTAAAGTAAATTCAAACATGCATTTATGGTTTTACAATGTGCACAACTGATTTTACAAAGCTATTTGCACATTGTACTGTAGCTGATCAGTTTCTTTTTTTGAATGTGCTCTGTTTTAAGTAGACGTGGTGCTGAGTTTGATCACTTTATCTTACTGTTGTATAGTATTTCTTTCTTCACCAAGGCGACACCCATTTTATTTGTCATTATTGTGGCACTGTATGAATGAAACCTTCAAAGTGCAGTCTCCAAGATTTCAGTCCTGGTTTATTTGGCCACATCTGTAGTTTCTGGTGGAAACAGCAAAGGCAGTTTGATACTGCGGGTCACAGAGTTCTGGGGGCAGCAAAACAAACTTTTGTCTTTTCAATAAAGGAGTTGGGGGTTCTGTGAGCAACCATGATATGATTTTACGCTGCACATGGCGTGGGTCTGTGGACAGCAGGTCACAGTCAGTACGTTAACATGTACGCAGTAGCTCATAGCTCGGCTAATCAGTCAAGTCGGGCTTCTCGTCATGTCTGATTACACATGCAGAAGAGAAAATCGAATTTCTGACTCCACCTCGATGGGTGGCGCTGTGTCCTTTTTAATATAGTGCGTAGTGAACTAGTTCCGGTTGACCTGAAGAGGAATAATACATTAAATTAAATAAATCCGCGTTTTGCGTTTTCCTGCCATCCATAAACTTCAAAATGTTTAGCTCCTTTAGCTGTCGGAGCATGAATGTAGTTTCCTCGTCTGTCTAGAATTGCATCCTCTGCTTCTCGCTCGCCATGGTGTTTGTTTGTTTTTCCGGGAGCAAACTGCTGCTATGTCATCTCCTTTTTCCGGGTGAAAGCGCGCAAAAGCAAAAGTGGTGCATGTGCAGAACGCAAAGTCTGACTCCAGTCGGACTAAGTGGATACATGCAGCAATAGTTCGATTTTCAATCGAATTATCTAGGTGTGTTAGTCGAGCTATGGATAGTCCAATTTCAATCAGACTAAGCTGTTAACATGCATTTAAAAATCCAGTTTCAGTCGGACTAAGCCAGTGATTAGATTTTCTCAAGCTGCATGTAAACGTACTGAATGAAAAGGACTAGCTTATCTCGCTAAGTTGGAGGTGTGCAGCCTGTCGCCTACAGCTCTTCACCTAACAGCTCACTGTGGCTGCTCCTGACTGCTCCATAATCCCCTGCAATATTTCAACTGATCCGCTGTCAAAAAATGCCGAAAATGCTCATTGTCTTGTTTTGTAGATGTGTTTTTGATGAACGATAGTGAGAAGTGCCAAGCTTACTGAAAAACACGTTGCATTTCCTGTGACTCCTTCATAACAGAAGTCAGCTCCTGTTTCACCAGTTGAATGCTTTTAATGTGAAGCTGCAGCAGTAATAGGTGTCTGGTTTGCACCGGCAGTAACTTAAAGAAGTATTTCATCGCTGGAAAGATGGTCTTTTTATAAAACTAGGCTGTCTATGCAGTACAAAGACACCAATAGTTTTGAAATACGTGCTACATGACCAGAGAAAACAGAGAGAAAGGGTTGTGGCATTCGCTTTTGCCCAAGAGAGAGAAAACCCACTACCAGGATGCACTGCGCCACACTGGATCAATAAACGCCTATGCTAGTCGATGATCTAATGTGAGTTGCTTGTCTGAAATACAACGTGATGGCCAGCTGGTAACAAACGATCTTGTATTACAGTTAAACAGTAAGTTAAAATATGTTTCTGAAGACATTTTAGGCGAGAAAGAGACATCGCAGTGACAGGATCTTGGTTTATATTTGATTAGTTCCGCCTAGTTTTACCATTTGATCTGAGCTTAAGAGGGAGGGCGGGTCTCTCTCACTGTCCATCAGCTTCTGTACTGTTTGTGTCCGTGGTGGCTGGTATACAAAAATGAGAAAGTATAATCTGCAGTTTGGGCAACAGCCCAGGAGCCAGCAGAAATCTTCCAGATGACACAAAACCTGTTATCCACCCAGGTTTCACTGGCAAATGAGCAGGGAGACCGGGTGCTGGCAGGATGAAAGGAAAGGAAGCTGACCATAGTTCATCTGCACATACTGTCTAGAATTATATGATACAAAGCTGGTTAAAAATCTGCAGAGTATCCCCTTAACGCAGCCTTGTTTTTGTCTTAAGAGACATTAATTTAACTTATAAATCATTAAAATTATTATTTTACCATCTCAAAGTGTCAGATGCTGCTGAATACCTGCATTAGCACACCTCACTTCATGTCTGTGTTTCATTTTTATTTCTACCCAGTGGCTCACTGTGCATCATCCAGACAGATCATCTCCCACTGGAAGAACTGCACGCGGCACGACTGTCCGGTCTGCCTGCCTTTGAAAAATGCTAGTGACAAGAGGAACCAGCAACGTGAGTAACTCCAGCAGCTTAAATCTGTGTGAAATGCACACAGAGGAAGTTCAAAGTTAATACAGAAGATTAATGAAGAATTTCTGATGGGTGTTATTAAAAAGAAGAAGAAAAAAATCTTCGACATGTTTTAAACTGCTCATATCAGGCAGTTGACACTTAGCAGCGAGCCTCCAGTCAGTGTGTGTGTGTGTGTGTGTGAGAGAGTGAGTGTGGTACGAAGTGCTGCCACCTGCAGGTTGTGTCTCCCGGCCACAGCTCTGTACTGGTCCGATGAATGCGAGAGCTCTAACAGTGAGAGGATTCCTCTAGAAAGGCAGGACCTGTAATCTGACACCCAGGGGAGGGGCTCCGTGGCTCCGCTATCAGTGGGGGCAGGGTCTTGGGACAGCATGCTCTCTGATTGGTTAAAAGGTCCTGTGACAGATTTAAATCCCCCACAGAGGCAGCATGCTCCCTGTCAGCAATCAACACAGCAGGGAGCAGCGCAGGGATTTTAGATGGAGGCCCGCTCAGGAGAAGGAGAAAAAGGAGAAAAAACAGTTTAATATTTAACAATTTTTTATGTTTACAAAAAAATTTAAACTGAGGAAATACATATATTTTTATACATCTGACATTTTTTCTCTACAGAGATACTTTTTATACATATTTATATCTGTACACAGTCAAATGTTTGTTTACTTTGGTACCCTGCATTTGTTTTGTTTTTAAAAAAATTATAAGCAAGTCACTTATCTGCTCGAAAGAATGATGAATAAATATTATTATAATTCATCCATTCATTTATTATCTGTAACCACTGTTCTTGGTGCAGTATCGTGGGGTGAATAATAGTAATAAAAAAAAAATGTGGATAACAAAGTATCTTGTAAAACACTATCTACCCTTAAGCATTGTCTGCCACTGCCATGTATGTATCCACACTGCTCATACACACTGAATGTACCTACATACATGCCTCTTCATGTAATTATTCGTGTTCCATGATTTATACCCATATATGTTTTGATGTTTAGAAATTAGAAATCTCAAGAAGTAGCTGCTACTCCTCCCTTTTATCACAGCGTGCTTAATAAATGCTTGTCAAATCACGTATTTATTTCCTCATCTTTCCCCTCCAGCCATGCTAAGTTCTCCGGGGGCTAGCCTGCAGAACGCCATCAGCACAGTGGGGCCTGGCCAGCCCAGTGCCACAGCCATCAACAGTGCTGCCACACACATCGACCCCAGCTCCATGCAGAGGGCCTACGCTGCCCTCGGCCTGCCGTATGGGAACCAGTCCCCTGCTCAGGTCCAGGGGCAGGGACAGGGTCCCAATCAGCAAAACCCCCAGGGCCCCCAGCACCAGCAGCTGCGAAATATGAACCCACTAGGTACGGGATTGATAGGACTTCACTACCATTTTAGAGGATTATGATAACTCAGTCCCCCAGGGTTTTGCTTTGACCGAAGTCTCGCAGCCACGGTAAACATCCAACACCGAGCCGTTAATCTCACACTGGCACCGAGGCGGCACGACTCTGCTGTTACACCTGTTAGTAACTGTTGGGCTATGAGAATCAATACACTGCACACAGCTCTACAATGAAATTAGATTTTACCCATTTTATGTAGTCGATTTTTTTGGTTAAATTCTGGTGATTGGACAAAACTGCAAGGTTTTGAATTCAAGGCTTTGGCTGAATATGTGTTAACTATTGCGGTCGCAGCATCCTGGAGGGACTGGCCACTATAATCTGTTGCTAAGCCATTTTCTTGTAAACCTTTGTAAATGACGATGTGTGTTTATCAGGCACTAATCAGATGAACCAGATGGCAGGAGGCATGGGTGTCCCCTCTTCAGACCAGGCTGGCATGCACTCCGACTCCTCTCTACCATCCACACTCAACAAGTGAGCATTCTTGTCATTAATATATCACGCAGATCTGATGTCATGTAGCTGCTTGCTAATTCATTGACGGTGGGTTAGGATAATGAGTTCTATGGCTTGTCATTTGGTCTTGTCAACCAACTCACCATCCAGTGCATCTGCTGTTGACAAAATACCATCCATGATGTCAATCTGTTCTCCGTCCCTTGGATTCGTATTATACATGATTTACAAATGGATATGAGGACAGAAATATGTTATAGATGTAGATTACCAATTATGTTGACACTATCATTAATGAAACCATGTAAGGGATTATTAACAATCATTGTTTTGTAAGTAATAATTTCTTTCTCTCTCTGTCTTACAGTCAACTGATGCCAGATGGGTCAGTAGCAGGAGGCATGGGAAACCTGCCCGCTGCCACCCCTCTCTCTGCTTCGGGGGTAAGAAAGGCCTGGCATGAACACGTCACTCAGGACCTGCGCACCCACCTGGTGCACAAACTGTAAGTCCAAAAATGAAACGGAGGGATTATAAGCACTCACTTCAATTCAGTCATGTGAACACAGAGCAGAATGTGGTGATCCAGGTTGTCGCTGAGTTTTGTATTTCCGTGCCGTCTCTCTTCAGTGTACAAGCCATATTCCCCACCCCAGACCCCGCAGCACTGAAGGACCGGCGAATGGAGAACCTGGTGGCGTACGCACGGAAGGTTGAGGGCGACATGTACGAGTCAGCTAACAGCAGGGTAACTACGATAATTACAGCCTGAGTGATCACATGCCATCTTCAGTTTTTTAATCCTAAGGCCTCTTGTCACTGACGTCCAAATGTTAACTCAGGCCCAGCAGTGAAGTTGCTGCACTTATTTCCTCTAATACCAGGGCAGACTGCCAGGGTAGGAGCATGGGTTGTCACCGTTAGCCTACAGAGCACCCTTAGTTGTCTGGTAATGAAGCGGTGTTCTTTTTTATTTGATCATTTTTTGCGATTGATATCGTGAAACTTAAGCTGTGAATGAATCATGAGTGTCCATACTTTACGATCTTTATTAGATTAATGGCAAATGCCTATGTGATCATACCATTATTGGGATATTCGTATGTGTTTGTGTAAATGCCATCAGTGACGATGACGCACTTGGGTCTTGAAGGGTTGTCCCATTTACTAGGGGATGATTTCAACCACTGCCCCTTGGAACAGAGTTACAAAGGGCACTTTAAAAATGAATTTGGGCACCAAAAACGCATGTACTATTTCCAAAAAATTGTCTTATATGCCTTTTGGTTCTTCTCGTCCTCTCACTAGGATGAGTATTACCACTTCCTGGCAGAGAAGATCTATAAAATCCAGAAGGAATTGGAGGAGAAGAGGCGCTCGCGGCTCCAGAAACAGCCTGGCATGGTGGGCACAGCTGGGCCTCAGCAACCTGGAATGGCTCCCAACACCATGGGCCCAGGACAGGCTGTCCGACCTCCCAGTAAGTAGCCAAACACTCTGCCCTCTGGGTGACAAAAACTAAAGGAGAAAGACATTATTTTTTTAAATATTGGCTTCTTTTAACTGTTCTGCAGTTCTGATTTGATACAAATAAAAAGCATTTCTGTAACGTATTAAAACACTGCTATGTCCTGTCTTCTTTCAGATGGACCTGTGCCTATGCCGAACATGCCAAATCAGATCATGAACCGCATGCAGGTGCCCCAAGGTATGTGTTCTTTGCCCTTTTAGAGGTGGTTTTTGCTTTTTTCAACAAACCTTCCTAGGTCTTAACTTCACTAATATATTGATGTTTAAATGTTTCAAAGAAAATCCTTCCTGCGCAGACCTGATTGTTTAACCAGTTAAACTTGAATGAATTTGTCAGAACTGTGATGTAAAGTGAGCTGGGCCAGTGCCTCTGCCAGCCCAGTAGGACACGGAATATTAAATTACAACAACTCCCAAGTATGATAAACAAGTACATAATTGTGTGTGTCTGTTCCCGCAGGAATCAATCAGTTTAACCCAATGGCAATGCAGAATGCGCAGATGTCTCAGGCACCCATGGGAGCACGTGCTCCCTCCCCCATGAACCATCCACAGCAGATGAACATCAACTCCGTCCCAGCGGTTAGATCTTTCTCCTCTGTCTCCCTGCTTTACTTTTCCTCTCCCCTCATTTGTCTGAGTCTCAGTTTCTCTGTTAAACTTGCTCTTCTCTGAACCATTTTCCAGTTTCTATCACCAGTTATGTTTCGCAGTTGTTCAGTTTTTGCTCTTTTCTCCGCTTTTTCACTCCTCTTAAGTAGGGCTGCACAATTAATCAAATATTAATCAAGTAAATTAACATGATCGACTGTGATATTGACGTCCAAAATTCGTGCTTCGCTCACAGAAAACTAAATCAAATCAAGAGCTTCCTAAACTAACAGCCAGCCTCCACTTTTGAAAAGCTGTCATGCCACTATGTGTACACCCAGTAGCAGTGGCAGTCTCTAAAAAACAGACGGGCAGAACAGAAAGCATCTGTTCATCAGCCATCATCTGTTATTTGAAAGTATTTTGGATTTAGGGAAAAAACAAATGATATGCAAAGAGTGCGTTAGACAGGTCTGGGCCACAAAATAACACAACTAACATGTTAAACCACCTGAAAACACCACAGTCTGCGGTAGGATGAATCCATGATGGCCAAGAAGAGCTGTGTGGCTAACATTACCTCGCTTGAGCTACATCATTGTCCAGCATTAACTCAGACATTAGTAACAGCGGTGCTGTATAGTGCGCCACGGTACTGTGACTGCTATAAAGAAAAAATATATATAATGGTGGATACGCATCCGTCCAAGAAGAATCTTATTTTAAGTCTTATTTTCATGGAAAGATTTGTGCATTAGCAGGAACGTAGCACAACATGGACGTGAAAGTAATGCTCTGTTTATTTCAATGTGAAAGTGCGATAAAACATTTTGTCCTTTACGTCACTAAATAATCATAACACCATCATCGTGGTTATCATCTTTGGCACGATCATGCAGCCCTACTCTTTTCTGTTATATGCCCCATACTGTCGGACACTAAAGCATAAACATGGAATTTGCTGCCTGTGGTGGTCCTGATGCTTTTATTAACCAGCCGCTTGGCTTTCAGTGAGTAATCTGTAATGAAGCCATGGCAGAGCCCAAGGCCTGGCTTACGGCTATTTAATGTTCCTTCCTGGCTTTAGATCTCTTGTCATGCTTTGTTTTGATTCAGCACATTGTTTGGTTTGTAAGTTACACCACAAGGCCTTTAGAGGACTGTTGTAGCAGTAGCATGCATGTACGCTGCATTCCACTCACTTTATTTTACTTGGCAGGCATTGAGTACCAGAGGCCTGCTGCGGTAATGATGTTATCTGTTTCATCTCGCTTCTCTTTTGTAGATGGGTATGTCCCCATCAAGGATGCCTCAGACTCAAGGAATGATGGGTAGTCATGCTAATAACATGGTAGCTCAGCCAGCCAACCAGGGCCAGTTCCTGCCACAGGGCCAGTTCACTGCCGCTGCAGGTGGAGCGATGAATGTGAATGTAGGCTTGGGCCAGCCCCTAACACAGGCTGCTGTCACACAGGTGAGGAGACGTGTGCTGTGCTGTGCTGTATGCGCCTAAAGCTTTCTGACACTCATGTCTGAATGCTCATGAGTGTCACCATGTTGGCTGCTGTGTGAATGATGTGTATTGGTATCCTAACTATGCAACCCTCTTTGTTCCAGCAGCCACAGAACTCTAACCTCCCTCTGAATGCACTGGGAACTCTTGGCTCCCAGCTGCCCTGTGGTCCTGCAGCCCAGCCCACCCTGGGTGCCACCCCTCCACCCAATGCCTCTGCCAGCCTGCAGCCCCAACAGCAGCAGCAGCAGCAGCTGCCGCCGCAGCACCATGCTCCTGCGCAGGCCCAGGTGCCACCACAACCCTCTACCCCCGCCTCCACGGGTGGGCCCTCCTCTACCCCTACCCACATACCCAGTAGCCTCCCTGGCCCCCCCTCAGCCCTGGGCACGCCTGATCCCTCCCAGCCGCTCACGCCCCTGCAGCCGCAAACAGAACCCCCCAGCCAGATGCAGCAGCCCACCTCAGTGCAGGCACAGCACCCCAGCACACCGGTGAGATACTGGTTTAACAAACTACAGATCTAGCTTTGCTTACGCCTTTGCCAGCTGCTGTTAAAGCTGACAGGTGTTTTGTCGATGTGTCAAGATTTTGTTCAGAGAGGATCACCGACAGTCAGTCCTTTGCTTATTAATGACTCGATATATAAGTCATCAGCATTGTAATCAGGACGTCTTCTTCTCCTCTTCTTAAAGCTGTCCCAGGCAGCAGCGAGTATAGATAACAGAGTGCCCACCCCAGGCTCTGTGGCTGAGCTGAGCTCCCAGCAGGCCCTGCCAGACATGAGCAGCACTGAAGCCAAACCTGAAGTAAAAGAGGAAGAAGATGACAGCAACTCTGGAAAGAAGCAGCCTGATGTAAAAATGGAGGTATGTACAAGATTTATAAGATAATTTAGTAATCAGGAGAACACACCCAAGCACAACCAGTCTGTTCTGCTCACATTTCATGTCCAAAAAAAGTAAACTTTTGGCTTTTAATTCTCCTAAAAGGAAGTGATATGCGTCATTAAGTGCAGTTAATACGTGACTGCACTGTAGGATACCTGGTTAACCATGGCTGTGTTCATATAGCAGGACGATGAAACCAAACCCCCGCTGGTGAAGAAGGAGGAGCCAGATGCAGCAGAGCCAAAGCAGGAACCAATGGAAACTGAGGAGAAGAAGCCGGAGATGAAGGCAGAACCCAAAGAAGAGGAGGAAAGTGGGGCCAACAGCACGTCGAACACCTCCACCACTCAGAACCGCAAAAAAAGTGAGAACACCGAACTTAATACATGAAGTGTGTAACAATATATTGAGGTAGGATATCTTAACTGTGTCATGGGGGGAGAAAATGAATCCAGTATTATATACTAGAGTAAAACTGAATGCTTGTGTCGACTAAGAGTAACGTCTCCTTACTCTCCAGTATACATGTGTCCTGTAATGGCAGTTTAATTGATGCTAATGATCTTTCATCATAGTGTACAGTTATACTGGGATCTGTAGATTTGCACACTTAGCTTTGAATTAAGATTTTGTATTTATGTCCACCAGTATGCTGTTTGTGATTGATTACCTAATAACATTTTTATTTTCTGTCCAGTTTTTAAGCCAGAGGAGCTGAGACAAGCCCTAATGCCGACACTTGAGGCCCTCTACAGGCAAGACCCAGAGTCACTGCCCTTCAGACAGCCTGTAGACCCCATGCTACTGGGCATCCCTGTGAGTGTCCATAATTATACACACACCTTAAAGGAGCAGTTTGTAAGATTTAGGGGGATTTGCAGATTGCAACCAGCTGAAACTTCTCCCGGTTAGAATTCCGTGAGTGTTCATTGTTCAGGAGGATTTTAACAGGAGATAAATTATCCGCAGAGGTCTCCCCCTCATAAACAAAAGGACCAGGGGATTTCAATTTGTAAAAACACTGAAGAAAGCAGTCTCACGCTTTTTTCCCAAGCTGCTAACTATGTTGACCAACATGAAAACGTGATTGGCCCTATCTAGAGCCAGTGGTTGGTTTGTCTGTTCTGGGCCACTGTAGAAAATGGCAGTGCAACATGGCACACTCAGTGGCCAAGGACCTCGCTCTCGCTGTAGATAAAAACGGCTAATTCCAAGGTAACAAAAACACTGCAATTCTTATTTTAAGGTGAATAAACACCAAAGAAAACATACTCATTATATTCCATTCATGCCAATATATCCTCCTAAATCCTACACAGCTTTAATGGGGGTTAAGGAAAATACTATAAAGCATAATTTACTAATTTCTGCAAATGTGTCTCTTCTGCTGCTCAGGACTACTTTGACATTGTGAAGAATCCCATCGACTTATCCACCATCAAGCGCAAGCTGGATACGGGTCAGTACCAGGAGCCGTGGCAGTATGTGGACGACGTGTGGCTCATGTTCAACAACGCCTGGCTGTACAACCGTAAAACATCCCGTGTCTACAAGTACTGCACCAAACTGGCAGAAGTGTTTGAAGCGGAGATTGACCCCGTCATGCAGGGCCTGGGCTACTGCTGCGGCAGGAAGGTACGACAATATGAGATGGAGATGTTTCTACTTTGTCAGGTCACTTGATCCTGACCTGTATGTGGATGTTGACTTGAGTGCAACATGTTTGTAACAGCGACATGGATTGTTAATGTTTCTCCATTGTTTCCACAGTACGAGTTCTCACCCCAGACGCTGTGTTGCTATGGCAAACAGTTGTGTACCATTTCCAGGGACGGCACCTACTACAGCTACCAGAACAGGTAAAACTGTATGCCAATTCTGCTGAGGGGTGGAGAGGGGTAAAAAGGTGAAGGAGGGGTTATATGCAGCTTAATTCTCAAAGACAGAACATGACCAGAGATCCCGGCCATGCCAGTCGACAAAGATGTAAGGTCCTCACTCACATGACATTTCCTTTATAGGGGTGTCACAGGCACCGCTGAGAGTTGTATATTGTGGCCAAGCAGAATGTGCATGATCCGGCCTTGTGTTGTCCTCATATGTCTCTTGTGCCCGAGAACCAGCACCAAAGCTCCCCCTGCTGTGCAGAACCTGCATCTGCACCTCTGTCATTCCAATGCAACACCATTCAATTATTGCAGATACCGTGAGGTTTACCAACTTTGACAGACAACAACTAGATTCCTTTAAGATTATGTCCCACCCTGCTCCTGCTGGAAAATATTACGCCAAACTCCCTTTAAGAAATGTAACATATTAGCAATTCCTTGCTTTTCCACATAAACACATTACTCTAGGAACACAAGATAAAAGGCGTCGTATGTCGACAGTAATCTTGTCAATTCGGCATCAATATAATTCATAAAGTTGAACTGTATTTGTGTAAAAACGTAGATTTTGTCACCTCAACTTGCTACCAGCCTCCATTGGTTAGCCGCACTGTGTCAGTGGGAGGAGACTGTGAAAATGAAAAGACAAACTGTTTAGATTTGGCGGATCAGATAGACGCCAAATAAAACATGGACTCTTGTTCACTCTACTAGTTCTCCCCTTTTCCACAGTACAGAGAACTGAGACTTGTTCACATTCTTGCACCTCCCCAGAGTCCCCTTTCATGTTCTCTGTCTACCCGGTTTTCTGCTCCTCGTTTGGTGCTTTAGGGAGCGCTCCTATTCTCAACTAAAAACCTTACGATAATGTTAAACATGTTAGAGATTGTCGTAATGTCAACGGTTAACCACCTTACACTGAAGCTCCGTTTCCACCAAACACTTTCAGTATGGTACCTTTGGAGCCAAAAGTAACCCTTCAGACATGGTACCTAGACCCTAGTGTTTCCACCGCAAGCAGTACTCTTAGATGTGCGCAGGGTTGTTGTCACTCACTGCTCCGTCCAGCACTCACTGTATTTACCTCATTGTTGGTGACACAGACAGAAGTCTGCACCTCGTTTATCGTCCACAGAACGAAACGAAATAAAACAGGCTGCAGTGAGAGTCTCTCTCTATGGGATATTTAAAAATAGCGGGTTAGTGCATGTAGTCCTTCTCAGGCAGACTCAGGGATTTCATGTTACCGTAGCACGACGCTATGTGACCCTTTTTTTTTCACCGAGTGAGGATAAGAATATATGCAGTTCATTAGTATATATAAATGCTTGAAGATCCACTCATTACTAAAAGTGTATGTCATATAAAAACTAAAGTGATGGTCAAAGTTGTCACAGTGAAATTTAAGGTGTGCTGATAGATTCACGTAACATTACAAGTTAACGTTCCACCTTAAAAGTCGCCTGCAGTCGATCCAGTGAATTAAAATTTGCAAAAGGCAGCAAAACATCCTTATATTTTATAGTTACAGTCTAATAAAACTCTCCACAGTATGAACAGTGGTTACATGAGCCTCAAAACCAGCCACAACTCAGCCCTGAGCAGAGTGAGCGTTCGTTACTGACCAATCAATGTGTTCACAGCTCCACCTTTTAGTACCAGATCTGCGGGGTGACCAAAAATAGGGAAAGTTAGGAACAGTTCCATTGGTACCATCCACAACTTTTCACAGTGGAAACGGAAAAAAAAACTTACTGAACTGAAGTGTACCGTACTGTACTGCTCAGTTGAAACGGGGCTTAAATGATTGAGATCATGGGGGCGAGCACCAACTGAGGTAAAACTCACCCAAAATTGGAAATCTGATAATGAAATCGCTTGAAAAGTAATTTGGTGTAGGGCTGGCATCAGGATTCCAGCCTTCCAACAAAAAAGAAAATTTTGTGGATTCCTTATATGGTTCAAGAAGGTCTAAGCAAAGTTTATCATTTAACCAAGTCTTGATCTAAATTCTTTTAGAATTAGGACTAAAATATCCTTGATTCCAATTACACTGATTTAGTTAAGCAACTTAACAGTTTTTATACAAGACCCACACTTTTGTATTTGCATTGTCACTCATCCTCTTCCCCGGCATGACCATATCATTTCATCAGCTCATAATGCATGTTAGAAGTGTTGTATCATATTGTTTAAGACTGCAGTGAAATAGTGTCCTTTTAGTTGTTGTCTTCATATCCCAGCATGCACTTAGACGGTGTTGTGTCGACATACATTAGTTTCTGTTTGAACGTTTATTTGTTGTTCACCATCATTAACATTTTAGCACGTTTCCCCCATTTCTGTTCAAGTTTGAATGAGTGGCTGAATCATGATCATTTCAACCGTCACTAACATGTACCTCTGCCTGTGTGTGTGTGTCCCTCCGTCTGTCCGCTGCCCATGCTCCGTCCTCGGTTGTTGCCGTGTGCGCCGTTTACTCTGCATTCTGCCACCCGTACGCCGGTTTGCCTGTGCTGCTACTGTGTGTGCTGGCTGCAGTTCACCCAAATATGGCCTTATTGCCGACAGGTATCACTTCTGTGAGAAGTGCTTCAACGAGATCCAGGGCAACAGTGTGACCCTGGGGGACGACCCGGCACAGCCACAGACGTAAGTTACCAGGCTTGGGTGTCTGAACACCACCTGATGATCCTCTTGCGAGATTATCAGGCTGTTTTCTCTGGACTTTATTTTTTGTGGAAAGGGTTTTCAATCCCAGGAGCCAACATGAACTTGGTTGTATGTTTTTCTCTTTTTCGTGCAGCATGATATCAAAAGAGCAGTTTGAAAAGAAGAAAAATGACATGTTGGACCCTGAACCGTGAGTACTGTCTGGACAGCAACTTCACTTTGACTTAATTTAGCTTATAGCAGTGATTCTTCTTCACTGCTTTTCACAATAAAAGCAGAGAAAAAGCAAATGTTTGTCCCTGCCAGGTTTGTTGAATGTAAAGACTGCGGACGAAAGATGCACCAGATCTGCGTGCTGCACTACGATGTCATTTGGCCATCTGGGTAAGTCTCACTGAGGCTGTTGGACAACCATCCACCCGTTTAAGCATAAACGATCCATGTCTGACCTTAACAGAATTCTCATTTGCAGAGTATAGACCACTTCTTACTGGGATTTTTTTGTAGGTGTTACGGTATGCTGACTCTAATCTGCAGTTTGATGTCTCTTCTTGTAGCTTTATCTGTGACAACTGTCTGAAGAAGTCCAGCAAAACAAGAAAGGAGAACAAGTTTTCAGCTAGAAGTAAGTTATATTTGGACAATAAACAGTAACATTTAATTTAATTTTCTCTTATTTAATCACACAAAAGTGTCATGGGTGAATTCACAAAGAATGGATTGCGGCCACTGATGACATCTTGAATTGCGCATCACCTGTCTGCCCAGTTTCTAGTTCCAACTCACAAAAGATATTGTGGCAATGATATTACAGCGAAAACACACCCATTCAGTTTTGCGGCTGAGTGCAATTAGCCCTTTTTTTGCATCTGATTGCAGTTACCCTTGTGGTAAAGTATAAATGTCGCCTTTGCGTCAAGATCACAGTAGGTAGAGCGATGGCAGAGAGGAAAAAAAACCCCTAAAATTTACAGACTGTGAACTTAAGGTCCTGGCCGATGAGGCACAGAGCCATTTCTCAAAACCTCAGGCAAGGAATTTACCACCAACTTTCTGAAGACGCTAATAATTTTACTGTAGCTGCATGTGAGCATGAGCGCTGATCTTTGTGAATTGGACTGTTTTTTTTTTTTCAGTGAGGCTCATTTGCATAGAAAGTGGCCAGTTACCAAATTTAAATACGTGCAAATAGCACAGGTGGACCGAGATGTTATTTGGAAATTACATGGTTTCTTTCCGTCTCGTGTGTTCAGAATTAGCGAGCGCAGAAGCAGCACAATCCTCTTGTGAATTTGCCCATCAGTGTTTTCTATCTAGGTAGAATATTTACTCCATTTTGTCTTTGCGTTTGTGCTGATCTTTGTAAAGGGTTGCAGTCCACCAGGCTGGGAACATACATTGAAGACCGAGTGAACAAGTACTTGAAAAGGCAGAACCACCCAGAGGCTGGTGAGGTGTTTGTGCGAGTGGTGGCCAGCTCTGACAAAACTGTGGAGGTTAAGCCTGGCATGAAGTCCAGGTAAGGTTCTCACCTGAAAGAGTGTCTCTCTCCTGATTTGCAAATTACATTTGATAACTATGGAATAACATGGTAGTTTTCATTGTTATGCAGCTTTTTTAAATGTAAGCCCAGCTGGGAACAACATGGCATACCTTTCAAGAACTTTTTGTGTCTGTCTGAAGCTGATCTTTTACACTACTAGACCAATCAGCCTCATGTTTTGTGTACACAAATGCTAGATATTTAATGACCTCTCATGGTTGTGGTGAATCATAATTTTGAAGAACCGTTTTATGGACAGTTTTCTACTGTCATTTACTGCTGACTGCTCGCTCTTCTTAACTGGCCGGTCGGGGCCCCAGGTCTTCAACGCAGTCACGTAAAAAAGCTCAGAGAAAAAAGCATCTGGATTGGTCTCGGCTACAAACAAGAAGCATTACTGTCCATTTCAGGCCACATTTTGGCCTTTGTTGTGGCTCAAAAATCAACGTCCATAAAAAAGTCTGGTCTCATTTTGAACAGAAGCATCTGCACAGTTACTTGATATCCGATATGTTTTGATACACCAAAGTTGGGCACAATAAGAGAGGAAAAATCTGAAAAAAGCTGCGCCATGTGCACTGAGTGGTTGCGATCAGCTCCAGCGGCTTGTCGCCAACTGGCAGAGATCTGCACTCTACTGGGTGCACTTTTCTGGTTTCATGTGAGAAAGGAACCAGGTGAGAAGTTCTGGATTATGGTGGCACTTTTTAAGATAATGTGTTCGTTGATGGTGTGTTTGAGGTGCATGCAGAGTCTTTAAAATCACATCAAGTAAATGAGGATATCTAAAATAGTGGACGAAGGAAGTGAAAGACGCAAGTAGAGCTCACAACGTGCACTAAAAATGTACCTTGTGGTTTTCTTGCTCGGCCTCTGCTTTCAAAATTAAGCTCAGTTGTCCATAGATCATATAAATAAAGTAAGCAAACGTACATGAAAGACTTGACCAAGGACATTATCCATTACCCTGTCCTCTTCAACAAATTACAAACTGTTCAAGTTGTAAAGAAAAACAAGAAAAAAATACAAACTTACCATGGGCGTCTCTGTTTCTTCAGGTTTGTGGACTCAGGCGAGATGGTAGAGAGCTTCCCTTACAGAACCAAAGCACTTTTTGCATTTGAGGAAATAGACGGAGTGGACGTTTGTTTCTTCGGCATGCATGTCCAGGAGTACGGCTCTGATTGCCCCTTTCCAAATACCAGGTAAAACTATGGAAAAATCATGAATGATGAACACAGTTTTTTTTTTCTCAAGTTTATTATTGTGTATGTATGTTGCTCTTTGATTAAATGCTCCATATTTGCCTTGCAGACGGGTTTACATATCATACCTCGACAGTATTCACTTCTTCAGACCACGTGTGCTAAGGACTGCAGTGTACCATGAGATCCTAATAGGCTACCTGGAGTATGTGAAGAAACTGGGGTGGGTGAAGAGTAACTTTACACTCTGCAGTGTTTACACAGTTCCAGCTGATAGTGAGTGTGTCATTGTATCATTCCTGCATGTGGCTGATAACTCTTGTTGCCCTCAGGTATGTGATGGGTCACATCTGGGCCTGCCCACCCAGTGAAGGAGATGATTACATATTTCACTGCCACCCTCCCGACCAGAAGATCCCAAAGCCCAAGAGGCTCCAAGAGTGGTACAGAAAGATGCTGGACAAGGCTTTTGCTGAGAGGATCCTACACGATTACAAGGTCAGGAAATGATTTCATCGTCATGTCTTTGTGATTAAAATGGGATGCTTTGTCTCAACATTTTCTCATTTGTAGTTAACAATTTTGCCACGAGATCATGTCTGGGTGTCTGTTGAGATAAGGCGTCAATTTATTTTTAAAATGAAAACTAATGAGTCTACTGCTAAGGGTTTTGTGATGAGTTAAAATTTTCCAACGACTTTCCCCAAGCTCTCTCAGCTTTTTAAATCTTTTAAATAAACAAAAATAAACTCACAAAATGTCAAGAAAGGTAATTACTGCACACCTATATTTCTTATTAAACAGACAAATGCAAAGGTACACCCTCAAGTTTCTCTTTTTCACCTGAGCTAAGACCAGCTTATCCGCGTTGGTAGCTCATTGTCCAAAAACACTCTGTTCAGCCTCAATAGAGACAAAATAAAACTCACCAAAACAGTGAGACAGTTTATTGACATTTATTTTCTCTTTCTTTAAAAATATAGCACACTGTATTTTTGGTGATCCATAATTAAATAAACAGCTAATTTTACTTGCATACAGTGTGGCTCTTGTCCAGGTCCCTTTCCCATTCAACCTACCTCCATACCCTCACTTTTGAACTCGGGGTTGCCAGTTATATTGTAGCCATCTGCGGATGCTCACACTTGTTCATTGTGGGATATACACACGCCTGCGTAGGGTTCAGTGTTTGTGTAGCCTACTGTAATATTTCCCCTGAAACAGTTGGCAATTCACGTTCTATTCAATGATATATGGTCCGCACCCTTTTTATTTTAAAAAGTAAACTGTATTGATGAATGAATAAATTAATTTAAAAGCACCTTACAGTCTCCTGTGTGTATAAGAATAACATGAGGGGGAGGCTGAGTCCTCCGCTGCTGCTGCTGCTTTATTTACGTTCTTATCGCAATGCATCTAAGAATAGTTTTTTCCCCACCCCCACTCTACACCAAAATGTCGCACTGATAATCAGTTTATTTAGGTTCAATACAACATATGTAGTGTTATCTTGATAATAAGTGTCATAACAAGAGAGAGAGTGCTGCGGCCTCCTTCTTACGACTGAATCACACCCGTGCAGATATTCAGTACAACAGCACAACCTTGAGTGTGTTACTGCTTTTATACGACAGTTCTACCAGCACCTCAACGTCTTCAAGTAAACTATTCAGGCGTCTTTACTTCCTTTCGTCCCCTTGATGACCGTTTATAACTTGACTCAGATGTTATATGTGAAAGCATGGTCATCTCTGCTGTGCAAAGTTTATAACGACAACCATTAATGTAGGCTAATTAACTGTTGATGTAACTAAAGGCTTACACCACCTTTAATGCAGAGTGGTACATGCATAGTTATAAATCCCAGTGCTGCTGTACTTTATATCAGCACTCATGGAAACCTCATGTCCACTCAAATGACTTTGTCGTAACTAACTATTTACTGGTGTCATTAACTTGCTGCTGCCTTTGGGTTCCTCTTACTAAAACTAAGTGTGGTCAACTTGTTTGCCGTCACTTGCAACAGGATTTTCTCATGGAGGGATGATGGTTCACAGTCGCACATGTGTGAATGATAGATCACATTTGACATGATCTAATCTAACAATAATCTGTCCTGAGAATAATTTTATAGAGTTAAGGCGTTCACACAGTGAATCTGTTTTGTTCAGATGCGTCATTTGAAAAAAAAAAAAAAAAAAAACGTCCCGCACAGAAACCCTGCACACTGAGTCCAATATGTTATATTGTTCTGTTTGTTGTGAAAATTCACGATACAAGACAAAACGTAAAGACACTTTTGCCCCCTTGCTTCTGTCCACTGGAGTTACCTCCCTGTCTGTCACCACTCTCTGCCCGTTTCTTGTATTTGGCATCGCAGGAAAACGGGCTGAACTGTCTGTGTCGTCATCATCATCCACCTGAATATTACTATCTGACCTGTTGAAAGGAGGCTATCTGAGTTATGAAAGGATACTGTAGCACCTCTTCCTCTGTCTTGTGGGCATGTCCTGCCGCCACATTTTCTCCGTAGGCTTTTGACAGATGTGGCATAAAACACAGAACCTGTTCTGGTAGCATTCATGATGGACAAAGGTTTCAGAGTCAGTGTGCAAATGTTATTAACACAACATGAGGTCGTATTTATTTTTAGACATGCGATAATTTCAGACAAAATAAGACAAACTCAGTCTGCAAAGGCCTCAATACTGAAACCTACAAAGCCCAACAGGATGAACTTGTAAATGTAAAGTGTACTAGACATACAAATATCGACTGTGTCAAGAGTTACACTAACATTATTGTCTTTTAGGCCATTTTAAAACCAGAGTATTAATATGGTTTGAAACATCCTTTCTGTTTGTCTTCAAGACAAATAGCCAGGAGTGTGTCACTGTAAAGTCCAGAGGTGTGCAGTGAAGGGAGGCTCCCCCTTGTGTTTGACATAGATTATTGCAAAACAAACTGAGAACAAAAACTGTATTTCTAAGTCAAGATAAAGTAAAATAATTTAGCTTAATCTTTATAGTATGCTCCAGTAGGTAGCACTTTTTTTCATATTTTTTTAATGTTCATCCTTGTTGCAAAATGATCCCACGTTTGACTTTGTTGTGAAAATGCTGTTGGAAGTTTTAAATTCAACTTAATGAAACTCGCAGACATTATCTTTGAGAGCTGTCTCACTGTCTCGCCTGATGGAAGTCTTGTGTATCTTGTGTTCAGGACATTTTCAAACAGGCAACAGAAGACCGTCTGACCAGTGCCAACGAGCTGCCATACTTTGAGGGGGACTTTTGGCCTAACGTACTGGAGGAGAGCATCAAGGAGCTGGAGCAGGAGGAGGAAGAGAGGAAGAAGGAGGAGAACACTGCCTCCTCTGAGACGACAGAGGTGAGTTAGATGGATAGGTGGATTTGAGTGTTTTGAAATGGGTTTTATAAAAGGAACGCTCTTGTTGGGCCAAAATCAACAGCCCGGTGCTGAGGCCTCTGCTTCACCCCAGATTTTATCATCCTCAAGTCCTCATTATATAAAAGCTTTCAGCATCCATTCAGGCATTGTATAACCACTCAGCTTAATTGCATAACCCCATCTTGTCTGTTGTGCAATCCCTCTGAATGTCCATGTCCGTCTATTTCAAGGGAGCCCAAGCTGACAGCAAGAATGCCAAAAAGAAGAACAACAAGAAGACCAACAAAAACAAGAGCAGCGTCAGCCGAGCCAATAAGAAGAAGCCTGGGATGCCGAATGTAGCCAATGACCTGTCCCAGAAGCTCTACGCCACCATGGAGAAACATAAGGAGGTGGGAAACCGGAACAGCTACAACAGATTTGTTTGCAGTCTATTCCGCATAATGAAGTTAACACTTGATACTTAAAAGCCAAGCTGGTGGGTTGACATGGAAACACAGACTGTACTGCATATAGTTACATTTAGGACGCACACCAGTACGCAGCTGGACTCCCTGGCTTTCAGGAGCAGTACAGATACTTACATCCCATTTGGAGTTATCTCTGACATGGGATGGACGGGGAATTTGTTACAGCACACTTTGACTGTTTCTCCTTTGTTCTCCTACCAGGTGTTTTTTGTCATCCACCTCCACGCCGGGCCAGTCATCAACACCCTGCCACCCATTATGGACCCCGACCCTCTGTTGACCTGTGACCTGATGGATGGCCGCGATGCCTTTTTGACTTTGGCCAGGGACAAGCACTGGGAGTTCAGCTCACTGCGAAGATGCAAGTGGAGCACGATGTGTATGTTGGTAGAGCTGCACAACCAGGGCCAGGACCGCTTCGTGTACACCTGCAACGAGTGCAAGCACCACGTAGAGACTCGCTGGCACTGCACCGTCTGTGAGGTAGGGAGTAATGCCAATTTATCAACATGTTTTGCCCCTTTTACACTGCCTGCTCAAGGCGTAAATATCACGCAGTTATTCCACCTTGCCTTTCTTTATAAAAGGTACAATCACGGAATAGGGGGACAGAGTTGTCTCACCTATAAGCCGACAGCAGAAGTAGTAACAGCACCAAATCCACATCTGTGTAAACGGGACAGTGGGCAGGACCACAGGCAGAACATTTAGATGATGTGTTGCATGCTCGACCCACTGCCAGGAGAAAGCGCTGCCGCCGCATGTGTTAAATGTCGCACAAAAGGCTGACGCTGTTTTGTTAAACGCCAGGCCCGTCATGCTGGCATGCTATCTGAAATCACACACTGGGGAGGCGTGATGCCACCGTTGTTTGGATTTGTGTAAAAATGTGATGGCGGTGTAAAGGAGGGACTTTGTGGCGGCCCTATAGCACGAAAAAAAAGGGCTACTTTCTGTATCAGTTTTGGATTAATTGTAAATCTTAACACAACCCTAATGTGGTCTTCTTTACCTTTCAACAGGACTACGACCTATGCATTAACTGCTACAACGCTAAGGGCCACGAGCACCAGATGGTGAAGTGGGGCCTGGGTATAGACGACGACAGCAATGGTCAGGGCGGAGAGGCCTCCAAGAGCCCTCAGGAGAGCCGTCGTCTCAGCATCCAGCGCTGTATCCAGTCCCTGGTCCATGCCTGCCAGTGCCGCAACGCCAACTGCTCTCTGCCTTCATGCCAGAAGATGAAGAGGGTGGTTCAACACACCAAAGGCTGCAAGCGCAAGACCAATGGTGGCTGCCCTGTGTGCAAGCAGCTCATCGCTTTATGTTGTTACCACGCCAAGCACTGTCAGGAGAACAAGTGTCCCGTTCCCTTCTGTCTCAACATCAAGCACAAACTCCGTCAGCAGCAGCTGCAGCACAGGCTCCAGCAGGCTCAAATGATGCGCCGCAGAATGGCCACCATGGCTGGAAGGGGCATGCCCATGCCATCTCCACCTACCTCAGCTGCCCCCGACACCCCCAACTCTGTGCAGCAGCCTAATACACCCCAGACCCCCCAGCCCATGCCCAACCAGCCCCAGCAGCAACAACAACAACAACAACAGCAACAGCAGCAGCAGCCACCAAACCCCGCCAACATTGCCCAAGGCTTCCCCAACAATGGCCGCAGCAGCCAGCCACCAACACCAGTTCCACAGGGCAAACCAGGGCCTCAGTCATCCCCTCTCCATCAGCAGCAGTCGCCTCTGCCTAACATGCCGCACCAACAGCCGCCTCAGCCACAGCCACCACCGCAACAGCAGCAGCAGCAGCAGCAGCAGCAGCCTCTGCTGGCAGCGCTGAAGGTGGCCCGACAGATCGAGATGGTAGCCAAGGCGAAGCAACAGCAGCAGCAGCAGCAGCAGAATTATGCCATGAACGGGATGCCCATGAACCACCCACGAATGATGGGGCCCATGCAGGGCCAGATGCAGATGATGCAGGGGCCACGGGGCCCCCAGGTGATGCAGGCTATGCAGCAGGGCCAGTGGGGTCCAGGGATGCAGAATCCCATGCAGAATCCCCAGGGTCCGCAGCCGCAGGTCCCTACACAACAAGGCCCCATGGCCCCTCAGCAGGCTCAGGGAACCCCCATGCCACAGCAGGCCCAGCTCATGCAGAGGCCCATGATGCCCCAGCAGCAGGGTCTCCAAATGCCTGGGGTCATGCCTCCCCAGGGGCCCTCACAGCAGGGCATGACACCACAGCAGCAGAACATGCCGCGGGGAATACCTGGTAACATCGCCTCGAGCGCCCTGCAGGAATTACTGCGCACCCTCAAGTCTCCCAGCTCTCCCCAGCAGCAACAGCAGGTCCTTAACATCCTCAAGTCGAACCCCCACCTCATGGCCGCTTTCATTAAACAGAGGACAGCCAAATACCAGGCGACCCAGCCGCAGCAGCAGCAGCAGGCCCAGCAGCAGAACGCTCAGGCCATGCTGGGGTCCCAGGCAGGAATGCAGGCCATGGCAGCCATGGCAAACCAGGTGCAGAGGCCAGTGATGGCACCTCAGCAGCAGCCTCCTCAGCAGGCAGGGCCCCAGGGCATGGCGACCATGGGCCCCCAGGGCCAGATGATGAATGCTGCTCAGAACGGCAGTACCCAACTGTACCGCAGACAGCAGCTGTTCAGGATGCAGCAGATGCAGCAGCAGCAGCAGCAGGCGCAGCAGCAGCAGCAGCAGCAGGGAGGCATGCCCCAGGGCCACGGTCAGTTCCCACAGCAGCAGCCGGGGCCAGCAAGCTACTCCCAGCTCCGCATGCAGCAGCAAATGGCTATGCAAGGAGGTGGGGGGCCAATGGGACAGCTCCCTCCCTCGACTCAAATGGGTCAGCCTGGCATGGGCATGGACGCGCCCCAGAACCTCCTCCAGCAGCGCATGCTCCAGCAGCAACAGCAGCAGCAGATGTTAAAGCAGCAGATGGGCTCTCCAGCACAGGCTAACTCGATGAGTCCACAACCTCACATGCTCCAAGGCCAAGCCCAGGGAGGAGCTCACTTACCTGGCCAGACAATGGCAAACACCCTGGGAAACCAAGTACGTTCCCCGGCCCCAGTGCAATCGCCCCGTCCGCCTTCGCAGCAACCCCCGCATTCCAGTCCCTCCCCGCGGATACAGCCCCAGCCCTCACCTCAGCACGGCGCCCTCCACTCCAGCTCTCCCCACCCCAGCCTCGGAGGCCCCATGTCAGGCTCCATAGAGCAGGGGCACATGGGAACACCGGAGCAGAGCGCCATGCTCCCGCAACTTAACACACCAAACAGAGGGGGGTTGAGTAATGACATGGGTATGGTGGGTGACACGACGGGAGACACGCTGGAGAAATTTGTTGAAGGATTGTAGCATTTCGGGACAGAAGAAAGGCCTTGTTCTGTTTTCAGCTGAGAAATTTTTGTACGTGCCGATGTAAAAAGCTAAAAGAAATACAAACACACGAGTCATACGAGGCCTACAGACTGTGAACTTTCCTTAAACCAAGGGACTGCTTTTTCTTCCAACACAGAGAGTGATTTAATAATTGCTGTTGAAAAGAAGACAACAAAGACACAAAGAATATATTTTTGGTTCAGACCAGCCATGCAAGAATTTGCCCTGGTCTTTGTGCTGTTTTAATTTTGTTTTTCATTTGTTATGCTCTGGTATTGACTTTTTTAACAAAACTTCTCAAAACAAAAAATATTTCATTTTATTATTCAATTTTTTTTTTATTTTGTACCTTTGCAAATTAATATCGTATTTGTGTTGAGAAGACTGTAAAATTGTTCGTCTGGGAATTTTTTGCCAGGTTTCACCTCTTGCTCAGTTTCTCTGTTCCTGGCTAATTTATTCTAATATGCCATTTTTCAAAAGGACTGCCTTTGGGAAAGCCTTAATTTCTTTCCTGTTTGCAGAGTCTATGGGAGATAAACGTATTTGTATAGATCTAGGAACTATTGCACACACCCAAACACAAAAGGCAGGTGTAAGAGAAGCCTGCATCGAAGCTTGTTCATGTTCACAGGTGCCGGAATGTTCTTTTTACTGGCCTGGGCCCAGTGTTTGTCTTGCAAATGTTTAAAAAAAAAAATGCTTTGTCTCTCCCTCAGTCAAAAGAAATTCTCATTATGTCCTGAACCTCTTTTGCCTGTGGCGGGAAAATAACTTGTTTGACTGCTGATTTGTGTTCAGAGAGAGTTTTGTGCATCATTTTCTCTCTTGCATTAAACTTGAATTGATGATGAACTGTTCTCTAATGTAAATCAAGCAGCTAGACAGTACTGTAAATATGCAGAAAATAAGAATGAAATCACTGTACAAACTTGGTTCAAATGGCTCATTTCGTACTTATATACCATATTGTTAAATAAACCTGTGTGCCACAGACTCTGCTTCTGTTGTGGTCGGCGTGAGGATTGCAACCAATGCTTTAATTATTGAATGATCTGCTGATTATTTTCTCTAATTCACTCAATCACGCCAGAAAACACTAGAAAAGCAAAATATCCGTCATCGCATAGACTCAGAGTTAAAGCGACCTCTTTTTTTGGTCTGACAGTCTAATATGCCAAACAATTCTGTGCACTGTAATGTGAGGGAAGGAATAATAATAATACTTTATATATCACCTTTAAGGACAGAGTTTACAAAGTGCTTTGATGAACAAAGCAAAGCAGAAGCAAGATACCCCAAAAGCAATATAATGGAGTAACGGAGTATTCTGTCAGTACTCTGGAGTATAACGGAGTAATGCCGGACTGAGGCAAGAAAGGAATTATGGTAAAATAGTGACGAGGCACATACATGTTGGAAAGAACGTCCGATGACAAAGACAAACTGAGATGAAAACGATAAAAAAAGCGTACCAAGAAAGTAACAATAAGGCAGCATAATGAAAATAATGACGATTAAGACATAATACAATGATAAATAAGATCAGAGGACGACATCACGTAAAAGAAAAAGCAACTTCCCACATTTGAGAAGTTGGAACCATCACATCTTTTCACATTTTTGCTTGAAAAATGACTCCCAAAAATTAATCAAGTATCAGAATAGACAGAAAATGAATCTGCAATTATCAGTTAATCAAAATTGCTGCAGTCAGCGTCATACAAACGTAAGAACATAAATGAAACAGGGTGTCTGTAGGTACTTAAAATGCCAATGTTGATGTCTTAAATCCAATTTTATAAATGTTAGACCTTAAAAAATCCTCAGTTTGAATTTGTGAGGTCTCAGTTGGCACCGACATTTTATCAAAGTTTATTTATCCATATTTTAATTTCTCTTACTTCGACTTTGCACTCACCTGCTGGCAATATGTAGATGAACCTAACTCAGTCTAAAAACCATGTTTCTACATATCTCTGCGTGGGACCTCATGTACACAACTTGCCATCGTACTGACCTGCAGTGCTTGAATAAGAAAAAGACTATTGGTCCAAAATTCAGTCTTAGAGGAGAACAACACCTAAATTAAGAATTCCAGTATGTTATTTCAACGGCCTTGGAAAGTTCGATCAGTGTTTGTGAGCATGAGCTGCTCTCTGTCAGAGCCAGAAACAAGAGAAGTCTCAAACTTGTGATGTCAAAAGCTGACTGAGGAAACAGACTGTTTTCCTTTTTATACCCAAATTAGCTTTATTGTACTGTAGTGTTCTCAGTCATGAAACAGACAATACACCCATATACTCAGAACATTCCCCTGGGTGCTCTCGTACTCCTCCTACCTCTGGTTCTTGAACAGCTTCTGCAAAGGATTCTTGTAACTGTTCAGCGAATCAGCCTGCGTTTCCACCAGTTTTGAACGGAGCTATTATAATCAAGGACGTGTCATCAATGGAGGGCAATGCACAGCGCATACTAGAAGTTAACAGTGGTGGCAAAATTGCAGATTACACTGATGACCTGCAAACTTTTGTTCTGCCGATACAGATATTTTTTAACCATGAAAAAAACATGAACCAACTACTGCACGCTCTGTTTTGTCCATCCTCTCTTTCCAACCTGTAGAATATGACATGCCCGCTGATGTCATCACGGCGTCCTCAGGTGAAGGAAAACCTGCTGTTTTTGAGGTTCCAGCTGAGAACAATATTTTCAGGTTATGAATCAATTACTTCAATTTTTTTCTAAATGTGCCAGACGGTTCAAAATTAGATGCGGTAATCAAAATGATTCCATGTTGGCAGGAAAAGAGGTATCTGTGAAATCTAGAATATCTTTCCCAATTTATTGTCTGTGTGTCTATGTATACATTTAAAAATGAGCATAGGTCCCCTTTAAATTGGCTTAAAAAGCACCTTTAAAAGTCTTTAAAAGCATTGCATTTAAGTGATACGTGTAGACACCTTGTAAAATATTTAGTATCATAGTTAAGATGACTTCTGTTGGGACCTACAGACTGTAATCTGTATATAGGTGTACTGTAAGTCTTGTATACAGTGTGTTGTTTGACCCATAGACATGTACACAGTTTGACCTTGAAGGGCAAATTAAGAACTGAAATTAATCCGTGACAAATGATGAAGAAGACTACTAAATAAACAGGTAAAGTATGCACTGATACGCATGCTATTAGCGTTGTATTTAAATACATACAAGCGAAATTAACCCGTTCACTTTCATACTTTTTAAATCTACACTCGTTGGATTCATTTCCGCTTTTCATCAGGCAGCGTAACGGACGCGCTGCTGACGTCATCACAAGGCGCAGCCTCGGGTCCTGTTTGTGCTACAGTCGTCCGGCGTGTGTCTCTCGGTCAGTCGTCCTGTCTCGTCCCCCGGTCTGTCACCGTCATGTCCCGCTGCCTCGCGCTGGCCCGGTTCGCCCTCGGTTCCTCTCAGAGGACAAAGTCACGGCTGTTAACGACCTGTGCACGAGGGCTGAGCAGGCCGAACCACCTCGCGCTCCCTCACCGGAGGTAAGCTGTGTTTGTTAGCCTAGCCGGCTAGCTGACAGCAGCAAGATCACAGCCGTGTAAACTCTGCTGCTGCTGAGTGACACATTTAACAGCCTGTGGATCAATAACACGAGCTGCTGTGTTAGTGCGACAGCTCACCTAGAAAACACTAAACAGCTACGTGTCAATTTAAAGCGAGGAGTTGCTTACAAACATCAGTTATTACATCATTAACATTACATCATGTACTCTGTTGACTTAACTGAGTGTCAGAGTGATTTTATTTGTCATGTTATAGCTTAAAATATAATTATTATAATTTAATTTAAACGGAGTCTATGCGTTAGGTTAAACACTAATTATTAAGATGGGCTAGAATCTATCTGGTTCACCTTTGACAGTTACAAGCGTTTCTCAGATGGGATTGTTTGCAGTCTCTTTCCTTGCATTGTTTTTATCCTCACCTGTGTGTGTGTGTTTCTGAACATACATGTGATCACTTTAGAGCTGCTCTTAAAGGATTCTCTTATACTTTGCTGTATGGAAGAGATAAAGTCATCTAAATTATAATAATAGTAAAAATTTAATCATATTTCGGTGGCACAGTGGTACAGTGGTTAGCATTGTTGCCTCACAGCAAGAGGGTTCCAGCTTCGAACCTGTGGACGGGCTGGTGCCCTTCTGTGTGGAGTTTCCAAGTTTTACTCCAGCGTCTGCGGCTTCCTCCCACAGTCCAAAGACATGCAGGTTAGGTCATTTGGTGACTTTCCTCGTAGGTGTGAGTGTGAGTGTGAATGGTTGTCTGTCTCTATGTGTCAGCCCTGTGGTAGTCTGGTGATCTGCCCAGGGTGTAACCCGCCTCTCAGTCAATGTCAGCCCCCCCGACCTTAAGCAGGATAAGCTTTTTTGGATAATGAATGAATTATCTGCTCTCACTGTTTGTCTTGTTTCCCAGGATGTTAACTATTCCTTATAAATACAAAAATACAAAACATTTCACCAAACAATAATATTATACAACAAACAAGACAAATCGCATCAGATATTGCGGAAAGTAGATGCAGTCCAAAATCTAATCATTTCATCCTTGAGTCCAAGTGAACGTTCCTGCAAAATTTAAAGAAAATCCCTCAAGGTGTTCCTAATATACTACATATACAAGAATGGGACGGACGGACAACCTGAAAACATAATGCCTCCAGCCAAGTCTATAACCAGCATAGAGGCATAAAAACAAGCAGCAATGTATCCATACATCATAAAATCAGGCATTCATTCATTTTCTGTAACCGCTTATCCTCTTGAGGGTCGCAGGGGGGCTGGAGCCTATCCCAGCTCACATTGGGTGAGAGGCAGGGTACACCCTGGACAGGTCACCAGACTATCACAGGGCTGACACATAGAGACAGACAACCATTCACACTCACATTCACACCTACTGACAATTTAGAGTTACCAGTTAACCTGTCTTTGGACTGTGGGAGGAAGCTGGAGTACCCGGAGAAAACCCACACAGAGGGGCTCCCCCACCCTGGGGTTTGAACCAGGAACCCTTCGCAAAGCAGCAAAATAAAATAGACGAGTCATAAAATCAACAGGTTTTTAGAAGAAAACAGATTAAAAGTAACACTTTAGTGTGTAAACATCAAGGAAATAAAAAACAGTACAAAAGAAACTAAAACAAGGAAAGGCTCTCAGCTAAAAGTCTGTTTTAAGAACGGATCTAAAAAGATCACTGACTCGGCCGACCTGATTTCCTCTGCCAGATTGTTCCAGAGCCTTGAGTGTTGACGCTTTGTCACTTTTAGTTTACAGCCAGGCCGTTGAAACAGAAAAAAAAACCTCTGCCCGAGGACAGAAGTCAAGATTGTGTGTAATTATCAGACTTGATAAATAGTGTCTCCTGGTTAGTTTATTCTGTTAAGACATGCCACAGCCTCCTTGTGAAGCAGCTCCACCTGCTGACTCCTCCTGTCATCAGACCTGCAGGTTGGACAGCTGCAGAGGTGGAGCAGTCGGCCCAGGGTGTGGAGCTCCCAGCGGCCGTGCCTCGGCTTCAGCCAGCAGTCTTACTACAGCACCCAGGAGGCCGAGAAAGAGCCCGAAGAGGAGCCTCTGCACAACATCATCAGTGATACAGAGTCTGTACAAGGTGCTGTAGCAGCTGCAGACATACCTCTCCATGACGTGAGAGATATAAGATAATCTGACTGTTGTTCTACCCCTGACTCATGCAGGTAGCTCATCCAAACACGAGTTTCAGGCTGAGACGAAAAAGCTGCTGGACATTGTTGCCAGGTCTTTGTACTCGGAGAAAGAGGTATAGAAAGCGGGAAATTACAACTTAGCTAGACCAACGTTTCAGAATATTAATAAACAATACCTGCTTTTTCACGTCCCACCAGGTGTTCATCAGGGAGCTGATCTCCAACGGCAGCGATGCTCTGGAAAAACTGCGCCACAAACTGATGACAGCAGGTGGTGCAACGGCTCAGATGGAGATCCACCTGCAGACCGATAGTGCCAAGGGCACCTTCACCATTCAGGTGCGACCATGACTGTGTGTTTTTGGTCTTGATTTTCATTTAAATGTACAACATTAGAGCCCTAAGGGAGTTTCACACTTGGTCCTTTTTAAATGAACCGAACTCAGTCCTCTTTAAGTGGACCAAAAAGCGGATCAACAGAAAGGGGACTCAGTTCTCTTTCTGTTCACACTATAGCCTGTATATATTGATATAGTTTTTTTTCTTTACTTTGATGTGGCACTGCAGTGCAGTAGTGAAGCCCCTCGCTTTCAGATTAACTTAAAATTGGAGGAAAACCTTAACGTTTCTGTGCGTTGTGGACAGTCGCCGTTTGATGTTTTCCTCTTTCCATATCTGGAGAAGTGCAGTTGTTTCATCGTCAGACAAACGTGCACTCGTCCACTGGTTGTGCTGTCGTTACCTGTGGCCATGGTTCTGTTGTGTTTATTATGCGTCCCACTGATCTGTCTACGGCAAGCCTGGAGGGCTACAATACAATACCAAAGGCAAAGCGTTTTGTGTTCACAAGGCACAGGTTAAGTGAATCGCACCGTGGACTTAAAGCGAGGTGGTCTGAGTTTGGTTCGCTTCAGAGGGGTCTGAGTTCTCTTGGAGTGTCACATTTGCGCAAAAAATGCTGAGTCAGTGTTCTGTGAAAACTTCTAAATGTGTGTAGGTCCAGGTCCTCACCAGTAATAGGGGAGAAAAGAGAGCAGGAGTTAAAGAGATAGAAACAAAAAGGTGGGCCAGAAGATCTCTCAGCATCTGGCAGAAATTGGAATACAGTATTGAAGAAAAAGTCACAATAAGTATGAAGTAGTTTGACGCTCTCAAAACCATTTTGGGTCATGGATAGTCTTGTGCCAGTCCCAGCAGTTTACTGGATTCAGTGTGAATGTCAAAGAAAGCCAACATCAGCTTCACTGATCGTCCTACACATCACATAAAGATGACATAGTTGGTCCACCAGCTTGTCGGCTATTCTTCCACAGACTCGGTCGTTTCAAGTCGCCGACTCAAAAGTTCCACTGAATTTCTTCCTCGGCAAATTCACCCAAAAGAGCCTGGACCTCGTTGTCCGTCCACTTCTCGTAGCTTCTCTTCTTTTGCTCCATTTTCCAAATGATCAAAACACAAACGATGCTACGATTTTTATGTCAGAACATCAACGAACACCGCTGACCACTCTGTGAATTTCATGGCTTTGAAAATGAACGTTTAAGGTGGTTTTAGGACAGATTTACACATGGCCATAGACAGCATTGTTAAGCCAGGCAGGGGAAAGACAAATTCTCTCAAATTCTCAGAGAAGGAGCAATCGTCAAGATTTTGGTCTTAACCACTCTATTTCATCATAAACAACCAGGAATGGGGCTCAAAGTGCAAAATACTGGACTTCTCCTTTAACGTTTCCCCAGAACCCCTGAATTATTGGGCAGTCCCAAAAAATATGTTTGATCCCCAATTTTCCCGCAATTTCTCCGACACAATGCCACTGAGGTTTCTTTCATATATGACAAGATGATGAGAGGGGTATGAAAATATCTGACTCTTTCCATAATTGACTATTGATTCCTTTATGACCGTTTGCACGTTGATCTTCCCATATATTATCGTCAATTATAGTATTAAATTCTGATTCCCATGTTCCCCTAATGTTACAGGTATTTTGTGTGACGTCAGTTACAAGTCTTTTGTATATATGAGATCAATGTTTTTTACCTGGAGATTATTTTTGTCGTCATTTTGTTTGTTAAATACAGAAAAAAAACAAGTAAGAACCAGGTTACTGCAGTGAGAGAGTGCTTCTGGTGACCTCTGCTTCCCAGTCTGTTTCTGAGTTAGACTGCCACCTGGTGGATGAATATTAAACAACAAGCTGGTGGATTTATGAGTGACTGGGATTCTCTGTGCTCTAACAGGACACAGGAGTGGGGATGAACCAAGAGGAACTGGTGGCCAACCTGGGGACTATCGCCCGCTCAGGCTCCAAGGTGATTCTCCTCCACAGACCTCCCCTAGTTTAAATCTACGATTGTCACACTTGTTTCTGTCGTAATAATGATCTTTTCTGCACCCTGCAGGCTTTTTTGGACGCCCTGCAGAACCAGGCGGAGGCCAGCAGCACCATCATTGGTCAGTTCGGGGTGGGATTCTACTCTGCCTTCATGGTGGCTGACAGCGTTGATGTCTACTCCCGCTCCGCTGAGCCTGACGCACCTGGATACAAGTGGTCCTCAGATGGGTGAGAGACAGAGAATTAAAGAGTCTTATTTCAAGAGTCGGAACAGAGACATTTCCTCAGTGTGATTCTGTTCATGATACATACATCTGTGAAATGACCGTGACCCAATGTGTTCCTCGTTGTCTTCCTCAGCTCTGGAGTTTTTGAGATCGCTGAAGCCGCTGGTGTCCAACAGGGAACAAAGATCGTGCTGCACCTCAAAGACGACTGCAAGGAGTTTTCCACTGAGGACAGAGTTAAAGGTAGAACAGCTGGAGCTGCATCTATAGCTGCAGCAGTAAAACACATCAGTGCAGCGTCGCTCATGTGCTTATGAGCTGTTGTGTCTCTTTCAGAGGTTGTAACAAAGTACAGCAACTTTGTCAGCTTCCCCATCTTCCTGAACGGACGGAGGCTCAACACTCTGCAGGTGAGCTTCTCTGATTCTGTTGTCTTCATACAGAAACTCTTGAAATTCAGAATATTCATGGTATGAATACAGGAGAACTTTGCTCAACCAGTGCAGCTGTGTTTCAGCAGCAGGTTCTGTTTAACAGAAAACAAGCCTAACCCTGAACGCTGCATCAACACATCATAAAACCAACCAAACCGTGGGAACAGAAAGAGGAAGTTTATGATACAGTTAAAATGGCCGAAAATGTGACTAACTGCATTGCAGGACGATTGAAGGTGTGCCCCTAAATTTTCTGCTTGTGCTCCTAAAATATTTAGTGAGGGGGCGACAGTGATCCCACAAACAAAAGTTAGTGTGGAGGCCTGAGTTTGCAAGTTTCATTCATCTCTAAAATCTAATCTGTCCCACGTTACTTGACGAGACTTCGGTCTCTGCAGACGTCACTTCTAAATGTCTGTGATCAAATGTTTATTTTTCAGTACTGGAGGTTAAATTAAGCAAAACAGCAAATCATCAGCCTCGACACACATCTGTAACACTGAAAAAGGACTATTTTAACACTGGTTTACAAACATAGTACTTCATTTATCCACCTTTGTAATGACGTTCATCAACTGTCGGACAAAGGCTCTTATTGTCCCTCCAGTCTGAAAACCTCAAGTGGATTTATCTCTTATTTGAGTCTCCTTTCTGCACAGCTCTCACAGTTTTAGGTGTAATATTGTCAGAATTTAGGACACATTTCTCTTTTAAAAATTCTGTATTTTTATTGCTTTTCCGTTACAGAAACATCACATACGTACAAAACAAAAAAAAAACATGAACATATCTCACAAAACCTTTTCATTCCTCTAACGTACTCCATGATTCTTTCTCTTATCTTGTCGTTTACATGTGTCCACCGTCAGTTTCTCCTATTTCTCTCGACATTGCTCCTCCTAAACTCTTACCTTAGGAGTTCCGTATCACACAGTTTTCACAATTTTCAGCCGTCCATCTTGTGTTGGTGTTTCTCCTTTGTACCATCTCTGTGTAATTACATCTTTCCAAGCTGCCAACAAGATTTGTAGTAGATATTTGTCCTCTCTTACAATATTTTCTGTCATATAACCAAAGTACAGCGCTATACATGACCTATATGACAGCCCAGAATTTTAAAATAGCAACATGAACATTTCCCCAAAACTGTATAATTTAAATTTTCAGTGGGATATATTAACGCCCCCAAACTTCTCCAACAAAGTTATGCGATAGAAGTATTTGTTCTTAATTTTTGGTGTAATAAAGAATCAAATGTATTTTTCCAAGTGTTCTCTTCAAGTATGTTGTAGACTGTCGTGTTCTCCAAATATGCACCCATTCATCTTCTGTTTTTCATTTTAGCTTTAAATGTTGTTTCCGGTAGTTTCTCTTCAGCAGTTGCTGATAAAATGTGGATGTTACGCTATATATCTTTGAGTTGTAAACATCTATTATGGTTCTGATTATTCCTTTTTTATCTAAATTTACATTTTGCTGTATTTCTCTGTCATTAAAGTCCCTTAATATTCATTGAATTTGACTGACCTTTCTCCAATCTATGCTTTTTTACTAGATTCTAAAATATATTTCTACCAAGGTGGACGTTATAATTAAGAAAAATCTTTATTGCTGACATGTTAATATTGTGACCCTGTTGTGACTCTTAAATAAAGACTTATTGTGCAGCCTGGCCCGAAGAATAAAGAGTTTGGCATCACTAATAACAGATACTTTAGGTACGTGTTATTTTTTTTCCTTGTTATTAATTGCCGTTTGATGTCTGTTTCCCATCAGGCCTTGTGGATGATGGAGCCTAAGGAGATCAGTGACTGGCAGCACGAGGAGTTCTACCGTTACGTCGCCCAGGCCTATGACAAGCCCCGCTACACGCTGCACTACCGCGCTGACGCCCCGCTCAACATCCGCAGCATCTTTTATGTCCCTGAAGCGGTGAGCAGCTCTGGACTGGGTGTTTTTTTTACTTTGTTTGCAGTGTGTTTTCATGCGCACAGACACAACCAGTGTTGACACCTAATTTGAAGTGGACTGGATTTTAAGTGTTTAAAGCGAATGTTTCTCTTTGACATCAGCTAATCTGGGATTTAAACCAGCATCTCTCCAGGCTCCGATTCTGTCACTTGCAT
Source organism: Cephalopholis sonnerati (assembly GCA_019142605.1). NCBI lineage: Eukaryota > Metazoa > Chordata > Actinopteri > Perciformes > Serranidae > Cephalopholis > Cephalopholis sonnerati. The sequence continues at coordinate 24,427,395 of JAGQAX010000016.1, forward strand.
TTAACAACGTCTAAAAATGCCAAGCTGTGTTAAAGATCATGTTCCTCCCCAGCAGCTCATGGTTTCAGTGGTAGTGAGTGTAAATGACGCTGGGTTTATTCGTCAACAGAAGCCGAGCATGTTTGACGTGAGCAGGGAGATGGGCTCCAGCGTGGCTCTGTTCAGCAGGAAGGTCCTGATCCAGACCAAAGCGACTGACATCCTGCCCAAGTGGCTGCGCTTCCTGCGAGGTCTGGATCCTCCCGAGTGCCTCCACCCACTCCTGGTGGAGCTGCTTGCTTTTACTCTGCTCTGTTTTTAGATGCACAATCTTGTAATTGTAATGAATAGTGTTTTACTTTTAATTCTTCAGTGCTGAGCTAAACATTGTGTGTGTGCAGGTGTGGTGGACAGTGAGGACATCCCACTGAATCTGAGCAGAGAGCTGCTGCAGGAGAGCGCCCTCATCAGGTACAACTTTAACTTGTTGGGTTTGTTGTCTGTGTTTAGGGTATGATCACTTCTCTTTCACCATGTCTGGCTCTGACTCTTCATTATGAATACTACATGTTTATGAATATTTACTCATAAGTATTTTAAGTGATTTATTTGCGTGATCAACTCCGTCTTCAGGAAGCTCCGTGACGTTTTGCAGCAGAGGGTGATCCGCTTCCTGCTGGACCAGAGCAGGAAGGAGCCGGAGAAGTACAACGCGTTCTTTGAGGACTATGGCCTCTTCATGAGGGAGGGCATCGTCACCACCCAGGAACAGGACGTCAAGGTGACTTTGAGAACGCCTCTTTACAAATGTGCCTGACGTTAAAAGCGGCAGAAATATGGTGTCTTTCATGTGACTGCAGCACTGTTTACCCTCGCTCCATGCTGTCTCACAGGAGGATATTGCGAAGCTGTTGAGGTTCGAGTCCTCTGCTCTGCCAGCGGGCCAGCTCACCAACCTGATCGAGTACTCCTCCCGCATGAAGGCCGGCACACGCAACATCTACTACCTGTGCGCCCCAAACCGCCATCTTGCAGAGCACTCTCCTTACTATGAGGCCATGAAAAAGAAAGACATGGAGGTGAGAGAGCGGCAGCGACCATAATGTGATGTAGGCAGGCACTTGCGACATAATAGTCGAGAAAACAGATACCCTGCAACACCTGACATTAACTGAGATGTTTGCAAAAGTCAGTCGAAGGCCATATTCCCATTGATATCAAATTCAGTCTTAGGTCTCTGTCACACTTGTAGTTTGGTTTTAAGCAGCCTAAATCAAGGAAATAAAATCATATGTATAAAGATAAAATTAATTTAATCAGGATGTTTTATACAGACTCTAAAATGACTTTGTGTACAGCGTAAATTGAGCCACTTTAAGCCCTAAACTTGGCCTTTGTTCAGAGAGGTGCCAAAATATTTTAAATCCATTACACATCAGATTAGAGCTGCGCCCCTGAAAGTTGAAGATTCAAGTCATCAGTTGGAGACCCCTCAGCATTTGCATTAAGTTAAATCTAAGCTGCTTTATGCAAACCAGGGGCGCCTACCACTTTTTGAGAGTCATGGACTGGTTTGGGATTTGCATTTCCGATACAACAGGGCTGCCGTCTTGAGGGTGTGTCTTTAACTGCTGATGACTTGTCTTGAGTGATGACGTTTAAAGCAGAGTGCTGATGCTGACTAAAGTCCCCTGTTATTTTTGCTGCATGTGTTTTTCCACAGTAGGGCAGGTAAAACAAGTTTACCTGTTGGAGATGAGCTGTTTGCATTGAATGTGTCATTGTGACTGTTTCTGCTTTTGCTCTTCCTCCCTGCTGTATTGTTAGACTTGCCTTTATTGAAGAGAAGCTGCTAACAAAGTTCCACTAACTCAGTGATGAACACATTTTTTTTCCTATAGCTCCTTCACAATAAAAGTCCTCAGATATTTAGTTGTGTAAAAACTTTTATTGTGAAGCAGCAAGATAAGAAAGTGTTGAGTTTTCGAGCAGCAGCTTCACACAACTTTTAATACAGCTGATAGCGAACATGAAACAGTAAAATAAAGCAGATATCTAAAGTTAAAACAGATTGGAGAGAAACTAAACTCCAAACCTCAGAGATTCAGTTAGAAGCTACAAAAATACTGAGAGACTAACTAACCCTTGTTGATCTAAAATAAAGACAGATGAAGCAGCTGCATGGCCTAATTCTTCTCTCAAATGTTTTCAGAAACACATTTTGAACTATTTTCTCTGTAAAAGATAAAGTTTCCAAACAAGCCACCATGTTAGTCCAGTTTGAAATCCAGCAGACAGCCCACGTACCTAGTGACACACCCGTCAGGTAGCCAATGCTGTGAAGCGGCACAACCCGCTGTGGACATGAACTGTCAGCGCTCCTCGCTTCCTCCAGCTGCCCTCCAGTACAGGCAGCTGCTGACCCAGAACCAGGCTAAGTGTGAGTGAGATGGAGGCAGCTGCTCAAAGGAAGAGAGGTGTTACCCAGTCAGGCTCTAAGATAGTGTCATCTTCGACTCTCTCCTTCAAGTGCTGAATTTACAGCTCAACTTAACAACACAGTCTCTGGCTTTTGTTTCGGCGAAAATGTTGCAGCACATTTCTGACCTGTTGTTAGCACACGTTAGCTTTGAGGGCTAACTTGTCTTGTTTGGCAATGTTAAGTTAATGTTGCTGGCATCCTGAACGTCCCACCGAAACAAAGTTGAACTCTATATGGGAAAAAAAAAGAACAAATATTCGTATTGAACAGGTCTGAGTCAGATACAGCCTTATAATAAATTATTATTTAACAGCTAGTTGTCCTTGTCAGATGAGAGAAGAAGAGACAAGACTTCAGCTCTGCCACTTAAAGGTTAATTTAAAAACTGCCTTTCGTGTTCTTGCAGGTGCTGTTCTGCTATGAGCAGTTCGATGAGCTGACCCTGCTCCACCTCAGGGAGTTCGACAAGAAGAAGATGATCTCAGTGGAGACCGACATCGTGGTGGATCACTACAAGGAGGAGAAGTTTGAGGACAGCAAACCAGGTCAGCTCCTCTCTCATGTCTTCAGTTAAAGCTGAGCAGTGCAGCAGGGCATCTGTTACTGTCACAGCTGTAGTCCTGACTCCTGTTTATTGTCCCTCCTCCTCTGCAGCCTCTGAGCGTCTGACGCAGGAGCAGGCCGACGACCTGATGTCCTGGATGAAGAACGCTTTGGGCCCCCGAGTCACCAACATAAAGGTAAAGCTCAGACTAATATGTGTCAAGGCCTCAGATGTGTTTCCTGACAAGACATCAGCTCAGCTATGAGTACAGATTTCGTCAAGTTGGTCTCACATTTAATTGTACCCTGGCCTGAAATAAGTCACACTGCATAATAAATTTTCTCCTCTGGCCCGCAGCTGACTCCTCGGCTGGACACCCACCCAGCTATGATCACAGTGCTGGAAATGGGGGCCGCACGCCACTTCCTCCGCACCCAGCAGCTGGCTCGCACTCCTGAGGAGAGAGCTCAGATACTGCAGCCCACACTGGAGATAAACGCAGGGTGAGACACAGAGAGTGTGAGTGTGTGTGATGGATTTTACTAGATGGAATTAAAGAAACAGAGAGGTGGCATGACTTTAAAAAAATGTGTGTGTCCAGCTCTCACTGTCTTATTTTAACCCTCTGACAGACACGATCTGATCAAGAAGCTGCACGCTCTGAAGGACACAAACTCTGACCTGGCTGGACTTCTACTGGAGCAGGTACTGTGGCTCAGAGCTGCGTATGGGAAAATGAATTTTATCTTATTTTATAGTAGGGTTGTTGTAGTAGGTAGTGTGAAGCCTCAAAGGTTCATTCATAACGTCGACACTCAGATTCTAATCAACACTCAAATGCTGTGCACCTTTTTATTTTGTGTGTCTATTCATTCTCATTAAACCTGGTGTTTCTGTACAGTGGCTGATAAATTAGGCTACACTGATATTGTTAGTATTATAAATATTTATATGAATAAATGATAATTCTGTATATAAATAAATAGCAGTAATAATAATTACGATAACAATAATTATTATTATTATTATATAAATAAATCATTATTCAGTGTGTAAAAAAGATAATAAAATAATAATAATTATTTATATAAATAACTAAAGATAATATTATTTGTAGAATTTAATTCCAGTGGTGGCTGCGTAGGATCATCTATGATTCGTGCAATCCAAACATTTTTCAGTCATAATTTCTTGAAAACAGACTGATGTAATAATTTCCAAAATTCACAACATGTGTTTATCTAATAAGATATTCTACTTCAGTTCATATTCATTAGTTTAGCCTTAAAAAATTTTGTTTTACTGCGTTAAAAAACCTGCTGTTTCTCCTGCTTGCCAAAAACTGCAGTTCCTCTAATGGCCACTTGAGGCTGGCTCCAAAAATGAGTCAGTCCTCATAGACACCCATGTTAAAATGCCCTAATTTACAGCAGAAATAAAAACATGTTTACAGCCTGGTACAAAAAACAGCTTCGCTCTCTGTAGCTACTTCAACATTCACGACGACTTTACAGCAACTGAACTTTTTCTATAACTCACACATTTACATTTATTAAGGCTTAAAGTTACGTATATTAAAGGATGGAGCCCCTTTGAGTGACAGTCTGTCTGTGAAGCATCGCTACAGTCTGTGACTCAGATCCACCCCTCGCTCCTCCACAGCTCCTTGGTCACATCTGGCTCCAAAAAAATAAGATGGCGATGCCTAATAATGGAAGTCCACAAACCTATAGGTGTTGTCAGGGTAGCTGCATCTGTTATTTCATACAGTCTTTGCTTGGCTCACACAAAGGGAGGCTCCTGTATTGATGGGGCAGCGTAGCAGCAGTCTAACAGCAGCATAAATTACATTTTGTGTTTGAGAATTTTTGGCATCATATGACACTATAAGCTTCATTTTAAAAATTTAATAGAAGCCGTAAATGTAAAAAAGACTTTGATTTAAAAGACTTTAATATCACTAAACTTTAATTTAAAAGCATCTTCAGGAAGTCTTGAGTTAGTGACAGTAGCCTGACAGAGCTTAACGAGTAGAAGTGAGTGAAATAAATGGTGAATTAAAACAGTTTTCTGTTTTTTAAAAAAAAACAAAAGAGTGGCAGAGTACCGACTTTGACATGATGCTTTATCAGTGGAATTAGTGTGCACATTGTGCTGAATTTACAGTGTAAGGTATTAGATGACAGGCAATGGTACCTCCCCTCTACCTGTTTTTTACCTGGTCCTCATTAATGATCAGTCTTATTTGTTATATATGAGACAACTTGAGTGCCAGTTATTGTTTACAATAATTAATGCCCACATTGTTATTTTTATTAGAAACCATTCTGGGAAAAATCCAACTTCATATCATGAAATATTTTTTGCAGTTTGTGACATTATTTATAATTTATCACCATATTATTTGGATATTTTTAAGTATTGGTAATGTTCCCTGCTCCATCTGTTCTGGCTGCATGTAATGGACTCTATTTAGGATATTAATGTCCTTTAAATCAGTGGTTCCAGACTGGTGGGCCATGGGTAACCCTAACCCAGAGACAGCAAACTGGCTCGATGACATGGCCAAACACAAGTATGACACTGAATATATTAAACTGTGTGGACCTTGAACTAATGACTAAGGACAAATCTGCACCAGTTGGAAACCACTGATTTAAAGTGATCATCTGATTGGCTTTAAGTCTCACCAGTGCAGGTTTCAACATGTATTTCTCTTCATCTGTATTTTACAGATCTATGACAACGCCATGATCACGGCAGGGCTGAACGACGATCCCCGACCGATGATTTCCCGCCTCAACGATCTGCTGACTAAAGCTCTGGAGAAGCACTGAGAGCTGCTCACAGACATGAACAGTACAGACTGACATGGTTTGGATGATGGTGGCCTGCAGGCTGGAGCGCATACAAAGCTGGTTTCAGGCCTTTGTTAATCTGGAGCCATTGAAGCACATCTTTCTCCCCCTCTGGAGTACATCATTCCCCCCTTATGGAGAGCGCATGGAGATGAACTGCTGGAAGGTTCTCCGTAAACACTTACACGTCTTGATGAGTTCAACACTATATAACCAGGTTAAATGTCCCTCACATCCTGAGTAATCTGGATGCAAACCAGCCACAAACGGTGTAGAGATGAAGAGGGAAAACACGCAGAAGTAAGCCATATGCATTAAAAGTGTGGTGAGTAAATCCAGTGTCCAGACTCACATTTCAAAATCTTTGTGAAATACAGTGTGTAACAACAGCTTAACAAAGATCTGTTACAGTGCTTTGAAACTGATCCCAGTTTTATCAGAAATGCAAAATGTCACAGCTGAATGGAGCTGTAACGTCAAACACTTTGTGTTCTGTCTTTTTTATGAGCCCTCCAACATAGTTCTTTTTCACATTATTTAATATTTTAAGTTCATGTCTGTGGTTATATGAAGCTGAATACCTGAGATGTGGAAGTGTCTTTGAACTGGGTCAAATGACAAAGTATTTGTATATGGACGATGGTGTATGAGCTGCAAATGTGTCAACTGTCAGTGGTCAAACATGGATCCTCAACACTGGTGTTCAAGTACCAGTGACTGTAATAAAATGGATTTAAAATGCTGTCTAATCATTTATGGAGCTGTTGGTGTCCTGTGTGTCTTACTATGAGGTGAGTAAACAACCACAAAGATTGCAACACAGCTTTTTGAAAAGAAAACTTTACTGCATTTCCAAGTAACAAGACGTCTCAGCTGTGAGGGTAGAAAGATTAGAGGAACCCCAGCTGGGAGGTGTCCTCCTCCACTGTGCACTCTGTTCCTGACTGAGTATTTAGAGATGGATTGTTAGAAGGCGAGAGTTCAAGCGATGTGATTCTCTGTGGTCAGTAAGCGTCCCAGCGCTGTCCGTCCATTTGAACCACAGCTTTAAATAAAAAACCAACAACCCTGAAACACCTGCCCAGACCTCCTCTCCTCTGAGAACCATCCTGCTTCAGGTCTGGCCTCCTGACCGTCTGTCAAGATCTGCAAATCCTAGAAGAGTGTCAGGATAGCTTGTCTATATTGGCCAGGAAACGCTGGGCCCACCACTCATCCAGATCTATAGGCACAAAGTCTGAAAGAAAAACAGATTTAAAACCATGAGATCAGATTCATGTGTTGTGCTTTGTGAGGCTGTAATGTTCAGTACTCTCTACAACATTAAAATGTGAAAAGACAACTGTTGTTCTATACTTGCCATGACTGTATCATTATTGTTGGTACTGTTTTTCATGGTTTTTGACGACATACTATACTATGACTGTTTTTCATGAATTTTGACGACATGCTATACTATGACTGTTTTTCATGGTTTTTGACGACATGCTATACTATGACTGTTTTTCATGGTTTTTGACGACATGCTATACTATGACTCTTTTTTGAGATTTTTGACGACATACTATACTATGACTGTTTTTCATGAATTTTGACGACATGCTATACTATGACTCTTTTTTGAGATTTTTGACGACATACTATACTATGACTGTTTTTCATGGTTTTTGTCGACATGCTATACTATGACTGTTTTATGAGATTTTTGACGACATGCTATACTATGACTGTTTTTCATGGTTTTTGACGACATGCTATACTATGACTGTTTTTCATGGTTTTTGACGACATGCTATACTATGACTGTTTTTCATGGTTTTTGACGACATGCTATACTATGACTGTTTTTCATGAATTTTGACGACATACTATACTATGACTGTTTTTCATGGTTTTTGACGACATGCTATACTATGACTGTTTTTCATGAATTTTGACGACATGCTATACTATGACTGTTTTTCATGGTTTTTGACGACATACTATACTATGACTGTTTTTCATGAATTTTGACGACATACTATACTATGACTGTTTTTCATGAATTTTGACGACATACTATACTATGAGCGTTTTATGAGATTTTTGACGACATGCTATACTATGACTGTTTTTCATGAATTTTGACGACATGCTATACTATGACTGTTTTATGAGATTTTTGACGACATGCTATACTATGACTGTTTTATGAGATTTTTGACGACATGCTATACTATGACTGTTTTTCATGAATTTTGACGACATGCTATACTATGACTGTTTTATGAGATTTTTGACGACATACTATACTATGACTGTTTTTCATGGTTTTTGACGACATGCTATACTATGACTGTTTTTCATGAATTTTGACGACATGCTATACTATGACTGTTTTATGAGATTTTTGACGACATGCTATACTATGACTGTTTTTTGAGATTTTTGACGACATACTATACTATGACTGTTTTATGAGATTTTTGACGACATGCTATACTATGACTGTTTTTCATGGTTTTTGACGACATGCTATACTATGACTGTTTTTCATGAATTTTGACGACATGCTATACTGACTGTTTTTCATGGTTTTTGACGACATGCTATACTATGACTGTTTTTCATGAATTTTGATGACATGCTATACTATGACTGTTTTATGAGATTTTTGACGACATGCTATACTATGACTGTTTTTTGAGATTTTTGACGACATGCTATACTATGACTGTTTTTCATGGTTTTTGACGACATACTATACTATGACTGTTTTTCATGAATTTTGACGACATACTATACTATGACTGTTTTATGAGATTTTTGACGACATACTATACTATGACTGTTTTTCATGGTTTTTGACGACATACTATACTATGACTGTTTTTCATGGTTTTTGACGACATGCTATACTATGACTGTTTTTCATGAATTTTGACGACATGCTATACTATGACTCTTTTTTGAGATTTTTGACGACATACTATACTATGACTGTTTTTCATGAATTTTGACGACATGCTATACTATGACTGTTTTATGAGATTTTTGACGACATGCTATACTATGACTGTTTTTCATGGTTTTTGACGACATGCTATACTATGACTGTTTTTCATGGTTTTTGACGACATGCTATACTATGACTGTTTTATGAGATTTTTGACGACATGCTATACTATGACTGTTTTTCATGAATTTTGACGACATACTATACTATGACTGTTTTTCATGGTTTTTGACGACATGCTATACTATGACTGTTTTTCATGAATTTTGACGACATGCTATACTATGACTGTTTTTTATGGTTTTTGACGACATGCTATACTATGACTGTTTTTCATGAATTTTGACGACATGCTATACTATGACTGTTTTTCATGGTTTTTGACGACATGCTATACTATGACTGTTTTTCATGGTTTTTGACGACATGCTATACTATGACTGTTTTTCATGAATTTTGACGACATGCTATACTATGACTGTTTTTCATGAATTTTGATGACATGCTATACTATGACTGTTTTATGAGATTTTTGACGACATACTATACTATGACTGTTTTTCATGAATTTTGACGACATGCTATACTATGACTCTTTTTTGAGATTTTTGACGATATACTATACTATGACTGTTTTTCATGAATTTTGATGACATGCTATACTATGACTGTTTTTCATGAATTTTGACGACATACTATACTATGACTGTTTTTCATGATTTTTGACGACATGCTATACTATGACTGTTTTTCATGAATTTTGACGACATACTATACTATGACTGTTTTTCATGATTTTTGACGACATGCTATACTATGACTGTTTTTCATGAATTTTGACGACATGCTATACTATGACTGTTTTTCATGATTTTTGACGACATGCTATACTATGACTGTTTTTCATGAATTTTGACGACATACTATACTATGACTGTTTTTCATGGTTTTTGACGACATGCTATACTATGACTGTTTTTCATGAATTTTGACGACATACTATACTATGACTGTTTTTCATGGTTTTTGACGACATGCTATACTATGACTGTTTTATGAGATTTTTGACGACATGCTATACTATGACTGTTTTTCATGAATTTTGACGACATGCTATACTATGACTGTTTTTCATGAATTTTGACGACATGCTATACTATGACTGTTTTTCATGGTTTTTGACGACATGCTATACTATGACTGTTTTTCATGAATTTTGACGACATGCTATACTATGACTGTTTTTCATGAATTTTGACGACATGCTATACTATGACTGTTTTATGAGATTTTTGACGACATGCTATACTATGACTGTTTTTCATGAATTTTGATGACATGCTATACTATGACTGTTTTATGAGATTTTTGACGACATGCTATACTATGACTGTTTTTCATGAATTTTGACGACATGCTATACTATGACTGTTTTATGAGATTTTTGACGACATGCTATACTATGACTGTTTTTCATGAATTTTGACGACATGCTATACTATGACTGTTTTTCATGAATTTTGACGACATACTATACTATGACTGTTTTTCATGGTTTTTGACGACATGCTATGCTATGACTGTTTTATGAGATTTTTGACGACATGCTATACTATGACTGTTTTTCATGAATTTTGACGACATACTATACTATGACTGTTTTTCATGGTTTTTGACGACATGCTATGCTATGACTGTTTTATGAGATTTTTGACAACATGCTATACTATGACTGTTTTATGAGATTTTTGACGACATGCTATACTATGACTGTTTTTCATGAATTTTGATGACATGCTATACTATGACTGTTTTTCATGAATTTTGACGACATGCTATACTATGACTGTTTTATGAGATTTTTGACGACATGCTATACTATGACTGTTTTTCATGAATTTTGATGACATGCTATACTATGACTGTTTTTCATGAATTTTGACGACATGCTATACTATGACTGTTTTATGAGATTTTTGACGACATACTATACTATGACTGTTTTTCATGGTTTTTGACGACATGCTATGCTATGACTGTTTTATGAGATTTTTGACAACATGCTATACTATGACTGTTTTATGAGATTTTTGACGACATGCTATACTATGACTGTTTTTCATGAATTTTGATGACATGCTATACTATGACTGTTTTTCATGAATTTTGACGACATGCTATACTATGACTGTTTTATGAGATTTTTGACGACATACTATACTATGACTGTTTTTCATGAATTTTGATGACATGCTATACTATGACTGTTTTATGAGATTTTTGACGACATACTATACTATGACTGTTTTTCATGGTTTTTGACGACATGCTATACTATGACTGTTTTATGAGATTTTTGACGACATGCTATACTATGACTGTTTTTCATGAATTTTGACGACATACTATACTATGACTGTTTTTCATGAATTTTGACGACATGCTATACTGACTGTTTTTCATGAATTTTGACGACATACTATACTATGACTGTTTTTCATGAATTTTGACGACATGCTATACTATGACTGTTTTTCATGAATTTTGACGACATACTATACTATGACTGTTTTTCATGAATTTTGACGACATGCTATACTATGACTGTTTTTCATGGTTTTTGACGACATGCTATACTATGACTGTTTTTCATGAATTTTGACGACATGCTATACTATGACTGTTTTTCATGAATTTTGACGACATGCTATACTGACTGTTTTTCATGAATTTTGACGACATGCTATACTATGACTGTTTTTCATGAATTTTGATGACATGCTATACTATGACTGTTTTATGAGATTTTTGACGACATGCTATACTATGACTGTTTTATGAGATTTTTGACGACATGCTATACTATGACTGTTTTTCATGGTTTTTGACGACATGCTATACTATGACTGTTTTTCATGAATTTTGACGACATGCTATACTATGACTGTTTTTCATGAATTTTGATGACATGCTATACTATGACTGTTTTATGAGATTTTTGACGACATACTATACTATGACTGTTTTTCATGAATTTTGATGACATGCTATACTATGACTCTTTTTTGAGATTTTTGACGACATGCTATACTATGACTGTTTTATGAGATTTTTGACGACATGCTATACTATGACTGTTTTTCATGAATTTTGACGACATGCTATACTATGACTGTTTTATGAGATTTTTGACGACATACTATACTATGACTGTTTTTCATGGTTTTTGACGACATACTATACTATGACTGTTTTTCATGAATTTTGACGACATGCTATACTATGACTGTTTTTCATGAATTTTGACGACATGCTATACTATGACTGTTTTATGAGATTTTTGACGACATGCTATACTATGACTGTTTTATGAGATTGTTGACGACATACTATACTATGACTGTTTTTCATGAATTTTGATGACATGCTATACTATGACTGTTTTATGAGATTTTTGACGACATACTATACTATGACTGTTTTATGAGATTTTTGACGACATACTATACTATGACTGTTTTTCATGAATTTTGACGACATGCTATACTATGACTGTTTTTCATGGTTTTTGACGACATGCTATACTATGACTGTTTTTCATGAATTTTGACGACATGCTATACTATGACTGTTTTTCATGAATTTTGACGACATACTATACTATGACTGTTTTTCATGAATTTTGACGACATGCTATACTATGACTGTTTTTCATGAATTTTGACGACATGCTATACTATGACTGTTTTTCATGAATTTTGACGACATGCTATACTATGACTGTTTTTCATGAATTTTGACGACATACTATACTATGACTGTTTTTCATGGTTTTTGACGACATACTATACTATGACTGTTTTTCATGGTTTTTGACGACATGCTATACTATGACTGTTTTATGAGATTTTTGACGACATGCTATACTATGACTGTTTTTCATGAATTTTGACGACATGCTATACTATGACTGTTTTATGAGATTTTTGACGACATGCTATACTATGACTGTTTTTCATGAATTTTGACGACATGCTATACTATGACTGTTTTATGAGATTTTTGACGACATGCTATACTATGACTGTTTTTCATGAATTTTGATGACATGCTATACTATGACTGTTTTATGAGATTTTTGACGACATACTATACTATGACTGTTTTTCATGAATTTTGACGACATGCTATACTATGACTGTTTTTCATGGTTTTTGACGACATGCTATACTATGACTGTTTTTCATGAATTTTGACGACATGCTATACTATGACTGTTTTTCATGAATTTTGACGACATGCTATACTGACTGTTTTTCATGAATTTTGACGACATGCTATACTATGACTGTTTTTCATGAATTTTGATGACATGCTATACTATGACTGTTTTATGAGATTTTTGACGACATGCTATACTATGACTGTTTTATGAGATTTTTGACGACATGCTATACTATGACTGTTTTTCATGGTTTTTGACGACATGCTATACTGACTGTTTTTCATGAATTTTGATGACATGCTATACTATGACTGTTTTTCATGAATTTTGACGACATGCTATACTATGACTGTTTTTCATGAATTTTGATGACATGCTATACTATGACTGTTTTATGAGATTTTTGACGACATACTATACTATGACTGTTTTTCATGAATTTTGATGACATGCTATACTATGACTCTTTTTTGAGATTTTTGACGACATGCTATACTATGACTGTTTTATGAGATTTTTGACGACATGCTATACTATGACTGTTTTTCATGAATTTTGACGACATGCTATACTATGACTGTTTTATGAGATTTTTGACGACATACTATACTATGACTGTTTTTCATGGTTTTTGACGACATACTATACTATGACTGTTTTTCATGAATTTTGACGACATGCTATACTATGACTGTTTTTCATGAATTTTGACGACATGCTATACTATGACTGTTTTATGAGATTTTTGACGACATGCTATACTATGACTGTTTTATGAGATTGTTGACGACATACTATACTATGACTGTTTTTCATGAATTTTGATGACATGCTATACTATGACTGTTTTATGAGATTTTTGACGACATACTATACTATGACTGTTTTATGAGATTTTTGACGACATACTATACTATGACTGTTTTTCATGAATTTTGACGACATGCTATACTATGACTGTTTTTCATGGTTTTTGACGACATGCTATACTATGACTGTTTTTCATGAATTTTGACGACATGCTATACTATGACTGTTTTTCATGAATTTTGACGACATACTATACTATGACTGTTTTTCATGAATTTTGACGACATGCTATACTATGACTGTTTTTCATGAATTTTGACGACATGCTATACTATGACTGTTTTTCATGAATTTTGACGACATGCTATACTATGACTGTTTTTCATGGTTTTTGACGACATACTATACTATGACTGTTTTTCATGGTTTTTGACGACATGCTATACTATGACTGTTTTATGAGATTTTTGACGACATGCTATACTATGACTGTTTTTCATGAATTTTGACGACATGCTATACTATGACTGTTTTATGAGATTTTTGACGACATGCTATACTATGACTGTTTTTCATGAATTTTGACGACATGCTATACTATGACTGTTTTATGAGATTTTTGACGACATGCTATACTATGACTGTTTTTCATGAATTTTGATGACATGCTATACTATGACTGTTTTATGAGATTTTTGACGACATGCTATACTATGACTGTTTTATGAGATTTTTGACGACATGCTATACTATGACTGTTTTTCATGAATTTTGACGACATGCTATACTATGACTTTTTCATGAATTTTGACGACATACTATACTATGACTGTTTTTCATGAATTTTGACGACATGCTATACTATGACTGTTTTTCATGAATTTTGACGACATACTATACTATGACTGTTTTTCATGAATTTTGACGATATACTATACTATGACTGTTTTTCATGGTTTTTGACGACATACTATACTATGACTGTTTTTCATGGTTTTTGACGACATGCTATGCTATGACTGTTTTATGAGATTTTTGACGACATGCTATACTATGACTATTTTTCATGAATTTTGACGACATGCTATACTATGACTGTTTTTCATGAATTTTGATGACATGCTATACTATGACTGTTTTTCATGAATTTTGACGACATGCTATACTATGACTGTTTTTCATGAATTTTGATGACATGCTATACTATGACTGTTTTATGAGATTTTTGACGACATACTATACTATGACTGTTTTTCATGAATTTTGACGACATGCTATACTATGACTCTTTTTTGAGATTTTTGACGACATGCTATGCTATGACTGTTTTATGAGATTTTTGACGACATGCTATACTATGACTATTTTTCATGGTTTTTGACGACATGCTATACTATGACTGTTTTATGAGATTTTTGACGACATGGTATACTATGACTGTTTTTCATGAATTTTGACGACATGCTATACTATGACTGTTTTATGAGATTTTTGTCGACATGGTATACTATGACTGTTTTTCATGAATTTTGACGACATGCTATACTATGACTGTTATTCATGAATTTTGACGACATGCTATACTATGACTGTTTTATGAGATTTTTGACGACATGCTATACTATGACTGTTTTTCATGAATTTTGATGACATGCTATACTATGACTGTTTTATGAGATTTTTGACGACATGCTATACTATGACTGTTTTTCATGAATTTTGACGACATGCTATACTATGACTGTTTTTCATGAATTTTGACGATATACTATACTATGACTGTTTTTCATGGTTTTTGACGACATACTATACTATGACTGTTTTTCATGGTTTTTGACGACATGCTATGCTATGACTGTTTTATGAGATTTTTGACGACATGCTATACTATGACTATTTTTCATGAATTTTGACGACATGCTATACTATGACTGTTTTTCATGAATTTTGACGACATACTATACTATGACTGTTTTTCATGGTTTTTGACGACATGCTATGCTATGACTGTTTTATGAGATTTTTGACGACATGCTATACTATGACTATTTTTCATGAATTTTGACGACATGCTATACTATGACTGTTTTTCATGAATTTTGATGACATGCTATACTATGACTGTTTTTCATGAATTTTGACGACATGCTATACTATGACTGTTTTTCATGAATTTTGATGACATGCTATACTATGACTGTTTTATGAGATTTTTGACGACATGCTATACTATGACTGTTTTTCATGAATTTTGACGACATGCTATACTATGACTCTTTTTTGAGATTTTTGACGACATACTATACTATGACTGTTTTTCATGAATTTTGACGACATACTATACTATGACTGTTTTTCATGAATTTTGACGACATACTGTACTATGACTGTTTTTCATGAATTTTGACGACATACTATACTATGACTGTTTTATGAGATTTTTGACGACATGCTATACTATGACTGTTTTTCATGAATTTTGACGACATGCTATACTATGACTGTTTTTCATGGTTTTTGACGACATGCTATGCTATGACTGTTTTATGAGATTTTTGACGACATGCTATACTATGACTGTTTTTCATGAATTTTGACGACATACTATACTATGACTGTTTTTCATGGTTTTTGACGACATGCTATGCTATGACTGTTTTATGAGATTTTTGACAACATGCTATACTATGACTGTTTTATGAGATTTTTGACGACATGCTATACTATGACTGTTTTTCATGAATTTTGATGACATGCTATACTATGACTGTTTTTCATGAATTTTGACGACATGCTATACTATGACTGTTTTATGAGATTTTTGACGACATGCTATACTATGACTGTTTTTCATGAATTTTGACGACATACTATACTATGACTGTTTTTCATGGTTTTTGACGACATGCTATGCTATGACTGTTTTATGAGATTTTTGACAACATGCTATACTATGACTGTTTTATGAGATTTTTGACGACATGCTATACTATGACTGTTTTTCATGAATTTTGATGACATGCTATACTATGACTGTTTTTCATGAATTTTGATGACATGCTATACTATGACTGTTTTATGAGATTTTTGACGACATACTATACTATGACTGTTTTTCATGGTTTTTGACGACATGCTATACTATGACTGTTTTATGAGATTTTTGACGACATGCTATACTATGACTGTTTTTCATGAATTTTGACGACATACTATACTATGACTGTTTTTCATGAATTTTGACGACATGCTATACTGACTGTTTTTCATGAATTTTGACGACATACTATACTATGACTGTTTTTCATGAATTTTGACGACATGCTATACTATGACTGTTTTTCATGAATTTTGACGACATACTATACTATGACTGTTTTTCATGAATTTTGACGACATGCTATACTATGACTGTTTTTCATGGTTTTTGACGACATGCTATACTATGACTGTTTTTCATGAATTTTGACGACATACTATACTATGACTGTTTTTCATGAATTTTGACGACATGCTATACTATGACTGTTTTTCATGAATTTTGATGACATGCTATACTATGACTGTTTTATGAGATTTTTGACGACATGCTATACTATGACTGTTTTATGAGATTTTTGACGACAAGCTATACTATGACTGTTTTTCATGGTTTTTGACGACATGCTATACTATGACTGTTTTTCATGAATTTTGACGACATGCTATACTATGACTGTTTTTCATGAATTTTGATGACATGCTATACTATGACTGTTTTATGAGATTTTTGACGACATACTATACTATGACTGTTTTTCATGAATTTTGATGACATGCTATACTATGACTCTTTTTTGAGATTTTTGACGACATGCTATACTATGACTGTTTTATGAGATTTTTGACGACATGCTATACTATGACTGTTTTTCATGAATTTTGACGACATACTATACTATGACTGTTTTTCATGGTTTTTGACGACATGCTATGCTATGACTGTTTTATGAGATTTTTGACGACATGCTATACTATGACTATTTTTCATGAATTTTGACGACATGCTATACTATGACTGTTTTTCATGAATTTTGACGACATACTATACTATGACTATTTTTCATGAATTTTGACGACATGCTATACTATGACTGTTTTTCATGAATTTTGACGACATACTATACTATGACTGTTTTTCATGAATTTTGACGACATGCTATACTATGACTGTTTTTCATGAATTTTGACGACATACTATACTATGACTGTTTTTCATGAATTTTGACGACATGCTATACTATGACTGTTTTTCATGAATTTTGACGACATGCTATACTATGACTGTTTTATGAGATTTTTGACGACATACTATACTATGACTGTTTTTCATGAATTTTGACGACATGCTATACTATGACTGTTTTATGAGATTTTTGACGACATACTATACTATGACTGTTTTTCATGGTTTTTGACGACATGCTATACTATGACTGTTTTTCATGAATTTTGACGATATACTATACTATGACTGTTTTTCATGGTTTTTGACGACATACTATACTATGACTGTTTTTCATGGTTTTTGACGACATGCTATGCTATGACTGTTTTATGAGATTTTTGACGACATGCTATACTATGACTATTTTTCATGAATTTTGACGACATGCTATACTATGACTGTTTTTCATGAATTTTGACGACATACTATACTATGACTGTTTTTCATGGTTTTTGACGACATGCTATGCTATGACTGTTTTATGAGATTTTTGACGACATGCTATACTATGACTGTTTTTCATGAATTTTGACGACATACTATACTATGACTGTTTTTCATGGTTTTTGACGACATGCTATGCTATGACTGTTTTATGAGATTTTTGACAACATGCTATACTATGACTGTTTTATGAGATTTTTGACGACATGCTATACTATGACTGTTTTTCATGAATTTTGATGACATGCTATACTATGACTGTTTTTCATGAATTTTGACGACATGCTATACTATGACTGTTTTATGAGATTTTTGACGACATGCTATACTATGACTGTTTTTCATGAATTTTGATGACATGCTATACTATGACTGTTTTTCATGAATTTTGACGACATGCTATACTATGACTGTTTTATGAGATTTTTGACGACATACTATACTATGACTGTTTTTCATGGTTTTTGACGACATGCTATGCTATGACTGTTTTATGAGATTTTTGACAACATGCTATACTATGACTGTTTTATGAGATTTTTGACGACATGCTATACTATGACTGTTTTATGAGATTTTTGACGACATGCTATACTATGACTGTTTTTCATGAATTTTGATGACATGCTATACTATGACTGTTTTTCATGAATTTTGACGACATGCTATACTATGACTGTTTTATGAGATTTTTGACGACATACTATACTATGACTGTTTTTCATGAATTTTGATGACATGCTATACTATGACTGTTTTATGAGATTTTTGACGACATACTATACTATGACTGTTTTTCATGGTTTTTGACGACATGCTATACTATGACTGTTTTATGAGATTTTTGACGACATGCTATACTATGACTGTTTTTCATGAATTTTGACGACATACTATACTATGACTGTTTTTCATGAATTTTGACGACATGCTATACTGACTGTTTTTCATGAATTTTGACGACATACTATACTATGACTGTTTTTCATGAATTTTGACGACATGCTATACTATGACTGTTTTTCATGAATTTTGACGACATACTATACTATGACTGTTTTTCATGAATTTTGACGACATGCTATACTATGACTGTTTTTCATGGTTTTTGACGACATGCTATACTATGACTGTTTTTCATGAATTTTGACGACATGCTATACTATGACTGTTTTTCATGAATTTTGACGACATGCTATACTGACTGTTTTTCATGAATTTTGACGACATGCTATACTATGACTGTTTTTCATGAATTTTGATGACATGCTATACTATGACTGTTTTATGAGATTTTTGACGACATGCTATACTATGACTGTTTTGAGATTTTTGACGACATGCTATACTATGACTGTTTTTCATGGTTTTTGACGACATGCTATACTATGACTGTTTTTCATGAATTTTGACGACATGCTATACTATGACTGTTTTTCATGAATTTTGATGACATGCTATACTATGACTGTTTTATGAGATTTTTGACGACATACTATACTATGACTGTTTTTCATGAATTTTGATGACATGCTATACTATGACTCTTTTATGAGATTTTTGACGACATGCTATACTATGACTGTTTTATGAGATTTTTGACGACATACTATACTATGACTGTTTTTCATGAATTTTGACGACATGCTATACTATGACTGTTTTATGAGATTTTTGACGACATACTATACTATGACTGTTTTTCATGGTTTTTGACGACATACTATACTATGACTGTTTTTCATGAATTTTGACGACATGCTATACTATGACTGTTTTTCATGAATTTTGACGACATGCTATACTATGACTGTTTTATGAGATTTTTGACGACATGCTATACTATGACTGTTTTATGAGATTGTTGACGACATACTATACTATGACTGTTTTTCATGAATTTTGATGACATGCTATACTATGACTGTTTTATGAGATTTTTGACGACATACTATACTATGACTGTTTTATGAGATTTTTGACGACATACTATACTATGACTGTTTTTCATGAATTTTGACGACATGCTATACTATGACTGTTTTTCATGGTTTTTGACGACATGCTATACTATGACTGTTTTTCATGAATTTTGACGACATGCTATACTATGACTGTTTTTCATGAATTTTGACGACATACTATACTATGACTGTTTTTCATGAATTTTGACGACATGCTATACTATGACTGTTTTTCATGAATTTTGACGACATGCTATACTATGACTGTTTTTCATGAATTTTGACGACATGCTATACTATGACTGTTTTTCATGAATTTTGACGACATACTATACTATGACTGTTTTTCATGGTTTTTGACGACATACTATACTATGACTGTTTTTCATGGTTTTTGACGACATGCTATACTATGACTGTTTTATGAGATTTTTGACGACATGCTATACTATGACTGTTTTTCATGAATTTTGACGACATGCTATACTATGACTGTTTTATGAGATTTTTGACGACATGCTATACTATGACTGTTTTTCATGAATTTTGACGACATGCTATACTATGACTGTTTTATGAGATTTTTGACGACATGCTATACTATGACTGTTTTTCATGAATTTTGATGACATGCTATACTATGACTGTTTTATGAGATTTTTGACGACATACTATACTATGACTGTTTTTCATGAATTTTGACGACATGCTATACTATGACTGTTTTTCATGGTTTTTGACGACATGCTATACTATGACTGTTTTTCATGAATTTTGACGACATGCTATACTATGACTGTTTTTCATGAATTTTGACGACATGCTATACTGACTGTTTTTCATGAATTTTGACGACATGCTATACTATGACTGTTTTTCATGAATTTTGATGACATGCTATACTATGACTGTTTTATGAGATTTTTGACGACATGCTATACTATGACTGTTTTATGAGATTTTTGACGACATGCTATACTATGACTGTTTTTCATGGTTTTTGACGACATGCTATACTGACTGTTTTTCATGAATTTTGATGACATGCTATACTATGACTGTTTTTCATGAATTTTGACGACATGCTATACTATGACTGTTTTTCATGAATTTTGATGACATGCTATACTATGACTGTTTTATGAGATTTTTGACGACATACTATACTATGACTGTTTTTCATGAATTTTGATGACATGCTATACTATGACTCTTTTTTGAGATTTTTGACGACATGCTATACTATGACTGTTTTATGAGATTTTTGACGACATGCTATACTATGACTGTTTTTCATGAATTTTGACGACATGCTATACTATGACTGTTTTATGAGATTTTTGACGACATACTATACTATGACTGTTTTTCATGGTTTTTGACGACATACTATACTATGACTGTTTTTCATGAATTTTGACGACATGCTATACTATGACTGTTTTTCATGAATTTTGACGACATGCTATACTATGACTGTTTTATGAGATTTTTGACGACATGCTATACTATGACTGTTTTATGAGATTGTTGACGACATACTATACTATGACTGTTTTTCATGAATTTTGATGACATGCTATACTATGACTGTTTTATGAGATTTTTGACGACACACTATACTATGACTGTTTTATGAGATTTTTGACGACATACTATACTATGACTGTTTTTCATGAATTTTGACGACATGCTATACTATGACTGTTTTTCATGGTTTTTGACGACATGCTATACTATGACTGTTTTTCATGAATTTTGACGACATGCTATACTATGACTGTTTTTCATGAATTTTGACGACATACTATACTATGACTGTTTTTCATGAATTTTGACGACATGCTATACTATGACTGTTTTTCATGAATTTTGACGACATGCTATACTATGACTGTTTTTCATGAATTTTGACGACATGCTATACTATGACTGTTTTTCATGGTTTTTGACGACATACTATACTATGACTGTTTTTCATGGTTTTTGACGACATGCTATACTATGACTGTTTTATGAGATTTTTGACGACATGCTATACTATGACTGTTTTTCATGAATTTTGACGACATGCTATACTATGACTGTTTTATGAGATTTTTGACGACATGCTATACTATGACTGTTTTTCATGAATTTTGACGACATGCTATACTATGACTGTTTTATGAGATTTTTGACGACATGCTATACTATGACTGTTTTTCATGAATTTTGATGACATGCTATACTATGACTGTTTTATGAGATTTTTGACGACATGCTATACTATGACTGTTTTATGAGATTTTTGACGACATGCTATACTATGACTGTTTTTCATGAATTTTGACGACATGCTATACTATGACTTTTTCATGAATTTTGACGACATACTATACTATGACTGTTTTTCATGAATTTTGACGACATGCTATACTATGACTGTTTTTCATGAATTTTGACGACATACTATACTATGACTGTTTTTCATGAATTTTGACGATATACTATACTATGACTGTTTTTCATGGTTTTTGACGACATACTATACTATGACTGTTTTTCATGGTTTTTGACGACATGCTATGCTATGACTGTTTTATGAGATTTTTGACGACATGCTATACTATGACTATTTTTCATGAATTTTGACGACATGCTATACTATGACTGTTTTTCATGAATTTTGATGACATGCTATACTATGACTGTTTTTCATGAATTTTGACGACATGCTATACTATGACTGTTTTTCATGAATTTTGATGACATGCTATACTATGACTGTTTTATGAGATTTTTGACGACATACTATACTATGACTGTTTTTCATGAATTTTGACGACATGCTATACTATGACTCTTTTTTGAGATTTTTGTCGACATGCTATGCTATGACTGTTTTATGAGATTTTTGACGACATGCTATACTATGACTATTTTTCATGGTTTTTGACGACATGCTATACTATGACTGTTTTATGAGATTTTTGACGACATGGTATACTATGACTGTTTTTCATGAATTTTGACGACATGCTATACTATGACTGTTTTATGAGATTTTTGACGACATGGTATACTATGACTGTTTTTCATGAATTTTGACGACATGCTATACTATGACTGTTATTCATGAATTTTGACGACATGCTATACTATGACTGTTTTATGAGATTTTTGACGACATGCTATACTATGACTGTTTTTCATGAATTTTGATGACATGCTATACTATGACTGTTTTATGAGATTTTTGACGACATGCTATACTATGACTGTTTTATGAGATTTTTGACGACATGCTATACTATGACTGTTTTTCATGAATTTTGACGACATGCTATACTATGACTGTTTTTCATGAATTTTGACGATATACTATACTATGACTGTTTTTCATGGTTTTTGACGACATACTATACTATGACTGTTTTTCATGGTTTTTGACGACATGCTATGCTATGACTGTTTTATGAGATTTTTGACGACATGCTATACTATGACTATT
This sequence comes from Cephalopholis sonnerati, assembly GCA_019142605.1. Lineage (NCBI taxonomy): Eukaryota > Metazoa > Chordata > Actinopteri > Perciformes > Serranidae > Cephalopholis > Cephalopholis sonnerati. The sequence continues at coordinate 24,451,456 of JAGQAX010000016.1, forward strand.
TTTCATGAATTTTGACGACATGCTATACTATGACTGTTTTTCATGAATTTTGACGACATACTATACTATGACTGTTTTTCATGGTTTTTGACGACATGCTATGCTATGACTGTTTTATGAGATTTTTGACGACATGCTATACTATGACTATTTTTCATGAATTTTGACGACATGCTATACTATGACTGTTTTTCATGAATTTTGATGACATGCTATACTATGACTGTTTTTCATGAATTTTGACGACATGCTATACTATGACTGTTTTTCATGAATTTTGATGACATGCTATACTATGACTGTTTTATGAGATTTTTGACGACATGCTATACTATGACTGTTTTTCATGAATTTTGACGACATGCTATACTATGACTCTTTTTTGAGATTTTTGACGACATACTATACTATGACTGTTTTTCATGAATTTTGACGACATACTATACTATGACTGTTTTTCATGAATTTTGACGACATACTGTACTATGACTGTTTTTCATGAATTTTGACGACATACTATACTATGACTGTTTTATGAGATTTTTGACGACATGCTATACTATGACTGTTTTTCATGAATTTTGACGACATGCTATACTATGACTGTTTTTCATGGTTTTTGACGACATGCTATGCTATGACTGTTTTATGAGATTTTTGACGACATGCTATACTATGACTGTTTTTCATGAATTTTGACGACATACTATACTATGACTGTTTTTCATGGTTTTTGACGACATGCTATGCTATGACTGTTTTATGAGATTTTTGACAACATGCTATACTATGACTGTTTTATGAGATTTTTGACGACATGCTATACTATGACTGTTTTTCATGAATTTTGATGACATGCTATACTATGACTGTTTTTCATGAATTTTGACGACATGCTATACTATGACTGTTTTATGAGATTTTTGACGACATGCTATACTATGACTGTTTTTCATGAATTTTGACGACATACTATACTATGACTGTTTTTCATGGTTTTTGACGACATGCTATGCTATGACTGTTTTATGAGATTTTTGACAACATGCTATACTATGACTGTTTTATGAGATTTTTGACGACATGCTATACTATGACTGTTTTTCATGAATTTTGATGACATGCTATACTATGACTGTTTTTCATGAATTTTGACGACATGCTATACTATGACTGTTTTATGAGATTTTTGACGACATACTATACTATGACTGTTTTTCATGAATTTTGATGACATGCTATACTATGACTGTTTTATGAGATTTTTGACGACATACTATACTATGACTGTTTTTCATGGTTTTTGACGACATGCTATACTATGACTGTTTTATGAGATTTTTGACGACATGCTATACTATGACTGTTTTTCATGAATTTTGACGACATACTATACTATGACTGTTTTTCATGAATTTTGACGACATGCTATACTGACTGTTTTTCATGAATTTTGACGACATACTATACTATGACTGTTTTTCATGAATTTTGACGACATGCTATACTATGACTGTTTTTCATGAATTTTGACGACATACTATACTATGACTGTTTTTCATGAATTTTGACGACATGCTATACTATGACTGTTTTTCATGGTTTTTGACGACATGCTATACTATGACTGTTTTTCATGAATTTTGACGACATACTATACTATGACTGTTTTTCATGAATTTTGACGACATGCTATACTATGACTGTTTTTCATGAATTTTGATGACATGCTATACTATGACTGTTTTATGAGATTTTTGACGACATGCTATACTATGACTGTTTTATGAGATTTTTGACGACAAGCTATACTATGACTGTTTTTCATGGTTTTTGACGACATGCTATACTATGACTGTTTTTCATGAATTTTGACGACATGCTATACTATGACTGTTTTTCATGAATTTTGATGACATGCTATACTATGACTGTTTTATGAGATTTTTGACGACATACTATACTATGACTGTTTTTCATGAATTTTGATGACATGCTATACTATGACTGTTTTTCATGAATTTTGACGACATGCTATACTATGACTCTTTTTTGAGATTTTTGACGACATGCTATACTATGACTGTTTTATGAGATTTTTGACGACATGCTATACTATGACTGTTTTTCATGAATTTTGACGACATACTATACTATGACTGTTTTTCATGGTTTTTGACGACATGCTATGCTATGACTGTTTTATGAGATTTTTGACGACATGCTATACTATGACTATTTTTCATGAATTTTGACGACATGCTATACTATGACTGTTTTTCATGAATTTTGACGACATACTATACTATGACTATTTTTCATGAATTTTGACGACATGCTATACTATGACTGTTTTTCATGAATTTTGACGACATACTATACTATGACTGTTTTTCATGAATTTTGACGACATGCTATACTATGACTGTTTTTCATGAATTTTGACGACATACTATACTATGACTGTTTTTCATGAATTTTGACGACATGCTATACTATGACTGTTTTTCATGAATTTTGACGACATGCTATACTATGACTGTTTTATGAGATTTTTGACGACATACTATACTATGACTGTTTTTCATGAATTTTGACGACATGCTATACTATGACTGTTTTATGAGATTTTTGACGACATACTATACTATGACTGTTTTTCATGGTTTTTGACGACATGCTATACTATGACTGTTTTATGAGATTTTTGACGACATGCTATACTATGACTGTTTTTCATGAATTTTGACGACATGCTATACTATGACTGTTTTATGAGATTTTTGACGACATGCTATACTATGACTGTTTTTCATGATTTTGACGACATACTATACTATGACTGTTTTTCATGGTTTTTGACGACATGCTATACTATGACTGTTTTATGAGATTTTTGACGACATGCTATACTATGACTGTTTTTCATGAATTTTGATGACATGCTATACTATGACTGTTTTTTGAGATTTTTGACGACATGCTATACTATGACTGTTTTATGAGATTTTTGACGACATGCTATACTATGACTGTTTTTCATGAATTTTGACGACATGCTATACTATGACTGTTTTATGAGATTTTTGACGACATACTATACTATGACTGTTTTTCATGGTTTTTGACGACATACTATACTATGACTGTTTTTCATGAATTTTGACGACATGCTATACTATGACTGTTTTATGAGATTTTTGACGACATACTATACTATGACTGTTTTTCATGAATTTTGATGACATGCTATACTATGACTGTTTTTCATGAATTTTGACGACATGCTATACTATGACTGTTTTATGAGATTTTTGACGACATGCTATACTATGACTGTTTTATGAGATTTTTGACGACATACTATACTATGACTGTTTTTCATGAATTTTGATGACATGCTATACTATGACTGTTTTATGAGATTTTTGACGACATACTATACTATGACTGTTTTTCATGAATTTTGACGACATGCTATACTATGACTGTTTTTCATGGTTTTTGACGACATACTATACTATGACTGTTTTTCATGAATTTTGATGACATGCTATACTATGACTGTTTTATGAGATTTTTGACGACATGCTATACTATGACTGTTTTTCATGAATTTTGACGACATACTATACTATGACGGTTTTTCATGGTTTTTGACGACATACTATACTATGACTGTTTTTCATGGTTTTTGACGACATGCTATACTATGACTGTTTTATGAGATTTTTGACGACATGCTATACTATGACTGTTTTTCATGAATTTTGACGACATGCTATACTATGACTGTTTTATGAGATTTTTGACGACATGCTATGCTATGACTGTTTTTCATGAATTTTGACGACATGCTATACTATGACTGTTTTTCAAGAATTTTGATGACATGCTATACTATGACTGTTTTATGAGATTTTTGACGACATGCTATACTATGACTGTTTTTCAAGAATTTTGATGACATGCTATACTATGACTGTTTTATGAGATTTTTGACGACATGCTATACTATGACTGTTTTATGAGATTTTTGACGACATGCTATACTATGACTGTTTTATGAGATTTTTGACGACATGCTATACTATGACTGTTTTTCATGAATTTTGACGACATGCTATACTATGACTTTTTCATGAATTTTGACGACAAACTATACTATGACTGTTTTTCATGAATTTTGACGACATGCTATACTATGACTGTTTTTCATGAATTTTGACGACATACTATACTATGACTGTTTTTCATGAATTTTGACGACATACTATACTATGACTGTTTTTCATGGTTTTTGACGACATGCTATGCTATGACTGTTTTATGAGATTTTTGACGACATGCTATACTATGACTGTTTTTCATGAATTTTGACGACATACTATACTATGACTGTTTTTCATGGTTTTTGACGACATGCTATGCTATGACTGTTTTATGAGATTTTTGACGACATGCTATACTATGACTATTTTTCATGAATTTTGACGACATGCTATACTATGACTGTTTTTCATGAATTTTGATGACATGCTATGCTATGACTGTTTTATGAGATTTTTGACGACATACTATACTATGACTGTTTTTCATGAATTTTGACGACATGCTATACTATGACTCTTTTTTGAGATTTTTGACGACATACTATACTATGACTGTTTTTCATGAATTTTGACGACATACTATACTATGACTGTTTTTCATGGTTTTTGACGACATGCTATACTATGACTGTTTTATGAGATTTTTGACGACATGCTATACTATGACTGTTTTTCATGAATTTTGACGACATGCTATACTATGACTGTTTTATGAGATTTTTGACGACATACTATACTATGACTGTTTTTCATGGTTTTTGACGACATGCTATACTATGACTGTTTTTCATGGTTTTTGACGACATGCTATACTATGACTGTTTTATGAGATTTTTGACGACATGCTATACTATGACTGTTTTTCATGAATTTTGACGACATGCTATACTATGACTGTTTTTCATGAATTTTGATGACATGCTATACTATGACTGTTTTTCATGAATTTTGATGACATGCTATACTATGACTGTTTTTCATGAATTTTGATGACATACTATACTATGACTGTTTTTCATGGTTTTTGACGACATGCTATACTATGACTGTTTTATGAGATTTTTGACGACATACTATACTATGACTGTTTTTCATGAATTTTGACGACATGCTATACTATGACTGTTTTTCATGATTTTTGACGACATGTTATACTATGACTGTTTTTCATGAATTTTGACGACATACTATACTATGACTGTTTTTCATGAATTTTGACGACATACTATACTATGACTGTTTTTCATGAATTTTGATGACATGCTATACTATGACTGTTTTTCATGAATTTTGATGACATGCTATACTATGACTGTTTTTCATGAATTTTGATGACATGCTATACTATGACTGTTTTTCATGAATTTTGATGACATGCTATACTATGACTGTTTTATGAGATTTTTGACGACATACTATACTATGACTGTTTTTCATGAATTTTGACGACATGCTATACTATGACTGTTTTTCATGAATTTTGATGACATGCTATACTATGATTGTTTTATGAGATTTTTGACGACATGCTATACTATGACTGTTTTTCATGAATTTTGACGACATGCTATACTATGACTGTTTTTCATGAATTTTGATGACATGCTATACTATGACTGTTTTTCATGAATTTTGACGACATGCTATACTATGACTGTTTTTCATGAATTTTGATGACATGCTATACTATGACTGTTTTATGAGATTTTTGACGACATGCTATACTATGACTGTTTTTCATGAATTTTGACGACATACTATACTATGACTGTTTTTCATGAATTTTGACGACATGCTATACTATGACTGTTTTTCATGAATTTTGACGATATACTATACTATGACTGTTTTTCATGGTTTTTGACGACATACTATACTATGACTGTTTTTCATGGTTTTTGACGACATGCTATGCTATGACTGTTTTATGAGATTTTTGACGACATGCTATACTATGACTGTTTTTCATGAATTTTGACGACATACTATACTATGACTGTTTTTCATGGTTTTTGACGACATGCTATGCTATGACTGTTTTATGAGATTTTTGACGACATGCTATACTATGACTATTTTTCATGAATTTTGACGACATGCTATACTATGACTGTTTTTCATGAATTTTGACGACATGCTATGCTATGACTGTTTTATGAGATTTTTGACGACATACTATACTATGACTGTTTTTCATGAATTTTGACGACATGCTATACTATGACTCTTTTTTGAGATTTTTGACGACATACTATACTATGACTGTTTTTCATGAATTTTGACGACATACTATACTATGACTGTTTTTCATGGTTTTTGACGACATGCTATACTATGACTGTTTTATGAGATTTTTGACGACATGCTATACTATGACTGTTTTTCATGGTTTTTGACGACATGCTATACTATGACTGTTTTATGAGATTTTTGACGACATGCTATACTATGACTGTTTTTCATGAATTTTGACGACATGCTATACTATGACTGTTTTTCATGGTTTTTGACGACATGCTATACTATGACTGTTTTTCATGAATTTTGACGACATGCTATACTATGACTGTTTTTCATGAATTTTGACGACATGCTATACTATGACTGTTTTTCATGAATTTTGATGACATGCTATACTATGACTGTTTTTCATGAATTTTGACGACATACTATACTATGACTGTTTTTCATGGTTTTTGACGACATGCTATACTATGACTGTTTTTCATGAATTTTGACGACATACTATACTATGACTGTTTTTCATGGTTTTTGACGACATGCTATACTATGACTGTTTTTCATGAATTTTGACGACATGCTATACTGACTGTTTTTCATGAATTTTGACGACATACTATACTATGACTGTTTTTCATGAATTTTGACGACATGCTATACTATGACTGTTTTTCATGAATTTTGACGACATACTATACTATGACTGTTTTTCATGAATTTTGACGACATACTATACTATGACTGTTTTTCATGAATTTTGACGACATACTATACTATGACTGTTTTATGAGATTTTTGACGACATACTATACTATGACTGTTTTTCATGAATTTTGATGACATGCTATACTATGACTCTTTTTTGAGATTTTTGACGACATGCTATACTATGACTGTTTTTCATGAATTTTGACGACATGCTATACTATGACTGTTTTATGAGATTTTTGACGACATGCTATACTATGACTGTTTTTCATGAATTTTGACGACATACTATACTATGACTGTTTTTCATGAATTTTGACGACATGCTATACTATGACTGTTTTATGAGATTTTTGACGACATACTATACTATGACTGTTTTTCATGAATTTTGATGACATGCTATACTATGACTGTTTTTCATGAATTTTGACGACATGCTATACTATGACTGTTTTATGAGATTTTTGACGACATACTATACTATGACTGTTTTTCATGAATTTTGACGACATGCTATACTATGACTGTTTTTCATGAATTTTGACGACATGCTATACTATGACTGTTTTTCATGGTTTTTGACGACATGCTATGCTATGACTGTTTTATGAGATTTTTGACGACATGCTATACTATGACTGTTTTTCATGAATTTTGACGACATGCTATACTATGACTGTTTTTCATGAATTTTGACGACATGCTATACTATGACTGTTTTATGAGATTTTTGACGACATGCTATACTATGACTGTTTTTCATGAATTTTGACGACATGCTATACTATGACTGTTTTATGAGATTTTTGACGACATGCTATACTATGACTGTTTTATGAGATTTTTGACGACATACTATACTATGACTGTTTTTCATGAATTTTGATGACATGCTATACTATGACTGTTTTTCATGAATTTTGACGACATGCTATACTATGACTGTTTTATGAGATTTTTGACGACATACTATACTATGACTGTTTTTCATGGTTTTTGACGACATACTATACTATGACTGTTTTTCATGAATTTTGACGACATGCTATACTATGACTGTTTTATGAGATTTTTGACGACATACTATACTATGACTGTTTTTCATGAATTTTGACGACATACTATACTATGACTGTTTTTCATGGTTTTTGACGACATACTATACTATGACTGTTTTTCATGAATTTTGACGACATGCTATACTATGACTGTTTTTCATGAATTTTGATGACATGCTATACTATGACTGTTTTATGAGATTTTTGACGACATGCTATACTATGACTGTTTTTCATGAATTTTGACGACATACTATACTATGACTGTTTTTCATGAATTTTGATGACATGCTATACTATGACTCTTTTTTGAGATTTTTGACGACATACTATACTATGACTGTTTTTCATGGTTTTTGACGACATGCTATACTATGACTGTTTTATGAGATTTTTGACGACATGCTATACTATGACTGTTTTATGAGATTTTTGACGACATACTATACTATGACTGTTTTTCATGAATTTTGATGACATGCTATACTATGACTGTTTTTCATGAATTTTGACGACATGCTATACTATGACTGTTTTATGAGATTTTTGACGACATACTATACTATGACTGTTTTTCATGGTTTTTGACGACATACTATACTATGACTGTTTTTCATGAATTTTGACGACATGCTATACTATGACTGTTTTATGAGATTTTTGACGACATACTATACTATGACTGTTTTTCATGAATTTTGACGACATACTATACTATGACTGTTTTTCATGGTTTTTGACGACATGCTATACTATGACTGTTTTTCATGAATTTTGACGACATGCTATACTATGACTGTTTTTCATGAATTTTGACGACATGCTATACTATGACTGTTTTTCATGAATTTTGACGACATGCTATACTATGACTGTTTTATGAGATTTTTGACGACATGCTATACTATGACTGTTTTTCATGAATTTTGACGACATACTATACTATGACTGTTTTTCATGAATTTTGACGACATGCTATACTATGACTGTTTTTCATGAATTTTGACGACATACTATACTATGACTGTTTTTCATGAATTTTGACGATATACTATACTATGACTGTTTTTCATGGTTTTTGACGACATACTATACTATGACTGTTTTTCATGGTTTTTGACGACATGCTATGCTATGACTGTTTTATGAGATTTTTGACGACATGCTATACTATGACTGTTTTTCATGAATTTTGACGACATGCTATACTATGACTGTTTTTCATGAATTTTGACGACATGCTATACTATGACTGTTTTATGAGATTTTTGACGACATGCTATACTATGACTGTTTTTCATGAATTTTGACGACATGCTATACTATGACTGTTTTTCATGAATTTTGACGACATGCTATACTATGACTGTTTTATGAGATTTTTGACGACATACTATACTATGACTGTTTTTCCTGAATTTTGATGACATGCTATACTATGACTGTTTTTCATGAATTTTGACGACATGCTATACTATGACTGTTTTATGAGATTTTTGACGACATACTATACTATGACTGTTTTTCATGGTTTTTGACGTCATACTATACTATGACTGTTTTTCATGAATTTTGACGACATGCTATACTATGACTGTTTTATGAGATTTTTGACGACATACTATACTATGACTGTTTTTCATGAATTTTGACGACATACTATACTATGACTGTTTTTCATGGTTTTTGACGACATGCTATACTATGACTGTTTTTCATGAATTTTGACGACATGCTATACTATGACTGTTTTTCATGAATTTTGATGACATGCTATACTATGACTGTTTTATGAGATTTTTGACGACATGCTATACTATGACTGTTTTTCATGAATTTTGACGACATACTATACTATGACTGTTTTTCATGAATTTTGATGACATGCTATACTATGACTCTTTTTTGAGATTTTTGACGACATACTATACTATGACTGTTTTTCATGGTTTTTGATGACATGCTATACTATGACTGTTTTTCATGGTTTTTGACGACATGCTATACTATGACTGTTTTTCATGGTTTTTGATGACATGCTATACTATGACTGTTTTTCATGGTTTTTGACGACATGCTATACTATGACTGTTTTTCATGGTTTTTGACGACATGCTATACTATGACTGTTTTTCATGATTTTTGACGACATACTATACTATGACTGTTTTTCATGGTTTTTGATGACATGCTATACTATGACTGTTTTATGAGATTTTTGACGACATGCTATACTATGACTGTTTTTCATGAATTTTGACGACATGCTATACTATGACTGTTTTATGAGATTTTTGACGACATACTATACTATGACTGTTTTTCATGGTTTTTGACGACATACTATACTATGACTGTTTTTCATGATTTTTGACGACATGCTATACTATGACAACATACATAGTATAGCATGTCGTCAAAAACCATGAAAAACAGTCATAGTATAGTATGTCGTCAGAAATCATGAAAAACAGTCATAGTATAGTATGTCGTCAAAAATCTCAAAAAACAGTCATAGTATAGCATGTCATCAAAATTCATGAAAAACAGTCAGTATAGCATGTCGTCAAAAACCATGAAAAACAGTCATAGTATAGCATGTCGTCAAAAACCATGAAAAACAGTCATAGTATAGTATGTCGTCAAAAACCATGAAAAACAGTCATAGTATAGCATGTCGTCAAAAATCTCAAAAAACAGTCATAGTATAGTATGTCGTCAAAATTCATGAAAAACAGTCATAGTATAGTATGTCGTCAGAAATCATGAAAAACAGTCATAGTATAGTATGTCGTCAAAAACCATGAAAAACAGTCATAGTATAGCATGTCGTCAAAAACCATGAAAAACAGTCATAGTATAGCATGTCGTCAGAAATCATGAAAAACAGTCATAGTATAGTATGTCGTCAAAAACCATGAAAAACAGTCATAGTATAGCATGTCGTCAAAAATCTCAAAAAACAGTCATAGTATAGTATGTCGTCAAAAATCATGAAAAACAGTCATAGTATAGCATGTCGTCAAAAACCATGAAAAACAGTCATAGTATAGCATGTCGTCAAAAACCATGAAAAACAGTCATAGTATAGCATGTCGTCAGAAATCATGAAAAACAGTCATAGTATAGTATGTCGTCAAAAACCATGAAAAACAGTCATAGTATAGCATGTCGTCAAAAATCTCAAAAAACAGTCATAGTATAGTATGTCGTCAAAAATCATGAAAAACAGTCATAGTATAGCATGTCGTCAAAAATCATGAAAAATAGTCATAGTATAGCATGTCGTCAAAAATCATGAAAAACAGTCATAGTATAGCATGTCGTCAAAAACCATGAAAAACAGTCATAGTACATCCTGTACTATGACTTTGACATACTATACTATAACTTTTTTTTTTTACGACATACTAGTATGTCATAAAAAAAGTCATAGTATAGTCTGACATAAAAAAGCCATGATGTAGTATGTCAAAAAAATTATAGTATAGCATGTAAAAAACAAGTCACAGTATAGTATGTCATAAAAACATCATAGTATGGTATGTCAGAAAAAAAGTCATAGTATAGTATGAGACATACTATACTGTGACTTGTTATGACATAAACTACTATGTTTTTCATGATACACTATCCTACTACCTTATGACATACTATACTAGGATTGTTTTATGACATACTATACTATGACTTTTTATGTGTATGTTATAGCATATTTTATACTATGGTCTTTTATATGAAGTATTATGCTGTGATTTTTTTTTTAACAACAATTCAATAGACATACTATATTTAATGATGTTTTCAAATGGCATACTATACTATGACTTTTTTTTGTAACTTTACTATGACCTTCAATGAGACTTTTTACAGCCAACTATATGCCTCGGCATACAATGAATTTAATTAATTTTTTACAACATACATTTTTTGTGACATATTGATGGTGTCCTAGATGAACATTTTTTGACATTTTTTGAATGAAAAAATTATGGCATGCTTTACGATGCTGTTTTACATCAGTTTTTTTTTTTTACATGCTGCACTATGATTTCTTATTACTTTTTTATATGACAATAAATTATAACTTTAAATTACTTTTTATACTACTACTGTACTATACTACAGACCATAGATAATGACACCCCCATCCCTAACTTACTGTAAAGAACAATGCAAATGAATGAATGAACACTTGTCACTGAATACTTCTAAATGTGTCAACAGAGTTGGTGCATCTCATTTGGACTACGCCTGTGACCTGTGCTGGCCTCCCTCCAGCTGGAGGGATCAAAAGCATGTCCACTAATCCTTGGTTGGCTGGCTGTCATGAGCCAATACAACCTGCCTATGTTGCAGTAGTGCAACAGGCCTGTGGGCTTTTTTCATAAGAGACTAAACAACAGCAATATTACAAAGTCCTCAAACAGAACTCTCAGGAACATGTGCCAAAACACATATCCTGTTAACTTACATGTTCATATATATATATATATATATATATATATAGATGTGTATATATATATATACACTGATGTATTTGTATATGAAAATATGACTTAGTTCAGCCAGTGAGCCAGTAAAATGCAAATGAATGCCCTGAAGACATGAGCATGAGCTGAGGGAGGATGGAGCATTGTAAGGAGGAGGAGGACTCTGAGGACTCTGAGGAGGAGGAGCTGTACTTACTGTCCATGTGTGGGCTAGGAGTGGTTTCTTTATAGTGGACTGCTCCCTGGTCCTCCGCTGGCCCCTGCTCCTGCTGCACCACCTCCTGCCAGGCTGAAACACAACAACTCAGTCAGTACATCTACTGCTGATGATTATAAGCCCTGATACAGTATGTAAGTCTACATCTGAAGACGTCTACGACACTAAGCAGGGAATGAATTTAACACTAATAATCTGAAGCAGCAGCCTTCACTGTATGTCCATAATTTGCTTGATTACACCTCCGATCAACAAGAGACGTCACACACGATCACGTATTTAACACAGCTAAATCAAAATCATGTTGAATAACAATAATCTGAACCCGTCTTATCTCCTTAGTTAAAATCTTCTGCGCCCCAGCGTCACACCCGCAGAGTCAAACAAGTAAAGTCCACAAGGGCAACTGCCTCAAAGGCCTGCCACTCCTGGCAAACGTTTGTATTTCACATTACCCAGCATGTGGACTGGTCACATGTAGTGTGTGTGTGTGTGTGTGGTTGATTGTATCTCTGGTAGTTGCCTTCAGGTCATGACTTTCAAAAAGCTGAAATGGTTGAGCTTGTTAATGGCGTGTATTGAAGGTATTCAGAGGGTAAAGTGAATGAATCAACCCTGAGCAGCTCTCCCACTCTCTCTCAACAGGGGGGGGGTTGGGCCTTCTTTGTGTCCTTGTCCACTCAAACACAAGGTTACTGAAGTTGTTTATGAGCTGCTGCAGCTGAGCTTCAACGCCTGCGACTAACAGGGCGCAGAGAGTAAGAACAGCCGAGCCAAATGGAGTCTGAATGACAAAAACAAGCTCCCACTTCAAAAGTGGGTCACTGCGCGGAGTTTCACCCAAACCTAACAAAACCCTTCATCCCGTCAGACGTCATGTTGCCTCTCCTCAAAGCAGACGACAGGATTCTTTGGACTGAGAGCCTGGTGGGCGCTAGCTGAAGCCAAAAACCCTGTTACCTTCAGTGCATGTGCCAGCGTGGGGCATGAGCAGCATATGTGGGAGTGAGAGCATTTTTCTGCGAGGTGCCTATCAGTGTCAGAGCAGCTGTGTGGGTGAGGCCTGGGAGGGGGGAGGTGAGCGTTTCACTTGATAGTAAAACAATGTCATTCACAAAACTGTGGACAATACAGTGAGTGTTGTCTTAGCTTCTTGTACTTCCAGTTAGACCGTTCATTCACTTCCTTACCATCATGGACAAATTTGACGTTTTCCTCGTGCGCCGCTGAGAAGCTCTCTTCCTGCTGGCTGTCAGCGGGCAGAGCCAGAGCAGAGTGATGGTACTTCTTACCGTTCGGGCGGCTGAAAACGATCTTGGGTGCAGGAAGGCTGAAGAAGAAGAAGAAGAAACGTATAACAAAGCTGTCTTTTTCTGCAAGTGTTGCACATGTATCTGATAACTCAGGCATGCTGGCTGTTTGTGTGGGAGTCAGAGGTTGCAACAGCTGAATGAAGGACCATGTGCCACCTTGACTTCCCACAAGGTCACACACACACACACACACACACACACACACCCTGACAACAGCCCAGCAGGCACGCTGAGCCTTGGGGAAGCCACGGTGTGAAGGTGTGTTATAAATCATTCAGGCTGTCTCAAGATGATGACGTCCACTGCTGCCGCTCACTCACACACACTTTAACCAGCACAGTAATTGTGCCAAACTTTTGAGGACACACATGTAAAAGCACCACAGACAAAATACTGAGAGCACTATGAAGTCTCACACTCACTCAGGGATACTCCAGGACGTCTGTTTGTGCTTGAAGTCGTTTATTTTGTTGTCAAGCTGCTGAGTGGGCCCTGAAGTGTCACAGAAAGTTCACATTTTACTTGTAAAGAAAACACTGTAAAACAAGATGAATGCTTGATTTCTGAGAGTGTGTAACATGGTTTAACAGTTAAAGTCTCACCTGTCCGTCGCTGGGTGACAAGTTTGCTGGGACCTCTTGTGATTGTGTACATCATGCGCAGGAAAAGTCACCTGGAAACTCTGAGTTTGGCACTTTGAAGTGAAGAAGAAGACGTCCAGGTGGAGCAGACACAGGCACTTAAAGGCACTTGAAGTCAAACACACTCCTCCAGGATGTGTCCGTGTGTTAAAATCTTGATGTGGAAAGTGTCAGTCTTCCGAGTTTCACTCACACAGTTTAAATCCAAAGCAGATCCACGGAGCCGAGCGCGACACTTCACACACCGACTGCGCAGAAAACAGAACCGTGCGCCGCGCTCCTCTCCGCGTAAAACCAACAGCCGGGGCGCATCTCATCCAGCGACCCTCCCCCTCTCACCTGCCTCCTCCCCAGGTTCACACACTTCACTCTCTTTGGTGCTGAGGTGTCTTGAACTGCCACAATGTCACACAAACTGAGACGCCGGCTGTCATTCATGAGACATTGGGCGCACACCGTCAAAGCGCACCACTCCTCGACGTCCTCACACGCCTCCCCCGGCGCTTTAAAGAGACAGTGTCCCCGGACACTGTAACACCGACTAGAGACTGAGGTCCATTATTTTCTTCCCTCGTTCCCTAAATCGAGGTAAATTAAATTTCTAGCGAAATTGTGCCTTGTTCAATAACAGGTGTGACCAAGGGCGTAACTGTGGTTTGAGAAATGTGGGGGGGACAAACAGAGGGTCAGGGGGGTCATCCCCCGCAAAAATAAAATAAATTAAAATAAATAAAACAAAACAATAAAATAAAATAATAAAATAGAATAAAATAATAGAATAAAATAAAACAATAAAATAAAATAAAAATAATAAAATAGAATAAAATAATAAAATAAAATAATAGAATAAAATAAAACAATAAAATAAAATAAAAATAATGAAATAGAATTAAAAAATAAAATAAGAAAATGAAATAAAATAATAAAGTGAATTCTTATGATTTTCAAGACACATTTTTTATGACATTTTTCAAATTAAAAATATATAATGGTACACTTTACTATGCCATTTTTATGTCAGTTTTTATTACATACTATACTATAATTTTTATGACTTTTTTATATCATAATAAACTTCATAATTATATACTTAAACTTTTTATGAGTTTTTATACAATACTACATTCTATAGACCACAGACAATAACAGTCCTGTACATAACTATAAAGAAACCCATAAATGAATGAATAAATACTTATAACTGTATTTCTAAATGTGTCAGCAGAGTTGGTGCGTCTCATTTGGACGATGAGAAGAGAAAATAAACAGCTGTTTCAATCTAATTTCCCATATTTCTACATACATTTAGGGACTATGGTAACTAAAACAAAATCTGGGAAATAACTAAATTGGTCGTCATGCTGAACTCTGCCAGTATAGTGCTAAATATTTAATGATAATATATAATTTTTTAAGAGCAAAATCAGCAGCTCAACTCACACTCTCATCCAGAATCTAATGACTGGACAAACAGTAGCGTAATGTTCAAAACACAAACAAAAATATTAAATATAAAATATAAAAAAAGGTGGATTTCTACTCTAAATGCATTCATTAGATTATTTTTTTTAATTCCATTGCAGTGGATGGAGAATCTAAACCTTAAAACCTTATCATAATAATGGCAATAAATGGTCTCAACAGACCCTTTTTAAGCACAAACATGAATTAATTTATTTTTAAGGAACAGTTACCTCATATCAATCAATAAACTGAAGCTTTAAAACGCATTGTGTTTATATTTTGTATTGTATTTGTCACCATTACTCAAAATATCCTCAATATCTGAAGCTTCTCCAGAGAGCAGTTTGTTCAAAACCTACTGAGATGAATATTTAGTGTACAGAATCAACACTATGCTTTATCAGCTAACTGTATCATTAGAAAATCACGATTTCCTTTTTCATTTTCCAGTACCAAGATCCCCCATCCAGTCTAATGGATGTTTGTTTGTTTTTTTTTTAATCCCGAGTAAAAGCTGTGAATCAGTTAAACAATATTATGACATGTTTGAGTAAGATAACATCTCATGTTTACTGTTCAAACACAAATGATGGACTTTAACAACATGACAAACAGATTAAAACATGCCTTG
Organism: Cephalopholis sonnerati; assembly: GCA_019142605.1. NCBI lineage: Eukaryota > Metazoa > Chordata > Actinopteri > Perciformes > Serranidae > Cephalopholis > Cephalopholis sonnerati. Next base: position 24,468,337 of record JAGQAX010000016.1, read on the forward strand.
TTTCCTCCTTGCCTCAAGGTCTGCCATGCTTGTTGAAAAAGGGGGCGTGGCTCCACTGCAGTCCACTTTAGATGATGTGGAACACTGTGATTGGCTTACTGACGTCCCTTCAAACAAGTCTGTGCATTTAATCATAGACATATAAAGATTTGATCACAATGATCATAGAGCTAGACATCCCAGAAAAGTTATGCCAGTTGGAAAGGACGGGAGATCTGAAGGGGTTAAGCACGATTTTTGTACTAAAAGAAACTATAAAATACTATTTGAAAAGTGTGTGGTGATTACACCTCAGTGTATGACTCCTCTTGTTACTCCTGTGCCACTGTTCAGTGTAACACCAACAGGAGTGTTGTAGCAGGGGAAAGCGAGACTGATTAGGGCTCAAAAAGCCTGGAATAAAAAGTTTGGTTTCATTTGAATTTTTTTCCAAATTATTTCTAAGTAATCAGTGCCATAACTAAATTTAAACTGGCTCAATAAATCTGTTGAAAGACTGACACTGTATAAAAAACAGTGGAAGCTCTCAGAGGCTCCAGTCACCACTTAAAGGTGCAGAATAATGGTTTTGGCGCCAAGATGTGTAGCCACATGAGGCTGGTAAAAGAGACTGGGCGTTTAATTGAAGTTTATGGTATGTCCTCTCACACAGGCAGAGTGTACGTGCTGGTTGGCTTCTGACTGTAGTCTTTGCAGTGTGTTCATGTGCAACATTTTGGCCGAGACAAAGGCGACGTGAGGTGATGCAAAAGTCGTTTTTTTTGTTGCCACCAGCTCTCTGAAGTCAGTTTGTTGTGTCTGCGTCTTTACACTGCTGGAACAACACACACTGCCCCCAGAATATGGCGCTACACCCCTTGTCTGCTCCTCCACGTGTGGCCCCCATCTGCCCAACGTCTCTGTGTTTACAGTACACACAGGTGAGGTCAATCACACACACAGCCATGTTTACAAGGCAGCCAGGCTTTACTGCACACTAACTGAACTTAAAGGATGGGTGGACACACACACACACACACACACACACACACACACACACACACACACACACACACACACACACACACACACACACACATATGGCCATTAACAGGGATTAATACAAAGTTTGATAGACTGATGCTTTTTAAAAGTTTAATAATTCAGGATTTTCACTTAAAAGGCATCATTAACTTCCATCAGTTTTGCAAATACATTCTTAAGATTTATTTCAGGAACATAAGAAGTGTCGATGTCTGACCCTATGATGACGACTTATCTCTAAAATACAGACAATCTTAACCCAACAGGAAATGAAAGACAATATTAAAAGTTGTTGGTAATAAGTGACTAAGATGTGGCTGTTTTTTTGCCTACAAGAACTCCTTAAAAACCTAAAACTAAAAGACAAATTCTGATATTCTTTACAATAAATATCTTTAAAGTGGCTGTTTTCAAGCAAAACAATTAAGTTAAATTAGAATAAAATGAAGAGAATGAGTAGTTTTCACCCAAAATATGATATTCCTAGCTTGATGGAGAATTCTTTAAAGCAGCATTAGACCTTTCAACCTTTCAGTCATATTTTCTGTAAATTTCAAGGAATAAATTCCAGGTTTTATGATATTTGGTCAAACATTTCTTGGACAGATTGGATGGAAATCTGGAGTTTTCCTTCTCTGGTGATTCATAATGTATTAAAGAAGTTACATCATACAAACATTTTGCCGTTTATATGTGTCAGATATGACTTTAATACAAAGTTTCCTGTGTAATTGTGCTGCTGTGGCACTTAATGACAGAAGGCAAGTGTCTGAACAAGCGTACAGTCTTCTAGAGCCCGTTATTAAATAAATATCATGACCATGACAGCAGGTGTTGATGTGATGTCAATATGTCTAACCATACACACCCATGTGTCTTTAAAGCCTCTGACAGATCAGCACAGAAGGTAGAAAAGATCTTTAAGGTAGCCTAATCCTAATCCCTGGTCCAGGAGAGTTGGAGGTATTGCTGCTGGTAGTAGGATAAAGATAAGGAAGTATACGGCTGAGTCTTCATGGTGTCTTTAATGTGTCTGTAGATTTAAAGGGAAATTACCTGTATGCCAGCTACAGGCGATGACGTGTTCTTACCTCTACAGTAAATCATATATGTGTTTCTATAAAGCTTGAATTGTTACGTTGCCACTACAGAGCTCGTTAGCACCAAATTCCTAACTTTCTTCCACCTTATAATTAACTTCATATTTCATTATTTTAACGTCTGTGAGAGCACAGGAAACTGGGAAATGTAGTAACTATGTAGTCGTTTGTATAAACAAGTCTCCAACTTCTAGTTTGTTTATTAAGAAGCTGTAAAATTTGATCTTTGAGTTGGAAACACTTGAAATTTTAATCCTCTGTGTGTATATATGTTTGTATATGTGTGTGTGTGATCATTCAGTAATGAGGATCACAGTCCTCCAGCAGACTGTCCGTGATGTAGCCAATCTTCAGCAGGTTTTGGTAGAAGTCTTTCTCCACAGCGGTGTTAACGGTCCAGCCCACCACCTCCACACCTCGCTCTGCCCAGTACTGAACGTAGTCCCTGAGTGGAAGGAGGAAGGAGGAGAAAATAAACATAGCTCAGTAAATAAGGAACAGCCTGAAGAACATTTTTTGGTCGCAAATAATACATGATACAGAACAGTGAACCCCCTTAAATGTATGGAGTTAGATTAGTCTCAATATTAATAAATGCACACAGAAGGATTCACAAATGCATGTTAAGATTTATATATAAATGACTCTCTCCACACAAATATTTTCAATGCACACACATATATTTGGCATTTTATATAAATGTAAAAAAAATCCACAAATAACCAAAAAAGTTTCACAAATGTATTTCTGATGCACACACAAATATTTATTGTTTTAAATATATGCAGTTTTCATCAAAACATTTGTGGATGTTGATACATTCATATACAGATGCTTTTATTTTGTGAACCTCAGCACATTCGTGTGTGAATCTTTTTGAGACTCCCCTGACGTGACCCGATCCACAAATGCATTTTTTCTACCAAGGGGATATAGGTAGCCAATCAGATGTCTCCTTCCTCTTCAGCCAATCACATGAGCGTCTCGCTACCACCCCCACATGGGGTATGTTTTAACGTCGTAGTGTCAGAGGGTGGCAGTAATGCACAACTACATTGTTTGCCGACCGCCAAATTAATAAGGACGAGAAGAAGAAGAAGCAGCAGCAGACAGCGGTCAATGCAGAGCCCCGGGTCAATGGTCCGTTATCCGGTAATTACCGGACTTTGACCGGTAAAATCTGCCGAAGTCCGACATTTTTTAACACCGCCGGTCCAAATGTCCGGTGAAAATATTCCCTCCAAGCACAATTTGAATTAAACATGTCAAAGGATTTTTTCATTTTGTTTATCTAGAGTTTTTATTGCATATATATTTCAATAGCGAACTGACTTTTTTATTTCAAGCTGGCAGCACGCCGCGTTATTAACACTAGGACCGCCAACATTCTAGCAGCGGTCAGCCAGACCGTCATACACAATTCGATTGTTTTTGCTCAGAAGCACATCAAGAAGTTGTTGGTTTTTAGATAAACGTACCAGCAATTAAATTTAATGAACAAAATGTCACAGTCAAGAGGATCAGCAAACCTTTCAACGCCTCATGTCAATATACAAGTCAGCTTTTTAAAATGTATTTAATTTTTTTACCGTGCGCATTTTTTTCGCTGCTTCACGTCTCCATTGATAATGACAATTAGCACTCTTAGTACACTCTTAAATAACAAATAGTATATAACTTTTAGTCTGCTATATTGTTGACTATATAGTGATTTTTTTATAAAATATTGCAGAAGAAAAGACATAAAAACCGAAATAATGAGAGGATTTTTAAAATTATTTTGATGCTGCTGCTCCCCTCCTCTCTGCAACTCGGGAAATTCGTTTCACTGAGAAACACACACACACACACACACACACACACACACACACACACACACACACGGACATATACGAATGGATGAATGGATGACGGATGTACAGCTTGAGGTTATTGCTACAATACAGATTAATACACAAAGCAAAAACACTTAAACCAGACAGGCTAGCTATGGGCACGAACAAATGCAAAATAACTGCAGAAAATAACATGAAAAGAGGACCCAACAAACAAATGAACAAGGGCACGATCAACACGTCGGAAAGCCGATCACGTTGTCCGGTGCCAATTTTTTCTAGGGGAAACCCTGGTCAAGAGCTGACCCGGGGCTCTGCATTGACCGCTTTCTGCTGCTTCTTCTTCTTCTCGTCCTTATTAATTTGGCGGTCGGCAAACAATGTAGTTGTGCATTACTGCCACCCTCTGACACTACGACGTTAAAACATACCCCACGTGGGGGTGGTAGCGGGACGCTCATGTGATTGGCTGAAGAGGAAGGAGACATCTGATTGGCTACCTATATCCCCTTGGTAGAAAAAATGCATTTGTGGATCGGGTCACGTCAGGGGAGTCTCAAAAAGATTCACACACGAATGTGCTGAGGTTCACAAAATAAAAGCATCTGTATATGAATGTATCAACATCCACAAATGTTTTGATGAAAACTGCATATATTTAAAACAATAAATATTTGTGTGTGCATCAGAAATACATTTGTGAAACTTTTTTGGTTATTTGTGGATTTTTTTTACATTTATATAAAATGCCAAATATATGTGTGTGCATTGAAAATATTTGTGTGGAGAGAGTCATTTATATATAAATCTTAACATGCATTTGTGAATCCTTCTGTGTGCATTTATTAATATTGAGACTAATCTAACTCCATATAAATGAGGCAGTGTTTACTTATCATGTGGAAAGGTATTCTTGGCATTGGTCTTCAGAAATATGAGGCTGATCAGATCAAAATGTTGATGAGATATGAGGCAAAGTTCAACTGAGAGACTCTGAAAATTGACCTGAGGTGATGAGCTACATCATTTTTCATTAAAGAGGAGTCGGTCCCTGTTAAAGGCACACTTCACCCCCAAAATGAATATTTGTATATCAACTACTCACTCTGTGTTTTGTTGAATTCACAAAGAAAACTTTGTTTTTCTGCCATGCCTCCACGGTAAACAAAGAATCCAAAAACTGAGTAAATTCTTGATGAATTGAAGTCATAGGGGGCCACGGTTAAACAACAGCTAAACTATATCAAAACTTCCGTTCTGCATGAGTTGTGTGAGAGTTTGCACACAGTTGTCTTGATATAGTTTTGCTGTTGTTAAATGTGGCCCCATATGACTTCAATTCATCAAGAATTTTAGTTGTTTTTGGATTATTTGTTCACTGGAGCCACATGAGAAGCACAAAGCTTTCTTCACAAATTAATCGTTACAGTAGCCAGTAGTTGAGGGAGTAAGAGAATACAAGCAGCCTAGCTGGAGTTACATGTTTAAGACAGCAAAATATGAGTAACTGTATTCTGTCACAGTAACAGTTTAAATTGGTGGTATTCTGGATACAGTTACTGTCTTTAAAAACAGATTACCTCATTTGTTTTTGTTTTATTTGCTCTGATGGATCCAAACTGAATGCAGTGCGAGTGAGCGTCAGTTTGATGGCATTGTTTTCTATTAGGATGTTCCAACTGGCCGTGAGCGTTGACGCAGTGCTTCTGTTTTGAGAATAACTTTTGTCAGACACCCTTTTTCTATGTCCCTCACTTTAAAGCTCTGCAATGAATGATAGACGTCGGATCCACGAAGTTGAAATGAGGAATTATCTGTACAATACTTTCTCATTTCACTACAAAAAAACCTAAATAGGGCGGGAGCTGGCTGGAGGGAGATCACCAGGGAGTTGAAAATTTCTGGTAAATGACCATCGCTAATAACAACCTACTTTCTATGTCATTTCCAATATATATCACAATGTAAAATGTGTGTTTATGTTGATGACTGTCAATTGTTTTAGCACCCTGAGTGGTTTAGATGTTTAACCACACCTGGCACCACGGGGGTTGTCAGCGTTTTGACATGTCTTATCTATACATAAAGGCGTGGTTTCAGCTTTTCAAATATTTTGACCTGACGGAGATACAAGTAGCATTGAAACGTTGTCTTGATTAAACTTGTGTGGCATGGGGTAAGTGTGCAGGTGTTACTTTTTCCCTCATGCACAGTAATTTCTGATAGCCTTGCACCTATGTGATGTGCGTTGCATAGAAAGAAGAATGATCGAATCTTGCTTATTGGAGTTTTTTTTTTTTTTTTTTAAATAAAACACATCCTGATGTATAACAGTTCCCTCTTAAGATCTTATGGGACCCTGTTAAAACCTGTGACCTACACACAGTTTAGGATGTAGTGGTAAAACTAATTTAATTTCACCCACAGTGAGATGAAGTCTTTCTGCACGAGGATGGCAGAGACACCACAGAGTTTCCACAGTATGTGATGGTGGGCCCAGTCCAACAAGACGTCCAGAACGCCCAGCCACAGCTGACCCGATGTCGACAAGGACCGAGGCGTGCCATCGCCGAAGCGACTAAGCCTCCAGGGGCGGTGGATGAGAGCCGTGACCACGTTGGGATCAATCTGACGCATCTGTGGGCCAGAAGAAGAAGTTGGAGGTCAAATAAGGTCAGAGAATACAGTGCTCGCATGAGATACAACGAAACTATAAAGTAAATAAACAACGAAATGAAAACTTGTCATTCAAACACATTAGACAATCTTTTGAACTTTTAAACACTGACACAACTTTGTAAAGATGATCACATAAGTTCATCGGTCATATTTTTTGTTACCTTGTAGATGACTTTGGGCTCAAAGGAAGAAACAATGCTGGAGTTGTAAAGGACAGGGAACTTCTTATACATCTGATGAAGCACCGATGCAGCCTAGACAAGAGGACAACTTATCAAAATTTCTAAAAAAACTGGAGAAATAACCAACAGAACATTATTTAACTATCTGATTATGTGCCGTTTATTTGAAGAGATTAGTGAAATGGCTGCCTCCTAGAAGGATCAGGGCCTGTCAAGTGTGTTCAGTACCTTATCAGGTTGATCTTTGACATTAAAGAAGATGGTCAGCTGGTGTCTGATGCACTCCTCCACTGCCTCCTGCAGAGTCGGGACCTTCTCCATACTAAACTTGTCCCTGGAGATTAAAGAAACCACAGTTTTTTAAAGGATACTTCACCCCCAAAATGCTCATTTATGTATCATTTACTCACCCTATGTTATGCTGAATTCATAAAGAAAACTTTGTTTTTTTCCCATGCCTCCACAGTGGACGAAGAATCCAAAAACTGAGAAAACTCTTGATGAATTGAAGTCAACTCTCCGGTCGTATGCTCAATACTTCCCAAACAGACGGCTCTTTCCGACAGGGAACCAAACTAAAAGTGAAACGTATATATGCTCTCTTTAAAGCCAGACTCCACTGACAAAAACAGTAATTTTACATCACTGAACGCAGAAGTTCCTGGTCTACTACTGCTTCAATCAGTCCGCTAGTTTGTGTTATTCCATGACTCTGGTGTTTAATGTTACAGTCACACAATAACACAAACAAACTAACTGGTTGAGGTATGAGTAAACCAGCAGCTCCAGTGTTCAGCGAAGTAAAATGACTGTTTTTTTCAATGGAGTCTGGCTTTAAAGAGAGCAGAGATAAGTTTCACTTTCAGTTAAGTTCTCCTTTGGAAAGGCTGTCTGGGAAATACTGAGCGTACGACTGAATAAAAGAGACTTGGATTATACTGCAGGAGTTGTGTGAGAGTTTGTAAATGGATGTTTTGATATGGTTTTGGTGTTGTTAAATATGGACTCCTTTCGCTTCAATTCATCAAGAATTTCCTCTGTTTTTGGATTATTCGTTCACCATGAAGGCCTGTGAGAAAACAAAGCTTTCTGCTTGAATTCAACATAACACGGGGTGAGTAATTGTATGTCTTATTTCATGGACTTATCGCCCTTAGTTTCCTTATTTAGCATCAAATCTCAAGCTGAGCAATGAGAAGAAATGAGTGTCCAACATGCAGCATACTTCAGTCTGTGACGAGCGGCAGCATCAAGTCTCTTAAGCTGAACCAGCGGCAGTTTGCTAACTGGTCCAGAGCCGTTGGTGGTGCGATCCACAGTCTCATCGTGCATCAGTACGGGCACTTCATCGGCTGTGAAACTCAGGTCCAGCTCCACTCCAGTAGCTCCGTTCCTACTGGCCTGCAGCGGGACATCACAGGGGGGACAAGAGGACAGAAATCAAACAGGTTTCTTTGCAAAATGTAAATTTACTGACAGGTAGAAAAATGTTTTTTGGAAGGAGAGAATGAGCCTACATCAATAAGAAAGTGTGACACAGTGAGTAAATCATCAACAGTAAGGATATGTCCTCCATATCTGTGGGCAGTGTGCAGGTAAACAAGTGCACATGGCACATGCAAAGTACAGTATGTGAACTGAATGAAACACATTTTAATAAGTAAATTCTGATATTATTTTATGTGCAAGGATTTAGTAATCTACAGGGGGCCTCACAAGCTACCCCGCGGTATTTAAAGTAGGCCTAACGAATAAAATATATAGAAATAAATTAAAATTAGCTAAATTAAAGCGTTGACCACATTAATGCAGTGGCTCTCAAATGTTGTGCAGTGATGCCAGTCCAGGTGTGCCGTGGGATTTTGTGATAACCACACATTATTATTGCAATATTCAACTGGACTTATACAAAAAGTTTTTTTAATGATTATTAATCGACTGTATCAGCATGTTGTGTGCACCCATTTCCTGAGAAAGAGGCAAACTACCTAAGAAAATTAATTTTATTTAATTTGATTTAAAAAACCTCCACGGGGGACCTGTTGGTCACCGTTCACACATGGGATCTGTCAGTGTGTGACACATCAAAAGCCCTGATTGGCAGCCAGTGTGAGGGATGGTAACATTTCACAGTAGAAAGCTGTAGTGGGATGATGGATCGCTCTATCGTACGGAGCAAATTACAATAAAGCACCAGTGAAGACGTCCTAACACCTAAATAAAAGAGAAAAAAAAACCAGTAGACTGTATCTTGAAACCTACCTGTCTTATTTTTTCTTATTTTTATTGTCTTATATCGTGATAAGAGTGATAACACACGTTATAGAAGCTATTGTGCACAGATATACATACAGGCGTGCCTTTAGACTTTGGCTCGCCCTCTGGTGAGGCTTAGGCACAAAAAGTTTGAAAACCACTGCATCAAGACTTATAACCTCCTGAGACCCTGTGTCCCCATATGAGGACATCACATTTTGGGTTTACTTGACCTTATACTTCATTCTACTTAACTCAGACCTGTTGTCCTCGTTCGTGGACACTTTTTTTTGTGCCATCTAGTGGTAGTAAGAGCACAATACACTAATCCATGTAAAAACAAGATGGCAGCCATCTCTGCCAAGTCAGTCTGGCAAGAAATTTGACAAATTTTAGCAACAGTAACAAGCTAAGACTCGTTTGAAGACAAGGGGACTTTATAATCGTCTTGTTTGAGGACATTGGAGGACATTTATTATCGCTGACAATGTTTAGTTTTTTATTCTTATCGGGTCCTACTGATCACAAATAGCGAGGAAATTTTAAAAATGCATACCAAACAAAAGTTCAGGTCTCAGGAGGATAATGCAATAATATGATAGGCTATATATTTTTCTATAGAAGTATGTTTTGATGCTCTACTTTTGTACTTTTACTTAGTATTTCTATATTGTGGTATTACTTCTTTTCCTCAAGTAAATGAGCTGAGTGCTTTTTTCCACCACTGGTCAGTGGCAGAGGACCAGTGTGGGCATATTGAAGGAGCAATGACTAGTTTTTATCAAAAGCAGGATGCTGTCCTGAATAGCCAGTTTAAATTAGACAGCAAACACTATTTTAAAACACTCTAAAATGACAACATGAATAAAAGCATGACCAAACAATTAAAGCAAAATGCAGTGAATGTAGCCAGGCTTGAGAACAAAGATTGACAGTTACTCACAATGCAGTTGTTAGTCAAAAGTGACACCTAGAGGAGGACTCTGAATCTGACACTAATAAAAAACCCTGCAGTCCCAATTTCATCTGCACTTACAGTGGAAAACATTAATTAACAGGCACTTTGCGTACTCTGCATGTCAGAGAGATGAACATAACTGTCACTAGGATATTTAAAATGTTCCTTTTGATACCAGCAGACCAGAGATACACAGTCTGTGGTCTGTAATATCAAAGATGGGGTTCAGTTGCAGCAAATTAAGGCTCTCCTCCTCATCATTACAGAACTGTCTCAACAAAAGCCAGGGTAGAATTTATGATGTCACCCTATTCGATAGCTGCCTCCAGGGGGATACTAAATAATGGATCAAAATGTGTAAGAAGAGGATGAAGAAAAGCCTGTTAGAATAAATGAACTCATCCAAAAATGAAGGCAGATGAGAGGTGTGAGTCACAGGGGAGCACAGGATGCTCACAAGCACCGCTGACTCAGCACCTTCAGCATGTAAAATGACAGAGACAGTGTTTAGGTTTGTAGATGAATGTGGGAATGAAGATGGCATCAGTTTATACAGGGCTCATTTTCTGAGGGTGGACTAGAATACAAAGAGCACAGTGATCCACTGATGTGATAAAATCCTGACCAGCTAGCCCTCACCAGATGAGCAGATTTGGTGCTCTGCTGCTGGCACTGCAAAATGGGAAGTCACGACATGCAAATAATAGCATAATAAAATATCAATATACTTAGTAAGACACAAAATCCCTCATGAAATTGCCCTAACATTCCTGGTGCAATGGATTCCTATTGGAATATAGGCTAATTTATCTCTGGCCTACATCTCTATAAAGGGCTTTAAAGCTTAAGCACACGTGCACATCTCCATCGTCTCAGCTGCTCAGATGCATCACCTCTCTGATCGCAGCCAAGGTGTTCTCCGGAGCGTCGTGGCTGCCCCCGCGGTGCGCCACCACCGGCACGCCGCCTGATGGAGCCCTGGGCCGGAGGACGCGGCCGGCCTGCTCCGCCGGCACCGGGGGAAACCGGAACATCACCATGAAGACGTAGAGAAATGCGGTGAGGAGAGAGGCACCCGTGGGGCTCCTCGTCCCCAGCATCATCAGCAGGAACACCGCCGAGAAATACACCACCTCATCCCCGATCTGCAGCATGATGGACGGCGTGTGTGTCACTGTCGGAGCGGTTGTTCAGAGAGAAGCCATGGATGCAGCTCTGCTGACAGCGCTCAGGTGACTACATGGTGGAGGGTCGGAGAGAAGATCACACACATACACACACACACACACAGATGACCGAGAATCAGCAGATTCACTTGGTGCTTGTGCAGAGGATGGAGAGGAGGGAGGAGGGGAGGCGGTGTCTCTGCATCAATGTCAAGTTTGAAGAATTAAAGGTCCAGTGTGTGGGATGTAGCGACATCTACTGGCAGAAATGGAGCATAATATTTACAACTGTTTTTATTAGTTTATAATTAACTGTAAATAACAACTGCTGTGTTTTTGTTACCTTAGAATGAGCCGTTTATAATTTTACAACACATTCTCACTCCGACCTCGTCACACATTGACGTTTGCTCATGGACTTTCCACGTCCACATACAACGTGCAGGGTACCCTGGGTGTGTTGGTTGTTGATGTTCTGGGACACCGTGTCAAGTTCTGCCTGTTACATGCATCGTCTTCTTTCAAAATACACTCAAATAAACACACTGCGTCGGTACAACACCACAAATTGATGTTTTTTTTCAACAACAAATGCACGTGATTGGGTTTAGAAAAAACAGAGCAGGGTTTGGCTTTAGAATCTTACAGGACACGAACACTTGGATGAAAGTCTGTGTTTGTTGGACCCATCCACCACCAGTCCCACCCACCCTAGTCAGACCTTTTGCTGCCTTAACTTAGTTCTTGTCCCGCTGCGTTTCCCCCTGACGATGCCAGGCACTGTTAAACTATCACGCCAATGTTAAAGGACACCATTTTTATTGGTTTCTGACGCCACAAGTCACTGCCTAAGCGCTGGATTTTGATGACTTCGGAGTGAGACCGGGCTCGAATTACAGTGAACATCCTGTCAAGTAACGCAGCAGGGCCCAAAAAGACGTTTTCCCTTAGACTTATGCATCAAATCAATGCTGAACCCTTCACCCTAGCCTGATGTGCACCTCTGCAGAAATGTGACTACACATCACAGCAATGCAGATCTCCTGTTTATTTTTGTAAGCTGAAACCATTTCCCTCAGTGGAAATGAAGCTTTTATTTACTTTAATTTCACAGATAAGAAACAATAAATTGTGAAGACAATTAAACCCATTTTATGTCTTGTGTGTAATTTATCCTGGCTTCATATGAGTGGAGAGAAGTCTGCTAGCTGCTAGGCTAATTTATACAATGTAAAATGCCATAGGCTTGTGCTAAAAACATTAGCATATTGTATTTGTGGGGAAAATGTGTCCAGATAAAGACAAGTGTTTGTCTGTGAATGCTGAGAGTTATAGTGAAACAGATTTTTGTACTTGTGTTTGAAATTGCCGATATTACACCATGTTTAATGTGTGTTTTGAATCAACTACACTTTACAGCACTTCACAGAAACCCTGCAGAAACTAGTGTGTTGGAGGTGTAACTGCAGTAGACACACCACTGCACAAGTATAAATTCTCACATCAGCGTAGGCCATGTGTGTAGGCTACAGTGTAGGCTCTACATACAGCTGACGCACAAGTATAAATCCCACTGTACATTGTGAAAGAGATGTCTGTAAATCAGTAGGTACAATTTTTTGAGTGTCACAACCCCAACGATACAATGGAACGAACCAGAATTTGATCCATTTAGTCCAATAACATTTCAAAAAGCTATCAGAGCAGCAAGATTAAATCATTTTATCTCCATTAAAGGTAGTGGAGCGCCAAGCTGGAAGTCAGCTGCTTAGTAGCTGTATGTCTCTAGTGCGCTTGTTTTTAGGGGTGGGCGATATGGCCCTAAAATAATATCATGATATTTCGGGGTATTTTTGCGATAATTATATTCTTGTTGATATGACAAATTAGAAAGATAAATAAATGTCATTAAGAAAATAGACTTGCAACAAAATAAGTCTCTCCATTCCTGCATCCAGATCTCTTCTTAAAGCTATGATATCTACAAAGCAGATCTTCTTCCACGGAGTCCACCATATTGTTTCTACGGTAGCGCAGGACGGACAAATCAAACTCTGGCTCTAGATAGGGCCTTTTGCGTTTTCATGTTGGCCACCATCGTTCTCCTACACGCTGGGACACAGAAGAAATTTCAGTTGGTTGCAGTGTTGTAACCTCATCACTAGATGCCACTAAATCCTTCACACTAGACCTTTAAATAAGAATATTTAGAAACGTCTGGTGAGAATATTCAAAATAAAAATGACAATTAACCAACACATCACGGTGTATTTTAAAACGTGCTTTAGCAGAAATGTGTGAAAATGCTATTTTGGCTTTCACAGCTTTAACAGGACCCATTATTACTGTTATAAACAATATTCCTTCCATATTTGAAAGATTCAGATTTATTTTAATGTAATTCTTATTTACACACCTCAATATTTAACTTGTTTTCTAATCCAAAATACAAAAAACACTTTTATTTTGAAGACAACAATCACATGACCCAGCTTCCCTCAGTCTCAGAGGGGTGTTGAGGGTTGGGGGAAACATTTAAACACAGAGCATCAAACATCAGTTTCTTTTCATTAAAACAAAACATCAGGACGGGAGGAATGCAATAAAAGGAACAGACACAGAAAAACTGGTCTTTAACAAATGGTAAAGGAGACACTAAAAGGCACCTGAAAAGTCCACCTTAAAATCAGTCATCTACTCACCCACATGAGAGTCAAAGAATTTAAGGCCAGTAGCTACCTAATGACTGAGCTTCATTTTAAGGGGACCTAAAAATGCTCGATCATGTCATTATCAGCCTGCTGTTAAAGGTTGTTCATCAATGTTCTTTAAGGTGAGAGTTCTTTGAATGAAGGCACTTCCTGTCACTCAGGACATCTGGCTGTGGGCTCTGTGGGCAGCGAGCTGACGTGCTGGAGCAGCCGGTCGCAGTAGAGAGGACTCCGCTGTTTGTCTCTCACTGCCTCCACCTCCTTCTTCAGTAGAGCTGGGTGGACTGAGCTGCCTTTCTTTAGGATCTCTGGACACACACAGACATAACACAACACCAAAATACGAACAAGGCAGGAGTCAGCATTTAGGATATGACATGAACGAGGACACACTGAAATAAAGACAAAAAGTTCTGTACCAAAACTAAACATCCACCATAAAACACAGTTAGTTTTGATACTGAAAGCACAGAAAATGGTATTGACCTTCTCGTCTAACTCTCTACAAGGAAACCAATGAGAATATTTCTCAAAATGTCAAATGTTCTTCAGGGATGACTCAAAAATCTGAACTCAAATGTCTGAAAACAGCTACACCATTTTCATTTTTAAGGACTATTTTTTGGCTTTTTGCCATTATTAGATAGGAAAGTCTAAGTGTGAAATGGAATGACATACAGCAAAGGGCCACAGGCTGGAATCTATCCTGCTGCCGCTGCAGCATGGACATTGCCATCATATATGGGACACCTGCTTCACCCACTGAGCCACCGGGCGCCCCAAGACCATTGTTATTTTGTTGAGTTGTGTTATTATTCTAAACCCAGAAAATTCTGTGATTTTATTCAAGGACACGATCCGTGTCATTTGGTCGCTGTCACTTCCCAGTGTCGTCCTCTCCCCTCTGCTTGTGTTTGTCTTCCAGCACCTGCCAAAATTAGCTTTTTATCCAGTTTTAAGCCACTTTTTTTCGATTCACATTTTAGATCTTGGTCTTTTTTAGCTATATGTTTTAATCTGATGAAGGATTTTAGTCATTAGACGTCTTGATCTTACGTTATCAGAGAAATATGCTAAGTAAATGTTAGCAACAGCTCGGCTCCAGCCCCTACTGTGCCGAACAGTGTCATAGAAACACTGATTTTTTACGTGAAACTTAGTGCTTTAGTCAGTGTTTATGTTGTTTAAACCCCCCGGTCCTATTGTTTTGGAGAGGTGAATAATTCTGCTCCTGGTTAAAACCTCCTGAACATCTGGATCTTCCGTTAATGACGAGAAAGATGGGCCCACATGAGCAGTTGGGCTGCAGCACCTCTGCAATGAGCTGAACAGTGTTGGAGAAACACTGACTTTGAACATAAAACTGTCTTATTCTGTGTTTTTACAAGTTTTAATCAGCCGGTCCATTTGTCTTGGAGAGGAGGAGACCTCGGTGGATAATTCGGCTTTCAGTAAAAACCTACTGAAACATAGTCACTGAAGGAATTCTCACGCAATGATGCGATTGCTCCATCCTTTGTTATAGTGAGAAAATTATATATTGTATGTTTCAATGTATCGAAACTTGTGGTTTTCAGTGTATCAAAGGGGTTGATGGTGTAATTATGTCTACTCTTAATGCCCTTTTTTATTCTTCTTCTTGTTGGTTTTGACAGTTAACCAAGTTCATTTCTCTCCATGAGTTTCCCTAAGATTCAAATTCACATTCAGGCACGTCAAAGCCAAATTCTCTACAGATCTTGAATAAAGTTTTTGGTTTCTAACTTGGGTTCATAGGCAGATAGACACCACCCTGATTTTGTTTTCTGTGGTAACACAGTCAAAAGATGCCAGCAGATGGCAGTGATGAACCACACTACAGTAACTCTGCAGCTCACATACTGTCTCTGCAGGTGCCCTTTCCTTCCACTAGGAGGCGATAGCTCTCCTCTTCTCGCTGTTCCCACACCTTCTGCTGATTTTCAGAGGCATATTGAATGTCTTGAATTGTTGTCAATGGGTAAATGCTTTGGAAACCACAAAGCACAAGTGCTGTTCCAGTGGTGACACGCCGTCACTCTGGATGAGTTAGCTCATGTAAACTCATCACCTGATACCGGCCTTTGTTCTTCAAGGAGATGGAGGGGATTTTTAGCTTTTGTGTATACTGTGCTCAGATGGGATGGAGGTGGGGTGGTGGGACTTTGAATTAAAGGAGAACAATGATGACTTGTGGGAAGTGAGTGATACTCGTGCCAGCAGTCTGTGTGATCGAGCAGGTAGCAGCCGTGCTGCCAGGACGGTGGGATTATTAGGGTGGAGGACAGGAATGGTGAGAGAAGGAGGGATGAGACAGGAGGGGGGGAGGTAGGGTTGGCGGTGCTGTCCGTCATGCTGTCAGGACATGCTGCACACATCAAGCCACTTCACAGATATGCGTTTGAAATCCAAGAAGCATAAGAATGGGATCAACTATTAAAAGGAACAAAGAGAGACAGAGAGGAAGAAAGAGAGCGAGGAGGGGAAAAAAAAGCTTCAAACAGAGCCGTGCATGAGAGCGAGGAATGCTTCCACATTTGCGGCGCAGGCGGTTACGGGTGCTGTCAGATACAGACGATCACTCAGCAAGATGTGAGGTCATCTCATTTCACAAAGAGACTCCGAGCTGTCTAAGAATCTACTGTACTTCATGGGGATCACAGTTTGAAAAACTGGCCTGCACACAGCGGCTCATGTTCACATCTTCACACTGTAAGGGCCCGACGTGAGGACACACTCTGATTTTTAATTGTTACAAACTACAATGGATTTAGACCTACTTGATTCTTTTGTAGTCATGTCATAGTTTTGTGTCCTGTACTGCAAACCTTTAAACCTCTGTAGCTCCAGTGCTGTGTGCACATACGTTAACGTACATTCCTGCTATTTATTTTAGATAATTTTCCATTTACATGTTGTGCAGCTGTGTATTTCCAAACAGGGAATTTGTTTTGCATTTTGTTTTGATCACAGTCTGTTTTTCTAAAAGTGCTTGTGACATCTAAAATCTGGCTTTGACTTGCAACTGAAAACATGTCGTCCAGGGTACAGGGACAGCGAGCTAGCAGACAGTGGATCTCCTGCTCTGAGCATCCTGGCCGAAAACAAAGTATATGTATTTGTTGGTTCTGCCATCCTGACCTGAAGTTAATGCGAGAGGCATTTAGACTTTAGACTTGACTCTAGACTGAAGGATTTTTAAAGACTTTTTAATGAATTCAGTGCCTTTTAAGACTTTCTCAAGGACCCTGTCAGGACCCTGACAGAAGCTCAGAGACAACAATTAAAAAGAGAGAAATGTGCTGTGCTGTGTTTTGGCGACAAAGACAATATCAAAAGAATTTCAATTTCTGTTCTTGCACAATATAAATAGATTCAAGCACTTTCAATGACACACGTCTATGAATGTTTGTTTTCAAAAACTTTCCTTGATTTTGTCCCCTTAGAGTCACAAACTTTCAAGGATTTTAAGGACCTGTAGGAGCCCTTGTTTAAAGAATAAGGCTGACAGTATTTAATACTTTTGTTACAGTCATTAAATCCAATGAAAAGATCAAGACCAACAATTGTCGCTGTACATTTTCTGACTTCCCTTGCCTGTCTTTGACTCTCAGACCCAAATCCATTCGGTCTAACTGAAGATGTAAATCTTCCGGACAGATTTTGCACCTTGATGTTAATTGCCAATATGGCTATTTACACCTTGTGACTATAATCCTGGGTGTTGTTGCAACGGCAAAATATGGTGTTAACATGAGTGGGTCTGTCCAGCTATTCTGCTGAAGTTTATGTACATAGTGTGCATTCAGGAGCTCGCTCCATCCGTCCATCCATCCGTCCGTCCATCCATCCATCCTCATTCTTTCAGTCGTTACCCAGACCTCATGACCATAGGTGAGGGTTAGGGCGTAGACGGACCAGTAAATCAAAAGCTTTGCCTTCTGGCTCAGCTCCCTCTTCACTGCAGTTGCCGCGCCAAACTGCCGATCCATCTCACGCTACATTCTACCCTCACTCGTTAACAAGTCCCCGAAGTACTTGAACTCCTCCACTTGAGGCAGTAACCCACTCCCAACCCAGAGGCGGCAATCCACCTGTTTCTGGCAGAGAACCATGGCCTCAGATTTGAAGGTGTTGACTCTCATCCTGAGTGCTTCACACTCGGCTGCAAACCACCCCAGTGCGTGCTGGGGGTCACGCTGTCATGAAGCCAACAGAACCACATCATCTGCAAAAAGCAGAGATTTCTGAGAATTCTGAGGTCCCCAAACTGGTTCGCTTCCTCCCCACGACTGTGCCTTGAGATCCTGTCCATGAATATCATGAACAGTCTGAGACTAGGGACAACCCTGGCGGAGGTCAACACCCACTGAGAACGTGTTTGATTTTAAACATTATGAAAACCAAAAATAATGAGGCAATGTTGACTGACAGAGCTCTTGAACCCTAGTCTCTGATATAAAAGTCTTGTGTTCATCTCACCTGTCACGTTTTACTACCTTTATAGACTGATAGTCTGTTTTACTACGTCACCTGACTCTCTGGCGGTACATTTTTGAGTTTTTTTATCCTAAATTTAACAATTTAATCTCAGAGAATTTCCGAGACTGGCTGGTACCAACCCTAACCATGAACTCATTGCCCAAATCATAACAGCTTCCGGTCTCAATGTGTCCATGTGACGAAAACTAGCCAATCACAGCATGCAGTGGAATCCATTACAACACGTCATAGGGATGGATGTACAAATGTGTGTGACTATTCTCTGAAGGTTCCGGATAGTGAATCTCCGAATCTTTAAATATGGGTCACAAATATTTAGTTTCATCAAAAAAATGGTGGGCACTTTAGTTTCTAGCAAAAGTTATTCAAACAAAGTAGATTTGTTGGGGAATACATGCACCTGTGAGTTTGGTGCTCATTGGTGTGTTTTTGGATGACAGTTGAGATCTACAGCACGGAGGAGTAAGATCCATCAAGCTCACATACAACACTTGTTTGGAGGATAAATTCAACATTGATTCTGGTCTTTTCATGGGATTTGCTGACAAAAGAAAAACATAAAACATCCTCAGACTTATCCATCAACTAGTACCAGTTTTGGTGAGTAACTTATTGCGGGAGCACGAGTACGAGATAAATCATATCCAGCAGGTTGAGACAGCAAAAAGAAATCTCACACATGATCCCTTTCATGTTTAAACTGGAACATACAGAATTACGGTGTAGTTTTTCAAAGTGGATCCTTAAAGTACACACGCACAACACACGAAATCACTCAACTACAAGAAATACAGATGTACGGTGTGTGGGCGAAGGCGGGTTAATAAAGCTGATCTACATGTGTTATTCTGCCTTCTGCAGTCAAGGTTACGGACACTTTTATAACTAATGGCAACAACAAAAATGCTTATTGTCCTTGGACGGCTTTCAAAAGCTGTCTTGCAGAGCTAGAATTCATGGTATGGAAGCTATTGCTGCATCTGGTGCGTGTGTGAATGCCTTTCCCTCTATGTCTAGCCGTATGAAGATGAGAGATCCCGTAGAGAGGCCTCTCTGCGCTGGCTAAGGCATCAGTGCTCACCTGTGTCCTGTCAAAAGTAATGACAGCTAACATCCATGAGAGTGGGAGAGAGTGAAAGTCCAGAGGAGCTGGGCCTGGGTTACACACACACACACACACACTTCAGGAAAAGCCACTGAGACTTTCCACGGATGCATCAATAAAAACACAGCCGTGAAGCTGCAAGTCTGTCACTGAAAACACTGGGTATGAGAGGAGGAAGTTAGACGGAGAGATAAAAGACAAAGAGATTAAGTGTGATGGGTGTGAGGACAGATGTGAAAAGGTGGCGAAGGGAAGGGGGGGTCCCATGTGGTTAACATTAGGTGAAGCTGTTCTGTGGTGGAGGGAGATCCTGGGTGGAGAGGCAGACGAACAGCCCAGTTTACAGCAGGTATACCAGCAGAAGAGTTGTACAAATATTAAGGTTTACATATTAAAGGGACAGTTCACCCAACAATCAAAGACAATTTTTTTCTCCTTATATGCAGTGCTGTTCATCAGCCTTGATTGTTTTGGTGCGAGTTGCCGAGTGTTGAAGGAAGTGTGCATCTACTCATGGATGAGAGGATCGTACTAATAACAGCACAAGATGTAAACACTAGGGCTGCCCCCCGACTAAGATATTTTCTTGTCAACCAGTAGTCATCACTCAGGGCCATTAGTCGACAAGTTGCCTGCATGTTTACGACATTCATGTAATCATTAAATGATATATTTTGGGCGGGGCAACACAATGGTTTGAGTTGAAGGTGTGAGAAAGAATAGTCTCAGTAACATTGTTAACACTGTGCTACATTACAGAGAAATACAAACCGTACTAATGAACCTTCATTAATATAGGCCTATATTTATCTACAAGTGCACGTCACACACTGAGCGAGCCGCCTGTTAATGACGCTGTGGGCTAATGGGCATGTAGCTACTTCCATGTTTCAGATGATACGTCATGTTTGTAGTGGACCAATGAAGATGAGTTTACATATCACCTTGGGTTGGTCCTTCACCTTCTCAAAATGATCCCACACTTTGGATTTCCTGTTAATAGGCTTGTTTGAGATGAGCCAGGCCTGCGCAGATTCGTTCACCGGTGATCGGCGCACAGTGCATGCTGGTTAGTTTTGTGTCTGACTTCACCCTGACTTGCTCTGACATATTACAAAAGTGGACGGCGATAAAATCGCGAGAGCGAGGCGGCCGCAGTTTTTAAGAGCCAGGCGCTGCAGTTGCTCTCCACCGACTGCACCACCTGGCTCTCAGCGGATCTAACAGCTGATTGGTTTAGATGTTGACTCAACAATATGACGTTAATTTTTGTTGAATTTTAGATATTTGAATTTCATTTGTCCGATCTGAAGGTTTATTCTCTTAACAGAATACATGTTGTGTGACTGATGGAGACTGAGAACGAACTTATATATAAGTATGAGAATATTTTAATAAATTGACATCATATCGGACAGGATGTAAGTGTTTCTGTGACTTCCTGTACGGACTGAAGGCTGCTGGAAACTGTCCAACTTGATCGCGGCTATTTGTCACCACCTCCTGCTGCAGCAGCCTGCTCTCGTCTACTTTCTAGGCGAGGCGCAGTTCATCTCGAACGAGCCTATTAACTACCCTGTGTAATAACTGCAGGTACCAGTCCTGGAAATTAGGGGCCTTAATCTTTAACTGCCTGGAAAATGCGAGGTCGGGCTCTGGGTGCTACTCAAATAGTGCTACTTTTTTTTTTTGCAACTTAGCGAAATCTTACCATCTAATGACCTTTTCTGGTAGACTAATGTTTGGTTGACTATTAGGGGGCAGCTCTAGTACACATTAATGGCATCCTCCTCGGATGAGCTGTAACTTTAAGTCAAGTCCTGTAGTTCTTACATGAAACTGCTCACAACAAGGTCTGTGAATTATCTTGATTAACCAGGTCATGATTTCTGGAAAGAGAACCACAAGCTGAGTGCCATCTTGTTCCATTAAATTCGAGAGTAGGCAGACATCTCTACGGCTGATATCTCCAACACTCGGCATCTCAGACCAAAACAATGTAGATCAATAAACAGCACTAAAAGGTAAACGGAAAAATATGTGTTATTAATTTTGGGGTGAACTGTTCCTTTAACCTGTGACGCCTCCTTCTCAGGTGGGCGCTAATCCATATCTGGATCTTATATTTCACTCTTGAGGGCCACGTCCATCCCGGCCCCTTAGGCCAAGCCTTGGCAGGAGGAACTGATTGAGCTGCTTCTGGTGATAAATTGTGTGGAAACAAAGGATACCAGAGAGCTCCTGAAATAAAAGACAGGGGGAATCTGCTGGCAGCGTGCCAGGCAATTATCTAGTGTTTGATAAAGGATACCCCAAATTCCTCTCATCCCTCTGTGAGTGTGACGGACGCAGCGGGCTGGTCTGCAGATCATCACCGCTAAACTCTGCTTTCATCGTCACCATCATCATCCGTACTGTCTGTATCAGCTGAATATGTTTATCAGATAATCGCGGTCATAAGGTCCCTATCACACAATCATTTCATGTCAGACACAGTACGTGCACATGAGGGTGTTT
The DNA here is from genome assembly GCA_019142605.1 of Cephalopholis sonnerati. NCBI lineage: Eukaryota > Metazoa > Chordata > Actinopteri > Perciformes > Serranidae > Cephalopholis > Cephalopholis sonnerati. The sequence continues at coordinate 24,490,390 of JAGQAX010000016.1, forward strand.
CGTATTATGTAGCACATAACGTTATCTTCACGATTCCTCCTCAGTGTTATCAGCACTGGTATCTGTGGCCTGTCAAAGCACTTACAGACGACTAGAAAAAAGTCTGCTATATTATCTTTTTTGTCAAGAGTTATGGTTATGATTAATAGTCAGGACCCATAAAGAGCTGAGGGAAAAGTTTTGGTACATTCCACGTGGAGTAAATCCTTAAACTGTAATGCTTTATCCACTTTTCCAACATCCAGACTACTTACTTTACTTTTGTACCCAGCATCATACGGCCATTTGCGTATCTATCGAAACTATCGAAACTCCATCATTGTCTCAGAGGTTGCTGATTCAAAACCCCCCCAACACTGTCTCACCGAGCACTTGGTCCTGCACCGAGCTGTCGGGGTCGTCCAGGTGCAGGAGGAGCTGCTGAAAGAGGAGCTGCAGATGAGGAGCAAAGAGCTCAGGGTTGTAATCTTTGGTCAGGCTGGACAGCCACAGCCCCAGGGCCTGCAGGGCGACGCTGCGCACCTCCTCGCTGCTGTCGTCCAGACGCTTCAGCAGCTCTGTGGAGGACAGACACCCACACTTAAAATTTTTTTCCCATGCATTAATTGTGATGTGATTACACAGAATAAATCGCAATGCATGCATGTAAATGTCAGAGTGCAGTGTGACAAAATGTACTGCATCTATTTCCCTCTGTGTGTGTCCTCCACCTACCAGGGTAGATCTTGTTGAGGGCCTCAGGGTGCAGACTGGTCCCTATGAGTCTGAGTATGGCGGACAGGGAACGACAAGCCAGCAGCCGGCCCATCTGAGAGTCCTCTTCCAGAGCTGACAACACCCGGGGATTGAGTTTGTCCTCCAGACACAGCAGCTGCACACAGGAAAGGCACAGACCAGAAGTCATCTATTAAATGTTATATGACAAGTCAAAGTCTGCTCATATGTTTAATAGAAGATCCACCAGCAATCTAATAGCACCATAAATTACATCTATATACCCACAATAACAAAAAAATCTAGCGTGACTCTAACACGATTGTGGTAGATTACTTAAAGTTAGGGGTTGGCAAATTCATTTTGGCATCACTGGGCAAAATTCCCTTCATAATCCCTGTGTCAGCGTGGGTTTTCTCTGGGTACTCTGGCTTCCTCCCACAGTCCAAAGATATGCAGGTTAACTGGTGACTCTAAATTGCCCGTAGGTGTGAATGTGAGCGTGAATGGTTGTCTGTCTCTATGTGTCAGCCCTTTGATAGTTTGGCTGGTGTACCCCGCCTCTCGTCCTATGTCAGCTAAGATAGGCTCCAGCCCCCCCGTGACCCTCAAGAGGATAAGCGGTTACGGAAAATGAATAAATGAATGAATGGGCAAAATTCCCCTCAAAATCTTTGAGCATATGTTAATTCAAGTGGTCTCAGAGAAAACTTCTACGTGTCCTCTGACGTCTGTTTTCAGGCTTTAGAAAATCTAAGTTGTGGCAGGAGAGTTTGGCCAATCACAGGTCATTTCAGAGAGAGGGCCTTGCTATTGGCTGGCTCCAAAGCTGACCCTTTGGAGGAAGCCTGATTCAAGGGTGAAGAGTCCTGCAGAGACAGGTTCTATTCAAGTTTTGGCAGCAACTGCCTACACTGCAAAGCTGCTCAAAAAGAGAGAGACGGACTTACACAGAAATTAGATTAAAAGACAGCCTGGTAATAAATGAAGACAACACATGTCTGTACTGGCAAAGCATTTCAGAGATGGAGAGAAAATGTTGCTCACAGTTTAGCCGTCTGCTAATTGAAGCCAGTGGCTCATGGCTGCAGCTTCTTGTTCACGTTGTAGCTAGTGTTAGCAAGAGCCTAAAATCGGTGGTGTTCCCCACTTCACTCCCCGCCGCTACTGACCACCTCGGCAAGAGGAGAGCAAGCAGCAGCTCCAGAGACAGCCAACACCCAAGACTGGACAGCCCGGACTCCCCGCTGGATCAGCAAACAGGTTAGAACCACTGCTGCCACTAGCCACTGTGGGGGGTTTGCACTGGCCGAATTTGAGGTGCTACAGCTGCAGACCACAGGTACGTCTCCGTAGCGGGGTTACCGTATTAAGCAGGTGCATATGCATGCGGTCGTCTGGTGGGAGGGGCTTGGAATAAAGGGACAGAGAGGGTAGAGCTGTTTGGTTTTTTTTGGCCTACTCCATATTTCTGCCTATCCCTGCTTTAAGCTGTCACAAAAAAAGATCATACTATGTATGTTTGCTCTGCGCTCCATGAAAACGTCATCAGGATGAATGTTGTTTTAGTTGAAGATTTCGTTTGAGGATTTATATTTTTTTAGGGTGATGACATCCTAAAATATGATGACAGACATATGAAGCTTCATTCCAAAAACCTCAACAGAAGCTTGAAATGTAAAAAACAAAAAGACAGAAGTTACAATCCAACAATAATTTCTCATTTTGTCATGTAGCTTTTTCAATAATAGGGAAAACACTAGGTTACAGTCGGGATCATTAATTTAAAATGTTCGCTTCATTTACACACCTCAGTTGTCAACCATGAGAACCAGGAAAGAAAAGGCTGGTTAGTGAAACTGACAACAAATCCCCAGGAAATAAGTTTCCACGCTTTTCTTCGATTATTTACGTTGATTTTTTCTTATTCACAACCAAAGTGAAATATCACCTGAAGCATGACATATTCACTTCAGGTCTGGATCAGTTTGTACAGACGCACAGGCATGGAGCCCAACTTTAGTATTACAGTGAAGACCGATGTTTTCATCACACCAGCAGAGGAAATGGACAAACAACGTGAAGCTGAGCGTGCAGACCCACGGGCCAAGAGGTAATGGCTAAAACCTCTGTCACCCCGTCTGTTTGCTATCGAAACCGTGCAGGCGAAACAGTAAAACAAAGGAGCGAGGGGAGAGGGAGGGAATGAGACAGAAAGAGGAGGAAAATTTGGCAGAGAAGTGATCCGGCATTACATCAGTGACAATCCGAGGGTGCCAAGTGTAACCAGAGCTGCTAATTGTTTTCACAGGGAGCAGTGAGGAAACAGCGTCCCTCTAAATGAAAGGCTGTTTGATTTGCCCGTGGAAATACACACATAACCCACTGTTGTTACACCCATCAGGACATGTTGTTTATTTCATCTCTACTGTAACCTAAATTTGAACTTTTACTCGGACACGGTGAGCGACAGGGTCCTGCTTAGTCACCGCTTTTCCAGATTTTTCTATTCTTGTGAGGACATTTGGGTGCCAGCAGATAGTAAAACTTTGATTGCACACCCACGCCCATGCTGACATTGTCCCCCAGCTGTTTGCTTTGCCTTGTAGTTAAAGATGTGTGAATAGGAGAGGTGTGTGAGCCGGTTTCAACTGGTCATTCTGCACACGCAAGGGCAAACATAGCCAGATGTGCGTGTGTGTGTGAGCACACATACTGTAACTGGGCACAAGCTCCGACAGGCAGGTGCAAGGGCATGTCCCGGTGATAGTTCCTCCGTACAACAAGGGCCCACAACAGTGGAAGCATTGTTCCTCGGGGACAAAGGTATGTGAACCCGCTTGCCCCCTCGTACACCTGCTACCTGCTGCGGCCAACTCTTTCAGCCAAGGGGATGGCGGATGATATATTTTCCTAAATGGCCAAGGGGGACCGTCTATTTTGATGTGAAATGGACAAAACAGACAATCTGAAGTAAATGTCAACTCCTGGTGGACTCAAAAAATGCACTACCACATCTTTTCCTTTACAGCTGAGTCAATAAAAAGTGTTTCTGCAGATTGGAGATCAGGAATACGTACTACTGGAGACCCTTCATATCCGGTGTTCGCTTCCAATGCTTATGCGTCCCTTTGCACAGGTGGAATAGATGTAAACCCTGTAGGGCCGGGTATCGAGTCCCAATACCTTCTCAAAACAACACCTGCATTTGATCCTTTTTGTACTCAAATCTAGAAAAAAAATACTACTTGTATGGTTTTGTTCACAGCCAATAACTGCAAGCACTCTTCACTTCAATGCAGCATGTGCCTGGCCTACGACCACAGCAGCTACAACCCATAGAGTCTGTGGTGTGGTGAGGTTGAGCGCAGCAGCGTTGTAGTCGAGACCACCTTAACCGAGACCAAGACATGACCAAGACCAGAGTGTATGGAGACCGAGACAAGGCCAAGACTTTGAGGGTTTGAGACAGAGTCAGGGCCAGACCAGTGAGAGTCCCACACTGAATGACACACTTATAATACAACGCTCAACATGTAAACCACAGCACTCCTCAAACTGATCCGAAAGATCCACATTTCCATGAAAACACCTACAGGAAACAAAGACTCCTCTCTTCATCCAAGTGTACTGCCCTACACTGTATGTATATTCGTGTGTGTATAAGGGTACCAAATGTCTAGATAACATAGTCAAAGGGTATTGCAGAGGTACATTTTATGTGTGGGAATTTTCCGTTGTTTTCTACGAGCAAACACTGAAGAGCTAAAAATTAACTACCTGTATTCAATGCTCCTTTTACACACAGGCAATTTAGTAATGTCCTTGCAGTTGTGGTCGTGACTGTTCTTGAAATAAAATCCTGGTCCTCTTTGTCTGACTTCTAGACTAGGCTGAGTAAATACGTTGTCAAGTCGAAGATGAGACCTTCAAACAGACCAATCTCGACTACTAAAACACTAAAGCATGGTATTCTTGACGGAGTTAGCAGTTCAACATGCCAAGAAGCCATTAAAACTTAACCACATGACTGTGGTGTCAGGTGATATTTTAAGCAACTGAATGCTGCCATTCAGATGATGGGTATCAAAAGAATTACCGCCTCGCGGCTGTAGGCATCCGCAAACCTGTCAAGTTGCAGTTACAGTTCATCCACGGCTGTGAAAACATGGACGCGTCACACACATCTTTAACATGGAAGCATATAAGAGCTATACAATAAGCATGGTGTCAAGGTTGGCACCTAAGATTAGTGTCACCAATTCAGTATCTGACCAAATGTCTCCCTATCTGTTCCTGAATTATGGCATTGAATAACAGCCGGATTTTTTTTTCTTTTTCAGAACATTATGATGTCACAGTGAAGTTGACCTTTGACGTCTTGGATATAGAATGTCATCATTACGTTCTATGAGACATATGTGTGAAATTTCGTCATAATTGGCATATGAATTCTTGAGTTATGGCCAAAGACATGTTTTGTGAGGTCACAGTGATCTTGACCTTTGACCACCAAATTCTAATTGGTTCATTTTTGCATCCAAGTTGACGTTTTTGCCAAAATTGAGGAAATTTCCTCAAGGTGTTCTTAAGATATTGCGTTAAAGGGAATGAGACAGACACAAGGTCACAGTGACTTTGACCTGTGACCACCAAAATCTTATCAGTTCATCGTTGAGTCCAAGTTGACATTTGTGCCAAATTTGAAGAAACTTCCTCAAGGTGTTCTTTAGATATTGCGTTAATAAGAATGAGACAGGCACAAGGTCACAGTGACCTTGACCTGTGACCACCAAAATCTTATCAGTTCATCGTTAAGTCCAAGTTAACAATTGTGCCAAATTTGAAGAAATTTCCTCAAGGTGTTCTTCAGATATTGCGTTAAAAGGAATGAGACGGACACAAGGTCACAGTGACCTTGACCTGTGACCACCAAAATCTTATCAGTTCATCGTTAAGTCCAAGTTGACATTTGTGCCAAATTTGAAGAAATTCCCTCAAGGTGTTCTTGAGGTAGGTACAACATAATGCCTCAGCCAGCTGTCACTGGCATAAAAAAGTATCAAGTGAAGTACTCTACTGGTATCAGTGTCACTTTAAGGGTACTGGTATCGTCATTTCTTAAACGATACCCAGCCCTGAACCCCTGTGTGTCATATGTACCTTTGTGCACACATCATCTCTGCAGCATTCATGTGTGTAACTTTACCTGTCCAGGTGTGATGGCCCCTCCATGCAGCAGGGCCAGCACACAGCTCAGGGTTGCGGTGCGGACAGCAGCAGCGGTACGACCGGCGTGCCAAACCAGGTTAGGAAGCAAGATGTCACACAGGAACCTCTCTGCCTCATCATGGAAACGCCTGGAGGGAGGCAGAGAGTAGAAACATGGAGACAGAACAGGAGGAGGCCATTGGCATTCATACATTTTTAACGACTAGCAAGGAATGGCGCCCATTTTGAGGACGAGTGAGTGATGATGGCTGTTGGGAATGCAACTGCAACAAAATGGCTTTGCTACAGTCATTTTCCCACACTTGATGTAAGGCAGGAGGAGGGGCAGTGGAGGAGAAGCAGGAGGCGAGGAGTGCAACATCTGGGCGTCCTCCTTTCCCTTCTCCCTCTCTTTTCCACACTGGTTTAGGCCCTCTGACATCCTGTCACACACTACCAGAGTCTGCACTGCCCCTTCGCTCCAGACCAACCCCAGACCAGCTAAACTGCCTCAAGCCTCTGTCTGTTCAGCTGGTGTCACAACAAACTGGTCATGACATTTGATTAAATGTGCTGTACTGTTTCAGCGCCAGTAGGGGGAGACTGTGTGCCACTAAAACAGCCAAGACTGTGCACTGCTGCCTTAGCTCAGTCTCGTTGTCTTGACAGGTGTTGAAAGCTCATCATGAATGATGCCAGGAGATGGAAAGACATTTTTCCACATAGCAGGGATGATGTCCAAAGGAAAGAAGAGTGGGACTTTCACCTTTCACTTGTATGTCTGTGCATAAACACACATTTCCAGGGAGTTTTGTCTGAGCACCTCATGGTCACAAAGCAGCTGCAGAGCAAACAATCCCTCACAGCACAATGCAGCACAAGATTTACATTTTACACAATTGAATTTGCCATTGAGTTGAACTGGACAGCAAAATAATTTCACCATCTTATGAATGTGTTACAAATTTCTATTGTGCAAGTAAGTGATTCAAACAAAAGTTTGTGTTTGACATTTTTAGTCTCGTGTTGCGTAACACGGGAATGCAGTTAATTAATTTAAACATCAGTTTGAAGATTTTATGGATCTTTATGTGTACATTTGCCACATCATGATATACATATACTGATTTTGGACACATCTAAATTCTTATTGTGACTACACTATTCATTTCTTCCACAAGTCTCAAGATCATACTGTCTTCGAAATTATTTAAAAATCGCCAATAAGTTGAGATGAAGTCTTGTGTCCGAAATTTTCTAGAATATTACTGAACACAGGGTCATTTCGGATACGTGCACAACTCAATCCGCTTCATTTTATCATGTTCCTGACAGGCCTTAAAGAAATGTTAAAAGGATAGTTCAGACTATCCTGCAGTAGATGATAGTCAGCGCACTCCAAGTTTGGAGAAGCAGACAGGAGTACTGCCACAAAGCTAAGCAATGCACTGCTGTGGATGGGGTTCGCAGCAAAATGTATTTTAGCCACCTCAAAATGCTGACATCAGTTTAAGTGTACGCTTTATTTGGAATATTTTCCCTGCTTTACCTTACCGTCAGACAGCCCTTTCTGACAGGGAACTGAAGCCAGCTGTATCGCTCTCCTTAAAGCCACCAGACTCCATTGACAAAACAGTAATTTTATCTCACTGATCAAGGAAGTTGCTGGTCAACCACTGCCTTGATCGATTTGTTTGTGTTATTGTGTGACTGGACTAACCCTTTAAAACTAACTGATCAGTGCAGAGGTAGAACAGCAACTCCTGTGTTCAGCGAGGTAAAATTACTGTTATGTCAATGGAGTCTAGCTTTGAGAAGAGCATAGACAAATTGAGTTCAGTTCCCTGTCAAAAACTGCTGTATAAGAGCATGGTAAAGCTGTGAAAATATTCTAAATATGACTTATTTAGGTGGCTAAAATAAGTTTTGCTGCTGGCCCCGTCTGCAGCAGTTCATTGCTAAGCATCTGCAGTTGAAGTTCTGCTTGCTTCTCCAAACTTAAGGCGCCGCCTGTCGTCTACTGTATGTAATACACTGACGATGGATAAGTATCTCATACAACCCCACTTGATAAAATCTGAAACATCCTTTCAAGGGAAACCACATTTGGAATAAGAGAGACAGTTTTTTTATATCTTAAAAGATCAAATTGAGACAAAGATGGATTCCCTCTGCAGTTCCCACATGCATGACAGCACACACACTCTTATCTCCCTTGTAAGCAGCGTGTGATTTCGGCCTACCGCATGCACGGGAAAGAGGATGAACTTTCATTTCTCACACATCACCTTCTACTTAAATTTCACATCAAGCTTTTTAATCACAGCACGAAAATCCACATGAAACAAAGATATTATGTGTGTGTGGATGAAAGGCACTTCCATGTGCACACACTTACTTTCCCTTTCTGCTTGCTCTATAGCGGAGCTGTCATTATGTCATTTTGGTTGCGGAACAAAGAGAAGAGGTTTTCTCTATGACTATCATTGTCCTCTTGATGACATATAGCGTGTGTGTGTGGGCTACAATCTGCTGAGCAAAGATAAGGCCATAAATCATGAATGGAGGAATGAGATGGGCATGAATGGAAATATTATGGCAGACCGCACAGCCCCACATGCTGTAAGTTAAGCATTTTGTTTGAAACCTTTTGAAGGTGTAACCTGATTTCTGTCTCCTGATGGACCTGTGATTACCGGAGATGTAGCTGAGGAATGAGAGAAGCAGTTAGCAGCACAGGTGGCCGCGCTGGGAGCGGGGGAAAGAGACAGAGGCTTCTTTTGTCTGATATGCACATGTATGGCTAAAATAATCTGATGAAAGCTGAAAGCAAAGTTCCAATTTCCAAGTTTTTGGCAAAGGTGGCAGAATGTTCTGGCTTAAGAACACTTCTTGTTGTTCCTGCAACATTTTTCACTGACAACGATATTATTTTGAGTTACACTCTTTACACTGCTGCCAGGCTCAAGCCAAAAGCTATTCCTCATATTAACCAATGGAAACCCTGATGGACCATTTGGCTGCAGGGTTAGGGTTAGTTGCACGCTGCACAGATGTCTCCATGGCAACCTCGTGGACGAGGTTCTTCTGTCTGATCGACAGCAGCAGCTGCTATGATCGCTGGCACCCGGAGGGGGCCTCTGGCTTAATGCATTCCCTCAGATTAGCTCTGAGCTCAGCCTGCAGGCTGCACAGCTGAGGGCTCGGAGGGGACTCTGGAGGGTCAGGGCAGCCGCAGAGAGGAAGAACCCAGAAACAGGAGCTCCTCTCTGGGTGCCAGACATCCCTCCTGTCCTTCCTCTTTCATCACTCAATAACCATTTAAAGGTATTACTAAATCACTGAAGAGAGATTCAGACATCATTTGCCTTTTGTCTTCTTCAGGCATGCTGGGAGGTGATTTGAGTTAGTCTAACTGATCCTCCCAAAGGGACCATATTAACTCCAGTGGGACTTTCAGCCTATGTGGTGAGTTTGTAATGGGGTTTATGATTTCTGAAGTATGATGAACTCAATCACACCTTTCACCTCATGAAAATTACACTATTGTGTCTTTGTGTTTCTAATTATAGCCCCCTGTGGGCTTGGTACTAATTTGCAGGTTCATGTGGGGTTAAGTCTAAAAATATGAGTTCTGCTAATAACGATGACTTTAAAAATCTCAGACTAGACAAACGCAAACAACTAAAGCCCAGTGTGACATCATGCAGTGATGAAACGGTGGAAAATTAACCTGCAATTTAGCTGTTATGTGCATGTCTTTGTCTCATAACATCACTTGCTCTGTGTGTGTATATCAAGATGTTAATATGTGCAGAGCATGTGTGTATGTGCCCCTCTCACCCCTGGGAATCCAGTGTGTTGGCTGCATCCAGAAGCAGTTTAGCAAGCATTGTGAAGGTGCTCATCCTCATCTCTGGGTCTCTGTCTGGTTGAAGGCAGCTGTACAGCAGAGGCATCAACTGGCTAACAAACTCCCCGATCACTGGACCTACAACACACACATACACAGAGGTTTGCGTTACTAATATTTTAAGAGAGGTTTTTGGCATTGTGTTCCTTTATTGGACAGTTAGAAGGTATATACAGTATCAGCAAATCTGGGGAGAAAGGAGGGGAGGATGTGCAACAAAGCTCTGCGGCCTTAACTGAACCAGGAATGCAGTTGTATGGCGTGCGCTTCGAACACTAGGCCACCGGATGCCATTACTATTGCGATAATGATAATGTTGTGAATGGACCTTATGTGTTCAAAGCTTCAGTGTGACCTCAGCAGTGCTTGAACCTGGACTCTCTGTCTTCCTATCTTTGCCACCTTATTGCGTCAACAGTCCAATGACTTCAAGTCATTCAGTAACCCAACTTATTTTAAGCCTTTAAACCACCATGGTGGCATGGTGATGGTGGGATGGATGAAGGGTTCCTGGTGCGAACCCAGGGTGGGAGATATGAACCCAAGAAGGGGGAGCTCTACACTCTGTACAGAGTTTGCATGTTCTCCCCATGTCAGCATGGGTTTTTGGCAGGTACTCCGGCTTCCTCCCACAGTCCAAAGACATGCAGGTTAATTGGTGTCTTTAAATTGGTTGTAGCTGTGAATGTGAGTGGTTGACTGTGTGTGTGATCCCTGCGATAGTCTGGCAGCTTGTCTAGGGTGCACCCCACCCCTTGCCCAATGTCAGCTAGGATAGACTCCAGCCCCCCATGACCCTAAACAGGATAAGCAGTTATGGAAAAATGAATGAACTAAATACTATACCTTTACTTACAAAATCAAGTTTCCCCTGACCACACTGACTTAAAGACTAACATTGGTATTTTTTCAACCCTATTCTTACAACTTTTTGTGTCCAAGTGACTGATGAGACTAACAATTTTTGAAGGTGGTGCAGTATTAAGAAAGGGGGCTGTAGGCAGAAGTTGTAAAACAGGCTACATGTAACCACTCGGGGCATTTGTGCACTATCAATGTACATCCATTAAACGGGTGTGCCTTTGCCACTGACAGGCTCAGATGATTATTTTAGGTGTCTGACACCATTATGGAAAGGATCCCTACTAAGACTGACATTTTCGTTACAGAGTAAGATCCTTTATATTTAACAAGAAACAGCCCCATAACCAGCATCGCCAAACCCACCAGACTCCATTTAAATATTTAGCTTGTATAGAGCCAGCATGTTTTCATATCTAACTGGGTAAATTGAGGGTTTATTTCAACCAAATCAGAGTTTGTGACTGTTTGAACGACTGGAAGACGAATCAAGGCAGTTTTTGTGAGTTTTATTTTGTTTCTGTAGACTTTGAATGAACTGTGTTTTGAGGTGATAAAATTAGTGTTCATTTAAATGAAGTCTGGTGTGTTTGACGATTGCGATTTCGGGGCTGTTTCTGGTTAAACAAAAAGGATCTTACTCTTTTTTTATGAGATTATTTTTGGGCTTTTGTGCCTTCATTGGACAGGACAGAATAGATGTGAACGGGGAAGCCATGGGCTTGAACTGAAGCCGCGGCTGCTGCCCAGGATCTGAGTTTTTAACAACAAGGTCTATCTCTATAGGGATTCCTTCTGTAATGTTGTCCAGACTACCAATCTGAGCCTGTCAGTGGCAAAAACAAACCCTTTCAGTGAATGTACATTGACATGTGCATTTACCCTGAGCGGTTACATTGCAGGATGTTTCGTGGCTACTAGCTGCAGCCCCTTGTTTAATACTGGACCAATTTAAGAAAAATGCCGTTCCCACTGGTCACTTAGACACAAAAACATACATGGGAAAACAGGGTCCAGGTTGAAAAATCCGGAAGTTACCCTTTAAGACTCCTTTATGTTTAGCACTGACCAAAGGGCTTGAGTTATTGAGACCTCAATGGACTGGTAAGACAGTGACACAGAGACCCGAGGAAATGAGACACAGAAAGGTCTTTGTGTGACAGTGTTTCTATACAAGTGTCTATTACTGGAAAAATGAGAAACTCACAATGTAAGTATTCCCAGTTACACTCATGCCCACACACACACACCCACCAGCAGTCTGACTGCATGTTTACAGAGCTATATATAGCAATCTGTGTGTGTGTGTAATGACTGATAAGTGTCCGTGCCCTGTTTGGACACTGAATTGCTCAGACATGAGAGGAGACAGAGGAAATCCTGAGACTGCCCGAGGGTGGTGGCCAACATCATTAAGAGATATGGGAAAACAGACAGAGAGCGAAAGACAGACCTATTTTATCAGATGGGAATGAATGAATCAAAGGGTGTGTTATTTAACCAGAGGTGTTAGACGAGATGTCTGCAGGTCACTGCACAGCAACTAAGGATATGATGAGGAAGCAAAAGGAATTTCACTACACACTCATACAAACACACCAAGGGATAACGTTAGACACTAATATTTTCAAGCACTGACCTAAATCTGGTGGCTGTAGTACATTTTTGATGGCCTAAATAATAGCCTATAGGAAAGCCAATTAGCTCTGTTTGCTCCAACGCACTGCAAACTCTGCTAACAGCTAACTAGCCTCCTACCAGTGAAAACAGGATGAAGATGTGCTGCGTTGTAGTTGCTTAATTCAGTTTTTCATTTTCTACGCAATGTTAAACATACATACAAAGATTTTTGCTTGTCTCAAATACATTTTCTGTTGTCTACAGGGACAATGGGATGCTGTTAGTTTTGAGCCCTGGCTAGCCAGCGACAAGTACCGTTCACTTATGGTCAAACACCCATACAGAAAAAAAGGCTGTCATTGGCGCCAGTTAGCTTACTGACTTTTGTAAATACCTGTCTCTCCCTACATTGGTTAGTGAGTGTATGCCCTTTTTACACTGCCCGTTCAACACGGGAATTTCACGCCATTATTCCCCCCAAAAAAATGTACAATAGCAGAATTGGAGGACAGAGTTTTCTCGCCTTTGAGACGACAAAGGTAGTAACAGAGCGGAATCAATGTCTGTGTAAAAGGGACAGCTGGAGGGACGGGACCATGGACTGGCATGATGTGTTCTGTGTGCGACACACCACCGGGAGATTTAAAAAGCAGCAAGCAGCAGTTAGCAGCTAACTCGAAGAAGAAAAACATGTCCACAAATTAGGAAAACAATGAGGTCTGGAAGCTCCGTAGCCTCTGAGCAGAGGATGAGATTAGCCGCCATATAACAGGGATGGTAAATGATTGCTGTAACCACGTTAATGCCATTGTTACTTTTCAGACAGCATTGTCAATGTGTATGTTATATATCCCACTGAAGGCCGATGCTGTTGTGTTACATGTCGGGTTCATCATGCCTCTTTTGCTTCCAGGATGCCAGCATGCTGTCTAAAATCACACACTGGGGCGGCATGAAGTTCCTGTTGTTTGGTTTGGTGTAAAAATGCAAAGGCGGTGTAAAGAAGGGACTTCACAGTGTCTCTATAGCACGACCTTTTTATAAAAAGGCCTTCAGACTAACTCCTTCAAGAATGGTTAGTGCTTGTGTGTGTGCATGTGTGTGTGGTACAGTGGGTTAAAATGCTGAAACTTTCCATTACCCCCCTCTGACGCTGAACTAAAAATGTGCAATGAATGAGGAACTGTAACATTGCCTTACAAAGACTTGCACTATGAGGATTTTTGAAAATTTATTAACCTTTATTTAGACAAGTAATCTCACTGAGACAAGCAGGCTCATTCAAGACCTGATAACATGTTCTGGCCCCCTACAGGTGATAATTGGTGGCCACGGGCCATCGTGCCATGGTTAGTGTCGAACCCTGACACCTCATTACTGCTTAAGAAGTGTCAAAACGCATCCTGTCCTTGCGCAAGGCACTAAATCTCCAGCATAGAGAAAGAGAGAGCTCAGAGAGATCAGACATTCCCACACCAGCGGAAGGACAAAAGACTGTGAGGAGGATATGAGAGGGCAATAATTTTTCCTGTCCCCAATAAACACAGATGGAGTGTGTGAACAGCTGATGAGTAAGCAAGATGACCAATTCTCAGTTGTCAAATTAACTACCGTCAATTGTTCGGCGGAGGACCGATTTCCCTGAATCATGTGCACATAAAACAAAGCAGCCACGCGCTGACTGTTCGGCTGCCCGTAATAAAGTCCTTGGGTCCTGTTAATAGAGCAAAGATCACATCTGTAGGAATGAAACCTAGGGAAGCTTAGAGCAGCATTCAACATGGGCAAATAAAACACACACACACAAAGACACACACACAGAGCTTCAAAGTGGCCTTGATCCAGGGGAAGGTCAAGAGCAGACGGCTGTGGCGCTGTTTGATGTAGTGACCCGCACGGGGATCACTGAGTGGACTTAGAATGGACTGGTCAGTTAGCCGTGGGAGTGTGTGAGAGAAAGTACGTGTGTGTGTATGGGGATTAGAGGGGTACCCAGCTGCCCAGTCAATTAGAAAGAGAGGGGAGGGGGGGAGGAAGAGATGGAGATGAAAGTGTGGCCCATGGAGGTGCTGATGATGGAGGATTATATGGTATAGAGGGAGGTAACGGGAAGTCTCAGCACCAAAGACAGGGTCACAGCTTTTTAACCCACTGCACCACACACACACATACGCCGACTAACCCCTCTAGACAAGTCTGAGACACAAACGGAGGGAGAGACGGGGATTTAATTAAGTCAGTAAGCCAACTGGTGCTAATGACAGCTTTTTTTTCCCTCTGTGGTTGTGTTGACCATGAGCCTCTCTGCCTGGGTAACAGACAAAATAATTCTTTCAGTGTGTCTCTAAATGACGGCCATTGATGGGCATCCATCTTGGACAACAACAATGGAACAGCATGCACCTATCAAGCAATAAATCATACAGATTTTAACCTTGAATATTGCATCATTTAACAGCGCTCATATCCATCAAGTGGTGCTGACAATAGCTCGGACCACTGACATACATGCCCAACTTCTGATGCCTACATATCTCTCAGGAGCGGTGTGGGTTACTGAATGAAAACACTGAGTTGCTTTTTACTGATTCAAAAGACGCTAGATAATAGAAACAGGGCATTCATAAACATTACAAACAATTTCAGTAAACTATCTGGATCCTTTGTACATGAGAGAATCTGCTCTGCTGCTTTGACAGCTGCTGGTTGTGATGTGTTGCCTCAATGATGGATCACGTGTGAACAGGACAAACAGCTTGACGCTTCGAATGTGATGGTACGTGTGTCTGAGCAAGTTGAGGGAAGAATGGCTTCACAAACCACACCATGAAGTAATGTTTAAAGGAATACTTCACCCACAAAATGATCATGTGTAGGTCCGTTACTCTTCCTGTGTTACATTGAATTAGCGAAGGAAACCTTGTTTTTCTCGCATGCCTCCACATGGACGAAGAATCCAAACACAGAAGAAAAATCTTGATGTATTGGGGTTAAAGGGGGCTATATTTAACAACAGCAAAACTTTAATAAAACATCTATTAAAGTCCAAGTCCCATTTATTCGGTTGCATGCTCAGTATATCCCAAAAACATGCACTTCCGCCTAAACACTCTCAGACATGGACAAGAAGGGTGCCTGGGGAAGAGCTAGGGGTGTAACGATCCATCGATCTGGATCGATATATCTATTCAATAATCAAAGATCCAGTATCATCGATGCGAAGTGAAAACACCGATCTGTATCGTCATCTTTAGGACATGCTTTTATTCTGAAAGTCTGTCACAATTAAACAGCAGCAGGCAGATGGCAAGCAGCCAAGAGAGAGACGATGAGGATAACGTTATTTACTCAGGGATACATCAGCAGTGTGGAAATGATTTGGATTACGGAGAAAAAAGGGCACATGGTGTATGTAAACAATGCTGTTACGAGATAAAACACAACGTAAGGATACCTGCTTGGACGGCCATCTCACTCTGCTAACTTCCTACGACAGCAACATTAGCTGCTCTGTGTCAACAATGTTCGCCAGGCTGAAATTCAACCGAGCCGTTCTGTCGGGAAATGCAGAGACTTAAAGCAACGGTCAGTAAGAAAAAGAATAATGTCACATGTAGTTTGTTAAGCTATGAGTAGAGAAAAAAAAAACTGCTAGGCGCTAGGCTAATTTTTGCAATGTAAACATGCTAAAGCTAATAATGGGTGACTGGAAAAAAACAGCTGTTTTGTCCATGAACCATGTTTAATGGTTGTTGGGAGAAGTTTACCTTCAGGGTTTTAAGACAGATAGACCTTATGTTTTACGGAAAAGATGATGGTTTGGGTTAAAATGAAAAGATGTCTTCCAGAAAGGTCTTTCTGTCAGAAGGCCCTGAAGGTTAACTTATCCTATGCGCTGTTTTATGTCTTAATGGAGTCAGTTTAAAGTGAACTTCACTGCATGAAAGGGGTTACAGTTACTTACATTATTTATGTGTTGTTTTTATCATGTATGGCCAAAAGCAGAAAGAAAAGTGTGGCAGCTTCTTTTGTAACTGATTGTGTTATATGGACATTTAATATTGCCTAAAATTGATCACAGGCCCCTAAATCTCATGCAATCGAAATTGTATCGTGGAAGACTTTGTCATATCGGCAAATATTGAAGAATCACTATAATATCATATCGTGATGAAACTAGTGATTTACACCCCTGGTAAGTGCATGCATGCAATTCAAATGCATGCATGCACTTACCAGGTGCACCACTCATATGCGGAAGTGTTTTACATAGTAATGATTTAGCAAACATGCATGTGTAGATTAGAATTGACAAATGAGACCTGGATTAAACTGATGTTTTGACATTGTGTTGCTGTTGTTAGAAGTGGACCCACAATGGAGACATGTCAGACATTCTTCACAAATTCAAGGGAACACACTGAGTGACTGATGCACAAATGATCATTTTAAGGGTGAAGTATTTCTTTAATAAAACATGATCTAGACGATATAGTCTCACCAACATGCTGAGGTTAAATGGACCCAAAGAGCATGTTCAGACTGATGACTGACGCAGTGATTTCCCCGTCATTAACAGGTAATTTAACAGGCCGATTTCTCAAAACCTTACTGTATATCTTTGACCGTTAATGTGTCTCTATATGTGCAAACTTCAGCACCTGCTGTATAACCTGGCAATGCCGTGCGCACATTCAGGCTTCACTTCTCACCTGATTGTATGGCTATGATATGCAGTTGAAGTCTCAGTGGGGAGTAACTGGACCAGGTGTTGACAGAGGCAGACAGCCAGTCCAGCAGCTGGCCCATATGTTGTCTATAGAGCTCTACAGAGTCCAGGCCTTGCACCTTACACAAGAGCTGCACACTCTCCAAGGCCTGGGGGAGAAAGGGAGAGGAGGAACAAAAGTGATGTAAACATACATTTTTACTTGCAATCTTTACGTAAAATCACACAGAATTTAAGATTTATTTTCTTTGATCACTGAACTCATGTGATTGGAAAAGGCGTCTGAATGGGAGAGCACATTTAGGCCAACCTTATGTGCTAATACACATAGCATACTAATATGTTTATCTTAATACAGGAGGCTCTTGATGTTCCATGAAAATAGGTGGGAAAAAAATGGACATACATTGGTATCGGCACTGGCAATAGGTCAAAATGAGTTGCAAAATATTGGCATATCAGCAAAAATCCAATTTTGTGCATCCCTACTTTTGATTCTTCTGATCAGTGGAACCTTACGGAGTAATAGAATATAAAAAATCAATGAAGGCACACATGTGCGGACTTTATATCCACTTCTAGTGTGGGCGGTCTCCACTTTTTTTTTTAAAGCATATTGCAGGCTGCACAAATGCAAGGCACACTGCAGTGCCTTCTTTTTTTAATTGAATGTCACCAGTAAAAAAATAAATGCTTGCTGTGCTTTTTTATTGTTGCCAGGCAACCACGCCATCACCTCCTTACCCTAACCTTCCTGTGTAATCAATCTACCATGAATTATTATTTTTATTTATTTCACGGTAATTAGTAGCTCTGGCTCTGGTTGAGGGTGAGAGGGTGTCAACAAATAGTTTTTTGGGCAAATGGAAACAGAGATCTGTGTGGGTACATAAGACCCTTGAAAACAGGGTGGATCATGGGGAGTACCACCAGTTGGTCCAGGAGCTTCGCATCCATGATGACCGTTTCCGGGCATATTTTAGGATGACTCAGGGGCAGTTTGACAACCTGCTGTCTATCGCCAGGCCATATAGATCCGAATGTCCAGCAACCGCTACCACCAGTTTGTCCTCCATTGTTTACCAACTGTAAACTTGTTGTCATGACCACCACAGAAGACCCGCCTGTCAAATCATCCCATTGGACAATGGGAAAAGAAGCTGAGATAACGTGGGATGCTTTTCTGCTCTGAGTTGAAGTCTTTTCAACCCGAGGAGTTCAGAGCACATCAGCAAATAGCCAGGCACCCAGAGCACAGAAACGCGAGGTACGTCGCAACGCAAAAAGCTTCATTCTTATTTAAAAGAATTACAAAAAGCTGCTCGAACATTTTCTGTGTGATTGAGGCCTTATACTGGTGCTCATGGTTCAAGTTGTGGAGAATCTAAGAATGTGTAGCACACCGATATTGACAAAAGTTTTTACATCTATATTTGTATGCACGATCTAAGCAGCTTAGAACTAGCCCAAGCATGTAAGCCAATGACCTGGTGGGCTTTAAGAGGTTTTATGTATCTAAAGAACTTCTTTAACTGAACTGCTACGCAGCCTCAATGGCAGCAAGACCTGGCATCTAATTGAGACCTGCGTTCATTTGTCAAAATATGTAGCTACACCCGGCTATTAAAGGGACTGTGTGTTTCATTGGGGCTTGACTTTGTGGTAGTCAGAAAGAACAGGGAACACTGGGTGAGAGAAAGGGCAAATGAAGAGCTGATGAGAACAAACAAAGCAGAGAGCATTGTGTTCAAGTTCATCAGCTGATGCTGTTCTCTTGTAATTTTTTAGGAATTCTTCGGTCACGCTCACATGGGAGGCACAAAACCATCATGTGAGACCATGGGAAGAACAACACAGCAGACATGACAAGGTCTTACACATAAAACCACTCAGAAAGAAAAACCCTGACAGATACACAGGATGTCACAAAGGCACAGGAACTGACAGAAACACACACATATGCACAGACGCACAAACACACACACGCAGACACCAATAAAGCTGAGCTGGGAGGAAAGGGCAGGAATGAGAGATAGGAGAGTAAATAATTAGCTGACTCTTTAGGGCAGGGGAACTGACCTTTAGGGCACTTCATAGTTCCCTTCATAGTCCCTCAGGGATGGACAGGGACAGAGACAATGTCTGAGTCACAGATCGGCCCCTTCAGAAGAGAGCTAGACAACCCTGAGCTGTCCACTGATGGGAAAGACGTGCCCCTTTTCTGGGAAAAACAAGTTCCGCTCTTCCTCTGGGTCCGGGAATGCCCAAGGCCATTCTCACCCTCCCTCTCTTTTTCTTAATCCATTCCTTCTCATCTCCTCACTAACACTGCTCCCTGTCTGAACATACACACTCATTCAGACAGACGTAAACACACACACACACACACTGGTGGCCCATGTGGTGTCTGGAAAGCATCGCTGCCAATCCCTTCCCGCTCCTCTCTCTGTCATTAGCCTCCTTCGGCGACAAGCAGTTAGGCGACACGCTGGCCTCAGATACTGTTGGCTTCACTTGTCACTGTTCCTGTTTGTCCCTTTGCATTTGGAGGCTGACCACAACATGGAAGCTTGTTACTTGCATATCATTTGGCTGACCTGAGGAGGCGTTATGGAGCCACAAATGAGACTGAGCCGATGACACACACTTGCTAAGACACACAATCCATCTCTCCCTATCTGTTTTTTTTTTCCTCTATTTCTGTCTGTCTTTTTCTCCACCTTTCACCCGCCTCCTTTCACCCAGGACTGGATTTAAAGTTCCACTCCAAAGGTGCAATTTCAGCTCCCCTGGCTAAGTGGGTAATTATACAGTTGGCCATGCCCACTTTGAACTTGTACAAATGCTGACATTCCTCGAATAGCTCTCTTGCTTCATAAAACCTGCTTACCTTTCTAATAAAAGAAGAATGGAAAATTGAGGGGGGAAAAAGTGCCATGTCAAAGTAGGATTGGAGTATTACACAGGTGGGATGATACGCTGCTTTGCCGTAGACAGGCTGTATCTGGGATTGCATCTTTCAACTGTTGTGTTTTCTCACCTTTTCGCTGATATGCGGCTCAGGGGAGAGGCTCTGGACAGTGACCAGCACCTGCAGCAGCTGCAGGCTGACTGAGCCGTGGTCTGACTCACACTGTCGCAGCAGCACGTCCACGCAGGCCAACAGCTGCTCCAAGTACAAGACCTGGGAAAGAGGGACAAGTATTATAAGATCGTCCTGTCTGGTTTAAGGTGAATGTGAGGGGAAAGGATTTGCCTTGAATGTCTGCAGCGCACCTCAGTCCTCACCATCTCTTTAATCTGCTGTTCTGTAACTCTTTTTTTTGCACAAAAATAACTGCGTGATCAACAAGATACAATAACTAGAGTGAGAACTTTCCATCTCCAGACATGAGTGTGTGTGTGATTGCTGTCACTTGTCAGCCTGTGTTGTGGTGAGCTCATGTTTAGACAAAGACCTGCGGCTCAGGCTAATTTCGATGCCATCACAGGGATCACGGCCTCTTTTCCTGTTTTCTCGCAGCCTGTCATAAGGGCTGCGTGGGAGGGGGATTGAGGGGGAGGTGAAAGGTAAGTGTGTGTGAGTGAAAAAGAAGGAGAGAGTGTTTTTTTTTTGTATGTGGAAGGTTGAGAGCTGGTGAAGCACCCTCCAGGTGTTTACCTTGGTGTGGTGATGAGGAGTTGGGAGGTGAGGGGGAACTTGAGTGTGTGTGAGCGAGAAATACTCAATCCACATATGCTTCCTCACTCAAAACACACAACCCACTCACTGAGTTTTGACTTTGAAGTACCAGAGCTCCATCACTAGGGGGCGCACTATCTTCTCATAAATTTGAGTAGCTATTGTACAGCAGAGCTTGGCATCAGAGTGGAAGGAAAACAAGCGTTGCGCCAAGTAAAGATGCTCAAAAAGCCAGGACTTGTGAGGAGGAATGAGAGCCAAGGGACTTCCAGTCTGCAAGACACATGAGCAAATGTTTTTATTTTGCAGTAGAGTGTTGAGCACACACTGGGAAAAAAGCTCGTTATACGTATCTTGAGTCCAGGGTGTTAGTTAAGTGTGTAAACACATTTTCCTGCACCAGTCTGAGGCTAAACTAAACTTCCATATCCAACTTGAACAACCACAACTTGCCCTCATTTCTTCAGCTGCCTCGACTCAAAACACTTAAAACACCCACTGCACTGTGCGCTCTTGTTTGAAAGTGTTCACACAGTCATTGATGGGGGAAATCCCTGCCTATGGCCAAGCCGTTCGCTGGCACATAAACACAGCAGGAGCTCCAGGGAGGCAGTAGTGGAAACAACGTGACAAACAGCGGCAGACACACACATTAGCGTACACATACACGGACACGCATATTATACACGCGCAGAAAACAACCATTAGGGCTGGCTGGCCGAGAGAGAGAAAAGAGGGAGAGCGGAAAAAGTGGTGCGGCGTAATGACTAGGTGGACACCTGGAGCCGGGCGAGATACACCTGGTTTCATTGGCCTGGGCACGCTCCAGGGGCCTCGTTACACAGTGTGTGTGCATCTGTCCACCACTGGATACATCAATTTACACACACACACACGACTCCACTTTGGGGAGCCGTACCAGGCGATGGATTCCTATCCAGTGGGGAGCCCACCCCGCCTACAGCTACTGGTGTTGCTAGGGCAACAGGAAAACAAACACTGGTGGTGCATGGGATGCCGACCCCTTTGGAGTCAGGTAAAGTTTGCTATGCGGCCTTTCTTCTCCTCTCTTCATCTGTCGTTCAGTGGAGCGGGGAGCAGTATGCGGCTGTCATTCATGACAAAGGGCAGGCGTGCGGGACACACGCTGATGTATGGCGGTATGCGTGTGCATTCAGCAGAATGCAGGTCGTTGTGACACGAGCGCTGAAGCTTTCCCCATGCACAGACAAGATGAAAAGGCACAGAGCCTTCTTTTTCTCCCCTGCTCTCCTGCTGATCTGTTCCTCTAGGCTACTGTAGGTCAGGCACTTTTTATTACAGCTTCACCAAGACAGCATATTCACTGTTAACAAGCCTGGTAGTAAATATGCCTGCTAATTCACTGTCAGGCCCCCTCTTCTTTTATGCCTTTCTTCCTCTCTCTTGGTGCTATCTTTACCAATTTACTCCAGCCCTGCAGATATTGTGATGCCCCCGTCACCATGGCAAACCACAACACAGCGACACTCAGCTGTGGAAGGTGTGTGTGTGTGTGTGTGATGGTAGGGATTTGTTAATCCTCTGTGGGATACCCCTTTAAAAAGAAACCCATACAAGCAAACACCACCATATATAAACTACAGAGAGTACCTCAGAACATGGTGGCTTCTTTAACCACTGGCTCGCCTTTCATTTTCCCTCAAACCCTTGACATCATCTTCGATTTACGACCAGTATTTTTTATTTTTCACCGAGCATCTGTCATTTATTTTTGTAGGCCGTCTTTCCCCCTACTGAAATAAAGAAAAGAAAACAGGGACTTGAAAGAGTCGGCGAGGTCAAGTCGCGCAGTAGTATCATATATCAGTTTCCAAATCTTCATCTTGTTCCCCAAACTCCCCACGGAGCCCCGCAGTTCCCCCTGCCTCTGTTCACTTTGAAGATTATTTATATTTCATTTCTTAACAGGCCTCATTTTGTCCAAGTCAAACCTCACTTTTTCTTCCTCTCTGCCTTTGGTTCAAGTGGCACATAACTCTGTCAAACTGGATCCAAATGCACATATCTTGGAAGTTCTTAAGATGCCTTGTTTTAAAAGAATTAAATAAAACAAGGGTAGTGTGTCTGCCATGTGTTTGTTGTTGGTGTGTCTGCAGGTAATTAAACCATTATCATACAAGTAAATCAGTGCCACATGAGGGATCTCGGGGCTAACCTAACTGAGGTAAGGGAGTGCAGAATATTCTGGGTCAGCATTTCAGCTCAGAGAGAAAAAGAGGGGGAGAGGGATGCAGGTGCTCCTGTCTCCAGTGGTGTTATTTACAGCTACACAGTGATCTGGCCCTGGTCCCTGCTATGAACCCTGCCTGTTGTCAAAGAATGTTGCAGGTGCTTTGTCTGGGTGAGCTCTTGAATCACACTGTCCGTGCTTTGCCGTCAGAAACAGAGACAGAGAGAATGGCAGGGGGAGATAGATGGAGAAACAGACAGAGAGGAAGCAGAGGTCTGCCTCCATCTGTGCGACAATGTGTGACCGTCCCGTCCTGTTAGTTCTCTCTCTGACTGACCCCGCCGGATAGCGGCGAGAGAGGACAGAGGAGGGTCAACTTCCCTGTCATTTATCACCGGCCTTGACCAGGCAGCCTTTGAAATTTTAGGGATTCTTTCAATGCCGTGCACGAAGCACAGTCTGGTGCCGAGACCTTACACATGGCTATAAAAAATAACAAAGGCTGTGCGCTGCCTTGTCTGCACAGAGGGGTCGGAGCAGCCATGCAGGGGTCACGTGAAATTAGTGGATTTCTGTTATTATTATCCCAGGGAGGAAATTCTTGCAGGCCTCACTGGGAGGGGGGTGGGGTCACGGGTATAGGTGAGTCAGTATTGCGGCAGGATCAGAAAATAGCTCTCTGCCAGACAACTGTTATTTTGATTCTGAAAGGGAAACATATTTGGTGCAAGAGAAAAGGAAGCGGGGAAGAGTCTGCTCCGGACTGGATGGGATTTTTCCACTGGCAGTCTTGTTTGCAGAGAAACTCAAAAGGCATTTTTAATCATTGCTGCTATGTAAAAGGAAAAAAAAAGGGGGAGCACATTTCAAAGATGCGTGTGAACGGAGTCGTTCTGATCAGAGACTTGTAATGTTAGATTTGAAAAACACCATGTGGCCGGACTGTCACTTTAGCAGGGTTGGCATTTTAGAGAATTACTCAACAGTGAACCCACTGAACTCGCCGTGTACAGTAGTGCTATTGAAAACTCTTGAAGGCTCTTCAACTAAAGCCCTTTCAAGAGATGTGGCATCTTATCACGAAACCTATTTCCATAAGGGACAAATTAGGCAAGAAATATACAGTATGACTGCTGCGCTGTCACTGCCAAAAATAAGAGTGTTAAGGTACACAAGGAGAGCAAAAAATGACCTTCTATGACACTGCCAAGATCACCTAACAAGACTGGGAAAGAAAAACAGCTGGTGCACACAGATCAGGGGGGAAATCAAGACATGGCAACCTATGAGGGCAGAGAGAACCTGGCAAAGCTGTCATCAAAACAAGCCTGACTTTAATGTTTCAATATTTTCAACCTTTCCCCTCCCATAGTGAACTTCTGATCTGCTCCACTGAAGCTACTCAGCTAACAACAGCAGAAGGATGTGGTTGTGCTGCGTGTGGATGGGGTAGATGGCATAACTGGCAACAAGCAGTCACTCTCAGGTAAACATGTCAACCACAACCAAACCCAACTTCTCCCTGCTGACCTGTTGATATTCCTGGCAGACGTCGGGCTGGGCCAGCGTGTTGGCGATTTGTTCGAGATGTGGTTTCAGGAGGGGTTTGGAGCAGCCTTCCAGCACTGCGGCCAGCACCATGAGGGGCGCCCAGGGGTGGGAGAAAGAAGAGGGCACTGTCACGTGATCCAGCAGCAGCTTGAGGAAGACGACAGGAGGGACAAAGGTCCCCAGCAGTTTCGCAGCTGCCAGGCACTAGATGTGGGTACAGAGAGGAGGTGTGAAGAGAGATATAGAGGCGTGAGGGAGTGTATAGGAGGATGAGAAACACAGGAAGTCCTTTTTTAGCTCCCACACATCAAAGATCAAGTCCTTTTATGTAAACAGGTGCATCCCAAGTCCTTGAGCCCTGCTCGGTCCAGCCTAAAGCTCAACAGATGTGTCCTGAAATGATTCTATCTGGTAATAACTGATCACAAAACAATTGTATCAGGTCTCTCCAGAAGTCAAGCACTGCTCATACTACACCTGATCCAAAAAGGAAATCTAACACCCTGCTAATCAGATGACTAGCTCTATGGGACTCACATTGCTGACCACATCCCTCTCTGAGTCGGTGCAGGCGCGGTACAGGGTGGCCAGGAGAGGCTGTAGATGCTGGGTGCTGTGGTCCTCAGCATGGAGCAGCAGCACGGAGAGCAGCTGAGAGGTCCGGACCCGTGTGGGCACCAGCCAGTCGGTTATGTCGTGGGCAATGGCCGGCACCAGCTTGCCCAGGTTTCTCACCACGAGCTCTCTGCAGCCGAGCCCTGGACGCTCCACTGGAGGAGAAAATGAAAAACAATCACCTTTTAATACTCTTCTATTGTTAGACATTAGTTTTTAAGGGGCTCATTTTCTCTGAGCCATCTCCTGCAGCTAGTGAATGACTTTGTTTTCCAGAATGACACTGACACAGTGTTAATTTAGTTAACAAAAACTATGACAGAAATATTCTGAACAAGCTTTTTTTCCATGACAAAGACAAGACGTTAATGAGCTAAATATACATCTTTGATAATAAAAACTGTGACGAATTCTATGTTTTGTTTTCGTTGAGGAGACTAAAATGTTAGTGGTGGCTTGTTGGACATTCAAAATGAGAGGACAGGAGAATGATAAATTATTTTATGAATCTTATTAGAAAACATGTTTTGAACTAGGATGCTGAGAAAAGCCTGCAGGTTGGTAAATAGTTTGTTCAGGATGTTGTGTTAACCTGCAAAATGCTCAAACTGAAGCAGCGTCAGCAGTTGGTGCGAGTTGTGAGCTGTAATTTGGTAGTGCATGAGCAGCCGTGAGTGTCCGACAGAGGATGGTGGAGCTGCTGAATGGATTTGTGGAGTCTGTTGGTTACAGCTTCGCTTGTTAGCTGCTGAATCGCAGGAGAGGGGTCAGCTGCCAGACAAACTATGTGAGAGGATATGAGTTTAAACCTCCAGACTTATGCTGCAGATTTAGAAAGAATTCAGGCTGAAATAAAGTTATTTTTCTGCTTCTTAACGGTGAGATCGAAAAGTCAGAGTTTACAGTGAACCTAGATAAAGTGGTGTAGTGGTAATGGATGAGGTGGGTGTGCTACTATGTGGATGGGTAGGTTACCGTGAAGGAAGAGAGTATACTCTCATATATTTCTATGGCTTTTTTGGCTGATGCATGAGTATACTGTAAACATCCAGAAAAAGAGGAGGGTATATGCCCCACTCCACCACTTTGTAGCTGTCTAAAACCAGTTATTTAATTCAATAAATCAGTTATTTGATTTTATTCAGACTGTAATACTGATATAGAAGAACAGGGTACACAAACCTAAAGTGTGTAAGTTGCCTTTTGTAGTTGTTTTTCTTTTTTTTTTTGTTATTTTACCGTTTGCCTGTTTTGGTTTGTTTTGTGGTCGACTGCTAAATATCATGTGCTGTTAAAAGGACTGCAGTAGTGTCTAAGTTATGTCACATTTCTTTAGTGTATGATTTGCACTGTACTATTTAAGTATCTGCCATTTTCTGTGAGAGGGTGTGACTTTATCTACATTAATTTGTAGTTCAGTACATGATGTTCTAATTTCTATTAGCAGACCGAAATATATTAGAATTTAATGCTCTTAAAGTTTGAGATTTTGAGCTTTTCAAATGCTGATAAACGTGTGTGTGCTCCTAGATTATCTATTAAACGTCAAAAACTTTCTGAAAATGTGTGGGAATTATTTTTAACTGTAAAAAATAAATGAAATTTCAACACTTGATACTACCTGTCACTTTGATACCAACCTCTGACAACTGCATTAGCCTACTTTGATTTGTTTAAAAAGAAAAAAATATTTCACTAAAACTTTACTAGAATGCAATGATGACCTTGAGCTCAGGTGGAGTACAAGGCAGGGATGCCCTCTTTCAACCTGAAGGGTATTCACCGGGCACTAAGTTGCGCTTTACGCAGACGATATGTTATTATTTATAACAGACCCCCTCTCAAGTTTTCCTGATTTACTGGCTTTACTTGTAAAGTTTGGAAAATTATCTGGCTATAAAGTTAACCTACAAAAAAGTGAACTTATACTTAATTACCTCTGTGATGGAATGCATTTTGGGTCTGCTCCCTTTAAAATCAGCCCTAAAAAATTCAGATATCTAGGTATTTGGGTTACATGTGACCATGAAGATCTCTATACGGCTAATTATCAACCCCTGTTATCTAATCTGAAGCAAGACCTTGAATGCTGAGACCCCCCGCCTCTCTCTCTAGGGGGTAGGATCAACACAATTAATCTCTTTATTTAAAATGCAATGATGACTTTTTGTCATCTAAAACTGGACGAAAACCTTTTGAGCTGGTTGTCGATGAACTCCAGACTAAAACTATGAAAGATAAAAATGAAACTATGACTAGATGCATTTTCGTCTAAAGACTAAATCAAAAAGAGCTGCCAAATTAAACACTGCTTTGAAGACTCTCCAGGAGATGAGCTAGTTTTTGATTTTCATTCAAGATGTCTGAATGACAAATAGCAGGCAAGCACCTAGCACCTTGTTTATGACCGCACACTGCAACATGTTTCTGGCACCTTTACATCCTCTGTGTGTGGTCTATTCATCTAACCTTTATGAGAGCTTGTGGTATTTTGTAATCTCTATTTTAGTAAACTATCTGAACACTAAGAAACAGCATTTATGGAACAATAAATATCAGTGATTCACAGATTTTCAAGTGTCTGCTGACCAGCCTCCAACTTATCACATTTCTACCTATAACTTTTCACGTTAACGATTTCCCCATAAGGGACTTGTCAGAGCAGGTGAAACATGTTCTGAGATAGCCCTCTACATTTTAAATCCAGCAACCCTCTCCCTCCCTTCTTTCTCTGCCTCACCTTATTCTCCTTCTCCTATAGGCACACTAATGAGAGAGGAAGAGAGGACTAAAGGAAGACAGAGATAAATCAGAGAAACACACCAGGACAAGACAAAACAGGCCCCTTTCTGGTCGTCTCTCACTGTCTGACAGTGACCTCTTCACACTGGGAGGCCCGGCAGATTTATGATGGCAAGAGAGAGAAAGACAAAGAGAGAGAAAGAGAGCCTCTTCCTTTCCTTTCCTGTCCTCAGGCACAGTTCGTATTCATCATATAGGGTCTCTAAAAAAGATGCAAAGCCTAGAACTGTACCCCTGACAAACACACACACTGAGCCTGGCCCTGTAGGCAAACCGTGGTGATCGTGTTCAGGTTCACACTCATTCCCAGTCCAAGGCAGACACTTATCTTTCCAAGCCAGTGCCTGCCCTGAAAACTAAGATGTCACATACATTATTTTTACTGTATGTTGTAAATCTGGACAGCTGTGATAAAGAGAGATGATTTAATGCAGCAAATAGTGTAGAGATTACATACTAAAACTGACCTTTGCGTGTGACTGGTGTTTTTTGGGATTTTAGTGTGCATAGTGACAGACCAGTGAAGCCAGTGCACCAAGACAACTTTCATCTGTTGTAACACTGGAATTCAGATATCATTTCTTAGACTTCACTGAAATAATCACCTAGATAAGCCAATGAGATGATGTTACGGATGTAAGAAAGAATGTGCAAGTGTATTTTTCAACCTGGACTCTATATTTCCATGTTTTTGTGTTTGTTCTTGACGATCTGTCCATCCATCCATTTTCACCCGCTTATCTGGAGCCGGGTCAGCGGGGCAGCAGGCCGAGCAAAGCAACGCTCTCCCCTGCAACGCTTTCCAGCTCCTCCTGGGGGACCCCAAGGTGTTCCCCAAGATATGTACTCCTGCCAGCATGTTCTGGGTCTGCCCCGGGGCCTCCTACGTGTTGGACATGCCCAGAACACCTCCAGTGGGATGCGCCCAGGAGGCATCCTGATCAGATGCCCAAACCACCTCAACTGAACCCTTTCAACCCGAATTAGCAGCGGCTCTACTCCGAGCTCCCTGAGCTCCTCACCCTATCTCTAAAGGCTGAAGCCAGTCACCCTTTGGAGGAAGCTCATTTTGGCCGCTTGTATCTGCAATCTCATTCTTTCGGTCACTACCCAGCGCTCATGACCGTAGGTGAGGGTTGGGACGTAGATAGACCAGTAAATTGAAAGCTTCACCTTCTGGATCAGCTCCCTCTTCACCACCACGGACTAGCGAAACACCCACATCACTGCAGAAGCTGCACCAAACCGCCGATCCATCTCACACTCCGTTCTACCCGTCACTCGTGAACAAGACACCATGAAAATGGATGTTCACTAAAACTGCTGATTTTACCACTGACAGGGCTCAGATTGTTTTTATAAATGTCTGACAACATGGAGAGGTCTCCTACCAAGAAATAAAAAAATTTTCTTGACCTTTCACTTGATTCTGTTTGTTAGTTGTGTTGTCTAACAAAGCCTCATTCAGTCATGACATTGTAAATCTTTCAGATAACACTACGATCTCTTTCCACCTCTTTCTTTCTACAACAAGCCACCTCTCATGTAGTCTCACGTGGCCAGACTTATCTCCACAGTGCTGTGTCAGCACTCGAGAAAGATGTGAAATCACCAATTATCTTTCTGCTACAGGGGAAAAAATACTCTGTCTTGTTCGTGTTCCTTTAAACCAATCACAATCTTGTTGGGCAGCTTTAAGCTCAGGATGCAGCAATGGTGCCCTGGCAAAACGGTGTAGGGGGTGAATTTGTTTTGGTGGAACATTTGCAAGCAAGACACTAAAGCACTGTCACTACAATGGCCAGGCAAAAGAAACTCCACAAAACATTAACAGTCGTATGTTACTGTGAGATTCAACGTTAAGTGATGAAAGAGAAAAGAATAATTTGATAACCAGTGACCGCCCGAGAAGTGAAGCATGGCTATACTTTAGCTCTGGAGGAGCTCAATGGACCCATTTAAACCACAGATGATTTTCTGGCTGCGTGTGGCCCAAGCAGAACTTTATTATGACGATACCACAGACGCTCTTGTGAAGTGGAACTGATCTGTACATTGGTGAAGTCACTGTCACATAACGCTGTCAGAGTTTAAACGTGGCAAATCAACTCCAACTAGCTGTGTCAAAGGATCAACATCGGGTATGAGAGTCCTGCAAGATGGAGTCTGAGCTTTTCTGAGGTGCGTTGACGGATTGTTTTAGTCGTCGTAGATCTTTAGAACAATTCACCGAAACAACAAAGCAGGTATTCCCTTATTGCACGATCCAAGTGTCTGTTACAACTTGCCATTTTCGGCGTGCTAGCTGTTAGCTCAGAGGTTGCTGCTTCTGTAGCAAAGGGGATTTCTAGACGAAGAGGATATACTTTATTAATCCCCGAGGGGAAATTCAATTTTTCACTCTGTTGTCATATACACACAGGCCCGAAATGCACACGTGCACAAACAGGACCTATACATGCATTAATTGGAGAGATGTTAGAGCGAGAGGGCTGCCCAAGCACTTTTAGCGAACGTACATTTATGGTGCTCAAATGCCTCGAGTGGTTTATACTCGGCCAGCCAGCCGCTCTGCTTCAAACTTAAAGTTTAAATGCTATAAAACCTAAATGACCCTAAATGTTGTGTCTTTAAACCTATGCATCTTACAATCAGTGAGTTACTAACAACATTAATGGGACACCGAAGATGATTGATGCCAGCAGCTCACACTACATCTTAATAAGACTTTTCATTCCAACTGAGCCAGGTGATAGTGTGAGAACCAGATCAAATAACCTGGAGGAATAAACCATGTCGACTGTGACTGACCTCCAGCTGGGTAAAAGGGAGGTGGGGTGAGGAGAAAGTCCAACTTGTCCTTGATTTCTTCCTCGTTCTCCTTCTCCCACTGGGCGCCTACCTGCTTCCATAAATCAGCTGCTAGAAGTCTGCAGGAGGGGAGCAGAAACACAGATCATCGTCCCCATCATCAACACTGTCAATGTCGTCAATACTATGCACTGTATTTAACATATATGCTGAGGATATTTATGTGATGTGTGATTTTAACGCTAAAGTACCCAGTGAGATGTCTTTGGGCTTTTTTTGTTTGTTTTTTTCTGAGAGGTACGGCCTTAATGTACTATTTAACATCCTCATTATTACATTACTCTTTTTTTAAGATGTATTTATTCTTTATTTAACCCATATTTAACCAGGTGAGTCCCCTTGACTCAATGATCTCCTTTAAAAAGGAGACCTGGCCAAGGCAGCAGAGTACAAAAGTGACATCCAAACAACAACACCATAAAAAACATAAAGGATAGACAGTAACATGTAGAATTATTATAACACCTATGCACAATGACAAACTATTCATTCATCCTTGTACTTATGAGAGCTTTAAAGTCAGGTAGAGGCCAGTTCATGTAGTTTAAATATTTCTGAAGGTTATTCCAAGTGAGAGGAGCAGAGCAAGTAAAAGCTTTCTTTCCAGCTCAGTCCGAGCATTAGGAACAGACAACAAAACTAAGTCTTGAGATCTCGGACTGTAGCTACAGGCAGATCTCTGTTCAGTCAAAGTACAAATGTATGAAGGGAGTTTACCCAGTAAGGCTTTATAAATGAACAAATACCAGTGACTGAGCCTACAATAGGTCAAACAAGGCCAACCAGCCCTGAAGTAAAGCAGACAATGATGAGTGAGGGCTTTACAGTTTGTAACAAATCTCAGTGCTCTACGATATGCTGTTTCTAACACGTGCAAACAATGTGCAGATGAACATTTTCTGGTCTCAAAGGAGAAACAGGACTTGTTTCTGAAATAAAACCCTAACTTCAGCCTCAGCTTTTTAAGAAGATTATCAGCCTGAGGTTTAAAAGACAGGGAGTCATCACGCCAAACACCGAGACAGTTGTAACAGGTGACAACCTCAGGAGTGTTCACAGGCTTCTTACTAGCATTTGACAAATGCATGACCTTACTTTTATCAGCATTTAAAGCCAGCTTTAGTTGCAAAAGTTGAATCTGGATAATGTTAAAGACAGCCTGCAATTTGGCCACAGCGTCTGTGATGGATGAGCCGGCACAATAAATCACTGTGTCATCGGCATAAAAATGAAAATTGCCACCATCCACATTGAGTTGGATGATGCTTCTATATCAAAACACATCTTTGTTCCTGATGGCATGGTGCCATACGGTGCGCGTATTTGGCACAAATATTGTATAATCTTATAAAACCCAATAAAAAAAAAGGTTTAAAAAAGTACCCTCTGAGATATTTGTAAAATATTAGTATATGAACCGGAAGGATTTTTAGTATATGATAGATTGTGTTACATTATACTATGAAGCAAAGACTCAAGTGTGTCAGTATCCACTTTTACCTTATTTCTGGGATCTCATCATTGACACTGCTCAGCAGGAGTGGGATGAGTTTGTGGAAATAAGAGTATCTGTCTTTCATGTGAAGCAGCCAATCACCAACAACTGCAGTCACAGCTTTTCTTACCTGGAACAAAAGACAGCAAAACTGAGCAAGAATAAAACGACACACAGTGGGACTTTTAATATTGCTTAGTTGTTGCTTTAAACTGAACCTGTGGCGAGTCGTCAAACAGTCTCTGTGCCAGGTGAGAGAGCACTTCGTCCACGTTCTTCCCAGTGCCGTGCTGAATGACAGCCCCGGTGGCTTCGATGACAGACACTCGTACCCGGGAGTGTTGATGAGCAATCGTCTGCATGAGAGGCTTGACCAGACTCTCAGCCTGCATGTGAAAATGCTCTGCAGAGAAAGATGTGAAATGTATTCCAGTCCATGCTAATAAGTCACTGTAGAGTTGAGTAATACTGTCTCATATTCATGTTTCATACGGAGATATGAGACTGGATATATCCTAGGATTTTTGATACCTTAACATTATGATATTGCTTTGTGTTTTTGTGGTTTAAAGGCTGAATTATAGTCCTACATCTGAATTTCAGGCAGATAAGAGAGTGTGTTACGTGAGTGTGAATGTTTGCAGTCGCCTCTCTGTCAGCTCGGCTAAATTTGTACTAAATTTATAGTCTTATGTCTATTTTGCAAGTGCAGGTGGTGCTTTTTGTCCTTGGCTTTGGACAGTGGTGGCGTGTGGCTGCAAGTCACTCATCAGGGTGAGGAAATCAAATCAAAGGCCTGTAAACTCTCCTCCTGCCGACTTCTGCTAACTAGCTGGGTCAGAGTTCTCAAATGTAAACATCAGTAAACATCGAGGAGGAGATGGGCACCATCCTCTGACACCACCGGAATGAAGGAATTCATCCACAGTGACACACACATTTGTGACTGTACATGCTGCCAAAAAAAATTATTTTAATCAGGGGCCGCTCAGCTTTGAAACTTCCTGCCACTGAATCACAGAGATGCCAATTAAAAAAAAAAATACGAGGGTCGAGGTTCATAATCAACCGACAGAAAATGAATCACTGGTCCATGTGAGGGGGCGCAGGACATTTCTTTTTTAAAACTTCTTTATTACTGAAAATATTGTGTCTTTTCAAGCATCTAAAAATGACTCATCATCCAACTTATGCTCAGTTTATGTGCCCATGGTCACATATATGTGCTGTGTATTAGACATTTTTGTGTATTATGTGTTTTTCGCATGTGTTGTTTCACTTTTGTACGTACGGACTGTTTTTATTGTGTGTATGCTTTACCTGTAGGTGCTTTTTGCTCTTTGAGGCATGCTTTGTGATATTAGGTTATGATAAACTTTGATTTGACTAGATAAAACATGGAAACACAAATGGTTGACCTGGTCAAAAATCAAAGACTTCTGCAACTGGTGACAAAGGGTCAAACGCTGGTTGTTGGCAAAGGTTGGATACCACTGCCCTTAATGATTGATTAAAATACTATGTGACAGATTAATCAGTAATATTTGTTACTTGCAGGCCTAGTTGAGAGTGACGAAAGGCAAATAACTGAAATTAAAGGTCCCATATTGTAAAAAAAAAAAATCAGGTCTCCATGTCTTTTTTAACACAAAGCACGTATAGGTGCTTATGTAAAGGTGTGACGTCACAACTATACCATATAGATAGTTTCAAACATGAAACATATGCTGCCTTTTAAATGCCGTAATGTTTAGCGTGTTCACCAGAGGAGTCCATATGAATGCCACCCTTCTGTAAGCTCATGAGTTGTGACTAAGATGTTTCTTAGAAATGGCAGAGGCCATGGAAGTTCATTTTTAGGTGGATGGTAAGTTAAGATATTGTAATTTTAGTCATATGCAGTTTTTCTCCGTACAATGTTGGCATCGCCAACAGCCTGTACTAAATAGTTAGCCTCTGTGGCTTCTAGATGCCAACATTAATGTCACAGTTGCAGTGCCTAGCAGCAGTGTTCTCACAACTTAACCACTTGAACGCAAAGGACATCGTGTATGACTCCCTATGTCTTAACCACGAGCTCATTAGTTCCATTTGAAGACAGCAATAAACACTCTAAATGTGTCCTTTTGCTGCTGGAGTGTTTTGCAGTATAGACCGAATCACAGCGACAGGAATTGCGGAGATATGTGAAATTGTTAAATTTGTTTATTTCTGTTGTCATTTTCAGCCATAACTGTAACGTATAAGGATGTATAGTTAAATACAGTGGTCCAACCTATCTGACATTCCTGCAGTGCTCATTTTATGGACTGTGTTGCTTTGCTAGCGTCTTTGATAAAACAAATCTAGTGGCATGGAAGCTAAGCAATGTACTACTGTGGACAGGCACTGTAGTAAAACGGATTTTGGCCACCTAAAACATATCAGTTTAAGTGTGAATATTTTTACAGCTTTATGTTACACACAAACTGATAAATGCAGCAGCAGGCCAGCAACTAAGGTTTTCAAAAAAAATTTTTCAACATTTTTGGTGACGGAGTCTGGTGGCTTTGAGAAAACGGCCTTTTTTTAGGTGTCTGAAAACTGACCAATGGAGGCAGCATCTCCCCAGCATCGTTTTTCTACCTGGAAGTTAACGTGAACAATCATTGCGATCTTTCTGTATGTGAATCACGTCAGCTGACAGGAAGTAAACGGGGACCCACCATGCAATTCCAGTGAAACAGTCTATGAGGATAGAACGTGCCGCTACAGTGCCGTTAAAGTCATTTCCCTGGCTTCAACGACGGTGCAGAGAAACCAAGAACTAGGGGTGTGCCATATCATCTCCTTCATGATAATACTGGTATATTTTTTAATTCATATGAAAAATTAATATGGTGATACTAGCGATATTTGAATTTGTTGACATACTGACATCATACTGTTACCCACGGCAACAACAAACATGGCTAAAAGTGAAATAATTAGTGTCTCCGCTGTGGTTCCAGAAGGAGGAGCAGCTTCAGTAGTGTGGAATAAACCGTGGCGTCCTGAATGTTTTATGAACTGCCCCGGACCTCTCAGACTCTTTCAGTGAGTTACCCTCCCTGCAAAGGAACTCAATCAGCTGCTCCTCAAGAACATAAAGGTCCAGGTGGAAAAAAAACAACTCAATCATTTAGGATTTTGCTAAAAGAGAAGGAAATCACCTGTTGATTTATAGATCCCCTGGCACATTGTTTTTGTATTTGGGAGCTGTTTAAATGTGTAATTTGTGGTAGATTTTATTTTGTTGAACTATTAATATTGTATACAGCACCTGAATCTTACTCTGAGTTACTGTTGTTGTTCACAAACTAAAGAAATGAGATCATTTTTGTTTATTTTTTACTGAATATTTGAAGACAAACTGTAAAACTGTATCACTTATTTTGCTGCGATACTGTTTTCTTAAATTAATAAGATTTTTTTTTTTTTTTAACTAATTTGTTATACCATCAAGAATATAGTTATCGCAAATATACCCGGAAATATGGTGATATTGTTATAGGGCCATATCGCCCACCCCCACCGGTAACACTGACCAATCAGAGCAGACATGGCTTTTACGAAATAGGTACTTAAAGAGACAGGTGCCAAAACTGAGCTTTTCAGACGGAGGGTGAGGACAGGAATGTTCAGGCAAGACAGTATGAGAGAAATAATGTCTTTTTTGAACATTTAAATGTGTAAACATGTTCTAATAGAAACCCAAAACACAAGTACGAACCTGAGAATGAGCTGAATATGGGACCTTTAAAACACTAAAACTTTTTAAACACTAAGGAATTTCATTCTAGTGTTTCAGCACAAAAACAATACCTTGATGTTTCTTTGTAATTCCAGGAATTCATTATTTATTTTAACCACTCAACACAACAGTGGAGGTGGGACAGGAGAAGAAAGCGAGCTTTCCTGCGTGCCTCGAAACCATGGCAACGGACTCCATCATCATCAACAACAAAAATGTCTCCACCAACCTGGCACACACTCTGCAAAGTTTACGGTGCATTTGCAGCTTTCTCTTCTGACATCAGGGAAAGGGTCGACGACGGTCCTCTGCAGTATGTTGATCATGTCGTTCAGATAGGGCGCTAAATGCTTCCCGCACACCTCCACCGTCAGAGTCAACATCTCCACGGCCGACAGCCGGAGCTCCTCCGCCGGCTCCAGGATCTCCTTCTCCCCGAGCCTCTGAGCCAGACACGGCATGAGATAGGGCAGCGACTCCTCCGGCTTTGGGACACAGCGAATAAACTCTGTTATCATCGTTATCGCTGTTTCTCTGCATCTTTCCATGGGGTCTGACAGACATTTGAGGAGCGGCTTGAGGAGGGCAGAGAACACTTCCTGTAGGACGCTGCTGGACAGTCCTTTGTCCAAAGTCTCCCTCTTTATCAGCTCCAGAGCTCTCTTCCGTGTCGCTTTGTTGTCCTCGTTCAGACAGTTTAAATGTCTGGCGAGTCCTCTTAAAACTTCAGAAGCAGCATGCTCGTCTCCAGCCGCCATAGCTGCCATCTTGACTGTCGTTATGGCAACCAGCGGCTGCACGACAAACAAACGGCTGCTTTACGGTAGCTTCCGGTTCAAAATCTGAAACTTTATTCGCACTCACAACCGCTTCCTTGTGCTTCAAGCTCTCTCATGTTTTTAGGTCTTATTGTTCCCATTTGTGGGGACAAAACTGAGTCAGGTGGTGTCATGACTCAAAAAATACTAAACACATTGTGTTATATAACAATTAATCGCCTTATTAGATTTAAAAATAACAATAATTATGATTTTAAAACAGTCAAAGGCTTGCTGCTGACAGACTACAGCATTGGTTCTCAACCTTTTTCATGTCAAAGACCCCTAAATTGATACACATCAGGTCACGGACCCTCTATTTGATAGTATTTCACCCCAGGGACTTCCATCTGAAAATATTTGGGTTGTTATATTATTTAGACCAGTGGTTCCCAGCTGGTCCAGACACCAGATTTCTCCTTAGTCATTAGTTTAAGGTCCACACAGTTTAATACATTCAGTGTCATACTTGCATTTGGCCATGTCATTGAGCTAGTTTGCTGTCTCTGTCAAGTAGCTGTCCGTTAGTCATTTACTTTACACCAGGAAATGACACTTTAAAATAACAGCCTTGTGCCAGAAATTCACTGTACTGAAAAACAAAGTGTGTTTTTTACAAACTTGACATGTTTGCCAGTCACTTGCAGTCAATTCAGGATGGTGCTGCGACCCACCAGATGGGAACCACTGATTTAGATCATACTTCTAGAGTTGTCAACTACACTTGAGGAAATGACTGCAGGAAGTGAAAGCTATGATAAGCGTTGTCACTCTTATGGCTCTTACTCACACTAGGCTCACTTAAATATCCTCCTGACACCCAGCTTTTGTTTGGTATGCATTTTAATTTCTCCTAGCTATTTCGGATCAGTAGGACCTGATAAGTACAAAAACAAAACACTGTCAATGACAGCAAAGTCCCAATGTCCTCAAACGAGTGCTCCCTAATTAACAGTGTCTTAGTTTGTTACTGTTGCTAAAATTGCCGTATCAAACTACAATCATTATTAATCATAAATAAAGAAGTTTCAACCATAAAATCTGATCAGGTTTTGGACCTTGTCCATTTTTGTGTCGGGATCGGCTGCAGACTGACTCGGCAGAGATGGCTGCAAAAAAGTGTCCACAAACGAGGACAATGAGTCTAAGTCAAGTAGAATGAAGTGTAAGGTCAAGTAAACCCAAAATGTGATGTCTGCATATGAGGACACAAGGTCTCAGGAGGATAAAGAA
The DNA here is from genome assembly GCA_019142605.1 of Cephalopholis sonnerati. NCBI lineage: Eukaryota > Metazoa > Chordata > Actinopteri > Perciformes > Serranidae > Cephalopholis > Cephalopholis sonnerati. The sequence continues at coordinate 24,528,489 of JAGQAX010000016.1, forward strand.
AAGAAATGATTCCCCGTTCTTCTGGGGACCCCCAGACTCCCTTAAGGACCCCTGGGAGCCACTGGCCTACAGCACACACACACCATTATATGATTATGACAGTGATTTCTCATTAAGCTGTCTTATTAAAGTTTAATTTTAAAAATTAATACATGTTCTTCCTATGGTCTAAAACAATCCAAAAATATTACTTAACATGAACAACCCTTCCAAATCCAGAAGCTAGAGTGTTACGACCTCCAACTCAAATTTGTGATGTCATTAAGATGACAATGAGTCAGTAATTATGTTCTAGAAGACACTAAGAGCACCAAAGGAAATGTTCTGAGTACATGGGTACATTTTCTGTTTCAGAACTGAGAACACTACAATAGAATAATGCTCATTTGGTTATAAAATAGAAAACAAACATTCTGTGTGTCCACAAAATCAGACTCCCAATAATTGTCCATGGAGCAACTCCAGACTTTACACCCTATGACATCACAAGTTTGAGATTTTCTTATCTGGTTTCTGGCTTTGAGAGAGTAGCTGAAGTTCACAGATATTAATCTAACTTTCCTAGGCTATGGACATAAAACACTGAAACTCTGAATTTGGGTGATGTTTCCCTTTAACATCTAAAAAAGGTTAGATTACCAACTGGCAAGTCGACAAGTGCCCTGGCCCTTTAAGGGCCCCAAAAGCCCAAGGTTTCCTTTCTGTTTTCTTGTAATACTTTGATTGACATTACCCCTCAAAATAATTTGGTTAAAATGCACCACTAAAGCAAGACATTCAGCTGAAATGAAGGACTGAAAGGCACCCATGGTAACTATAGTTTATTTTGCCCCATGCAGGGTAACACAGGACTAAAGCAAAAAACAAGTTTTGTCACACACTCCAAAGTCAAAATCCGCCCTAAGACAAAATGTAGGCTACGTCAACTGTTATTCAAGGACTGCAAAACCTGAATTTATTGTGTTATCAGGTGGCACTTGTCATGTTTTTTTTCCATTGACTGTTTCTGTTGGTTTAAAAAGCTGTACTTATATTTATTATTATTAGTATCTTCTTCTCCTTTTGCACCGAAGAACTGTACACTTGGCACTTTATATGTATTCCACTGCTCTCTTTGTGTTTTATGTCCATGTTTACGAATGTGTTTGTGAACTTGATTGTATTTGCTGCACACCAAATTGTCCTTCGGGGACAAATCAATAAAGTGAAGTGAAGTGAAGTGAAGATTTGGCACCAACTATTTACTTACATTCCAGGCTTTTTGAGGGCCCCATGTCCTACCGGGGCCCTGCGTAATCAGTAATATCAATCGGTAATAATCGGTAATATCAAGCTGCTCAAATATGTTCAAAGCAAAAAATAATCTTCTACCAGAAAATATTCAAAAACTCCTCACTAATACAGAGAGGAGTTACAACTTAAGAGGTAAATTTAATTTTAAAGCACAGCGTTTCCACACAACAACGAAGTGTTTTTGCATATAAATTTTTGGCGTAAGACTGTGGAATAGATTAGTTGTAGAGTTGAAGCAATGTCCAGACATAAACAGGGATCAAATCACGGTATAAAGACATGGTGTTTAAGAGGTACATGGATATAAAGGGTTGACAATCACTTGGGGTCACAAGTTATATACAATATGTGTATACATGTGCAGCATGTGTATGTAAGTACAGTGTGAATGTCTGTATACAGTGTGTGTATGTTGTTTGTGTGTTTATCAGTCAGTGTACTCACACACATGCACATGTCTGTGTGTACTGTATATAAAACTGAATGTACATATGTATAACTGGGTGCGTGTGTATTTATCGGTCATGTATGCACACACATGTGCATGTAAATGGATGTAGTACAGTGTGAATGTGTGTGTGTTTATGTATGTATATGTATTGCACTTTTTTGTATGTTTGAGTTTGTATTATTTTTGTTTTTTGTGTGTGTTGTTTATCTCTGTTAATTACGCTTTTGTTATTGCGTAAAAAAAAGAAAAAGGAAAATGTTTTCTTCTGCATATTCGACATAAACATTTCAAATCAAATCATATTTACAGATAATATTACAGTTAATATTGTTTTAGGGTGGATGTTTCCTTTAAAGCTTTTTTTCCACCTGTAAATCGGCTGGCGCGTGCTCGCTGCCTCTGGCCTCGAGAGAGCGCCGCTGCGGTCGGGAGGATGATAGATTGACGTCATCGGGACTGACGCAGAGCGAGCCGAGGTATCAGAGAGGCAGAGCGGCAGCAGCCAGCAGCATCCCGGCTAACCAGCGGTACCTCACCAGTCTCCCACCACCAGCGACGTGTTTTCCCACTGAGCATCCTCCACCTATAACGGTAGGGACACCGGCGAGAGCACCGAGCGCACCGCGGGTTTAACGGACACTGAGCAGCGGTTGAGCTCAGGCCCTTCACGGTGTTTACGTCGCAGTAATTCCCCTTCGTTGTGGTTTGGTTGTCACTGTAAGGTTAGCACAGCTAGCTGGGTTAGCTTTCTACTGACTGCAGCTGAACAGGTGCTCACTTCCATCACTAGCTCCACACTGTGCAGGGTAGCTGTAATATAAGCGGGCTCTGTTTGGCTATTAGCTGCAACGAGACCTCACTAGATGTCATGCCCTGAATGCATAATTGATTTAGATTTATTATGCATTTAAAACCATTATCGTGGACGTGATTTCCATATGAGGAAGTGACACAGGGTGGCTGACAGTTAGCTACACCTGCTCAGCTTCCTGCCTTGCTGTGAGACATACAACTACTATGTTATTTGACACAGCTTTTGTGTGTTTACATGCATTCTTAGGATGTATAATTTGCTGTGCCTCCACCTGAAGTGTTTACTGTCACATAACATTATATCTGTTAGAACACTAGTTTCCTATTTAGTCATCTTTATCCTTAAAGACACACACTAAGGGCATACATGGTCCTGCAGTAGCAACGTGCATGTGGTGTGTGTACCCTACCTTAATGTGTGTGTTAAATATGTTTGTGCCATGTTTAGGTTCTGTCACCTGCCCACATTCAGAGGTAAAATGCATACACATTTGCCCAGGGATACAGTTTCTACTAATAATATGAGTGGGCTACAGGGACAAAACCACAACACTGAAATACATATCTCTGTTTAGTATCATTTTAATGATGTGAAAAATGATTATAGATGACATAACCAGACAGGAGTATCTACATTCGGCTGGTTAAACACCCCATAAATCAAGGTACTTTATCAAATTGATGCAAAAATCCTCCTTGTATGAGGATGTCACATTTTGGGTTTACTTGATACTTAATTCTACTTAACTTAAACCTGTTGTCCTCGTTCGTGGACATTTTTTGTGTCATCTAGAGGTAGTAAGAGCACAACACACGAATCCATGTAAAAACAAGATGGCAGCCATCTCTGCTAAGTGATCAAATTTTATGGTTGAAACTTGTTTACTTATGATTGATAATGTTTGTAGTTTGATACGGCAACAAATTTGACCAATTTTAGCAACAGTGACAAACTAAGACGCTGTTGATTAGGAGGCACTCATTTGAGGACATTGGGACTTTATTATCGTTGACAATTTGTCGTTTTTACACTGACTGGGTCCTCCTGATCCCAAATAGCTAGGAGAAAAGAAAAAAGCAGGTCTCAGGTCTCATTTTATGACTGCGTGTGTTTGTCTAAAACTGTTGAATGTGCTGCTGTCTTGGCCAGGACACTCTTGAAAAAGAGATTTTTAATCTCAATGAGGTTTTCCTGGTTAAATAAAGGTCAAATAAAATAAAAAATATGCAACATTGCCAACAATATTCTAATGCATCCGCAGGTAATAAATGGATAGCGACCATGGTATAAACAAAATGGCAAAATCTCAGTTGAATCTCAGTTCTTTAGATTTACTTTAGCTTCCATAAAGTGGTCGCTAGTCTTCCTGGGGTCCACTCACAAAACAACATCAAATATACATCAATTTAAAATCACACAATATCAGTAAGATGATAACATTCAATATATGTCCAAAATTAAGACAAAAAAATGAGTAAAAAACTAATTTGATACTCTTTATTCAGATTCACATTAGCTTCTACAAAGTGGTTGCTAGTCTTCCTGGGGTCCACTCACAAAACAACATCAAAAATACATCCATTTAAAATCACATAGTATCAATGAGACGATAACATTCAATATATGTCCAAAATTAAGACAAAAAAAGAGTAAAAAACAGATTTGTCACTGTACCAAATAAAAAAATAAAATAAAAGTAACAAAAATTTTCCAGAATGGCCATAGCAAAATTTACATGATTCATCAATATTAGTTTTACTGACCGTCTTATGGGAATATCTGTCGCCAGCTATCTATTGTTTTGATAAAATGTGTCACAACATCCCATTATAAACAAAGCATTGTGGTGCTAGAGAGATGCCCCAGCCTAGGATTTATATTCCATACATAAGGCACATGCTTCTTTGGTACAAAACCCAGAAAAAAATCACATCATTTTCATATATATTTTTTCAGTTAAAGTGAATTACAAATGTAACCATTCCCACTTTGATCATGACTCATTTAGCAACTGCCGTATCTGTCAGAATAATCACAGTATGACTTTATTTGCGTATCGTGCAGCCCTACTTGCAACAGTTACCTTCATCATACACCGCCATGTCTCGCTCAGGGTACTGCCAACTGACAATAGTTCACGTCACGCGGCCCTTGACAAGAAGCATAAGCAACAGGGTGTGAAATGTCCGCTCACCTCCTTCCCACGATCCATTGCTCCTCCATTCTCTATCCCACTTTCTTGGTATCATACTGTATGCGCTGCATTTTGCCCCTCCTTTGCCCCTTGTTCTACCCCCTTCTCTGTTCTGCTCTCCCTCCCCTCCTCTCATGGAACACCCTGTTTTCTCCCACTGCCACAGAGATAAAAGATAAGATGGCCACCTCCTCCTCCACTCTGGAAGAAGACGAGAGCTTGAAGGGCTGTGAAATTTTTGTGCAGAAGCACAACATCCAGCAGATCCTCAAAGAGTGCATTGTGAACCTCTGCATCGCTAAGCCTGAGCGTCCTATGAAGTTCCTGCGGGAGCATTTTGAAAAGCTGGAGAAGGTTGGTGATGACAAAGTTCTGTGTTTGTGTGATTTTAGGTTTCTCAGTCTGAGTCTTGTTTGTAATGTCGGGCTCTGTGTTGCCTGAAATCTTGTGCGGTGAGCTCAAAGTTATGATGTACTTTTAACCAGGGTACATGACATGAATGTTGACTGCCGTGTTTCCAGTTACCAAGTAGTAATTTCTCTGATGTTATGTAAATAAAATAGCCTAAAAAATTACAAGGGTGTTTATTACAGGCTCAGATACAAGCTGGAATGCTGTTTTACTGTTGTGGATACCTACATGTGTAAAAATACACACCTCATTGAGTGTGCTGGTATTTCATGTTTTCCATGCACTGTACACAAACACTGTTTTGTTTGCTACTCACTGTCTCCTCAGCTGATATTTGTAGCACCATCACATTTCAGCAGACTTAACATAACAACGCATTACTGTGTTAAAAAAGCAGCCTGCACTCACACTTGTTATAATAGTGCTTTTATTTTCCAGCGTATAATAGGAGAACCCATTAGGGAATGTGAGAGAAGCACCCATAAAAGGCCAGTGTCCTGTTTGCAGGCTCGGGGTGAACAGACGGTTTGTGTCTGCCTGCCTGCCCGTCTGTCTGTCTGGCCGTGAGACAAAAGAGGTGACACACTCATATAAAGATTATAGAGGAAAGTAGGTTTTTGCGAGAGGAGGGAAGAGAGAGATCAGACCGAGAGAGCAGGTTAAAACAGGGGCAACCTCTGTAGCACATTCCCTGTGGCTCACAAATAACTGCCCAGAGTGTTTTGTGTCTGTCTCTTTTAAGCAAATGTGTTGGCACCGGCTGGCACCTCTACAGTGGCAAGATGCTTTTTACATGAGAGCTGCTTCACTGACTCCTGCTATATTTATACGAGGTTTCTGGAGCTAAATAACTTGGAATCTACCAGCAGGCACACCATACTGTTGATTTAAAGATAGAAGAAGGCAGCGCAGTTGCCGTGAGAAAATATTGGCATTGAACATTTCTGCACACCAAGGATACATTACATTTGTATGTTTCTAAAGTGATGGAGTACATGACCTTAGGGGACGCAGCCAAGGGTGTTTCGTGCCACCAAAAGCTGATGGTTTTAACGAGACAGTGCTGCATTTTCAGCTGAGATTGTGCCACAAAAAGTGGGTGTTTTTCACATAGACATCGCTGCGTTTTCAGTCTGGATAGTGCCACGAAATGAGGGTGTTTTTTAACAAGACATCACTGCGTTTTCACCTGAGATTGTGCCACCAAAAATAAGTGTTTTTACAGAGACATTGCAGCATTTTCAGCCGGGATAGTGCCACGAAATGAGGGTGTTTTTACCAAGACACTGCTGTGTTTTCACCAGGCATTGTGCCACAAAAAGCAAATATTTTAAGCCAAAACGTGATCTTTTCCTATCCATAACCCAGTGGTTTCTGTGTACATGTTGTTTACAGTGTTGTTAAAACATACAGTTTCAAGATCACTGCTACATAATAATGTACAGATGTAGCATGATCGTGGTCGTTCCCAGAATTGTGCCTAAATGGATTTTCTTTCCCAACATTTGCTTTAATCAAGCAGAGAAAGTGCAGTTACCATGAGAAATGTTGGCATTATACGTTCCTGCAAACCAAGGATACATATGTATTTTCTTTTTACATATCAATGTGCCGAAAGTGTTGGAATACATGACCTTAGTTTGTATGCGGGAAGCAGCCAAAGGTGTTTTTGAGTGACCCGTCCCTGTGTCACTGGCAGCTGGTGTTTTAACTGAGACGTCGCTTCATGTTTAATTGATACTGTGCCACAAAAAGTGGGTGTTTTTTACAGAGACATTTCAATGTTTTCACCCGGAATTGTGCCAACAAAAGCTGGTGTTTTTTATACTGAGACATTGCTGCATTTTCAGCTGAGATAGTGCCTCTAACTGTGGGTGTTTTTTACCAAGACATTGCTGTGTTTTCAGTCTGAATTGTGCCACCAAAGCCAGTTTTAAGCCAAAACATGATCTTTTCTTAACCATAACCCGATGTTTTTTGTGCCTAAACTTAACCACATGTTATCATCAGCGCTGTTAAAATGTGCGGTTACAATGAATCTGCTACATAATTATGTACAAATGTAACGTGACTGTGGTCATTCCCAGAATTAAGCCTAAACAGATTTTCTTACCCAACATTTGCCTTAATCAAGCAGAGACACAGACGCATAGTCTGCTCATGAGTGGATCATATGATTTCTTTGTTTAAACAATGGTCTCTACTCTTCCACTCCTGTTATGGGTCATAAAGGTGTGTGAGGTGGACCTCTAGGCTGTCGATGTTGGCCTGAGGAGAGATTAGCACTTGGAAAGAAGTCCTCAACAAGAGAAGCGATTGTGAAGCGACATCAGATATAGCAGGGCTGAGGTTCACCGCCCTGATGCCTGGAGGAGGGTCTCCGTCCTTACTGTTCTGATGGCGTGTCTGAGGTAGCATGTGAGAGTCATCTGACTTAATATGACAATTCATATTTTCCCAGACTCTGGTTTGTTCCTCAGAAATCAAAGGCCTTATCAGGTTTATGAAAGTAATGCTTTGCCGGTATGTGTAATCAAATTATATTCATTTATTTGTTGATTACCCGGGTATTTATTTATCAAGATGGACCAATCAGACTCTGATAAACAACACCAGTGTGCACCTGCAACATATTAAGCTGCCGTTTTCAGGACCGAGCATACAAAAAGGTCAAGGTCAGGCTGTCTCCTCTGTGCTTACATGTCCTACGCACTTGTTTATGTGTTTGCATGTGCCTGCCATTGGAATCTGGAGCAGTGGTCCTCACAGAGCTCTGTGGCCAAGGAGAGAGAGTGCGAGCGCGGCATTCATAGTGGAGCTTCTGCTGCTGTTAGTGAGGACTGTAATGCTGCATAGTCAGAGAGGCAGCATGAATACTAATGGATGTAATAGAGCACGGCAGGAGCATACAGTAGCAAGTTGCGAGTGATTCACGCTGTAAAAAGACATACTGCGCACTTGCCCTTGCACGTGCACACGTGTATTCCAGCTCAATAACAGATGAGTATTACAGATTTTCTGTTGGGATCAAAACCCTTTATTAAAAAAAGCCATGCGTGAAACATAGGTTTAATTTACAAGTACTTTGAGAAGGGAATATGAGAGAGAAGATAATTATTGTATGTTTTGAGCTCTGGTCTCCAGAGTCAACACTGCAGTCTGTACAAGCAGCTGGTAAGGATGATTACATTGTTATTGGTGGAATACACTATTGCACGTGACATGCTTTACTCTCTGCAGTACATATCTGTCACACCCTGTGCAATACGCTGATGTATGTAAGCTGTCATTCTCCGCTCAGTCCTGCTGCCTGTGCTGCTGCAGCTACACACCTCATGCAACTATCTCACTATCCTCACTGCTGTTGCTAAAATACAACATTTAATCAGCACCATCTCCACCCCTGCATCCACCTGTAGCCTCTGATCATAGTGTCCTCTCCTCAGTCTGTCCCTGAAGTGTCTGATGCAGCAGTGTTGTCATTGAAAAAGCAATCGTCTGACTCTTTTCACGACTGCAAAACTAACAGCTCCGCATAATATTTCTGTTTACATGGCAGGAAATATTATTTTGATTATTCAGAGGAAATGGGGCTTCGAGTTTTGCTGTGAAAAAGTGCCCCAGTATCAAGAGGAGGCATATGGACACATCCAACATTAGTAATGATTTTACCGTATAAACATTACATGACGTTTATTAAATTGATGCTTTTATCCAAAGCGACTCACAATAAGTGCGTTTGAAAATGTGGGTACAACTCCAAAAATGCAAGAATCAAGCAATGACATCAATGTCATCAAATGTACTGATGTGCCACATACAGAGACCATCATCAATTCATTTTTTTCTGTAACTGCTTATCCTTGTCCTGGAGCCTATCCCATCTGACATTGGGCGAGAGGCGGGGTACACACTTGAGGTCGCCAGGCTATCGCTGGGCTAACACATAGAGACAGACAACTATTCACACCTACCTTACCAGTTAACCTAACTTGCATGTATTTGGATTGTGGGAGGAAGCCGGAGTACCCGGAGAAAACCCATGCTAACATGGGGAGACCGTGCAAACTGAGACAACCACGCTAACAACTGCCCCACCATGCCATCAAAGACAATAAGAGATCGTTATTACATGTAGTCAATACATTTTGTTAGATAGCTACTGCCATCCCGTCGGCCTAACGCCATTGGGGTCTCATATCCTGCCTGCCTATCTTGTTTTACTCAGAAATACGTCACAATACTTAAGCTAGATATTCTCGAAATGCTGTTTTAAGAACTCGTGGATACAAGCGGCTGAAATGAGTTTCCTCTGAAGGGTGTCTGGGCTCAGCCTTAGAGATAGGGTAAGGAGTTCAGACATCCGGAGGGAGCTCGGAGTAGAGCCGCTGCTCCTTCACGTCGAAAAGGGTCAGTTGAGGTGGTTCGGGCATCTGATCAGGATGCCTCCTGGGTGCCTCCTGTTAGAGGTATTTCGGGCACGTCCCACTGGTAGGAGGCCCCGGGGCAGACCCAGAGCACACTGGAGGGATTACATATCTCATCTGGCCTAAGAACGCTTCGGGGTCCCTCAGGTGAGCTGGAAAACATTGCTAGGGAGAGCGACGTCTGGAATACTTTGCTCAGCCTGCTGCCCCCGCAACTCAGCTTTGGATAAACGGTTGAAAATGGATGGATGGATTGCCAGGCATAGGCTATGTATTATTTTTTGGGCCAAGGTGCAGTCTGAACAGATGAGTTTTCAGTCTGCGACAGAAGATTTGCAGAGTTTCTGTTGTCCTGATCTCAATGGGGAGTTTGTTCCACCATAGTGAAGCAAGGACAGCAGACAGTGTTGACTTAGTAGAGTGGTATCAGAACGTAGTGGATGACCAGTAAAATTGAAATCATTGTGGAATTGTTTACAAGTCTTGTGAAAGGAAAAACACCCAAGTTCTTGTACCTATTTTGATACAGCCCGCGGCAGTGACTACCAAAACAGACACCAGTCGGCCACCAATGTCTTTAGACACTGATATGTGGTTGAATTTAGGTTGTGACGTCAGGTGACCAAAATTCAATGTTAGGACAAATTTGACATAGAATACTGACGACAGATGACGCTGATATTTTGTTGGTTTTAAGTTGTGTCCAATGTCTTACATCTCAAATCTCAACATCTCATGCCGACGTCATCTCGATGAAGAGTAATGACATTTAGTCGTGAGGTATGGAGACCAAAACCCAACATCTGCAAAACGTCATGATGTTGACATCATGTCCGACGTAAGAGTGTAACATCATTCTGGAACATATTGATGTCCATTGTGAGATGGGTCGATTCACATCATAAGGTTACTATTTCGCACCCACACTATGTGTGTGTGTGTGTGTGTGTGTGTGTGTGTGTGTGTGTGTACATGCACATAACGACAGCACACATTCCAGGAACATTGTATTATTAATGTATGTACACTTCATCTGCAGACGCTTTCTTTTAGGGATGTGACTAGTCCATTAAACATTGCCTTTGACTCAGCCAAAATGTTGCACATGAACACACAAAGACTGCAGCTGACAGCCAACCAGGACGGACATTCTGCGCCTGTGTGAGAGGAAATAACCCTCCACACCAGCAGATGACGGTAGTCTGTATTCGTTGCTTAAGGTGCGTTCACACTGGACCTTTTATTTTTGTCGCTGGCGACGCGTTTACATATTAAGTCAATGCAAACTCTGATCGCAGAGACAGAGCGAAAAATCGCTCTGTCGCTCGAGTTGAGAAATCCCAAGTCAACGTTCTTTCTCTTGTTGTCAGTCGCTTGTCGCTCAACGCTGATTGGCTGCCGCAGGGCTCTGTGCTTCCATATGTGTAACTATGACAACAACTGAAACCATCTGCCGGTCCTGAGAGTAGAGAGCAAATAACGTCTGGATATGCTGACATGTAAACGGCGGCAACAGGTACAATGTCAACCATGCTGAATCAATACCGGTCAACGGAAGAAAACAGAAGAACGAAGAAACAGAAGAGAAGAAGAAGAAAAGAGCATCTCGCTCGAATGACGTCATCAAAGCGACAAGGCGAATTGTGCCAAATTGACGAGCGATTGCAGCTGAGCGACTGAGCGACAACAAAGGAGCGATATGAGCGACAGCGACAAAAATAAAAGGTCCGGTGTGAACGCACCTTTAGATGGGACACCGAAAGACCATCACACCATCACCATCGTCACAATACTGAAGCTAGATATTCTTGAAATGCTGTTGCGAGACGTTGTGTGTACAAGCGGCCGAAATGAGTTTCCTTCGAAGCGTGGCTGGGCTATATGTTATATAATATCTTATCACTGATGTGACCCTGTGTGTAGGTCAAAGGTCAGCTTTAAAAGAGCATATTTTAAGGTAGTAAGGATCTACTGCATTGCTGAAGGAGCAGAGCTTCAACAGCTGTGTTGTTGAATATTGGTCAGTGAAATCACCTGCTGTATACAAGTGGTCAGAATAAAAAATACCCTGCAGGCTTTCAGTCGTCTAAAGTCCACAGTTTCCCAACATTATTCCAGTCAAGCCTTCCAAATCTGGGCTTGTGCTGTGAGGTCAGTCGTTTGTGGAATTGGAACAGGCCATGTATGTTTTTGTGGTGTCCCAGTTATTTAAGAGGCTTATTGTGCTCCTTTTCTCCCCCTGCGCGGGGTAACTTTGAGGACAATATTTGCCTCATGTCCATTTAATCTGGATTTCATTTTCTACCTTGTATTGTTATTAAGCTGTATTAGTCTTCTGTCGCTTAAAATATTTATTTCAGTGTCCTAAAATCTTTTGTTTCCTAGTGCAAAAAACTTCAGTAGAGTAGGGCAGATTTTAAAAAGCAAAACTAAAGAAGAGTTTTGTTGAATCAAGGTGTCAGGTGTTTCTCTTTCAGCTGTTGTTCTTGACACAAAGAGACGACACAAAATACACTTCTGCCGTCATATTTTCTCCTGTACTTCACCCTCTGTGTCCGTCTGTGTTTCTCTTTCTTCTCTCTCAGCCGTTTTCGTCAGAACTCGCCGCCCACTAGAGGCGGTAACCTAGGCAACAGTAGAAGATAGATAGACTGTAGTCTATCCTGTGTTGAATGAGCTCCTTTATTCACAAAGTTTATTCCATCTCTCCGCTCATGTGTTCAGGTTTTTTTGTGTGTGTGCCAATTAGATCACCGGGGTATTCTTTCTCCCCCATTTTCCACATCTAACCTAACCTCATTTTCGTATCTGTGCAGGATCCATTTCATAAGGCATTCACAAGCTTATCTGGAAAATCTCTTTTCTCTATCTCGGTTTCGCCAGCGTCTGCTCTCACAGTTTTGTTTGATGTTATGTTTTTTTCTGTTTCCTGCTTTGTTTGTTTCTTTCTCTGTCTCTATTTGGTGTCTCTTTTCTACTCGTACACGAGCAGAGTGGTGAGCATGCTAAATCATCAGTCTGACTAGTTTGTTTTTTTACTTTTGTTTCCATATAATAACATGTCTTTAGTGCTCAGCTGACATTGTGAATGGGAAGATAACAGGCGTCTCGCTGCCTTTCATGCTGCCTATTTATGCATGGTAATGATGCCTTTGATCTCTACAACAGTAGCTTCAGATGGGCGTTCATCTCCCCCCTCCGCTATCAGCTCAATTTTGTGAGGAGGGAACCTTAATTTTTGGCACATCAGAGTGTAAAAACACAGCATTATCTGTGACACCTTAGCTGAGTTTGTAAAGCATTATGACAGGGCTGTCTGTCAACCATGGTTCCTATTTGTTCGTGAGTCACAGTTTGCAGCATAGCTGTTTAGTTTACATTTGTTTCTTGTTAATAGAAAAGCTTGTTATCTCTCATAAAAAGCAGAAATATAGAAACAGTTTTAAGCAGAGACAGAACTTGTTATACACAGGGTTTATTGTTGCAGTGCTTTTGGCCATGATCATGTGCATAATAAGAAATGGTGACTCCCTCTCATCACTCCGCATCATTACGATCTGTCCAACAGGCAGCGCCAGCGAAAAGTGCCAGGACTGAATGTGTGAGCGTGGATATGTCACTCAGTGTATCAAGTGGGCAGCTGCCACCGCAGATGTTTTATTGAATTTGGCACATTGCAGCTTCACAAGGCTCAACAGTGTTTTCTAGCATTGCAGGACCGCTGACGCTGGCTTTGCCTTGATGAAAATGACCTTGCAAAGACCTGAAATTTGCTTTAGATTTCTGCTTCCTTTTGTAGCACTGTTTTTCCATAGAAGATCCTTAACTTTTCCCTCTCCTAATTCTCTTTGGGTAACTTTTCCTGAGAACTTGTATGATGATTTAAAGGGATACTTTGCTGATTTTTAACTAGCTTTGTATCGTAACAATTCGGGTACACTTACCTCCATCTTCCCAGGGCCCAGATCTGCCTGCTCAACTCCCAGCTCAAATTTTTCGCTGGCCCAAGGGCTGTTGCTCGTACTACAGATTATACTTTAGCACCACGGACATCAAGGCTGAATCCAAATTAGAGATGCACCGATCCAGCTTTTTCAGTTTCGATACTGATCCCGATGCTGTGGCTTTGAGTATCGGCTGATACCGATCCATACCATGGTTGACCTAAAAAGCTATATACCTTGGAGTGTTCAGTGTGAAATACCTCCACACAGCAGATTCTCTCCCTTGCTCCATGTTGTTTGCGCTTACTTAGGTAGGCTAATCAACTCTCGTGGTATGCGGCACACGTGCTGCTGCTGACGTATGACGTAGCTCGCATCGCAATAGATTTAAAGGGAAAGGATCGGCTCAGGTATTGGTTGCATTTTCCGATACCCGATCCATCTATTTTGATGATATCGGGGCCGATATTCGATCCAGATGTTGGATCCAATACAAATGTCCACCCTCTGGACTTGAGCCCTCGCAGACTTCAGTCGTACATAGTGTGACATATTTACTGCCATCACGTAAGGTCTGTGAGGCCAAAGACTGTAAGCGGCCGATAGACAACCTGTTAATCTGTTTTACTCATTGCCATGGAAACATTCAAGTATCGCAACTGTCATATTCATATATGTGTCATATAAGTTGATGAACAGTGCCTACACATCTGTCCCTGTAGATAACAAGATAAAGCCTTTTTTTGCGACTGATCAAAAATATATGAATACACCTCTTTATGACAGGCTACATGCGTTCAAAAACAGAAATGTTTCTAAATAAGGACAGGACTATGACTCAATAAACTGGGTATTACTGACATTTGAAACCTCCTTTTGTTGTTTTTCAGACAATTTTTAGCCTGTTACACTGCACTGATAGGCTACAATAATAAAATGCACTTTCAGTCCCTCTACAGCCTTTACGTATACATATCTCTCTATCATGATGTGGTTGAATTTTATCTCTGGCCTTCACAATTTTTACACATTCATACGTTTTTTTTTTCAGGCAGTTGAAAAACCCCAAATGTCACATCAGTATTGCAGTGAATTGTCGGTTATTAAATTAGTGTAGTCTGCCGAAGTCTGCACCCCAAGCGGACTCTCTGGAAGTCTGCAGAAAGTCCACTTGAGGCCCCTCGTGGACTTGTTGCATTGTGGATTTGGACAGCCCTCAGCACTCCCGGACTTAGCAAAGTCTGCGAGTCTGCAAGTGTGGTGAAGTGCGGACACCAAAGAGTATAGAAGCAGATCAAGAGATAGACCCACCCGTCTCTGTCTCTCTGAAACGCAGACCAAAGTCCGATCAAATGGTAACACTAGGCAGTGCTGATCAAATATAAACCAAGATTATGTTGTTGTATTGCCTATTTCTTACTTTTTAGAAACATATTTTAGTGCACTGTTTAGCTGTATTACAAGAGTTTGTGCACAGGAAGTGGGCTCCATACTGTTGACTAAATTGTGAAAAACAGAGGTAAAATGTTGAGATCAAACGGTAAAACTAAGCAGCGCTGGTCAAATATGAACCTAGATGATGTTACTGTGTTGCCTATGTCTTGCCTCAAATGTTTTCAGAAACATACTTCAATGTACTGTTGAATTGTACAAGATTGTTTGTTACCAGCTGGTGCTGTTTCCTGTGTTCAACAACTTGCGTTACGTCACCCCCGAGTGGGAGCATTTCCTATGCAACGCAGTGCATTCTGGTAGTTTTAGGTTTTCTACCTCTGTAGTAAAAGCAAAAGCCCTTTATCTCCGTTTTCTCTGGTCATTTAGCATCAGTTTCACAGTATTTGTGTCTTTCTACACAGACAGCCCAGTTTTATGAAAAGACCATCTTTCCAGCAGTGAAACACTTCTTTAAGATGCATCTTTCTCCTCCTCCAGCAACACTTTGATCAGGAACATGCCACTTGCACTAGCAACCAAATGTTCAGCACATGACAGCCGTCACTCCACCACTCCATCTGTATGTGTGTGGTGCTTGGACATGCATCTAAGGGCTGTGCAACCCAGGTGCCAGAACAAATGCTGGCGTTGTACGTTTCTGCAAACCACAGATATGTTACATTTGTACATCTTGACAGCTATGAGGTTAACGTGTGGTTATGTTTAGGAACAAAAGCACTTGGATAGGAAAACATGTTTTGGTTTAAAATAGTGGGTTTGGTCGCTATATACACGGCTGGACATGTCCTGAACTGTCGTTAAAAAACACCTCTTTTGTTGGTCTTGAAAAGTGGTCACCTTCTCACCACCTTCTTCTGATGCAGAAACATACAATGCCAACATTTTACTCTGAAACTTAGGACCGATTCCCAGTGCTTCTTTGTCATCTCTTCAAGTGCTGTTCCCCATTAATAATGCAGACAGATTTAGCATCTCACAGTAAATCCCTTTATATCTTGTTTTTTCTCACTTTTTTTGCCGCAGAGCAGTTACCGAACAGTCTCAGCGTCCTCTCTGTATGTGTATGTCTGTTTGTGTGTTGGTATGTGTTGTTATGGCACAATACCCCCTGTGTTCTTTACACTCACAGGGCTGTCATAAGTTTGTGTCTCATGCTTCACCCCTGGCTTTTTACAGTTTCTCCCATATCCCCTTTGTCGCTCATCTTTTCATTCCCCTCTCTTTCCTCGTCAGCTGAGTCCTTTCAAGTTTTGTCTCATCACAGGAAGTGTCCTTCTGGTATCATTGTCCTTTCTCGTCTTCCTCTCAGCCTTTTCCCTACTGTCATCTCACACATGTCCTTTGTCAACCTTCTCACTCAGACTTGCTCTATATCTCCACTTCTGCATCCTAAATTGGAACTAAGGCTTTAAATCAATCAGCCACCATTTAAAGGTTTTATTCTGTTTGACATGTAATATATCTTTATAGTTTGCAACCCGTGATTATTTTCATTATTGGTTGATCTGCTGTTCATTTTGTCATCTTTATATTGCTTGTTTGTCAGACCAGAACACAAAGACATTTAGTTTACCACCACATGAGACGAAGAAAAGCTGATTCAAAGATTAAAGCTGTAGTTGGTCACTTTCGTCACGTGCCCTGAAACTGGAACTATATTCACACAGCAATAATTAAGACAGATAATCTGTGAAAAAAAACATGGTTCTCTGCCTTGTAATGCTTCTGACGGCCTTACAGCACATAAATGAAAACAGCCAATCAGAGCAGCTGTCAATCATGTCAATCACTGCTTGTAAAAGACAAACTGCCAAACCAAGCATCTCTGATCAATTAAGAATCAAGACTGTTACTGCATTGCCTTTTTTACAACTTAAGTGTTTCAGAAACATATTTTAGTGCACTGTTTAGATTGTGAAATGAGAACGTTGGTCTAGCTAGTGGTTGGCGCTTGGTACTTCAGTCGAATGTTTCCAAAATGGAAGCCAGGTCACAAACTTTTTCCATTTACAGCTAAACAGTACACTAAAATGTGTTTCTGAAAACACTTGAGATGAGAAATAGGCAATGCAATCTTGATCCATATTTAATCAGCGCTGCCTAGTGTAGCAGTTTGACCGCAGTTCACGAATGAGTTGACAGCTGCTTTAGAGACTCCTCCATTCTGCTTGGTTGTTATTGGTGCGCCACAGCAGATTCTAGCGAATGCCATGAGAGGCAGTCGGAAGTGGAGGTGGGACATACTTTTTTTGTACTTTTGTACTTCTTTCAGTTTCAGCAAAACATGATAACTTAAATCAATTATAAAAATAATTTTTGATTAATTTTCTGTTTGTTTATTAAATAATGTATTATTTTATGCTACTTTTTCTCCAATATTATATTTGTTGTATTTTATTATTATCTTTTATTTATTTCGTTTTTTTGTTTACTATTCATTTCTAGTTTTTATTGCATGCTGTGACTACCTAAGCGTTTTGTAACTACCCCAAGAAAAGTAATATTTAAATTCAGGTATTGTTAGTTGTGAGGGTTTACTCCAATTTTTTTTGTCATAAATTGTAACAAAACAGCATTAGAAAGGACAGACTCTTTCAGGAACAACAGCTGAATCAGGAGACACAGGTCTGATGTTTGTGTCTCTACACCTCTGCTATATGTAGGCCAGTGTGGCACTGATTATAGGTGCTTCCCTCAACACTATAAAATGTGTCCAATATAAACCCTGCTGCATCAGCTCTGCCTGTGGAAGATCCCTTCACATTGCTTTATGGTAAAGACCCTCACTGTCTGTCTGTCAGTCTATCAGTCAATCAGCCTCTGTCTCACCGTCCCTTGTAAGACGAGAAGCCTCTCCACGCTGCTAGCCATTCAGCTGTCACCAGGAGCTATCATAACAGATCCGCTAGTCCCTTCAAAGGCCTCTGATTGACAATTTGTCAGGAGGGTTTGGTTGTTTGTTGAGTCCACTGAGAGCATTTAGAGGAGAATTAGGTGCAGCTTTTCATAATCTCCCGTCTTTGACTTTTCCTTTTGTTTCTTTGATGTTGTCCCGGTCTTTCCCTTGATCTATGACTATTTTGATCAGTCAACGTTTGTGTGTACCAGTGGAGTGTATGCATAAAGCATATTAGCAACAATGGTCTAGAAGATCCAGTTCAGCATCACAAACAGTATGTCCCATACATAAGTTTTGTAGCATGGTGTAAATAGTGTTTTCAGCCCTCTGTGTTCACTCATCACCACCATGCTGGGAGCAGGGTATTCTGTCAGATTAGCCCAGGGTGCATGCAGTGACCCGGGCGAAAACCTCCTTCAAGGCCCACCCTGGGGCCCCTCCAGGTAAATCGGACCCTCAGCCCCTGATTCCCTGGTGGTCCTTCTTTGTCCTCTGTCATCTACCCGTCACATCCCTCCTCCCTTTCTAACTGATCTCTGGTTGGTGTGAGAGAAAGAGAAAAAAGTGTCAAATGCAACTAATAGTCATTTCCATGATTGAATAATCAGAGGATTATTTTCTTGATCAAAGTGGAAACAGACAAGTTATGTTGATTGCACAGTGTCATGGCTGTAGAATAATAACATTATCAGCATCTACATTGGTTACCCAATCCCTATAAGTCTTGTTTTCACCATGCCATTTTGTCTTTTGTGCAATCTAGTGCGTCAACCATTGCAAGCAGCCAGCAAACCAGCAAATGTTAAGATTAATTTTTAGTTCCACATACCAGCAGAGTCTCAGCTGTAAAGAATTCCCTTTCACTGCTCATTTATAGGTTGCGTGGTGTTGTCTTGATGTGAACCTCGTGTTGTAGATTTACCGAAAGTACTCAAAGAACTGAAAAACAGTGAGAGCCTCGATACCGGAAGAACTCCCACAAACATCCTGCAAGCATAAGACGACTGTACTTGTGATTTAAGGAGCAGGGTATGAGTGTTACTCATGCAAAGAGGCTGTCAGCTCTCTGTAGCTGCTGTCATACAGTGGCAACAGTTTACTCATAATTACGCTGGGACAGAAAGGCTGATCCCCACACATTTATTTTAGACTTAAACGTATACACTGATGATTTTCTATCAGCTTTGTATCATAACACTGTGGGTAGTATGTGTAAATGAACCGTGGTAAAACTTCCCTCCATCTTACCACCTCCCGACTTTCTCTCTCTCTAACTCAGACCAAGCTCTAATCAAACTGTAAAACTAAGCAGTACTACATCAAATACAAAGCAAGATTTTGTCACTGTATTGTCTATTTGTCGCCTAAAACGTCTTCAGAAAAATATTTTAGTGCACTGTTTAGCTGTAATATGAGAATTTATGAACAAGAAATGGATGCCACACTCTTTCCTGTATTGGGAAAAACAGAGGCTGAAAAATCTGGGCTCAAACTGTTAAACTAAGCAGCCCTGATTAAAATTAACCTAGATTGTGTTGCTGTGTTGCATATTTCTTGCCTCAAATGTTTCAGAAACATTTTTCAGCCAGGAACACTTTAGTCAAAGAAAACTTTATTTCCATTCGCAGTATTATATATGGCGGTATGGCTCTGTTCTGGGGCCTCTTTGCCTTTCCTTGGCTTATGCAGAAAGCCTCTTCCACCCGTCTACTTGGAAAGCCTAAGGTGTAGATAGCACACTTCTTTGCCCTTCCACACAGCAAATGAAGAGAGTCTGAAGCAGAGAGAACAAACCTCCCTGCCCCTCCATGCGCCTACATGGAAAGCCTAAGGCAGGGAGAGCAGCAGCAAAGACCCCCCAGGAACAGAACAGAGCAGCATCAATGATATTCAGAAAGGACATTGATAAGTCCGACAAAACATAAAAAGGAGGAGCTGGGGTTGAGGCAGGTTGCAAAGTGGCTTACAGAGGAAGCAGCAACAGCAGGCAGGCCAGAGCAGTTTAAATAGGGCGCCCTGAATGAGACTCGCCAGTTGATCGCATAGAAATGAATCATATGATCTATCAGCTGACTCCCTTCCATCAGTCAGCTGCTCCATCAGTTGACTGGGCTGTTTGAGATCAGCTGATGTAGCTGGGATGTGAGCTGAGCTTGATATCGTGTCCTGCCTGAACTAACGCCATGCTCAATTTTAACTTACTGTTTACTATAATATGAGATAGTTTGTTACCAGCTGGCGACCATATTGTTTCTTTTGTCAAAACGGACAAGCTTGCATTATGTCACCCACCAGCAGGAGTGTTCATTGGCTCAGTGCATATTGGCAGTTGTGGGTTTCCTACCTCTTGAGCAAGAGTTTTCTATGGTCATGTAGCACCAATTTATTTAGACAATCTTTCCCACAGTGAAATACTTCTCTAAGACTTGGTTGTAGTGTACAGGGTTAGAATTAATGTTTGTTAATGGTATTTTTTCAGCAGTGTGATTAGAAAATGGATTAGAAAAAAATAAATGTCAGTAATGAAGAGTTTGTTTGTGCGTGTGTGCTGCAACCATATAGCGAGTGAACATCATTTCATAGCCAGGAGGTCAGCACTGCACACACACGCCAGTCCTAACACAGCAGCGAACTTTCTGTCCATTGTGGTGCTGTAATGGTGTGGAACAGAGTGATGAGTGGACTGTTAGCTCCGCTGGTGGATCAGCTCTCCATGCTTCATTACCTGTGTGTGTATGTCTGTGTATGTGTGTGCGGTACCTTGTTGTTTTTGGTTCACTCGCACGCTTTCAGCCCCGGCAGCGGAGAGTGAAGTTGCCTCCGTCACTGGATTAGGGCCACCTAAGGTAATCGCTTATGGATGCTTCCTTTTTTTCTGACTAATATCAGAAATTAACTTTATGGACGAAAAGATATTTGGATGTATTCGTGCTTTGAGCCCACTGAGCCTCTCTGATGGGTTCAGCGCTTTTTGCACTGAGCATGATGGGTGGTTGGGCTGATTAATATTGGTTAGTCATAGCTATTAGGATGAGAGTTAGTCATAACTTTTTGTTCATGTCTGCTTGGTGCAAATTGGTTCAGGGAATGGACAAAACAGGAGAGGCCCATTTTAATATGACTCATCATCCATAAATGAGTTGAAACTAGAGTTGATAATGCTTTAATAACAGTGACTTTCAATCGAGAGAGTGCGGATGGGATTGCATGTGTGTGTCATCTTTTGTCTGTGTCTCCATTCTTTGGTTTAATCTCTGACCTGCAGTCACTGTGTCTCTAATGGAAAACCCGCTTTTCTTACAGAGCTTCTGTGTCCTGCTTACGCCTGTGTCCTCTATCTTCACTCCTCTCCCTCCTCTCCTGTCCTCTCTGTTTGGCATCCAGCCGCCGATGATGACGCAGGGAGAGCAGAGGAGGGAAGGAGGGAGCCAGAGGAGAGAGAGTCTGACATAGGCTTATAGCACTGATTATAGAGTGGAACATTTTGGTAAATAAATTAAATAGATGGCAGGGTATTAAAAGAGGAGTGCTTTGCTTTCGGATAGATATTTAATGTTGTTTAAAACAGAAATGACACCACCTCGGATTGAGATAGATAGCAAAAAGGTAAAAGTTGCCACACAAAAAACAGCTGCAGATGTGTTTTGCTTAGCTACTGTGCATAGCCCTGGAAATGATAAATGGCACTGCCTCACACTGCGTGGCCTGTGTGTTGCTATAGAATAGCTAAAGCAAGAAAAAGTTTGCCTCTGTTGCTGCTAAAGACACATTGCAGCTGTTCTCAGCTCACCTTGGACTAATGGTGCCTCCTGTGTAGATGCGTTTACACTTATGAGACACCAAAAGTCATGCTGCACATGTTTTCTGTGTCGCTATGCTCGGGCACTGGGGCCAGAACAGTATGAGGACTTGTTAGAGCCAGACACAAAGTCCCCACTTGATGCCTGACCCTCTGACCTAAGAGGAAAGCGTGTGGGTGGGGCTGGAGATCAGTAAGGAGCGAGAAAGACACTGCATGGTACAGAACAGCGTCTGGCACACACTGGGAATGTATGGGACCATGATGGGAATGTTTGGGGCCATTTGCTGGTACAGAACATACACAAGACACGCCATTTGGTCAGAACAGAAGTCCGTATTGAGGGGAGTGACGTTTTCCCGTCCGTGAATCACTGTAGATGTGTGAGCAACAGAGAGACAATCTGTCAACAGGCGTCAGAACTGGTGCGTGTGTGTGCTTCCTGCTCAGACTCACCACCAACTATTCAGGATGCTCACAGTACCCAGTTGTCATAGTGACGGGGGGGAAGCGAGAGGAGCCCGCTCATTGCGCCACCTGATTGTGAGCGTGTGTGTGCGAGAGAAAGGGAGAGGGAGAGAGAAAGGGCTGGAAAGCAGAGACAGAGGGTTGCGCAGGAGCGATGGAGAGACAGGCTTTTTGCTGTGATCAGTGTTTTCATCAGTAGTCTCGTTCTTCAGCCGCTTTGTCGTGGGGATTGCAGACATTTTGCCGCTCGTGCTCCCTCACTCTCTCTCACACACAAACTTGGATTCTCTGATTGCTCGTATACACACACTCAAACCTGAGTGCTCACACACACACACACACACACAGCGGTCGCTGTGCTAGTATGGGAAGATGCTGCTGCTGCGGTGTGACATGTGTGTCAGGTGTGTATGAGATGGGGATCCACGTGTGCTGATTCCCATGCACTCCTTGACACACTTTGACTCGATGCCTGCTGGTGCCTCTGACAGGCTGAGGGACACACAGCACGCCTGGCCAGGGGCCCTTCGTGCCATGGTAAATACCTCTGCTAACAAACTTAGCCTTTAGTTAGCCTCCTGGAGCTAACCTGTATAGTCTCATAGAGGCAGGAGTAGACAAGTGGTATACAACACTGTGTTTGTTGTCGAAGCATGTGAAGTTTTGTTGCAAGATGCTTCCCAGTTTGAGTGAGTGTGTGTGTTGATGGTGTTTGCTAGTTTGTGATTCTGACTTGTAGTTTCTTTCCGGAGTGAGGAGACAAAGATGTATGCCTTTGCAGCTCTTAAAAGGAAGGGAAGTGTTTGTTTTTTTTAGAGAGTACGGTGCGTTACCTGAATGCAGACCTTTCCTCCTTGATTAAGCTGGAGTGTGTGAGTGCTCCTCTTCCCCTGCAGTCTGTCTGTGCATGTGTTTTGGAGAGTGTGTGTGCGTGTTTTGATGCTGCTCTCTGGCTCTGCCTCCCCTCTTCTCCTCCTGCTGGCTGTGTTCCCTCAGGCAGTGACTCTGCGTAAGCAAGAAGTGCGTGTGTATGTGTGTGTGTGTGTGTGTGTGTGTGTGTGTGATCTGCATTATCACAGTGTTTTACACAGACAGCGAGCAAAGCGTCACAGTAACCTTAGGACGTAATTAGCAGGAGAGACACAAAGTCAAACAGTGAAGCGGAGACAGACTGTGACAAAAAGATCATCAGTGAAAAGTACAAGATGAAGTGTGTCACGAACTGGCTGCTGGTTTGTGGCGTTACAGCATCGCCGTATTACCGTTCTCGTCCCTGTTACATTTAGAAACAGTTGAGAAAGAATGTGCAGAGAAGTGCTGAGTCGTGAGGTGACAGTTTTGTTTGTCTCAGTTTTCAGGCAATATGACAGTCTCCTCACCGCCACCTCCTCTCTCCACCTCTCGCGGTGGTTCTCTGTGTTTGTGTCGTCTTTGCGATCTCTCTGTCACAGGTCGTCTCTCTCTTCCTCTCCATCTCTGTCTTTCCCTCCCTGTCAGTCTGTGAGCAGAGTGAAGCAGCAGCAATTTGTGCTCCCTGCTCAAGGCACTCGGTAATCACTCTGCTCCCAGCTGCTCCAGGTCTTCTTTTTCTTTTTTTTTCGTCTCCCCTTGCAGAGAAAAAAGTTACCTCTCTATATTTCATAGAAAATGGTAGAACTATGGAAATTTGGAGGTGGTGGTATGAACTTAATGCTGGCAAAAACCCAGACGCATTATGTGTCTTCTTTGCATCTTTGTCTGCATTTGCTCTTGGTGGTGTGAGCAGGCAGTTTCCCTAATTGATTACTGTCCTTGTTAATGATGAATAATTGATTAGATATTTAAAGGTTATAGAATACAAAATGCTTTAAGCTAATTACATTGGTTGTTGGATTAGAAAAACAAAGCCAAACAAAAAACTCAAATGAATAAAGCCTGAGTAAATGCTTTATTTATAGATTTAAATGATCTTAAATGTCAAAAAGACCGAAGTAGGGCTGCAACTAGCAATCTGCTGATTGTTTTGGTCTTTTTAAGAGTCGCATTGTGTGTAAGCCCAAGATACTTTCTTGAAATTTCTTGTTTTATTTATCAATCTGAAATACATTTAGTCTGCCATCATAGAGGCACTGATGCGGGAACGCTGTGCCAGATGATTGTGGTGAAGAGGGAGCTGAGCCGGAAGGCAAAGCTTTCGATTACTGGGCCATCTATGTCCCAACCTTCACCTATGGTCATGAGCTTTAGGTAGTGACCGAAAGAACGCGAAATGAGTTTCCTACGTGGGGTGGCTGGGAGATAGGGTAGGGTAGATAGAGATAGGGTAAGGAGCTCGGACATCCGCAGGGAGCTCGGAGTAGAACCGCTGCTCCTTCGCGTTGAAAGGGGTCAGTTGAGATGGTTTGGGCATCTGATCAGGATGCCTCCTGGACGCCTCCTGTTGGAGGTATTCCGGGCACGTCCCACTGGTAGGAGGCCCCGGGGCAGACCCAGAACACGCTGGAGGGATTGCCTATCTGATCTGGCCTGGGAATGCCTTGGGGTCCCCCAGGAGGAGCTGGAAAGCGTTGCTGGGGAGAGGGGCGTCTGGAGTACTTTGCTTGGCCTGCTGCCCCTGTGACCTGCGAAAGTGGATGGATGGATTATAGAAGAAAAAGAACAGCAAAAAATCTTTACAATTGAAAACATTGATTGATTTGTACAAAACAAAACACCTGAAATAAAAAAAAAAAGACTTTGAACGGTTGGGAGAGGTGTATCGCTAAAAGGTTAATGCAACTATGTAGCATCAGCAAATAAATTATGGCTTACAGTTATGACATACCGTCATTGCATAGGCAAGTGCAAGCTCTCTTTGATGTTTCTGAAAGGCTTTAATGCACACAGGGCTGTTACCAGAACTCTTCCAAGAGCACATAGCTGTAATATTAGTTCTTTAAAACTCTCTGTTTTTATTTTCTGTTGTGCTCTCCATTATTACACATCCATTGTTTTCCTTCATTTTCTTCGTCTGCAGTGGTATAATGACACCTGACTGGACAACTAGCGCCACCCACTAAGGGTTGGAAATGAGCACCAGCCAAATGTTGGTAAATATGCAAGTGGCTAATAGATTTGCTTCACTCACTAGCCAAAAAAATCTATTGAGTGGTTGGTGGATTATGGAATCCACTGACCACAGAGGCAGGTGACAAAAATAAAGTTCATTTCCAACCCTGCACCTACTGCTTATCTTGATGAATCAACTCCCAATAGTTGCACAACAGTACTGGATAGAAAAGCACATAAATTCTGTAATTGACCAACTTAACACCAACCACTGACGAATGGTTTCAGCTCTAGACTTACTATAATTATATTAATGATTATAAGAGGTGTTTATGGATGGCATGAAGCCTGACTAAGGTAAAGACCTCTGCCTACAAATTGACCCTTCGCTAAGTCCCGCCCCTGTACGCAGACTGGCCAATCATAACGTAGCATCGAGCTGGCTCAGACCAGGGTCTGATAACAACACAGCTGTGCTCCATTGACTCTAATGCAGTCGTTTCAGATTTCCTTCATTTCAGGCTGGTTTTGTGGATTTGGAGCTAAATGTTGTGCCTGGGGCATGTCGTGTATTAATGATACTCGTTACCTGGAGAGGCTGGAAAAAGATATACGTTTCTTCCCTGTTCCAAAACCAAAATCAGACCCTGAAAAGTGTAGGGTTAGCTAGCTAGCTACTGAAGATATAGCCTACTGAATGTATACACACGCTGCTTTTGCTTTGTAATGATTACAACAGTGAAACAAAGACCGACCCTGCTGTACAGGAACCACAGCTGGTTCAGTATCAGCAAAGTTTCCCTTTATATTCATTGTCTTCTGTGTCGATCAGCAGTGATGTGGTGGTTCACTTTTACACTGTGATCTGTAGCCTATAGTTGGGCTTTAGCTTCTAACTATCTTTGTCTTTTTAACCTGTTGTTGCTGCTGAGTCAGTTTGACATCCTGGATATATCCTTCAAACACAGACTGTAGACCCCTCTGTCTGCTTCTCTCTGGAATCACTGTTTCATTTTTCCACAAATATGATAATATGTCTTCAGGGAGTGCAGTTAGTTACAGTGTGGGCTCCATGCTTACTCTGACAGCTTGTTGGACCATCACAAAGGGGCGGGGACTTAGCGAAAGGTCAATTCCTACATTGAGTAGAACAATGAAACAGGCTGTTCTGTCTACTGACAACAGTCTTGCTGCTTTTTCTGAATAATGTGAGGATATCTTGTTAAGTGTTTGTAACTCCTTGTTAACATTGACTACTAAACTCATCAGTCATCAATTAATCATGAACATTCAATAATTCATTCATTATCCGTAACTGTTTATCCTGTTTAGGGTTGTAGGGGGGCTGGAGCCTATCCCAGTTTGCATTAGGCAAGAGGCAGGGTACACCTTGTACAGGTCGACAGACTATCACAGGGCACCGTGCCACCCTAATCATGAACATTCCTACTACTAACTGTAGTGACCACAGTTGATTTGAAAATCGATCAACATTCGTCTCGTGATTAAACCAAGACGAAAACTTGTTATAAACCCAGCTTGCTCATGTGATGGAGCAGCAGAGACCGTTAGAGCCCCCAACAGACACATCACCCAGCTGCCTGCCTTCCTTCATCTTTACATCCTTTCCCTCTCTGGTTGTGTTTATTTCTGTTGGTGTGGTGTTCCTGTACTGCAGTGTGAGAGTGCCACCTCTTGCTACTTGCCTGTCGGGAGTCCCTTTGAGACACCTTTGTTTATTTCTGACTACACAGCAGCAATGCAGTGAACCAGCTAACAAATGAAATTGTTACTGTACCAAAAAATACGGTGGTGAATAATGCTGCTGCCAACCCAATCCCCACTGTGCTATTAGACACACTAATGCACTCAAATAAAGGAATAAACACACAGTGCCAGCAGGTGCACACAGACACACACCAGTCATTGTTTGTTCTGCACAGATACTTTTTAGAAATACACAAATCAGACAGTAGATGCTGGCTACCTTTGCATAAACTATTATCTCATTGCCCTTGTCCCGCAGCACTTTCACACATTAACAAGACGACAGTGGTTTTATTGTGTACTTATGCTAATGTGTTAATCAAGTGTACAATCAATAATTCATCACCTGCAGAGTGTTCAGCAGTCGAAACAATCGTCAGCCAGAGGCAGCCCGTCTCCCCTTTGATGTCCGTATTCCTTGTTGTTCATTATCTGAGAGGAGGAGAGTACCTGGCTGAGCCGTCTTCTCTCTGCATGTTCAGGCCTGCAGATATCAATATTTGATGCCTTTCGCTTCATACCATCACAGCCAGATGTCCAGACAACGTGCACTCAGGACTAGGACACGTCCACTGTACTTTCTCTGAGGTTTACACAAACCTGTTGTGTTATCTGACCTGATAAAGAATCCACGTGACGTTAGAAAGAGTGTGTTCAGTGGGGTTTGTCAGCCTGTCTTCATGTGATCGTTTGTGAGGTATATGAATAACAGATGCTTTCAGATCTTGTTTGTCTTGCCTGAAGCTACCGTAGTAGTTGCATCTATTTTTCCACACAAAGGAGAGCAGTTATGCTTATTTTCAGGTTCATACTTGTATTTGGGGTTGCTACTAGAACGTGTTTACATGCTTTAATGTTAAAAAAACCTTTACTTTCCTCATACTGTCTATACTGGAACGTCTAAAACACTCCATTCTAGCGCCTGTCTTTTCAAGACCACCTCCCAAAAAAGCCCAGTCTGCTGTGATTGGTCAGCATTTCAGGGTCTTCTGCATCTGCACTCTTGGCTGCCAACTTGGCATCTCTTTAACAAAACCCAAAACACACTCTTATTGCAGGTGTGAGAATGACTGTAACGGGGTATAGTGGTACTTTCTACTGTGAAAGATCACCAGTGAAAGCAGTTTCAGTCAGTGTAACTTTTAATAGCCCAACGCCCATTAATCAGCAACTAATTACGTCAGTTTTTAAGAACAAATATACATTAAATGAAGTGAGGTAGA
Source organism: Cephalopholis sonnerati (assembly GCA_019142605.1). Lineage (NCBI taxonomy): Eukaryota > Metazoa > Chordata > Actinopteri > Perciformes > Serranidae > Cephalopholis > Cephalopholis sonnerati. The sequence continues at coordinate 24,556,661 of JAGQAX010000016.1, forward strand.
AGAGGCCTTACCTTTTAGTATTAGCGCTGCATTTCAGAGCGCTATACAGGTGGGGAAATTACAATGTTGTGCGATGTAAATTGCATTTTATTTTCTGTTGGCTTTGAAGACAGATAGCTAGCTAGCCACGCTATCATGTGAAAATATTACCAGCCTCTTATCCCCACTGGTTAGCTATCCTTGGCCGCTCTACACCGCTCACCACTTGGGTACGGTGGGAGCTAGCTAGCGGCACATCTCATACGGTGATTACTGTTGGTAACGCCATCTCACTACTGGGAAACTGTGGAAGCATGGCGGCCACCCTCTGGTCCACCCCCAGGTCATCCCAGTTAATAAGTGGCTTCATTTTGAGCCACAAAACCCCTTTAGCACTGCTAAAAATGTTAGCACCACTAGCTGTGCTGACACTGCTAACGGTGCTAACATTGATAACACAGTTAAAACTGAGTCGCTTATTCACCCTGGCAACATGGGGGGGGGACTGGAGGGTGGGTGCAGTGTATCCAGAGCAATGCTCTTGGGTCTGGATGGTAGCGCGACTAACTTCCACCAGAACCGGTGGTACACGGCACAATACCCTGAGGAGTAGCAAAATTAACCCATAAACCAACATTCGTAACCAGTCAAAAATGTTATCGGTGGGTAATTGATTAACCGTTAGCTGTTGACATCCTTACTTCTAAACCATAATCTTTACAAACGGGCATGTTTCAGCGGGACTTCAATCCAAAATCGGAGAGAAATAAGCAGGATCAGCAGCCAAGATTAGACATTTTCCTGTTATTAGCATGTAGCTACATGTAGCAGTGAAGGCTATGTAATGTAAACATGTGCCTAATGCTATGCTATCTGATGCCATCTTATAGCCAAAGTGTAAAAACAAACAGTATTCAGAGCGGTCTGAGGCCTGAGGTTTTTGCTCACTGTGATTACTTCATTTGTTTACCTTATTATTTGAAACTTTGACCATGTAAGGATTTGACAGAAAATAAGGAAAAACATTAGGACCTCTTTCAAGAGTAGACCACCTGCTTATTTATATTTTAACCACCTTTTTCCTCTCCCCCTCTGTGTCCCACTCTCTGCGCGTGTCCCTCTAACAATCAGGTCTCTCCTCTTGCTTTTACAGGAAGAATGCAAGCAGATCATGGCACGCCAGAAATCTAACAGCCAGTCGGACTCACACGATGATGAGGTTTCTCCCCCACCGCCCAACCCTGTTGTCAAGGCCCGGCGCCGCAGGGGAGGGGTCAGCGCCGAGGTCTACACTGAAGAGGACGCTGTCAGCTACGTACGCAAGGTCAGCATTGGAAGATGGATGCAATACACAAACATCTACGTATAGACACGTACTGACACACACAGTATATACCCAACGTGTTTACATAAACTCATCAACGTGCTTGCACACAGATACATGCAGTCAATACATACAGTACATATAAAATAACAGATTATTGCTCATGTATTTGCACAGTTAAAACATCAGAGTAACAAACATTGAATAAAAAATAACTTAATAAGTGCATGAGTGACAGGGGGCTTATTCAAGGCTCTCCCGGGGATGAGAAATTCAAAATACAGTCAAAAACATCAAGCAGACATCGAGGTTAATTGTTGTTTATTTGTCAGATACAAAGCTGCCGTTCTGTTGACGCCCACTTAAGAGCACGAATGTAAACACATTCATCGAAACATCGTGACAGTGGGAGATCAGCTGTGTAAATTTATGACAGCAGTTAATGAACAGACTTGTACACTTCAGCGAATATATTTCCAGCAAAATACACAGTTTGTAACTCAGCTGCTGAACTGATGTTCAACACAGATGCAATTATAGACTTTCTAGACTAGGTTTTTGCAGATAGTTGGCATCTTTATCATTAAAATTAAGGATGTGCTGAAAAGAGAAACTGATTTTATTTATGCTAGGCATATTTTTTTTGCTCTAAATGAGCTAAAAAACACAACCACATTGACCCACACGTCAGGACACCTTCATTTAAGCCCGTTTCCACCGAGCAGTACGGTTCAGTTCAGTTCGGTGCACTTTTTTACTGTTACCACTGTGAAAAGTTGTGGATGGTACCAATGGAACCGTTCTGTACCGTCCCCATTTTTGGTCCCCCCTCTGTTGGGATATCTAGCACACAGATCTGGTACTAAAAGGTGGAGCTGTGAACACTGCAGTCCGTTGATTGGTCAGTGGAGGACGGTCACTCTGCTCAGGGCTGAGTTGTGACTGGTTTTGAGGCTCATGTAACCACTGTTCATACTGTGGAGAGTTTTATTAGACTGTAACTATAAAATGAAAGGATGTTTTGCTGCCTCTTGTTGAAGCTGGGGTCAGAGAAGAAGTAATTTTATTCAGTGGACCGACTGCTGGCGACTTTTAAGGTGGAACGTTATCTTTTAATGTTACTTAATGCATGAGCTGACAACGTGAATTAGTCAACACACCTTAAATTTCACTGTGACAGCTTTGACCATCACTTTAGTTCTTATATGACATACACTTTTAGTAATGAGTAGATCTTCAAGGGTTTATATATACTAATTACGACTGGGTTATGTGAAAGGAATATATTCTAATTCTCACTCGGAGAAAAAAAAAGTGTCGTGGAGCATTGTTCCTGTGGACTCCAGCAACACTAAACCCCTGATTGTAGAAGGGGCCTTAGAAGGACTAAATGCTCTAACCTGCTACTTTTAAATATCCCATGGAGAGAGACTCTCACTGCAGCCTGTTCAGTTTTGTTCTGAAAATGTCAGCGTGCAGCCTCGTTCTGTGGACGATAAACAAGGTGCAGACTTCTCTGGAAGTGTTTGGTGGAAACGGGGCTTTCCATGCAAACAAGACATTAAGTTATTCAGAAAAATCAGGTTATGTAGGAAATAATCTGTAGAAACTGATTTATTTAGACTTCTAGAGGCTACTTTGTTCCAGTTTTAGTCTTTGAATTTAATTATTTTGAATAGGAGGATGCATCGCTCATTGTAATCAGATATACTGGCTTCCTCCTGGAGTGCTTTCCTTATCTTAATTCTTTGTCATGCACACTGTACATGCTAATTAAGAAATAGGGTTATTGTAGAAAGCTGTGCGTATGAGTACACTGCGGGACTTCATGTTCTCTCATTCTGGACAGCAAGGCGGCTTTTAGAGTTATCTTGCATCTTGCCAACTGTCATGTGTCCATCCAGAATTTAATGGAGCTATTGGAAAATGTGCTCCTTTGCCAGACACTGTAACTCACCTTGACACATGCAGACACGCACACACTCTTGTAAACTGTACATACATACACACCTTAGTCATTGTATCATTGCCTTGCTTGTTCATTCGTAATTAACTTGACATGCCATTAATTGCTGGGTAATGACAAAAGTGCATGAACCCCCGTCACCACGCTGTAATCGCATGGCCACTGGAGCATGCAGTATGTGTGTGTGTGTGTGTCAGGTGTGTGCACACACCCACATGCATTTGTGTTTGTGGCTCTGAGGTCTTTAACAGACGCTGCAGTTATGTATTGTGGCAACAAGCCTGCTTCAATCTCCAGCCTCATTTTCTTCTGTGTCCTTCACTATCTCACGGACTGTCACACACACACACACACACACACACACACACACACACACACACACACACACACACAAACACATATGCGCCAACATGCACATATCACGACTCACACAGCCACGTCAGCTGCATGTGAAAAAAAGAGATGAATTGTTACTCAACACAACAGACCATAAGAGAAAAGTGAATTAAAATTGAATTAGAAGATGAAAGCACATTATTGCTTCAGTATGAGAGAGCATTTCATCTGGCCATTGATGTACACTGACATAACACACACACACACACACACACATACACACACACACACACACACACACACATACACACACACACACACACACACACACACACACACACACACACACACACACACACACATACAATCTATGTGCCAACATCTTCCTACATCATCAATTCCATTAATGATTCCACTGTGAAAATCAGCAGCTGCTAAACAGAACACAATCAATTAGCTAACCCTGCTCATCTGATTAAAAAGAGCTTTGCTGTAAAGCACCATGAGTCTTAACAAATTGTGAGGCCTGGTGGCCCGGAGATCACATTAACAGAATGAATTGCACGGCTGGCATCAGATTGATGGGAACCAGTGTAGACACCGTCTTGATGAGGCGGGAACAAAATGGGCATTGAGTCAGATGTTTCCTCCGACTTTAAAGGCTTGTGGCATCAGATGAGGAACTCTGGGATTTCTTTGGGATTTGGCATGTACCATCGCTAACATCAGACTGTATGTAATACTGTTTAAGAAAAATAGCTTGGATGTTGCAGATGGAGGGAGCTACCATTCCACTTTAATGTTATATTTAACTACTGAGTACACATGTAATATAAGAACAGAATTTGATTGGCTGCTTGGAGGTGTAGCCGGTGAATTATTAGAAATCCATCTTTTCCCATGAGGCTTTACCTCAACTTTCTTTCTCCAAGTAACCCTTGCTAAGTCCCGCCCCCCAGTGTTTATTTTGACAGCTATTTTAGATTTAGGCTTATGGAGGATTTATACTTCAGCGTCAAATCAAAGCTGTACCTACAGTACCTTACGCCATATCCTACCCTGTAGCCTGACGTGCACCTCCCCAGAAATGTAATAATTTAATTTAATTTAATTTAATTTAATTTAAATAAATACATTTATTAAATTAATTAAATTAATTAAATTTCTGGGGAGGTGCACGTCAGGCTACAGTGTTGGACATGGCGTAAGGTACAGTATAGGCCCTACATCGACAACTATACTGTAGGTACGGAGTCGATTTGACACATAAATCCTGCAGAAGCCTAAATCTGAAATGTAACTACATGTAGCAGCGACGCAGACCTCTATTTTTGTAAGCTGAAACCATTTCCCTCAGTGGAAAAGAAGCTTTTATTTACTTTAACTTACTTTAACAGATAAGAAACAATAAATTGTGAAGACAATCAAGTAAAAATAGCATTTTAAATCTTGTGTGTGATTCATCCTTCATAGATTTATCCTGGCTTCATATGGGCAGAGGAAATCTCTGCTCGCCGCTAGGCTAATTTATACAATTAAAAATGCCATAGGCTTGTGCTAATAACGTTAGCATCTTATATTTGCTTGGAAAACTTGTTCAGCATAAGACAGTTGTTTTGTCAGTGAACCTTGTGAGTTGTAATGGAGCTGAATTTTCAACGTTACCTTTGTTAAATGTTGCTGTTGTCCCTGGCTTAATACGAGTAGAGGAAAAAGTACGCTAGTCACTAGGCTAATTTATACAATGTAAAATGCCATAGGCTTGTGCTAAAAACATTAGCATGTTGTATTTGTGGGGGAAATGTGTCAAGCAAAAGACAAATGCTTTGTCTGTGAATGCTGCGAGTTATAGTGAAGCTGATTTGTGTATTTCTATCTGAAATTGTCTCTATTAAGCCATGTCTAATGTGTGTTTTGGGTGTGATTTGAATCAACTAAACTTTACAGCGCTTCACAGAAACCTCCGCCTCCACCTATTGTTTTGGAGGTGTAACTGCAGAGCGACACAGACACACCACACACAAGTATAAATGCTCACAATGGCGCAGGGTCTGCAGCACAACTATAAATTCCCCTTTAGTCTTGAGGCAAAAATGTTTATTAGTTTTAGTCACATTGTAGTCATTTTTACCCTTCATAGTTTTAGTCTAGCTCACACTTACAAACTTTTATGTCTTTTTGACAGGTTCAAGGGGAGATTTACGAGCACACGCTTACCGATCATCATTTGTAAAGCTCAACATCTCTCTATTTATGGTCTGAAAAACTTTGACACCACAGATAACTAATCTGAGACAACTAGGCATAATGCCCAATGGGGTATCCATTATCACTTTTTATTGGCTGATGTGGAGGTGTGAACCATTGCCTCCGCATACTAGGGAGTGGTTTAGCGAAGGATCACTTTGCTAGAACAGAAACATGAGTCTGACACGTTGCTTTAAAAAGGACAGTGATTCAAAAGCAGTTAACAAGCTGAGTGCCCTGACATGTAATGACCCCCTGGGTGACAGTGCAGGAGCTGGATCTCGTGGAGGGTGACCAGCCTCTTTCCCTCGCTGTCCACTGAGTCACCAGGCTGGAGGACGGCAGATAGATAAACTTTTGGTGCTTTTTTCTTCCCAATTGATGTGGTTGTGTGCGTATTTGTGTGTGCGTTGTGCACACTGCTGCATGGTCGTCTTCATGTGGAGACATCTGTTGCCTTAACGTAATTACAGCCTACCCCCTCCTCTCCCTCACCACCAGAGACAAAACACGTGCATACACATACACTCTCTTTTACTCTATAGTGAGAATGGTTTTCGTCTTCTCGCCCTTTCTTACTTTTGTCTCTCTCACCCTATGTTAAAAGAAGCATAAGTTTTTCTTCGGGGATGCGTCTTTATAAATACAGGCTTCTGTGGCTTTGTTGTGGCTACAGACTTTGCCATTCCCTTTCCATACACACACACACACACACACACACACACACACACATATGCACACACACACCACAGAGTCTGGGACATGAAAATGCATGTTTTATGAATGAGTTCAGGCCTCTTGTGAATTTTTAAGGGCTGTGTGACATTTTGAGTGTAATCCCTGAACAGATGGGCTTTCCCAAAAATACACAGACACACGTGTGGGATGTCCCTTTCAGAGTTTGCCAAAATGCTGCTCTTTAATTACCCAGTTTAGTCTGCGTTTGAAGTCAGGCCTATTATGTGTTTGTGCTGGACTGTCTCATGTGTCCACCTGCAGTATACGTTACTGTAATGGATATTGCTGCTTTGTCCACACAGGTGATCCCAAAGGACTACAAGACCATGACGGCTTTAGCCAAGGCCATCTCCAAGAATGTGCTCTTCGCTCACCTGGACGATAATGAAAGAAGGTACCAAATGTTTGTTATGACCCCACTGTGTTCTTTAGTAGGTCTGCACAGCATCCAGTTGCATGCCAGCAATCCAAATGTGTGTGTGGAATATGAGTGTGTGTAAGCTGATAAAATCATGAACAGGCCATTGTTTCAGCTGAGTGTATTGCCCTTGTGGCCACTGTGTGCCAGTGTTGCCTGCTTTGGGAGCATCTCGAGTCTGCAGAGACATATGGATGGATGTAGCAGAAGAGGAGGTATGCAGTGAAGGGTGGGTAAGGGGGCAACTGGATGTGTGTGTGTGTTGTGCTGTTCGTTGTTATGGTGAGCTGTCTGTATGTCCATATCATGTTGTGTATTCAGATATGGGCGGTGGTGTTCAGATACATTGCTCAGAAATCAACGATTCTCCATAGTTGTCTCAGAAAGAGAGGGATGCCAATTTTGCTCTATTCCTCTTTTTCTTCCCATCTGCTCCTATTCATTGTTCTTTCGCATTCCTCCTCTCTTCTACCATCCTCTCTCCATCCCTCCATCTGTCCCAGATCTCCAGTGATGCCTGGGTCTGGCTCCGACAGTGAAGGGGGTGTTGTGGGAAAGGCTCTCAGGTGGCTGGCGGTCCCGCCCGCCAGCCGGAATAGTGTTTCATTGGCGGGGAGAATCCATTATGCCCCATGGAGAGGAAAACACCGGAGCTTTCCTGTTGGCTAAAGCCTCCACGGACCAAACCCAAAACACACTCTTTCCAGTCTTTCGTCAGCTGACAATTTACCGTGCTTCCTTGGCACAGGCACGCAGGCCTCTGATTGCACGTCAGTGCTTCTGAAGCAGCCCCGAGCAGAGTGCAGCATGTGATAGATCCGGACAGTCTGAGAGACCATGTACTTGGGTGGCTGATGTGGCAGATTAGAGTTACACCACAAAAATATGTGGCAGTAGACCATAAACCATCAGGTTTTAATGTGTCCAAGGCCTCTTGGCATGCCAAGCTATGTAATGGCGTCGTCGTCGGCCCATGAAACCATGCATGATGTAGAATTTATTTGACTGGCTGTCATGTTTGCTGTCTCGCTACACACAGCTAGCATCAGCCATTAATGCTGTGCACACAGGAATTCGTTGTTGTGTCATTTGTGGGTGAGCATGCAGCTAGCAGCGCTGAAGACTCGTAGCTCGTGAAAACCTTGTCCGATTTGATAGATTCTACAGTGACATGGCAGTTAGTTGGCTTCGCCTCTGCTTAGCTTTCTAATCGTCTCCCTCACTCTCTTCTGTTCTTCCTCACTCTTCACTCTGGGCTGATGATGCCCGACGGCCTGCTGGCTGGCTGGCTGGTGGCTTGGTCACATTGCGGTGATGTTGCGGCTGTCGCGCCTGGAGCCCCTAACAACAGAAGTGTATTGATGTATGGCCAATGTGGTCCTCCAGCATTAATGAAAACCTGCACCCAGCCATCAGCAGGCCTGTGCACAGGGTTTTGGTTGCTGCAGAGTACACTACACGCTCTCGTTAGTAAAGGTTCGGCACAAAACTTTGCCCGAGAAGGTGCGTCTGTGACTATAGCTCATCCACAGTGATGTACAGTATCACTCCAGCAGTTACTACAGGCAACAAAACAGAAACTGAAGCCAGTCCCAGCTGCAGAGTAATCATTTTCTCCTGTTGATGCCTTCTGTCATGGCATTGATGAAGTCACAGTATGAAGTACATTGGCTTCTTTAGATGTGCCAGAGCTGTCAAGGACTGACGTACATTAGCAGATGGAGTCTGACTGCACAGTCCTCTGTCTCTGTGTCTCTCACTCCCGCTCTGTTTCTCGCTCCTCCCTTGTTTTGCAAACAGCTGGCCATTTGGGCTATCAGATGTTCGTGCACATGTGGTCTCATTGGGTGAGAAGGTAGTGACAGTTGGACATTGCTGGCTCCTGGTATGGGCCTGTACTTGACATCAGGGGGATGGGTCGGCGCATGTCGTCATAGGATGGGAGATCATGCAAAGTTTTTTACTCCTGACTGCTGGATGGCATGGGCAAACATATATTTTTTGTACTTTGTTGTATGTGAGACGGAAAAAGAAAGAAAAACAGAGGGCCAATAGCTGTCTGTGTCAAGGAAATATCTTGTGTGATTAGTCACTCAGCAGTTATGTAAGCTGAACACCACACGGTTTGTTCCCCCATTAGCACTATATTATGCTATCATCCCCTTCAGTAATGAGCAAGATCGAAAACAATGGAGCCCTCTCTGTTTCTCTGCTCTCTCCAGTGCTCTCTTTTTCCTCTCATCACTTTTTTTTCTGCGTAGCTCTCTCTTTTTTCTTGTTGTCTTATTCACTCTTACCCCCTCTTAAGTTACTTATCTGTCTTTCTAGGAATCCAGGGACACTGTGCTGCATTTTTACTGCTGCTTTTTCTTCCGCTTTAAATGTTCTTTTTCCATTTTCAGATTGTTTTTGCTGCTTCAGATCTCATATATTTTGCTGTGCTTTTACACATCTGTGTGCGTTTGAATTTTACAGCACAATCCAGTAGGACTGCCCCTGACTAAGAGTATTCCTAGTCGACCAGTAGTCGTCATTTAGGGCCATTAGTCGACTAGTCGCCCACATGTTTATGATATTAATTTAATGATTAAATGATATATTTTGGGCGGGGCAACACAATGGTTTGAGTTGAAGGTGTGAGAAAGAATAGTATCAGTAACATTGTTAACACTGTGCTACGTTACAGAGAAATACAAAACCGTACTAATGAACCTTCATTAATATAGGCCTATATTTTATCTACAAGTGCACGTCACACACTGAGCGAGCCGCCTGTTAATGACGCTGTGGGCTAATGGGCATGTAGCTACTTCCATGTTTCAGATGATACGTCATGTTTGTAGTCGACCAATGAAGATGAGTTTACATATCACCTTGGGTTGGTCCTTCACCTTCTCAAAATGATCCCACACTTTGGATTTCCTGCCCGACATGTTATTAACTAGCCTGTGGAATAACCGCAGGTACCAGCCCTGGAATTTTGTGGGCCGTACACATGCTGTGTCTTTAACTACCTGGAAAATGTGAGGTCGGGCGCTGGGTGCTACTCTTGTGCTTTTTTGCGCCAGCTTTCAGGTTGCGTCTGAGGTTGCTAAGCAACCCTAACAAGCATCATATAGCCTATTTACCTGAGTGCAGAGCTGATCTTCTTCCAGGCGCTGTTTATAAGTGTGTAGGCCTATCGTCTGTGGGACAGATGTAAAGCTCTGGGTAGCCCTGCACTAACATGATCAACCTTTCCTTGTTTATCAGACTGAATATTTACAGAGGAAGGGAAAGATATCTGTCGGCTGTGATTGGTTCGTAACATGACTCCTGTCTGACTGCTGAGCGTGGCTTCTTCCTGTGTCTGTCCTTTCAAATGAAGTTCCCACATAGCCCAGTCGTACAGGTTTTGATTTATTTTGACAAGGTGCAGCTCCTCATAGAGTTTTAAGTTGTTGTTTTTCTCTGTGACTAAGCAATCAATGAAATCTTGCCGACTAATGACCTTTCTTGAGTCTTGAACACTAGGACACCATGAAGTACACGTTTTAATTTTCAACTTTGTTGTTAGTATGCCAATACTACACATTCTAAAATGGTATTCAATACTGGACTTCAAGTGTTGACTGTGTGTTTACTTGTCCCTGTCCTCACAGCTCTGGAGAATAGACCCATCACACGTGTCCTTTTTGCCTGATCAACACATACTGTATCTGTCAAAATGGATGTGCTTATAGTAGACAATCAACCAATTTTCCTATGTCATCAGAGATTCCAATAACAAACACCCACATGCTTTATATATGTGTATATAGAATATACATGACTTTCCAAAGGAAATCTTTCAGCAGTGAAGCTGCCCTATTAGTCTTGTGTTGGGGCTGAGATGACTGAGTGTATAATTACAGGATAGAGCCAGGCTGAGAAAAATGATCCAGGAGGGCATCTCAGGACAAGCAGGATATTACTTAAACTAAAACAGAGCCAGCCAGTGGTCTGCACTTTGATCATATCCTGTTTTGTGAATGTTTGCTGTCCCAGATTCCATTGTCAGCAATGTAAAGATGTCAGGGTTTATGAGCGCATTCTGGAGACAGAAGGAAAACAAAGAATATCGAGGGGAATTTAGAGCAAGAGGCAAGAGGAGAGGCATTTGTCATTTGCCCTCCAGGCATTTGTCAAACACATAACACGTGTTACCTTGGATTTGTGGAGAAAACTATGCTTTCTTTGTGTGGCTCTATGAAGAACGGAGAGTACAACAAAGGCGAACATCCTTCATGAACTGAAGTAAACGTGGGCTGCGTTTAGAACTACAAAACTAAATATTTTTACAAACTCTCACAAAACTCGTACAGCATAATCCAAGTCGTACCCTGTGTGTGAGACTGTTTGTACTGACGTGATGTCTTAGCAAAAGTGCATGCATTTGGGAAGCACTAAGAATATGTAAATTGATGTTTTGTTTTAGTTTTGCTATGTTAAAAGTGGTCCAAGTTTTCTTCATGAATTCATAAAAACGGCCATTTTGCGGGTGGAATTCTTCAAGCGCCGTTCCACCTGAGCTGAGGTCAAGGTGAGAGACAGGGGAGGAAAGAGGCTGAGACAAATAAAAAAAGGGAAGCAAGAGAGATGTGGCGCTGCCTTTCTTTCTGTTATTTACAATGGCCCAAGCAACCACACTCTAAATGCACACACACACATGCATAACCAGGCACACAAATACAACCATCACTACAAAGGATGACAGGGATTACATTATCATGAGAAACACACACACACACACACGCACACAAGGACATTCTCAAGCATGCATGTCAGACTGCGTTCCCAGTGAGGCTGCTCCAGCTGGGAGCGTGGAGTCTTTGATTAACACACCATTCCATATGTCAAACTTTATGGCCTTAAAGTTTCTGAGCTCAACCAGCCATGTGTGTGTGTGTGTGTGTGTGTGTGCGTGCGTGTAGCTCATCTTTCCTCAGCTGCCTGGAAGTGAAACTTTAACACGTTTCTGCCTTCCAGATTTCAACTTAACACTGTTTTTGTAATTAAAAGGCAGTTTTCCAAACACTTGGCGAGGAATAAAGAGGTCAAAGCACACACCTGTCTCGCACAATACTCAAAGACAACACACACAGAGCATTAAAGTTAGGAATTTTTACTTTCACTGAATAAAAAGGTCGTGGTTTCTTAGGAATACAAACTGCGAGGGAATGAACATATGCTGCACCATCAGGGGACAGTGTCTCCACTTGTTTATCTCTTGACCTTGGCTGGTCTGTAAACTGACATCTGAATCTCTGCCATGGTGTGGCTCCCAGCGGGCCACTGGGTGGACCCCTCTATTTGCTTCCCATTAGCTGCCATAATGACCTCATTACGATATGCCCGCACCAAGAGACAAGCACACTAGATAAGCTGGGAACAGGTGTTTGATTTCACATTGTGCTGAGCCTGCTCTGCTAACACCCAAATCAGCCTGCAACCACCTGTCTCAATACTGTAACTGTACCGTAGTTGTTATCATATCGACTGAAACTACTATCTCATCTTACCATCTGCATGTCTGATTAGTCTGTTTTGGTTTCAGCGAACTAACAGCACTTAGATGATCGTTTTCAGATTAAAGGTTTTGATAAGAAATTGATAACAGAAAGAATCAGGTCATGCTGTTTTGCACCAATTTGGATATCTGGCCTCGGCCAAATTGTCAAGTCTACAGGCCTGTGATGTGTGTACGTATGTGCGAGTGTGCATGCACACAGCCTGTTTATCCAGGTGCACTCTCTCCACCACTTCCCCTGTTTTATACCCATTGAGAATCAGTCTTTAAATGTGGTCAAGAGAGGTGCTATCGCCTATTTAAACAAACATTCTCTTAGTTCCTACTGTAATAGTGCTTCTTATCTAACTTCCTACCTAAGTGATATGAAATGAGACTCATGATAGTGGTAGACTGTGTACTGTGTGTTAATGTTAGCCTGTTTTTGTCAATTTTTTTGTTCACCTGGATTAATGACCTTCATGAACTCCGGTGCAAAGATGGAGACAAGGCAGGATGGGACGGGCGCAGGAGCAGTTCTCTGAGGACACATTAGGAAACAGGTTACCCAGGGTCATGAATTTCCGGGATAAGTCATGAAATTAGAACGGACTTTTTTAAAAAAAAGTTTTGAATATTGTTTTGGCCATTGTTAACGCTCAATGAAATTGTTCCTTGTATAACTAATTTAAAATTGAGTGCCACACTGCATGACCGATGAAATATCACTAGTATCACATGCTACACACAGACCAGACCAGCATTGTGTTATCGCCAAGGCCATGCCCCCTTTTTGGGGGAAAGAAACACACTGTCACATCAGTAGAGAAACAGGAAAATGCTAAAAAGCTGGCGTGCAGCCGGTTAACCAAGGCTTTCACACTGGGATTTCAGGCACTTAAAATATGTGTACTGTCACTGTCAGTGTGGTGAATTGCTAAACGATGCTGGTGACAGTTAGCGCTGATGGATAGCTAACGTCAGCCTCAGTGGGAGGCCGCTGCAGTATGTACATACTCTGCACAAGCATCAGACTGTCATCTCTATCAGAATCTCAGCCTGTAGATCAAACAGTTAGCTATCAGCAGGGTGGTTGTTTACAGACAACACTTAATGATAGCTTAATGATACCTGGCAAGCGATATGCGACCGTTGTTTTTGGTCATTCAACTATTTTGACGAGGGAAGACTGACAAGACATGATGGTGACCAACTGTAATTTATTAAGGTATCATGTCAGGTTCAGGCAAGGTCACAAAAGACATGTCTATAAAACAAACATTCAAGAACAAGTAACAAGAAATAGACTCTTTTAGAGCCGACATCACAATGATGTCAGTTTGTTAGACGGAGGCAAAAACACAACTCACCACCTCAGGGCTGTAGGCTACACAGGAATCTAGAAAAGTGTCGTCTTGTTGTGTTATTGGGAGCCAGAATAGAAGCAGTCATGGCTCAAAACTTTAATTTTATCACATACCAGACGCCACTGCCCGTCAACAAAAACAAAGACAGCTACGATTAAATGTGATAAGACGAAAGGACTGGACGGAGGAAATCATAAAAAATCCTTGCATGTGTGGTGCACACTTCATATCAGGTTACAGAACAAGTATTTACTGTTGTAGAATAACGTTATGTGTATTAAGGGTTATCATGTCCACCTAACCAGAAATTTGGGAGGTATGAAGAGGAATATTGGATTTCTCCGTAACGCTAACTTTTCAGCTAACGTTAGCTTTGATAGCAACACAAACTAGTGGAAACCGTTTAAGTGTCGTCCTCCTTTGTAATATTGGTCAGTGTCGGGCCGTCGATGAGCGTCTGTCACCCTAAGTTTTGTCTTGCACAGGTAGTCGGGTTCAAGTGGGTGTTTTCGTGTTGTGGTGGACATTTACCTGTTTGTACCATACGGAACAAGCTAACTCGTCGAGGTGGGCTGTGTGTCCGTTTTTTTTTACTGCTTTTAGCCGCCGAGGTGAATTTCTGTTTTAGCTAGCAACAGCGTTAGCAATGGCAACCACCGGATCCTCTAAGGGGAACGCTGGTGGCGGCAAGGGCATGGACGTTAAGTGGATGTTAACCATCTTGAATCCGCCCTGTCGGTCTTCCAGTTTCCCTTTTTCAATGACAAATACAGAATACAGACCACCACTGCCTGCTGCAGAACATACCGTGTGCTAATTGGCCATTGGCTGTAGTCTTTGTGGTGTGTTCAGGTGCAACTTTTTGGCTTAGACAAAGGCGACATGAGGCGACAGTTGGCCTTTATCACCGCTAGTTCCTTGATGTCACTTTGGGGTGTCAGGGCCTACTACTTCTTGAATATAGTCATGGAAATGGAGTAAAATATGGAAAAGTTATGGAGAAGTTTTAAAAAATTCACTGGTAAAAATGTGAGCAAACCCTGTAGAGAGGGATTAATTACAGAGGAAGAGACCTCTGGGAAATCTGTCCGAGGTGCATTTATTTTTCCCTTGACACAAACAAAACACACACAAATCAACATAAATATATGCTCATCAAGTTGTCTTCCCCTGTCCGCGTGCATTAGTCTAATGCCCTCTTACCACAAAACACTCTCCTGGGGACCGCACAGACAGGAGAAGCCCTGCTGCCTGTGTAACCACATAAATAGTCTGGCAGGCACGAGGAAACCCTGTTTATCCCATTCCTTGAGCTGCCTTGGCAGAGTTTGCAATATTCTGAAATGCCATCTGGTAACAGGAGTTGTTAAATCTTTTCAGGTCAGGACCCAGTTGTAAAATCAAGGAAATGCGGCACTTTATCTTCGCTATGTAGAGAACAGGAACCTCAAGAAAAAAAAAAGGAAGAGTTTAATACCATTTCATAAGAAGCACAATCAATACAACAGTTAAAATGTTTGCAGTTAAAATGTTATAGCAAAGGATACAAAAGGGGGAAAGGGTTGTAAAGAGGTGGTGCTTACCTCATCCTGCCTGCTTTAATCCCCTAATTAACAAGCAGAGTAATGAGTTGATGAAGTGACCGATTAGTTGACCCCTGACCCCTAAACCCTGACCTCTGCACCTTCCCAAGTCTCCCCTGTCGATGGACGGGGAACATCTTTAGTGTACTGGTACTCTTTGTCTCTGTGTGTGTGTGAGTGTGTGTGCTTGAAGAAGTGTAAAAACAACAATAAATAAATCAGTGACAGACAGAAAACTTAAATAAACAAACAGTGGCGAAGTGAAAGACACTAAAGAGAGCTCTGCCTCGTCTCGTGTTCCAGCGGAAGTTTATTTAAGGCCCGTGTGAAGGGACAAAGCAACAAAGAGGATGCAACGCGAGATAGCAAACTGTGGAGCCGTATCAGATGAACACAGCTCTCATCGTCGTATCTGATATCTCGCTCATTTGAATCAGGCTCCGTATCAATGGATGTTGAACCTGAGCTCTTTGCTCCGGTGAATGGGTTCATATTTGGAACGCAGATGAGCTGTTTCCAAATGAACTGGTAAACTGTGACAAAATGCACAGTTACAGCCACATATCTCCATCAACATCCACATGTGGACAGTGACACTTAAAGTGCTGTTACCATGAAGCCGCCCCTAGAGGGTGTTTTTGCTACACAGAGATAACACAGATATTAACTACCTCTGAGCTGTTGCTCCTACTAGTTAGACACACTGATCCTTGGGCTGGAAATAAACATATACACACAAACATGTATTCAAGATTATTGTGCGCCAACATGCCTGGACACTTGTCTGACATGACCCCCTGCAGACTGTCCATCCTGGCTGTTTATAACGCAGGGGAAACAGGATGTAGTGGCACTGAATGGATGGCTTTTTCTATCTCGTGATTTCAGAGTGACCATTGAGTCTCTGCGGTGAGGCCATTTGCGTGTCTTTTCCCGTCATTGACAGGTCTCTCTGTGTGTTCAGGTGGAAGCCAATGAGGATTGTGTTTTACGGCGGGCGATGCAATAACAGCATGAACAAATTAGCAGGTTTCTGTTGTGTGTTGTTTGTTTGTGTTTGTGTTTCCTGCCTTACGGATTCCCTCGTTGACTCTCTGTGTGTTCTCATCCCTGTTCTTCCTGAGAGCCCGGTGGTCCTCCTTTTTTCCCCCCTTTTCAGAATTCACTACTTTTCTCTCTCTTTTCCTCCCTCTCTCAGTCACGCAGGCTCATTCACATCTACATCCACACTCACATCCCGTCCCTCCCCCACATTCATGTGTAGTCTCTTCTCCCTCCGTCCCCTGCATGGCTTTGTGCTGCTGCCACAATGCCAGGGGCCAGGCGATGAGGTCACTCTCCACGGGAGTGCTGCAGGCCTGACTGAACCTCGACCATCCCCACCACCATCCGGCGCGTAGAGGACTAACAGGCCGGCAGTGTCACCTCCTCCCCCAGCGCTCTGCATCTTTCCCCTCACCTTCACGCCCTTGAAACCACACGGCACGCACACAAACATATCATTTGTAGGAAGTTCATATGCATACTTGCAAGCTAGCGCAGATAAACACACTCGTACATGCACATTAACAAGTGCACACATGTATGCACGTACACACAGTTACACACACAACTACACAGATAGCTGGAAACTTTTGTCCTCTCTCATACCCTCTGCTGTGTTTCAACCTGTCCCCTGCTGCCTCTTCCGCCCCCTGTCATCTGTCTCCATCCTTCACTCCATCCACTTCTCCATCCAATTCTTTACAAAGTAGTGAGTCATGTAGTAGTGTTAGTGTCTGGAGTCCTTTTAGAAAGTTGTATTCCCTCCAAAATGTACCCCAGAGTCTTTGCAGGACGGTTTTCCAGCTCGCTATGATTCATCCCTGCCTTTTCAGCTGCTTATACAATCAATGTGAGTGTGTGTGTGTTTGCATGTGAGGGGAGATTTGTTTTCCAGTTCATGTATATAGGTGCAGGTACTTATGTGCAAGCTGACTGATACACATACTAAAAAAAAGGGGATATAAATGTATATTTTTGTACATGTATGCATGTAGAATGCATGGCCATGTTTGTCTTGTAGTAAACAGGAAAAAGGGATTGGAACTGGCCTCTGTTTTGGATCTGAGCAGCAGTTGGATCAAATGTCGACAGTGGAAGAAGTAGTGAATCACCTCAATCTCACCTCGACCTCTCGGAACAAAACAGCCCCAAAACATGCTTCAAACCAATAGTTTGATTGCTTGAAGTGGGGTATCAGGTACTATAGTTAGTGGATAACATACTGTAGATGGCAGTCAGCATGCCACCAGTTTGGAGAAGCAGGCAGATATACTGCCACTTGAGCTAAGCAATGCACTGCTGTGGATGACAGGCAGCAGCAAAATATATTTTAGCCATCTTTGTAACTCTCGCTGTGGTATTTTTTATTGAGTGGCGCCTCTATTTTTAAAAAATATGAATTACAATAATATCTTCTACTATTTTACCTTGAATGTGCATGTCATTCTGACTTTTTTTTACCTGATGTTTCAGTCGTTAATATTCGAGGTGATAAAATAAATAAAAATCTATATTTTTAGTAAATGTATTTTAATTGTATCATAATTTTGTTTTGGTTCTACAGTGTGTTTCTGAATAGCTACATGTGTTGTCACATGGTCTGCTGGGTGACCACCATTAGTTATATATATATATGTAGGTGTGTCCTTATCTTGTTTCTGTCTGATGAAGGGCTGGTGCCCGAAACATCACATGTGGTGACACAATTAAACTTCCAAAAGGAGCAGTTTATGATGTGCGGGCCTGATTTTTTTTTTTTGTTTTTCTGTCCAGCACCTGGCAGAATACAGGAGCTGCTAGTCTATAGTTGTGGGGGTAAAAAATCGATACAGCACAGTATCGCGATATTTCACATATCGATTTGTTAGTACATAAATTATTAAAATTACAAACTCAAATTTAACTTTGGGTAG
This sequence comes from Cephalopholis sonnerati, assembly GCA_019142605.1. Lineage (NCBI taxonomy): Eukaryota > Metazoa > Chordata > Actinopteri > Perciformes > Serranidae > Cephalopholis > Cephalopholis sonnerati. The sequence goes on from JAGQAX010000016.1 coordinate 24,575,103, forward strand.
CCAACGAGAATGATTTAATCAATTGCTTTTCAGTCCACTAGACACATTTCGCTGCTGCAAAAAAATGACTGAGGTGAGAAGAAGAGTGTGAAAACTTCGTATTAGATAAAACAGATGTTGACAAAGTTTTCCTTTGGGGACATAAGTTACCGTTGAAAAAAAGGTAATAAATCGCAATATTTTTAATCACAATACTCAACATATTGCAACATATTGTAGATTGCACTAATGTATCGTAATTTAGTATCGTGATAATATCGTATCGTGGATCCTTTGCTGGTCTAGAGCTGCTGTGTGAAGTTGAGGTGTGTGTGTATGTGTGTGTGTGTGTTTAATAGTAATATATCAGTCAGGAGTGACACTCAGGGCATGTGTGATTGTGGACAGTGCCACGTTTCATTTCATGTGGATGAACATGTAGGGTAAATGTGCGAGTGTGCATGAAAGTGACTTCCTAGCCACTGTTTGCCCCTGCTGTGAGGACATGATGTTCCTGCAACCCTCCAGTGCCTTTATAGCTCAGCCAGGCCCAAAGCACAGCCCACACACTGACCACCACAGAGCCCAGCGCCCTACAAAATAGCCTGCCTTCTTGGCCCATGGCCTCCCATTGTATACATCCCATGTGCTTTGTCTACGCTACTGTGATAGGTTCCAGTGTACAGGCACAGACAACAGTCTTGTTATAGCGTGTTAATTCTCCCATGACCTCTTCACTGGTTTGCGGGTGTCACTGCGGTTGAGTTTCATTTAGGTTAGAGGTGCTCAGCCCATTTCCATGCTTGAGAAGTTTCAATGTGTGATGTCTCAGAGAGCTTGTGTTACAGAATTCAGGCCATCATAAAGCAGTGTGGCTTTTTAGGTGATTACACTAATGCAGTTCTCTGGTTTATTACAGTACATACAGTGACTGAACTCTCTCTCTCAGCTTTAGGGCTGATTGATGGTATTTAATTTGATATTTGATTCAAATCTTGATTAAAACAGTACGTAACAATGACTCTGCTGTATTTACACAAGCAGGGACATCCCTTGCATTTCACCAAGCACCCCTGCTTTCTTTGTAGTATCCATCAACAACTTGCAAGACACCACAACAACAGAAGCAAAAACTGATTAATGTGAACGAGCAAAAGAGAAACAATGGAAAAAAAACAGTGAAAAAATAAAATCCCCTCAGAGAGAAACAACAAGAGACACGATGTTTTCGGGTTGTTCGTCCAATACTTGTGAACACAAGTCTGAGGAACACCTTGAGGAAATTTCTTAAAATTTGGCACAAACATTGACTTGGACCAAACAATGAACTGATTAGATCTTAGTGGTTAAAAGTCAAGGTCACTGTGACCTCGTTTGCCTCATTCTTGTGAATGCGATACCTCAAAAACGCATTGAGGAAGTTTCTTAAAATTTGGCACAAACATCCACTTGAACTCAACGATAAACTGATAAGATTTTGGTGGGCGAAGGTCAAGGTCACTGTGACCTTACATTCGTCTCATTCTCGTGAATGCGATTTCTCAAGAACACCCTGAAGGAATATCCTCAAATTTGGCACAAACGTTCACTTGGACTAAATGACCAGTTGTTTAGAATTTGGTGGTTGAGGTGAAAGGTCAGGTGTCCTCACAAAACATGTTTTGGCTATAACTAAAGAATTCATAGGCTAATTATGACAATATTTTACAGAAATGCCAAATAGGATATAAAAATGAAGTGATGTAACATTTTATTTCCAAAACGTCAAAAGTCAGCTACACTGTGACATCATAATGTTCCACAAAAACACTTTTCTGGCCATTACTTTATGTCATATCTCAGGAACAGAAGGGGAAACATTTGGTCAGATACTGAATTGATGTGTGTGAAGCATCCATGTTTTCACAGACATGGATGTGAACTGTAAATGCAACTTGACTGGTTCATGGAGGCATACAACCACATGGATGGTAATTTTTGTTTTTTATCTTAACACAGATCCAAGAAAAATAAATTTAAGTGGTTTAATTAGCAGCTAATGGACTGACAAATCTGCTCCATGTATTTAATTGACTTCAACATCTGTCCTGTCTTTTTCGGCTTACAAAAACTCAGTGTGTTCAAAGCCATAAAAAATGAGCTCTGTTCTTAGTTTGTGGTACTTTGTTTTGTGTTCTGTGCTGTGACAGTGTGGTAGCATGCCACTGAAGTCTAATTTCTGTCTTTCTTAAGATCTTCCAATAGTAATTAAACAGTCTCACCTGTTTGCACGAGCCTCTCTAAACTCGCTGCGGCAATATGGTAACAGAAACACATCATTTTTATTTCATGTATTATTTACACACAAAAGAAAACATACTTAATATACTATATTCAATCTCAGTCAGCATACCTCCCTAAATCCTACGCACTAGATTGTTAAATGATGTTTCCAGTGAGCAGGTTGCTAACTTTAGCACATTCCACGGTGTTAGCACATTACAGCACAAGGTGCTAGTTGGTTGCTCAACACTGTCCAGGTCTGCAGGCTGTGTGTCTGATGAAGCTGACTGTTTACAGCAGGCGAGGCCTTACGTCAGTCAGATGTCAGCTATTGAATGTCAACTATTTCTCTCCCCTCCGTGCACCCGGTGCACCTATTACCTCACTGCCAACAGTACTAGCTGTTGGGCTTTATACACACACACACACACACACACACACACACACACACACACACACACACACACACACACACACACACACACACACGAGTACAGTGTACAGTTTTAGCCTTTAGCATATTCTACAGTGGATACCTCGTCCTTGACTTTTCTCCATCTAGTCGTTCACTCACCCTCCCCTCCTTCTTCCTCAGGCCCTGGGGCATTTTCAGTTTTCTCTCTGTCTCAATTTCAGCGTATATACCGATGTGTTTGAGCGTGCATGTGTAATGTGCTGTGTTGTGTAAACACCTCTCAGGTTTAAACCCCAACAAAAGACAATTTGTGTCCCGATCTTCCTCTCAAACGCTTATCTTGTTCGAGTGCTTGTCTTTTGCGAGGTGGGAATGAGGGAGGGGAGGGCGAAGGAGGAGAGAAGAGAGGAAAAGACATGCCCGCGGGACAGCGGCATGTCTTGTGATGTTTAGCGACGTGTCAGGATATGTGTGTGTGTGTGTGTGTGTGTGTGTGAGTGAGAGAGAGAGAGTGAGAGAGAAAGAAAAACTCTTGGCACCTGTACACAATGTACAGGGTGGTTTTATTTGTGTGTATCTGCATGCATTCAGTGGAGTTAATCTTTTTCTATCTCTGCTCGCTTAATGAGGAAGAGAATATGTCTTTCTCTTTATCTGTCTGTATCTTCTTTCCCTCTCTTTGCCTCATTCCAATGACACGTCCCCTGTAGAAACATCAGAGAGGTAGAGGCTTAGTCCTGTCAGCGCCTGATTGAGCCTGACCCCTTTTCTCTTTAAGTGGAGGAAGAGCTCGCTTTTTCCTGTCCTGGGGCAACAAACATCTGAGACACAGGGCATTCGGAAAATGTGAAAATGCATGTGCACTGAAAATGTGTTCTTCGCGGACAACATGAAGAAAACAAGTTAAAAAGTAAAGTTTTAGTAAAGTTAATCAACAGCATAACAGCTTAATGTCTGCACTGAGTGAATGCGAGAGGGGAAAAGGAAAGAAAGCGAGAGGAAAGAATGGGAGTGACTGCAGGGTTGGACATGTTTGTGATGTTTTGAGGCTGACATCATGGCTGCATCAGCAGGTGGTGTGTATTGGATCATCAGGTAGGCCTGTAAAACAGCCTTGTCACACTTAATGCACACAGCGGTCTGAAAAGAGGGGAAGCAGGGAACCTCTGTACATGGCAACGGGAGGCCAACAGTGCAGTCTGAGATTTAGCCGAATGTGTGAGTCAGACTTTATTTTTATCCTCTTCCTTAATCCAGCTCCAATCGTTAAAATTATTTATAGCCGTTATACAGGAGTGAAGGAGGAAATACACATGATATCGGCCCACAAGTAACCTATTGTATTACCGCTACTTTGCCTGGAAAATGATTCAGCTACTCTCTGTAGTAACATACAATAATCCTGTGATTTTGAACATCAAAGTTTCTGATGAGGCATATATTTACAGTCGAGATCCTGTCAAAGTATTTGGTGTTTGTTCGCCGCCCTGTAACATATCCTCATCTCTCCTCACATCCTCCTATCAACCGCTCCCTCTGTCTTGTCTCTTTTCCTCCTCAGGCCGGTCCTTTTCATCCACTGCCATGCAACTCTCTCCTCTCACCAACCTGAGTGTGTATACTTTAGTGTGTGTGTTGAATGTTCCAAGCAGTAGTCACGGCAGAAGAATGAGATTGTACGAGATTGTTAAAGCTGTTGGAAATTGTTGTAAAAGAGCCTTTTTCAAGCTTGTATATGTATAAGTGTGTTTGTGTGTTTATGCACAAGCGAGCGTGAACAAGGTGTTCATTAAGCGCGATCTGGTGGAAGGTCTAAGCTGTCTGGTATTCACTACATCAGCTGGCGGCTTCTCAACAGCACCGTGCTCCTCTAAATGAAATCTCTCTTTGTTTTTTTTTATTTCTCTTCTACTCGTAAAGCAGCACTTCCAAGCCTTCCTATTACCATGCCAGCAACACAATAGTGTGAGGAGGGCACTGGAGCTCTATGGTGAGGTCGTGATAAGGCCGGATTGCCCTCTCGTGAAGTTGGCATTGGCAGGCTAGCAGAGTCCAAGGTGCCAGTGCCGGTTCAGTCTGATATTTTATCTGAGGACTACTGCTTCAATTAGGCTCAAAGGTTTCCGCAAAGCTACTGTGCCAGTTAGTTTTTCCACTCCTTCTCTGTTATGCAAGGTGTTGCTTATGTTTGTTTGACTCACTGTTTATTTTTTGTTGCAGCTGTAAAGTATATTTCACTGACACCCTTAGATACAGCATCAGCAAGTGTTTACCAGTTATGTTGCTAGGTACGCATCCTGTGAACTCTAGAGCTAAAGTTTCACCAAAGAAAATCTTGGCCAACTGAAATTAGAGCTGCCTCTGACTAAGAATTGATGAGAAGAGGAAAAATGTCCGCTAGCCGCTAGGCAAATTTATGCTATGTAAACATGCTAAAGCTAATAATGGGTGACTAGCAAAAAACACTCGTTTTGTACATGAACCTGGACAGTTACTGAGCTGAATGTTACACTTTTGTTGAATGGTCGTGTTGTTAATCTGTGTTATATGGGCATCTAATATCACCTAATATGGATTGCAGACCCTTGAATCGTTTCAAATCGAAATCGTATCGTGCCAGACTTTGTAATATCGGATAATATCGTATTGTGATGACACTGGTGATTTACACCCTTACTGAGCGCTACTGATTTGTTCTTAGACTGTATATAAAGATACATGTACAAACCATGGTTTTGTAAATACATTTTATTTAAAGTGGGCATTTTATTTAATTTTTCAGATTCATTTTCAATGTACATGAATATAATAACCATGATTACAACCATATGACATCAAGCACAGGTTTAACAGTACAGTACAAATACTACAAATTTTATTGGAGACCCACTCAAATGACCACCTGTGGATCCTGGGGAATCACTGCACTGAAAACCTATCAACATCACTGGCAGTTGCCACGGTAACACAGGCTTCTGGATTTATTTGGTTGGTCATCTCACTACTCGGGCACTGCTGGACAGATTGCCCATCTGTCATTGATCTTTTGAGTTTGATTTTCAAACTAGGAAAAAGACAGCATCTGTTCCGGCAATGTCAAGCTTTTAGACTCTTTGCCAAAATCTGATTCTCAGTAAATCTGAGGTAACTAACGGGCCATGGAGTAGTAGAACTCTTCATGTTATAGCAACAGCTACTGTAGGTTTTAATGAGGTGTGGGAGTTTACAGAGGTGGTGTGCCACATCATCAGTAAACGCTGACTACACACACTGACTGATGTAACATTGCTGTCTGGCCCAGTATGTATTTGACGAGGCTGAATCAGTTCTCCAGACATGTATAAGCAAAAAACAATGTGGCGGGGTGTAGTCGGGTTTTTGTAAGGTTGGAAAATGTTGCATCTCATCACTGTATCAATGCTTAAAAATGCAGATTAGACCAAGAAGATGTTGCTCTTCTCTTTTAACTTATCTCTTACCCTTGTGCCATGTTGTAACATATCATAAGCAAAGCTAAGGAAAATATATATGCCTTACAACTACACCTGACCACTTAAAATTCGCAGAAATTGGTAATTAGAGTTTAGAAAAATGTAAAGCTAAACTTTGTCTCTCTCCAACTTCTTCTCTTTCACTGAGGTGGTCTGATCATTGCAGTACGTATAAATGTTTCTTCAGCAGCAGTGTGCAGGTCACACAGATCACCAGCGTTGGCCCTCAGGTGTTCTGGTACTGTAACACACACATACTGAGACACACGTCTACACTTTGAAACCACACAAATGTATCCAGGTTTACACCGCTTATAAACCCACCAGGTCCAGGTGTGTGGGTTTAACACAGTGTGCTCCCTGCCCTCTGTTGGTTTTAAATACAACCTTTAATCACACAGCTTACTCTAACTAGACCTCTTTAGACCTCCACGTATGCAAACGTTAGCCCCCATTAGACCCTAGATTAGAGACAGAAATATCAGCCCGAAGTACTCTTAGATTCTATTAAGAATTCAAAAAGGTTTTAGTGTGCAATGGACCATTGCAAAGTAAAAGAACACTTAGTGTGTTTTGGATCCTGTGATGTTTATCAGAGCCCCGAGCGCCGAAGCCAAGGGCACATTGGGAAAAGGCCAGCTGAGTTTCAGAAAAGTGAGGGTTCTCTTTCTCCTCGCCCTGTCTTGGCCTCCTCTCTCCTCCCACATTGTTGACCGTCTCTAAGTGGTCATTGCCACCAGCCGTAAACTGTTATGTCCACCTGTAAACCTCCAGGACCACCTGTGTGCTGCACGCTGCAGTATAGGCCAGTTCACATCAGCCCAGTGAAATAGTAGGACCTCGTAAAATCATTCAAAAATAAGCTCAATCTTAGCTTTAGAAGAGAAGCAGAGGGGAAATATTTAACAGTGTGCATAAAAATAACAGTAGCTTTATAATATCTGCATTTAAGTTGACAGGAAACTGAGGTACGGCCACAAGCTACAACCAGAAATATGGGTAATAGACGAAAATTCTCTGCTATTTGGAGTATGTTTAGCCTACACAACACCTTTGATTGTCTTTTTTTTTGTCTCTGTCAATGGGACTCTGATGTGCAAGAGCAACTTAGTTTACCGGAAAGAAACCACAGTCTTCTTGTAATATTGTCACGTCATCGGTATCGGCAAATATGGACCTTAATATGAACTGTAAGAATAGACCAACATGCTTCTTCTTACTTTACACAATGAATGAATGAATACTACATACATTGAAAAATATTCTATTTCATGTCTCCATCTGCTAGTAGGCTGTCACGATAAGAGTATACATGCACAACATGATGTTAATTCCACTACAAAAGGGACTTGATGATCACTAAAATTAGGTAGGGAAAAAAAGAGGATATATCGATATTGGTATCGGTTATCACCCAAATAAGTTCTGATATATCGGCATATCACATATTGGCAATAAAGCCAATATCTAGCGTCCCTAGTGACGAGATATATGACTGTACATTATTTGTAAGGTACATTCATACAGGCCCTTCATAAGCTAGCCGCTTTGTGTCTTTCCGAACTCCTTCATATCTACACACTCTCCTGTACGCTCACATCCTCTTCTGTAATCCATCTCACTTCAACGTCTGCCTGCTTGACTACCATGACGTCTAGAGCCTTTGGCTGTTCTGCCCCTCACCTTTGTAACTCTCTCCTGATGACATTTGTAATATTGAATCTCTCTGTACCTTTAAATCCTGTCTGAAAACACACCTGTTTAAGGTTGTATATTCAGACTGAGCTGGACTCCTATGGTGAGTTTCTTACGGATGAGGATGATTTTGTACCTAGTTTTTATAATGATTATTTTTACCTAGGCTTTGTCACCTCACAGCAAGGGGGTTCCTGGTTCAAACCCGGGGTGGGGGAGCCCCTCTGTGCAGTGGGTTTTCTCTGGGTTCTTGAGCTTCCTCCCACAGTCCAAAGACATGCAGGTTAGGTTAATCAGTGTGAATGTGAGCCCTGTGATAGTCTGGCAACCTGTCCAGGGTGTATCCTGCCTTTTGTCCAATCTTACCTGGGATAGTCTCCGCCCCCCCTGCAACCCCCAAAAGGATAAGCGGTCACAAGAAAATGAATGAATGAATGCTTGATTTAATGATATGTGGATGAATTTCTGCTTGTTTCCTTGCCTCCATGCTGGCAATAGCCGCGGCTGGATGTATTATGTTTTCACATTGTCCGACTGTCTCATTCTTGTCAATGAAGAATATCTTGTTTAAGTTTTACGCGAACGTCCACTTGGACTCAAGGATGAAATGATTAGATTGTGGTGGTCGTAGGTCAAGGTCACTGTGACTCGGTCCGTCTCGTGAATGCGATATCCCAAGAACACCTTAAGGGAATGTTTTTAATTTTGGCACAAACGTCCCTTTGGACTCAAGGATGAACAGATTAGAGTTTGCTTGTCAAAGGTCAAGGTCGCTGTGACCATGCGTCCATCTTATTCTCTTGAACGCAATATGTCAAGAAGGCCTTGAGGGTATTTCGTCAAGTTCGGCACAAACGTCCACTCAAGCAGTAACTAATTAAAATGTGGTGGTTAAACGTTGTGTAAAACATGTTCTTGGCCATAGCTTAAGAATTCAAACGCTTATTATGACACCATTTCACACAACTGCCCAATAAAAGTAGAGAAGTGATGACATTTTATATCCCAAAGGTCACAGTCAGCCTAACTGTGACATCATAATGTCTGGCCATTATTTAACGTCATAACTTAGGAACAGAAGTTGAGACATTTGTTCAGATACTGAATTGGTGACATTAATCTTGGGTGTCCACCTTTAAACTGTGGTAACGCTGGGTTGACGATGTGGGTGAAGCGTCCATGTTTTAGAATACGTCTTTGCAGCAACATCTAATTTAAAAGCATTGTCTACTGTCATGGCTGTACTTGAGTTTGGACAGACATGGATGTGAACTGCAGTTAGACTGATTCATGGAGGAGAACAACTGCAAGGTGGTAATTCTAAGTTATTTGAATCCCAGGATGTCCTGGAGTGCCTTGAAGAGTGCTTATGACTAAGATGTGTTATTATTATTATTATTATTACTACATTAACAATTTCAGAATAAAAGTAAAGAATGTAATTAAAATACACGTTCTCTTCATTTGGCACCTGCTGAAATCCTTCTGTAGCTGTTATATTGTGACGTGTCTCACCCAGTTTTATTTGTTCAACATCACCACCGCAGTTTTAAAAGTGGACTAAGGTTGTGAATTTGTGGTTGGAGAGGATCTTTGTGGTGCTCCTGAAGAAATGGGCAGCAGCTGGCATGGCTCGGCCCCTCCATTTTTCGCCAGGCCTCTAGGGAGAGACAGGGCACGTGCCAAGGGCTTTTATGTCATAAATATCCTTCCTGAATGCTTCAGTGCTGTATAATTACACCTCCTCCATTTCCCCCTTTTTTCCCTGCCTCACTCACTGTCACACTACTGCCTATTGTCAGCGTTGTGTGTCCGTTGTGTGTATGTGCCTCGGCTATGTGCGGCCCAGTTTATGTGTTTAGATGGTTTTAAAAAACACATGTCATTGTGTCCACGCTGACAGAGCTCAGTGGGGTGAGTTGCTTGTTCCGTGTGAGTAACTATGGCTGTTTGTGCTCAACTTTAAACTCTGGACATTAAACCACTTAGTCAGCCTCATAAAGCTGTTTTCCATCTCCCTGTGATATACCCAGAATGAGTCACACAACAAGCTAGTAAACAATCCTCTTAACCTCCATCATCAGTGAAAACCTAATTTATGTTTTCATGCTTTCTTTGTGAGTTTGCTCATGCTTTACACATTGTGCTGACTAATCACAACTTTTCACCTGGCAGCCAAACAAAAAGCAGTACTGTTGTATGTGTTTTTCATAGCGACCTGCCACTTTAGCTAGAGTTGTTGAGAATGTGCATCTTTGAAGTCCCCTGAGAGCTTTTAATTCAAGGTAGACTACCGTAAGTATGCAGGGAACATTCTGTTTAACAACAAGTCACTCAGGTGTTGGGGAGCCCCGGCCGGCAGGACTCCCGACAACATAAAATCAACCACATTTCAATCTCATGACTGACTCATTATTACATCATCATCTTAGCAGCCGCAAAGGAGCTTATGCTTTGATTTAGTTTGTTTGTTTGTTTGTTTGTTGCCCTAATACAACCAACATTAAAAAGAAAAAGTTAGGCTGTATAAAACGTACATAAAAACAAAGTGCAATGATTCGCAGATCCCTTTGAACCGCAGTGGGGATAAAAAGTATTCAGCATGACAAAATGTCTTTCATTTAACATATTTACAATGCAGCTATTCACACGAAATTTAGACCAGACTTGTGTTTAGACAGATTTGTGTTTGTTCAATAAAACTACACAGATAAAGAAATCATTACATTTTAATCCATAAAAAAATATGTGCAATAAAGTAGAATGACGCAGGACAAATATATTTAACATGCTAACTTAATTTTATTTAATACTTGAAAAAAGCCTTTGTTTACAATGCCAGCATCAAGACGCTTCCTGTATGAAGAAATGGAGCTCTTTTTGGCCCATTCTCTCACACAGACAGTCTTTAAATCTTGAAGATTTTGGGGAGCTCGCTTGTGAATCTTGAGGAAGAATTTCACTTTCAAAATTTCATCAATTAGTATCCCCAGTTTCCAAGCACTTATTTAGTGTTGTTAAAAGACAAGGTGATGTACCACAGTGGTAAACATGCCCCTGTCCTAACTTTTTTGGAATAGTTGCAGTCATTCGATTCAGAACAAGTGTTTATTTACAATAAACAATAAAGGATTGGGAGAGAGTTGCTGCCTCAAGCAAGGGAGCTTGTTCGCAAGTGAGACTAGAATGGAGCGTGAGGTGGATTGGTGGTTTGGTGCGGCATATGCAGTGATGCGGGCGCTGTGCTGGACTGTCGTGGTGAAGAGGGAGCTGAGCTGGAACACAAAGCTTTGGACTTACTGGTCCATTTACATCCCAACCCTCACCTGTGGTTATGAGCTCTGGGTAGTGACCAAAAGAATGAGGTCGCGGATGCAATCGGCCAAAATGAGTTTCCTCTGAAGGGTGGCTGGGCTCAGCCTTAGAGATAGGGTAAGGAGCTCGGACATCCGGAGGTAGCTCAGAGTAGAGCTGCTGCTCCTTCATGTTGAAAGGGGTCAGTTGAGGTGGTTCGGGCATCTGATCAGGATGCCTCCTGGGCGCCTCAAGTTAGAGGTCTGCTGGACACAGACATGATGGAGGGATTACTTATCTCATCTAGCCTTGCAATGCTTGGGGTCCACCAGGAGGAGCTGGAAAGTGTTGCTGGGGTGCTTTGCTTCGTCTGCTGTCCCCGCGACCCTGCCCCGGATAAGCAAATGAAAATGGTTGGATGGATGGATGAAAAAAAGCTTCAGTTTTAACATGTAATAACTTGTCTTTGTGCTGTATTCAAATGAATATAGGTTAAAATAATTTAGAAATCATTGAAATTTTATGTATTTACGTTTTACACATTGTCCCAACCTTTTTGGAATTGGGGTTCTAGTATATCCAGACATATTTAGTGGTTATGCTTGCATATCAATGAAGACTGGACTGTTGGACTATTGGACTGTTGGCAGAAGTCTATGCTCTAGTTGTAACCTGTTATGATGTTCAGTTGATCCCTGTAGGGACAGTTTTTGCTCAACTGAATCAACAGAGAGATCAAAGTCAGGCAGCTGTTCTGGTGTCAGGTTTTTTTTTTGTTGAACTTTGGCTTTCCAGGTGAAGGATCACTATGTCGCCCTGCTGCCTTTGTTAGCCTACCAAACACGCACATATTATACAAAGTGAGTGTATATTTAGTGTCCTCAGGCCATTACTTGATTCAGGAGACTGTGCAGACTTGCAAAACAAAGACTATTGTTCTGATTTGCCAGAATCAGCAATGTGAATTACTTTCAACTGTGGTAGTGAAAATTAATCCTTCAAGCACTTATGGCATGAACAGTGTGCCAGCCAAACCAATGGCACATCGCTGCCAAGCCGAGACACAACTTGGAGGGCTGGGAAGTTCCCGTATGCGGTGCAGTTGTTGATTGTCTTGGTTATTGCAAAACGTCTTCTTCCCAGACGAGTAAGCATTCTGGATGGGTTCCCCATTAAGGCCTTGTGTAAGTTCTACGGCCTGTTAAGAAACACAAAGACATGGCAGCACGCCGCTTTGGTGTTAATGGCATAATGGCAGCGCTGTGTGTTGAGGTAGTAATGTAAGAGATAAGACGTCTGCTGCTGAACAAATAAACAGCTGTGTTGTAGGCGAGATTAAAAGGAAGAAGGGAAGAAGTGAGCGAGAAAGGCAGTCAACGCCAAGCAGGAAGAACAACAAGCAGTCCAGCTACAACAAGCAGGCCTGATTTTAATTCATTAATGACTGAAAACCCCCAAGCTAACCACATTTTTATTGGTGTTTGAGAACAATAATAGGCTGTTGCTGCGTTGTTGTGTGCATGTGTGAGAGAGAGTGAAGCCTTTCCATTCATTCTCGCACAGACACACACATGCAGTACATACGTGTACACAGACACTCACTGTGCTGTATAACTTGCAACCAGATGTGGCAGCTACATTTTTCGTGCGGCTTGGTTAATCCGACTACAGAAACCACAGTTTCATGATGAGCACAACACAGTGCAATGCAGGGCGTCGCATAGAGGTGTCTCTTCTCTCTAATTGTATCCATTTTGATGTTAATTCTACCCATGACTTCATCTTTTGGCACCATTGGTCTCTCCGTTAATCTTAAAACTGCTGCTTCACTACTAGGATAGCCACTCAGATTATTATAGAGATGCCATTATATTATCAGACACCATATACAGGCAATGCATGACACATATGTGATGTCATCTGGACAGGGATTGTGTGTGTTTATGGGAACAGATTGTAAGAATTTAAAATGAGATCGAAGTGATGTCAGTGAGGATATTATGAGAGTAATTTTACATGGATGTATTTTCGTACATGCATGCATGCGTTGCAGGAAGGTACCTCCTCATATCTGAACCATGACACAAACCTTGTCTCCCTCCCCAGGGTGGAGGTGAACTTCCTACCCCCCCATCAGAGTCTGCAGGGTCCCCCTGTCTACCTCTTTCTGTCTGTCTATGTCAGAACAGCACATCCATTGTTAGAAGGGGGGTGTTCTCTTTTACATAAGGTCAGAGGGGCTACAGGTAGCGGAAAGGACAAGATTAATCACTCCATCTGGGACAGGCAGGGAGGGGGCGATAGACCGAGAGATGAGAGAAATAGGTGGGGCAGCGAGAGAATTAGAGGGAAGAAAGGGGTAATTGAGAGGGGAGAGGAAGAGAAAAAGTGATCGAGAGCAGACAGAGAGGAAGTTGGGGATGAAGAAAGGGAAAGAGAGACAGGTAGAGACGAGGGGAAGTAATTACCTGCGTAAGTGTCTTTGTTGAGCTCACCGATGCATTTAGCGAGAGGCAGGGCATGGAAGGAGAGAGGTGGTCAAGGGTAATTACCTAACCACAGGTTTGCTTGCCTTTGATCGTCTCGCTATGACTACGTGTCTCGCTCCCTGCACGATGCATCATCATCATTACTACGAAAGGGCTCGTACCTAAGCGCAACCTGCCATGAGTTAGACAGCGCTGAAATATGTTTTCTTCCAAAGAAGTTATGATTCAAACATTACTCAAGATGTGAAATAAAAGTGAGTTGCTGATTTTCCCTCAGTTTTTTAAAGGGTTTTATAGAAGGATAATTGCAAATCAAACAAAATTACGATTGAAACAATACTTTTGCTTCTTTTTTTTTCTTTTCTGAACAAACAGACATTGATTCCACGAAAAAAGAAATAAAGTACAGTAGAAACAAAAGGAGGATAAGTAAATAAAAAGGAAAGGGGAAAGATGGAGAAGGTCTTTTGAACAACAGTGTGTTGGAGTAAGAAGCAGTTGTGTATAATGTCCATCCATCCATCCATTTTCATAACCGCTTATCCTCTTGAGGGTTGCGGGGGGGGCTGGAGCCTATCCCAGCTGACATTGGGCGAGAGGCGGTGTACACCCTGGACAAGTCGCACAGCACATAAAACATAGAGACAAACAACCATTCACACCTACAAGCAAATTAGAGTCACCAGTTAACCTGCATGTCTTTGGACTGTGGGAGGAAGCTGGAGTACCCAGAGAAAACTTATGCTGACATGGGGAGAACATGCAGACTCTGCACAGATACATTATTGCGATAGTATATTACATAATATTTCTCTCCTAATCAGGAGGGAGGAGGGCTAGAGTGAATTTTATCTTATTTAAGAAAAAATACCAGGGGTCTCATTCATACACATTGCGTATGTATAAAACGAGGCCTGAAAGAGGCGTACGCCACTTCCTATTAAAAAACTTGTGATCTATAAAAACAGATTTGATGGAAGAAACTTTGACGCATGCTTACGAACATTTTGGAGACAGGAAATTTACGACGCAGATGATGAGGTCGAAGCCTGACTGTAGAGATTGTTGAACATTTGTGAGGCACGCCATTTTTTACTGTTGTCTGTACGTACATTTTTAGTATGGATCCTACATATTGTTTGGACAGAGGATGATTGGGAGATAGGGGACTTCTAGCAAAATTCTGCGACGAGCTAACAGAGGCGCATGCGCCACTATATCGACTTGTCTGGCAGTCAGAGCAGTATGGTCTTCTTAGTTTTTTTTACTGTTTATATGTTTATTAGTCTGTCATCCATCAGATTTGGCTCTTCAAATTAGAAGTTTTGACTATTTGTTCCTTTTTTCCATACAGAGTTTAAGAGTTTGGTTAGGAGCGACATTTGAGTAATACAGTAAACAAATCAAGTCAGCCCTCCAAGCTAATGGTTGCTAACTGTGCTAACAACGGATTGGAAAAGTGCAAGATTTTTTGCTGACACTAGCTATTAAACAAAAGCCAGAGACTGTATTGTATTAAGTTGCTGTGAGCTGTAAATTCACCACTTCTAAGCAGAAGATAGAAGATAACGTTATCTCAGAGCCTGACCCGACAAAGCCAGTCTTCCTCTCTCTTCAGGCAGCTGCCTCAGTTTCACTCAGAATCACCATGGGTCAGGGTCTGCAGCTACCTGTCTCGAGAGACCAGCATGAAAGCAAGGAGTGCTCACTCTACAGCTACATCATGAGACTGTGACATCCCCAAAAGTATACTGACTGACCAAAAAAAAGCAAGATAAAAAGGAAAAAAACGACTGCTCAACTTGAGGAATCTCGGTCAACTGAGGGGTCTCTGTCAGGAGGCAGCCCTACATTAATCAGTCCGCTATCTTCTGCTTATCTGGTGCCGGGTTGCGGGGTCAGCAGGCGAAGCAAGGCATTCCAAACGTCCTTCTCCCCAGCAACATTTTCCAGCTCCTCTTGAAGGAGGCTGAGCTGTCCCTTGGCCAGATGAGATTTATAAACCCTCAAGTGTGTTCTGGGTCTAACTCGGGGCCTCCTACCAGTTAAGTAAGCCCAGAAAACCTTTATAGCACCACGGAGGCATCCTGATCGGACGCCTGAACAACCTCAACTTGTCCCTTGTGATGCAAAGAAGCAGCAGCTCTACTCTTAGCTCCCCCCAGATGTCCGAGCTCCTTACCCTGTCTCTGAGACTGAACCCAGGCACTTTACATAGGAAACTCATTTTGGCTGCTTGTATCTGCAATCTCATTCTTTCGGTATCTACCAAAATCTTATGACCATAGGTGAGGGTTGGAATGTTGGTGGAATGGTGAATTAAGGGCTTTGCCTTTAGGTCAGCTCCTTCTTCACCACAACAGACTGGCACAACACCCGCAACACTGCTGACAGTGCGCCGATCCACCTGTCCATCTTGTGCTCCATGTTACGTTTTTGCTTGGGGCAGCAACTCTTTCCCAACCCAGAAGGGGCAGTCCGCCATTTGGATTGGTCTGCCTTGTTCAAGTTTTCTTTTGCTAAAGTAATTATTTTCATAGACTACACGTTATTAGTTATACGTGACCAGCTCCCTGAATAAACAGACTCCATGCCGAGCGCAGGTGGTCACAGATGTGAGGAGAGTCTTGGGCACTCCTGCAGATGTTGCTCTGACTAATCACCATCAAAGCGAGTAATTTTGTGTGTCATATGAGAGTGCCAGTACGCATGTTTTCATCGCCTGTGCTTAAATATGTTGTTGTACTCTCAGTGTGTACGTGAGTGTGTTGAGGTTGCATGCAGAGCACCAAGTGCATACATGGAGGTCATGTTGTATACGAGAGTACCCGAGTGTGTCCGTGCATCTTTTAGCCCGTGCTTTTGCACTTCAAAGAGAGAGTGTGTTTTTTTGTACACGACTGTGTGTGAGTCAGTGGCCCAGCTGCGTCGCACAGGGCCTACCTGTGGGTGTAGTTGGCCCAAATCCACCTTCTTAAGTCTGCTTTTTATTCAGTGTCACATAAACAAATACCAGCAGGGTCCGTTCACTTCCAAAACCGCTCAATAACATCCTCAGATCTCTCCCCAACATCTGTTGACCTGCAGTTTTTTTTCACCGGGGAGGATCATGTAAAGCAGCACTTTTATGTCGGTAGTGTGCAGCAAGGTGTGTTTGGCTGTGTGAGCCTTTTAATTTCCAAGGGCTGCGTGGTCTAGCGCACTGTCATGAGCATATTCAACACCCACACATCACTTTGTACAAACCTGTGTGTTTTCATAAGCAATATATATACTCAGACGTAGACACACCGGTGCAAACACACATTCACCGACACACACATTTTCAAGAACGGGCTCAAACTTGCCCCACATTCACTCAGCAGGTCTTGTATGTCTTTGATATGCCTGACCCTCTTATTGTTTTTTCTATATTTCTCTATAAGACGGGTGGTATGCAACTGATTAGATAGATAAATATACCCTGAAGGTGAGAGACGGGCAGAGGGGAGGAGAGGAAGCATACAGAGTTTTCTCTTGTCCCAACACATCTCAGCAGTGGAACTTTAATCTGCTATGGGAAGCTTCATGCATTTAAACGGCCCGATTAGGAACAGTCAAACAGGCGCTTTCCCTGCCGGGCTGAAACTGAAATTAAGTGCTTAGGCACAGCCATCATTTTGTTTGTTTTCTCAGCGCCTCTTTTAAAAGATACACTCAGAGATACAAGCTTTGATCACATGCTGGGACAACACAGAGTCATGTTTAAGCCTATGTGCAGTGCTAATGCGATGTAAAGATGCAGAGAAAGTGGCTTTGCAATGCTGATAATAATCTCTTATGTTCGGCACTTACTTTTAACAACTTCTTCTCCACTGTCTCTATAACAGAAACGTATTGTCTTTTTTAGGGGGGGTAGGGGATCCTTAGGGGCAGATAGCAGGTCAACAATATATGCCACATAGAAGTGGTCTACATCATCTGAAAGCAGAGAACCTGAAGATTTTAAATGTAGCTCAGTACTGTGTGTCAAGTTATTTTTTGTCAAAAAATGTAACATAACGTTGTATTTGGGTAGACCCTTATTCAAAATGTCTCACAAGTTATCAATAAGCAATTTTTGGGTTGGTACCATTTGTTACACAGTTTTAGTGCTAAATTTTAGAATTTTTTTTACCACTCTAGAATGTAAAATAAATAGTCAAAAATCTCTCCATAATACCACAGTCAGACACCAAGACCTTCAGGAACACTGTAGAAAGATCCATCTTGTAATTTGGTTACAAGATGGCATTTAGAGATTTCTGTAAGAATTGCATTTTCAGCGATTCTGTTCTAGAAACTACAGAGCAACCCCCTTATTGTCAATTTCCTAATGTCAAACGTCCTCTGAATACCCTACATCTCTAGTTTTCGGT
Organism: Cephalopholis sonnerati; assembly: GCA_019142605.1. Classification (NCBI taxonomy): domain Eukaryota; kingdom Metazoa; phylum Chordata; class Actinopteri; order Perciformes; family Serranidae; genus Cephalopholis; species Cephalopholis sonnerati. The sequence goes on from JAGQAX010000016.1 coordinate 24,593,125, forward strand.
TGCAAAGTTGCATGACTCTGTGATTATCCTAAAGGTCACTATAGGTCATTTTGCAGTGTTATCCATTTCATAAAAATGGTCTAACTACAATGAAACTGCTATGGAGGCTAACATCATCACACACGAGTAAGACTGGGCTCATTAATCCACAAGAGTCCCAGCTTTTCAGTCATACCCAATGTATGCAACTCCAAAGGACCCTAATATGCAGAATTATGCAAATACAATAGGCAAAATTGTACTGCATGCAAAAAACTGCATGTTTTTTGACCCAAATTGCATGGAACAAGCATAAAGTGTGTGTTTCTATAAAGGGGACTCATAGGTATCCGTAGAACCCGTTTAGATTTAGATATATTGAGGTGAGAGGTCAAGGGACCCCTGTGAAAATGGCCATGCCAGTTCTTCCCTTGCCAAAATTCAACCTGGGGTGTTATTTAACCACTTTACCAACAAGCTAGTTGGTACCAATGGATTCTTTAGGTCTTCTAGTTTCATATGGTTCCAGTTTTATCATCATCTAACGTTAAAACTCAGCCTCCAAAAAACACTTATGCTGGCCACGAACCCTGGCGTCCATGCAGAGCGGAATAGGCTGACAAAGTTTGTCTACACACCAGTCGGGGTAGATAAGTTGTAAATATGCTAGGGATGTAACAATACATTGATCAGCGATCCAGTATCGTTGATGCAATGTAAAAAAACATGAATACATATTGTCACTTTAAAAGGTTTGCATTTATTTTGAAATTTTCATGGCACATCTGTGTCACAATTTCCGTCCGAGTTCACCTCCTTCTTGAGCATATAAACACCAGGTAGATAATGCTCTGTAGCTAAGAAAAAGAAAATGGGGATATCATCTTATATTTATTGTAGGCACTTGAGTCAAATCAAAATCGTGTCCTGGCAGATTTTGTGATATAAGCGTCATTGTCCAAAGAATCGTACTGTGATGACAGTTGTGATTTACGCCCTCACTAATGCCATTGTCAAAAAAAAAATACAGTTTAACTTCTGTTTTTGAGCCTGATGATGAATGAAATTGGTGGTTTTGTTAGGATAAACTACTTATGTTCTTATTTATGATGGTTTTAACTGAGGGTAGTGGGTGTTTTTTTGGATGTGGATGATGATGAAGAAATCAGTTGTGTGCACAGCCAAGTGGGTGTGTTTTGTGTGTGTGTGTGTGTGTGTGTGTGTGTGTGTGTGTGTGTGTGTGTGTGTGTGTGTGTGTGTGTGTGTGTGTGTGTGTTGGGGTCATCCAGAGTTCTCAGGCAAGATTCTTTGGATATGCTACCAGTTGATGATGCAGTTATGATATGATAGCTGCTCTGTCTTTTCAATCATGCTCCGCTTCCACAGAACAAACTTGTGTGTGTGTTTGTATATGAGTGAGTAAACAATTCAGAAGGACTGTTTTGCCTTTCATTGTAGTAGCAGGTATATTGGTAATAACTGTGTCCTCCCTCCCTCTTTCCTTCTCCCTTCTTCCTTCTCCCTCTTTGTTTGTTCCTCCTCTAGTGACATATTTGATGCCATGTTCCCAGTTACCCATATCGCAGGAGAAACAGTCATCCAGCAAGGTATGTATATGTGTTTTGTTTGGATGAATTTATGGAATCAATCATGTGTAAACTGTGGATTATATCACACTTTTGTCCATTCATAAGAGATAAGAAAACTGTAATGTTAGAGATACTGAGGTTTTCTGTGATTCAGTTTCTGCACATTTGCTCCAAGTGTTTATTTTGCTGTTGCTAACAAAACCAAAGTGGCAGCAGAATGAAATCCCGCCAAAGACAGATGTGTTCCCGAGGCATCTATTCCCAACTCAACAAAATTAGTGCGTGTGCAGGTTTTTTTTAAATCAAGAAAAACAGGTTAAAAATAGGCAATACACTGCTCTCCCCTTGCCAGTGGCCCAGATCTGTGTACAGTATTCTGCAGTAGACATGTATGCCTTTCTGATTGTTTTTATTCCTATTTTTTTCTGCGGTGTTATGTTGGACGGTCCACAAGCAGGTTAATAAACAGTAGAAAGCCGCATGGAGGCCAGTGAAAAGATTATGATGGTTACTTATCTTTTATATCCCTTACATATTTAGTATCCCCCTCAAATTGACCAGGCGTGTGTTTTTGTGTCTGCAGAGCTCGAGGCAGCGACAGTTAATTTGCATTTTGTGACCATGAAGCACCAGTGTGACTTGCAAATAGCTGTTAGTTTGTTTCCAGTCCACACTGAACAAATCCTCACATTTAACGGTGCAGAGTAACAGTTTAAAAATCTACTAGCTGCTAACAAGCAACAAGCTGGGTGCTTCAAAATATATGCAACAGTAGTTTGATTTATTTAGTCACAGAAATACTTTATTTTAGCATAACAGTACCTAGTTGACCTTTATTATGAAAATACTTTATGTAACTTTATTATAACAGCAGGCTACTTTATTTACCTTCATTATAACTGTAGGCTACTTTATTTACCTTTATTGTAACAGTAGGCTACTTTATTTACCTTTATTACAACAGTAGGCTACTTTATTTACCTTTATTATAACAGTAGGCTACTTTATTTACCTTTATTACAACAGTAGGCTACTTTATTTACCTGTATTATAACAGTAGGCTACTTTATTTACCTTTATCATAACAGTAGGGTACTTTATTTACCTGTATTATAATAGTAGTTTATTCAGTAGTTTAGTATTTAAGTTGTGTTAAGTGGTTTAGATGAGATTTCTAAATATCAAGATGAATATCATGTACCTTTGACGCAGCCTAAAAGTATTACGATAATAATTATAGGCCATATCGACCACACCTGCTGCAGAGTCGTTCGTCCTGAGAGTAAATGCCAATTTTAACCTTTCCCATTAAATACAAAGCCAGATTTTAAGGGTGCCAGTAGGTTTTTTTGTCTAGTGGGTAAGTGGCTTTAGATAGAGTTTCCCCCAAATTACCAACAACTTGCTTTTGCGCTGCCTCATTTGAATGAATCTCCCACCTGTTTGCGCCTGTCCTCCCACCTGTGCACCATGCCCTCTGCACTGGGCACCAGAATACCTCGCAGACAAGGCTAGAAAACTACCAAATGGTTAGAGTGTTGTCTGCTCCAGTTGTAGCGTAGCCACAAAAATAGGCCCCTTTATCTCAAAGAACGCATCTCATGCGCTGCCACTCCATGGTTCATTTTGTCCGACCACTCCCTTGTTCCCTCCCTTTTCCTCTCTTTGCCCCACTCATACATTCCCTCAGTCTGCACCAGATGTCAGGTCCGTCTCCTCTACCTAACCCCAGTCATCCAAGCCCTCACTCTAGACATCCCTGGACTTTGAGGGAACCCAGAGCTAAGCAGGGCCAGACTGTATTTTTCCAGTACCCCCCCACTCAAGCTCCTATCAAACACAGACATGTTTAATCACAGATCGAAAACACTGAAAACACAGACAAATGTCCACTACATTCAGATAACACAGTGTTCACACCTGCATTAAATCACACAGGTTGCACTTGTGGAGCATGCCATACAAACACTTACACATTAAATGAAGGAAAACTATCGACTTTTGGACACACACCCACCCAGTCACTCCCACCTACTCTAAGACAGCATCCAGGAGTATATCAGTCCTAATTTGGTGATAATAAGTCTAGCTAACTTTGCAGGGGCCCCCAGTCCCAGACAGCCCATTGTTATATACACTATAGAGTGTGGTATACAGTATATATGGTGCTGATGTCATTGCTAATGTCTGGACTACTGTACAGCTTAAAAAAAGCCAGCCCTGCTACTAGCCCATCACACACTATTTAGACACGGCTAGGAGTTATCGACTCTGTGGCTCGAGTGGTATTTAAACAAAGGGAGAATTTACTCTATCATAACATGCAAAATGGAGTTAAGAGGTATTTTCATTGTAGTCTATTGTCTAAGTTAATGTATCATGTTAATTTCATCTGCTGTTTCTGACATATATCTAATTTTGCAGCTATAAGCATTTTATGTGAGATTACATATTTAAAATATCAGATCTTGGCATTAAATCAGTTTCAAAAGATGGACATGTTCAGCTTGAGGGTACAAAACACGTCAGAGGCCGAGGATGTAACCCGTGTTTTCCTTTTGAGCAAAGCCAAAGAACCTTAGCAGTGTTAACGGCAATTAGCTTGTGTTGAAACAAGGCCTCACTGAGTACACCAGCATGGCTGTGTGTGTGTGTGTGTGTGTGTGTGTGTGCACATTCTGGTCAAATATTTGCCTGCACTCTCAGGCACAGGGGGATTGGAAGGGTGCAAGACAAAGACTCGAGCACCAAAGTGATAAAAGACAGGAAGAGTAGAAGAAAAGAAAGACAGAGCGAGAGGGAATTGAAAGAGAGATAGATGAGATGAAAGAGACAGAGAGAGGGAGATAGAGGAGGGCCAGGTTGGAGCAGGTTGTGTGTGTGTGTGTCTGTCTCAGGTCTCTACTGGGACAGACCATCAGACAGACAAGGAGCGTTTTGTGTGACAAATAGAGCTGTATGATTAACGAGCGCTCTCCACTCAGTATTAATTAGCCGTGTGAACTCCTGTGAACTTTACACACAGGGCGCTCTCAGCCTTTCAACTCTTTAGGTGAAGACGCACACGAGAACACACACACAGTCATACACGCCCTCACGCAATGCATACACATGCATACTTGTGTCATGTATACTCATGCATCATCACCCACTTGCGCCCCAGAATAGAGTTGCATTTATGTCTTATTGTGAGAGGTAGCTGCAGGGAGAGCTTCACATTTCCCACGTATGTGACTGTCAGTCCATTTTCATAATTTCCCCCTGAGCCCCGTGTAACGGATACCATAATTAAAGGAACACTTCACCATTTTTCAGCCTTATCTCCAGACTGGATGCTTTCAGTGGACATTAACCAACCAGATCCCATGGCTCGCTTCAAGGGTTAGGGTTCGCTTTGAAAGCACAGCCCCTGTCTGTGACACAACAGGGGACCAGTGAGCAAACCGGATAACATTTTGAGTTTCCAGCCATGCACATTTGATAGGTACTCAGTAATTAGTTGCAGCCAGCGAGAGACGGAGAAAACACAAAACAACAAACAAAGGACGTAATATCCATTGGAGCCAATAAAGCTGACAAACGATAATGTATTCTCACTAAAATTGTAGCCACAGTTGCTTTGTTTTTTTACCTCTGGTAAGCAGATATTAAGCAACTATATAAACTTAAAGGAATTTACAATCTGGGAGCTGTTGCCAGGCAACCAGCTGAGATTACAGGAAGTTTCTGTTCCTGATCAAGATATAGACAGAATCATAGTGTTTGTTCTGGGTAGAAAACCTCGGCATCTTGTACAGAAACTGAAAAACAATGCCTCAATTGGTTTGTTTGTAGCCACCAAAAAAAAAAGCAGGGAGTTGCTGGTTAACCACTGACTCAGTCACTTAGTATGTCAGGTAAAGTGGTGAAAATATTCCAAATATAGCATACACTTAAACTGATATGATTTTTTTTTGGGTGGTCGTTTTGCTGTGACCCCCGTCCACAGCGGTACATTGTTCAGCCTCCGTGCTGATAGATTTGGTTTATTAAGGACCCTAGTAAAGTAACACAGTGCAGAAAATAAGCACAGCATAAACTGTTAAAAGATGAGGAGCAGGTCGACCCAAATGCAGGACACTGCAAGCAACAGGAACTCTGACAGATCACTCTTTATTCTAAGTTTGAGCAGGGAAACAGCAAACTGAAGATCACACAACCAAATCAAGGATCCATAAAAAGACTGAACTAAAAGCCAGGACTTAAATAAACACTAGTCTGATGAGGGGATGAGGTGCAGGTGGTGAAAAAGGGCCGAGGAGCACAGGTGAGGGGACTAAGGTGATTAGGCAGGGAGCTGGTTGGCTGGGAAAAACTCTGGATCAGGGAAGGACTAATGAAGCTGATGCAGGGCAGGTGTGTAGATGGGTGAATAAGGGAAAGGCAGCACTGGAACACAGGAGGGGAAAAACATAGTAAACTAAAACCAAGACAACGTAGTCTTCTTAATAACAAACGTCTTAATAATAAAGCAAAGACAGACTGACTGATTTACGGATACTCAGTTCAATCAGGAGGGAGAGACATGGCGTGTCCTTTTGTGAATAAAGTCGTGGATGTTGACGCACAAATTATTCAGAGGCTGTCGCATAAGGAGATGTGATAAGACCCTGTTTGGATGTCGTATTGTTTCTGGAGAGGTGCCTATATGAAAGATATCATTTCACCTCACACTCTATCATTTATCTTAACAATCTTCTCCACCCAGATATATCAAACAGTACACATCGTGGATTTGCATTATCATCAAAGCAAATTAAACGCATCGCCCTTGTATTCATCGGCAGCGGCAGCTTTCTGCGTACAATCGGAGATACTGAACACATCGGCAAGGCAACTGTTTGTCAGGCAGTAAGAAGAGTGACTGGCTCTGAGAAGACATTTTCTTTTTTCTGATGAAAGGAAAAATAAGTCTCAATAGCACTACTTAATTACTGATAAGAATGTGTGTCTGTGCCCATTTAGTATAGCAATATCTAGAACCGAATGCCTTCTATGAATCTCTCTGTGCTTTACATCGTACTGAGGTGTTGTAGCTCTGCATGCTCAGGCAACTCTGTTTCAGAGTTTCCACTATTAAGCTACACAAGCAACAGTAATGAGTGCTGCTGTTTGCTGGCAGAGCACAGTTTTAGATATTGGCAGGCTCAGTGAAATATGCATTCTGGAGGAGGCAGCGGCATCTTTGACGCTGGGTCTGCCCTGAAGCTTTTAGAGGCCCGCAAGTTATAAAGACCCAAAGAAAAATGATAGCAAGACATGTTCAGCAGTATATTTAATAAGGAAAAGGGACGGGGATAGGAGTGACAGTGTGTTTGTGTGCAGAAGTCTTTTTGTATTCCAAGTGTATGACAAATGATTTCAATCTCTTAATGCGCCCATTTAGGTTTAATGGTTTAAAAATCCTCCTTTGAGAACTTAAGCAGGCGGTGGAAGTAATAGGAAGTGTAAGCTTTCCTGTTGGCTCCAGGTGCCTTTCCTGCCTTTCTTTTTTTCCTGCTCTCTCACAAACTCCTGTGTTTCTCCTTGTGTCTCCCCTCCAGGCGATGAAGGAGACAACTTCTATGTGATTGACCAAGGTGAAGTGGATGTAAGTGGCCAACATGGAGACACAAGCACACACACACAAAAACACTCATTTCTCTTTCGAGTGATTTCTTTCCAAATAAAGGGGATTCCAATATGCAGCTTGCCAGGACTTACTCACCTGCTTTCAAGGATCGGATATAAGAAGGATTTTGACTGAGTGGGAAAACCCAGCCTTCTCCACTCATGTTGAGACAATGTTTCCCTCTAACAATGGACAGGTTGTATTGGATTGCCCCCATGTTTTGTTCTCCGCAAAGTTCGGTTCCACTCCGATGACAATCTGAACATGGCGCTATAGAGTCCAACGCACTGTGGAGGCAGCCAAACTGAGAACGTCTTTTGTCTTAGCAAGCCTGACGCAGAGCGATAGAGTTAAGTGGAGAGATAAAACAGGAGCTGATGGAAAGTTAAACAGGAAGTGACCTTATCGGCTTACAGCCCTGAGCACAGACACAGTGGGTAATGGAAGAGAGGCAGGTTGGCAAGCTTGGCCGAGCGTACTGACACAGTCGGCCCAACTAAGAGACATAGCAAACGAAGTGTATAAGTACTGAGATGGTGCCTTGATAGAGAGATTGCATAACAGCTCTTACCAAACATCATTGCAGTGTTTCGGGTGATGTCTTGTTGGATGTGATGAGGCCTGTGTCGAGATTCTGGTGAAACAGTGATGCACCATGATTGTTTGCCACAGAAGGGAAGCTGTGTGCACGTACGTTGTCATATTGAGGCAAGGTACAAGATAGGCAATTCAGTTAAGGAATAGGCTGAGAATATCCTCCATGCAGTGGATTGTATCTCCCCAACTTTATTAGACTGAACAGGCAACGTTTCGACCTTGAAATGAGAAGTTTTTATGCCTCCAGGCCGGCATCAGGAGGGACAGAGGCAATATGTTTTAAAGATGTCCATCCATCGTCTGGTTCATTGTCATAAACACAATATCTCAGGAACACCTTGAGAAAATGTCTTCAAATTTGGCACAAACGTCCACTTGGACAAACTGATTAAATTCAGTGGTCAAATAATGTTCTGCAAAAAAGGTCTCTGGCCATTTTTCAACGTCACAACTCAGAAACAGAAGGGAAGATTATCAGTGTGTCAGATATTGACACAGGTAACAAGTGGCAGCAAACAGGAGACTGACTGGTTCCCAGATTCCACCAGCCAGTGGCACAAAAGTGGGGAGGAGAAGCTAGAGTTAAGGAGCAACACAGCACAGGTTAATCACACATTCACCAATGGGGGAATGTAACAAATGTGTTGGGCCACCACCTGCCACCAGAACAGCTTCAATGCACCTTGGCTGTGATTCAGCAAGTCTCTGAAGCGACACTGCAGGAACAAACACTATTCTTACAGAATATATTCCCTCATCTGGTGTTGTGGTGATGGTGGCTGAAAGCGCTGTCCAAGGGCTCATTTATTATCCCTTTACATACAAAATTAATACATTGTTTTAAACCTTGTAAACGTCGCTGCCCTCATACTTCCATGCATTATTTATGTTGGCATAGATACAGCCAACCGATGGCACTCAAGGGCAGATAACAAACGATATGACGGTGGAGTTGGTAATAATGTACTTTTTAATGGAGGCAGTGTTGTAGATGGCGTTGGTCTGTGAGGCCATTAAACACATCTCAACATGTAATCGTAGAATACTTTTCACTATATTACCAATTCATTCCACTACGCCATTATTTAAACGTCTTTGTTGTCTCCCTATGGTCATATCTCGCTTTGACCAGGCTACACTGCCGCCATAATTTCCACTGCTTCTTTTTGTCTGTATCTGTGAGTCTCAACACGTTGGCCCAAGATCAGCTGTGTTCAGCTGGGTTGAGGTCTGGTGACTGCAAAGTCCAAAGCATATAAATAACAATATTTTGATACTCATCAAACCATTCAGTGCCCCCTCGTGCCCCCATCAATGGGGCTGAATGGCACAAAGAGACCACTCCCACAGGACAGAAATGTTTCATCGCAAGATAAAGGTGATCACCGTGTATTGATTTGCAGTGACCTTTCAAATTCAAATTCAACCTTTATTTTAACTGAGAAATACATTGAGGTACAAACAATATAAAATAAAAGCACTTAAACAAAGATAAACTTATTTAAAAGTTGCAACAAGCAGTAAAAAGCAATACAATTAAAAATGTAAAAAATAAATAAATAAAACATCAATGATCCCTTCAAGGAGACAAGTGGACCAAAATCATGCAAGCAAAATGCCCCCCACAGCATAACAGAGCCACCAGATCCTCTCACTTGTTATAATCCTCTGCTCTTTTATTCAGGTTTTTCCTTTAATTTGTCACCTGTCTGTATTATATGAATCTGGACAGACATGGATGCAGACTATAACTCAACATGTTGGTGGTTATGCTAGTTTAGGCCTGATGAAAGTTGCCCGTTTGATCTAATTTTTGGTTGTTAAATTGTGCGGATATTCTCTTCTATTTCCCTCCATGATTGTTTTGTTCCCTCTCTCTCAGTTATCTCCAGCATTAGGTAGTGTTGTGTAAGATCTGATATTCAGTGTGTGATAATCTTACTCTCACAACGGAGGCTTTTTACTGGGAAACATTGTGTTGAGTTTTCACCAGTAACCTTACAGTCTGTTTCTTGTCTCTTTTTAACCAGTCAGTGTGTTGAAACCACTTAATCTAGTTGGGTGTAGCAGCTTTTCCTTTTACCACAAGTTGTTCCGTACAGCTCTCTCTAAGCTGTGTAACCTTAACTCAGACTGTAAGTTTGGGAAATTTGTAGCTTACATATCCTGTGCTCATATTTGCGCTTTTTCTTATATTTACCATAATCCTTCCTGATGCCTGTTATTGATATCGGATTCACAGTTGGTTTGGAGCTTAGTCCAGCAGCTGCAGCGTCGCTTTATCTCTTTATTGTCTTCTCTGATGTATTGAGGGAGGTGGCCTTCTCTGGGCTGAGACTTAAACTTCTTTCTGTCTGCCAGCAGTGAATCTTAGGCATCTGCTCCCACAGCCAGGATCCTATCATTCTGCACCCACGTTGGGGGAAGACCCCTGTCCTTGGCCTCACCCACATGCTCATCTGTGTCTCCTTCACCTCTCCCTACAGTCC